>CAMZMU010000074.1:29242178-30442178 GCA_947311845.1 Poa pratensis
GTTGTTAACACGGTGGCGGAAGCTTCTCAACATGCGCATGGGGTGTGCACGGAGCGCCCACTGGACCGTGTTTTGTGCTCCCGGCTCAAGTTCGCATCTGGTGAGGCCCCACAGATCCAGATGATGAGCATAGATCTGTGAGGTCAGGGCTTCTGGCTCCGAATAGGAACCCCCCCCCCCCCCCCCCCCCCCACACCAATCAAACTAGTCGATTAGCGACAATGCTGCCAGGAAGGTGGCATCAGCTTGATTGGTGTATTTCTTTGTAACAATTTGTTGCTTTGTCTAATTAAAAAATGTGCATCATTTTGATGCATGCCGGTGGTTTCAACCTCCATTTTGAAAAAAACAAAATCTTATAATCGTGGATGGACCGAATAGGGGAAGAAAAACACAGAGCTAAAATTTAAATGCCATGAATGGACTATAAAAAAATTAAGACAACAAACTTTTGGCGTAAAGTTGTGACGATCTATCTTGTTTAATGGTGGTGATCTTTGATGGTTACAGGGTGTATGAATTCCCTTTCTTCCGCGAAAGGGGGCACGGATTCTAGCAGCTCTTCCTACGCATAATGAATCAGCCAACATACACAAAATGCATTGTTTCTAGCCACGGGATAGGAACAAAGACGCCCCAACTTGTAGACGAAAAGTTCAAACAAAAATAAAGCGCTTTCTGATAGCCATGGCCTTTTGTCTCACTCGTCGTATCCATAATGCCTGGCCTATGGCTGCCACAAAGCTTGCAAGAGGGTGACACCATTTATGCTTTTTTCGTAAAGGCCAAAGAAAAAAGTGGGAACGAAGAACCACCTATTGGTATTACGCTGGCATGACTCCTGCCAATACTGTTTAAAATCATGTGCTGGTGTTTACACATATGCTCTCTTTATTTAAATTTTTTTTTGAAAATAAGAACCGACGGCATAAACTATGGTGCTGTTATAAGTTTGATTTTTACGTGCAGACCACAAATGCTACTCCTCCCCGCCGCCAGGCGAACTTCCTCGGTGCCGGCGGCGGCGGGACATCCATTACCAGTGTGCATGGATGGTCTCATGGAGTGGCCCGGTTAGGCGGTGGCGAAGTGGGGAATTTTCCAATGGAGCGACGACGACCCAGGCGGGTGACATGGATGTCATATTGTCTGCGGCGTTCCACGATGGCTTGCGAGGCCGGTGGCAGCATAGCCGTGGAGTGGTGGCGGTAGGCCTAGATCCGTGCCGACTGGTCAAGATCTAGGTTGTAGACTGGTGATTAGGGACATCTTGGATACGCACAGAGTGTGGCTCGACATTGGTGTGGAGGCGTGTCGTGGTTGTCGTGCATGTCGCCCTCTCCTACCATGCCCCTTTCTTCGTTTGAGCATGTTGAATCTGGGAAAACGCACCCAAATCTGGCACGGCCATCAATGTTTGCTCTGTGAGGTGCGTTGACTCACTAGAGCGAGACTTCAAGCGCTGGGGCGAAGGCCTTGGAAGGTGGTTGAGCTCGTCTGGCTTCCCGGCGAGCGGTATTGTGTCTTTGGTAGTGTGGATGGCGAGAAGTGGGCAGCGGAGGACCCTGGTGTTGGCAGTGCTTTGGAGGTGGCAGATCCTAATCGTTCTTTGGATTTGTTTGGGCGCACCAGAGACATGGCTGTGCGCGCGTGGGGGTGAGGGTTGTGATTTCGGGCGAAAGCCCACTGCTTATGTGCGAGAGACGGCGGACCTCTAGTTGTCGTGGCCTTCTTTAGGGTGTCGTTGTGGTCACGCCTCGCGTCAGGGTTTCAGGTGAAGTCTATTGTGACCACTTCGGTCTCTGTGGCGGCGACGCTTTGCATCATCGTGGAGCTCAGATACCTATGAATGTCTCATCGTCAACAGCGGGAAAGGTCAGATCCTGTCTTGACACCCCTTTGGCTTTGGCATAGGGTGACTTGGTGGCCTTCTACGTTTTGCACATGACTTTGTCGTCACCTTACATAGTCCTCACGTTGTCCGGTGGCAGAATCGTCGATCAACGACCCTGAGCAAGAGCACAGGGGGCCTTTTGTGGCGTCAACTTGGTGTAGGGTGCGATGATGTCCAGTGGTCTCCTCCGAAGCGTGGTGTGTCCTCTATTTGGTAGTCTCGGGTGACTCTTGGGGGGAGTGGTACTCATCACTTTGTATCAGTTTGGTTGTTTGATTTTATTTATAATAAATTTTCCTAGGCTTTACGGGTTAAATGTGTGCCCATCTATTCATTTATCTTTAACCGGAAAAGCAAAAAATTGAGATGGAGACGTCAAAGTGGCCGGGGCAATTGGGAGCGAGTGAGCTACCAGTTGAGTGGGTGACAGAACGTGAGAAGGTGCCGAGTGCGTGTGCGTGGCCAACTGGACGGTTCTTGAGGCCTGAAGCTTGTGGTTGGGTGCAAGTGCGTCCAACGCAACGGACCGCTCGTGATGTATCGGCGATTCGGCGTACGTACTGGTGGCTGAATGTGCCGACGATCGGCTATGCCAGACTTCCAGTGTGATATGCTGCACTTATCAGTCTTGAAAGAATGCGGCGCACTTATCATCGTGATGCAGAGTCTGAACTTTGCTCCTAACCCTGGCTGCAGCCTCTAGCCTCGACGTCACCTCCAAAAATAAGTCTCTGTGATCCACACGCTGCAGTGTTGACCATACTCGTAGCGTAGTTGTACACCGATAGATCACCTGCATAATAGAAGCATTTTTATCGTTAAACACCTTGTCATTTCTACTAATAGCCACAACGACCAAATAATTGCAACCACGCCCATTCTACTGAATAGTTTGAATCTAGGATCCACTCCATTTAACCAATTGTCAAATATATTTGCAACGGACCGCGGAGGATGTAATGTAGAACCTATCTGGATGGCTGACCATATAGACCTGGCTAACTCGCATTGGAAGAATAAGTGTGTAATAGTCTCGTCATGATAACAGAAGACACACTTTTTACTTCCGTGCCAATTGCGCTTGGCAAGGTTGTCTTTTGTAAGAATTACTTCTCGACGAAGATCGCACGCAAATACCTTAATTTTGAGTGGTATCTTCATTTTCCAAATTTTGTTATTAGCCCTACTATCGACCGGAACTTCAGGAAGGATTAATGCTCTATACATCGAATCAACCGAGAATTTTCCATTCAATTTATCTGGGTCTTCCGACAATGGATTGATTCCAGTCGAACGAGCAAAGCATTCCAGGATGCTTGTCTTGTTCCAAATAAACTTCTTCTAAACGAAACATCCGGTGGGTAGGAACCCAGCACCATCGCGATCGTGTCGCTTTTGTTTCGTACAATAGAATATAGAGCCGGATATTGTTCTCGGAGAGGCGATTGGCCTAGCCATTTATCCTCCCAGAATCGAATTTCCGATCCATCCCTAACTGAGAAAGATCCGCGGGAAAAAGAACTTCTTTGTAGCCATGAAGCCAGCCCAGAAGTGTGAGTCACCAGGTTTCCATTGCACCTGGGAAACAGCTTGATCTCCCACATACTTTCTCCTAAGGAGGGTTTGCCAAACACCATCTTCAGAGAGGAGTTTGAAGAGCCATTTACCTAGCAGTGCTCTATTCTTGACCTCAAGGTCAGGAATTCCGAGCCCACCTTGGTCTTTAGGGCAGCAAACCACACTCCATTTAGTCAGTCGGTATTTTTTCTTCTCACAATCCCCTTGCCAAAAGAATCTAGACCGGAAGTAATCCCGTCTTTTAAGACTCTTTGGGCAATTGGAAGAACGAAATCATATACAGTACCATGTTCGATAGTACCGCATTGATGAGAACTAATCTTCCACCCAGGGATAAGAGTTTGCCTTTCCAACTATTTAGGCGAATTTGAAGTCTTTCCTCCACCTTTTTCCATTCAGCATTGTAAGTCTCCGATAATGAATCGGAATACCCAAATAGTTGATAGGAAATTGACCTTGCTGACAGCCAAACAGTTCGGCATACAAGGCGGCGTTCTCTTGAGCCTCGCCGAAGCAAAACAATTCATTTTGTGGAAATTTATCTTAAGACCCGAAAGCTGCTCGAATGCTGATAAAATCAGCTTTAGGTTACGAGCTTTTTCGATGTCATGTTCCATAAAAAGAATCGTATCGTCTGCGTATTGAAGGATCGATAAACCACCATCTACAAGATGTGGAATCACTCCTTCAATCTGGCCCTCAGATTTGGCGCGTTCAATCAAGATAGCCAACATATCCGCCACTATATTAAATAGTACTGGCGATAATGGGTCACCTGTCTGAGTCTTTTTTCGTTTGAAAGTATTTGCCAGTGTCATCATTGACCTTAATGGCTACACTTCCTCCGAAACAAAGCTATTTACTAGCGCGCACCACTCAGAAGAAAAACCTTTCATTCTGAGGGTCTGCTGAAGGAAAGACCATTTGACTTTGTCATAAGCCTTCTCGAAATCAATTTTAAGAATTACCCCATTCAACTTTTTCCTATGTAGTTCATGAACTGTTTCATGCAGAATCGCAACACCATCAAAATGTTGCGGCCTTGCATGAACGCCGTCTGAGACGGACGAACCACATGATCTGCCACACTGTTCAGGCGAATCGTCGCCACTTTGGTAAAAAATTTAAAACTAACGTTAAGGAGGCAAATAGGTCTAAATTGTTGAATCCTTTCTGCCTCGTTAACCTTAGGTAATAAAATTATCTCACCAAAATTGAGACGAAATAGCTCAAGTTGTCCATTGTGAGACAAGCGAACAGTTGAAGTAGATCAGACTTGATAACATCCCAAAAGTTCTGGTAGAACTCCGCCGGGAAACCATCAGGTCCAGGAGCCGTATTATGTTTCATTTGGAAAACCGCCTTCTCACTTCTTCCTCTGAGTAGAGTTTAGTGAGTAACTATTTTCCTCGGCTGAAACCTGGGGTATATCCTCTGTTCGAGATTCATCCAAAGTGAAGTCCTTCCTCTGGATCACCGAACAGGCTTTATAGTAATTTGTAATGTACGACTTTAGTTGATCATGGCCCTCAATCGTTCCTTCATCCTGAACTAGAGAGTGAATTCGCTTTTTCCGATGTCTGCCGTTGGCATATATGGAAATAGCGAGTGTTCGAATCTCCTTCAAGTATGAATTGAGCTTTAGAACGTTGATACCATTTTAACTCCTCCTCACGCAGTAGTTTCGCTATCTCTGCATTGGATTGGCTCTTGAGCTCAATCTCTTGCGCAGATAATAGCGAACTTCTGCTAATGCTTCTAGAGCATCAATTATTGAGGATAGTCGCACCTTCTCTTTTTTAAGTAAACCAGCAGTATGACGAGCCCAACCAACGAGGTGCGTGCGTAAAGCACGTATCTTATTGTTCCACCGCTGGATAGGCGAATCACCCACTGGCAATTCCCAAATTCGTTTAACCATCTCATGGAAGCCCTCGCGGTGTAACCACCCAAGTTCAAACTTGAACCGTGGTTTGCGGTCTAGGTACTCCAGTGGTCAAAAGAATGGGAGCATGATCAGACAAACCCTCGATACGTTCTAGAGCCCGCACCGACACTAGTGGGAACCTAGATTCCCACTCAGTATCCATCAGTACAGGTCTAGTTTCTCGTAAGTGGGTTCAGGAAGAGAATTAGCCCAAGTGAACTGTCTCCCCACCATTTTATCTCTCGTAAGTTCAAGCTGTCATGACTGCATTGAAAAAAGAGCCAACGGTTGTCGAAGCGTCCCTTACTTTTCTCAAACGGATAACGTAGCAGATTGAAGCCCCACCAATGATGAGAGGGTGGGGGTTATCTTTTGCCAAGTTTACCATTTCACAGAGAAAAGCGGTCTTGGCCACCTCCTGGGCCGGCCCATACACAGCAACAAGACTCCACATGAAATTATCGGATTTATTACGGATGTGCAATTTGATATGAAATCGCCATCCGTAACCTCCAACACTTCCATGGTATCAATCCTGATGCCGAGTAAAATGCCTCCGGAGCGGCCATGAGGGGGACGTGAGTACCAATCAAACTCTATACCGCCCGAGAGTCGGTTCAATAGGATTGTGAGAACTCACGTCGACCCGTCTCAGAAATAGCCAAGAAATCCAAATTATGATCCCGAACACTACCAGCAAAATGCAAGTGTTTAGCCAAGTCACCGAGACCTCTGCTATTTGCAAACATGCCATTCATTGGGAAACAGTGGGGGATTTGGATAACTTGGACCTTTTCCGTGACGCCTTGTTAGTGGTAGATTTTGATTTCCGACCGGATGCTATTTAACTCATACAATGAGCTCAAACCGTCGTCATCTAATCCACCATCCAACACTTCACCAATTAGATGAGGAAGAAGCTGACCATCTGATGTGGCAATAGCTTCTTCTTCATCCAAATAGGTGGAAGTCAACACAGTGATGCTTTAGGAATAACCGTAAGACGGTCAAATTCCATATGCCTCAAGACATTAGTTGACACAAGAATTTCTTTTTTAGAATTACCAAGTTTAACTCCTACACTACTCAATTTAGAGCAAATTGACGAGAAGAATAAGACAGAAAAGACTTTGAATTTAAATCCGTACCTGAGAAGTCCAAGTTGCGTGCCGCTTGGCAACGCATGGCCTTCTGCAGAGAGTCCTCATCGGTCGCTGAAGCCCCATCAACCGCCATCCCAAACCTCCCACTCCGGTGGATCGGGGTGACCCCATCAGCCAAAGCTGACGCCGTGGGGGGAGGTGTGCAAGGCGTGACGGTGCCGCTGTCCTGGGTCGGCATAGACGACGTAGCAGCCAACCTGGCGGATGCAGCAGCCACACCCGCAACGGTGCGCGTCGGAGTGGTCGGAGTCGAGACCACCCCCGTCGCGCCTGCTGCAACCACCGTGCCACCCGGGGAAGGCTGGGCTGGAGAAGAAGCCCTCCCCCGAGTCTGCCCAGTAGCAGCGCATACCTCCAACGCGCACATGCGTGCGAGGCTAGCTTCCATCGATGGCCCAGCCGTGGAACTCGCCAGCGCGGCAGGCTGGCCCAACTCCTCACCCGCCTCTGCAGCAGGAGCAAGCGGCCCATTGGGCGACAACGTTGCAGCTGTAACTGGCCCAACAGTGGCCGCCAGCGCTGCAGCTGGAGCAAGCGGCCCATCAGTGGCCGGCAGTGGCCCACGTGGGCTGATGTGCTCCACTACGGAGCTCTGTCCAGGTGAAGACTGTAGCTCGGGCCCAACAAGTGTCTCCGTCGAAATTTCAGCGTTCTTGATAGCTTCACCTGCACAGACTCTCCAGAAGTGATACTCACTGCAGCAGTAGCACGCAGCAGCCCTGGTGAGACACGTCGAATCCTCGACACTATCTCGTTCCCGTGAGGAGTTTGCGGGTTTGGATTGTACGGAGTTATTGCCACAACCGACTGCTGAGTCGACGGAAACGAAGACGCCGTTGTCTTTCCCAAACCAGCAGAAGAGTTCCTGGCATCCACGTCCATACTTGTATTCTGTGACCCAAGCAAACCCGCAGCATTAGAAGTACTGTCGGGTCCTTCCTCAAGACCATCATTGTCATCACCGGCATCGTTCCCCTTGCGGCGCCAAAAGTACGGCACAAAGTCTGTGTCAGGTGAAAAGTCTGCCACCTCACGGCGGAAGATGAAAGCGTACTCCTTCAGCTTCACCACACATGTCGTGCCGAGGTACGTGCCAGTGGGGTCAATCTGTTTGTCCAGTGGCGCGGAACTTGGCATCCCCACAAGAATGCGCACTATGCCTCTGCTCCTGAGCGTGACAAGATCAACATCCTAAGTAGTCCCAATAAGAGAACCAACAACCCAAATGCCCAGGAAGTGTCTGACTGGATAAGGAACCCCCTGCACATGAACCCACACCTGCTCAAGCACTCTCACGGGAAGAAAATATTTTCTCTTCCATATCGAGATAGACGCCTGGGCCTCAAAGTTAGGAAACCCCAGCTGCATCCCATCCATCCGCTACAAGTCCTCCAAAGAAGGGAACCAAATCAAGAAAGCATTATCACCGTGAGGAAGGGCTTCCCAAGTCCACGTCGAGCTCGATGGGAACATCCTGGAGATCAAGCTCTGAATGGCAGTCGCAGGCACAGTCACACCAACGATCTTCACTAGTGTCGTGGGTGAACTCGTCGGTAGCAAATGGGGCTTGTAGACACTATCAGGGAGTTGAACAAACGTTGTTTCCTCCAGCCCATAACCAGCGGTCATGGCCGAGGGCCTCAGCATTCGAAGTGTCGGGCACCTGTAGGTAGGATGAGCGCCCGTATCACACACGAGGCAGTAGTGAAGCACAGGGCAGCCCTTAGTGTTGTGGTTACCATCCCCACATTTCCAGCACTTTTTCTTCGCTTTGCCTACGGCCCCAGCCGTTGTCCCCTCCAGACTTCCGGTACCGTCAACAGGAGCAGCAACCGCAGCGGTTTCAGCAGGAACCATTGCAACCGAAGTGGGAGGCATGCCAAGCATGGGGGGGCATCTGTTGCTGCTGAGGAACATGTGCCATGAATTGTTGCTGAGGAACAGGTGCCACGAATTGCTGCTGCAACCCCGGCGACTGATGCTGCACTTGCTGCGGGATGGGTTGAGGTAGCGGTTGCGGTCCTCCCTTCTTCTTCTTCCTCTTGGGCCTCGGCGCCTGCACCGTCGTCTGAGCCATTGCAGGGGCTAGCTGCTGCTGCTGAACAGGTGGATACCCAAGCTGCGGCATCCCAAAGTTCTGCATAGGGTATTGCATCGGCGGCGAAGGAGCCATGTATGCCGGCAGACCCGGCTGCCGCGACGGGTTTTGCAGCGGACGGACCAACGGCATCCCCGCCAGAGGAACATACTGACCAACAGCAGCAGGTGTGTACCCGCCGACATGCTGGGAGGAGCCGCCGACGAACTGCGCAGGCGCCCCACCTTGCTGGACTCCGGCCCCGACGCCCTGGTATGGGAGCTGGTGCATGCCCGGCGCGCCCTGGCCATAGTGAGGTTGCTGCTGGAGTGGCGGGACTGGCGCCGCAGGCTGGGCAGCACCCACCCTAGGTGCAGCCCTTGCATCGGACAAGGCGGAGCCTCCATGCGGCGGGGCGTGGCCACGACGGAGGCGAACGATCTCGCCCACCGGAGCCGCGTCGGTGAGGCTGCCGCAGGGACGGGATGATGAATGATGACCGGAGCACAGACAAGAGGTGGCGAGGTTGACGAGGCGATCGAGCGAAGCGAAGGACGGAGGCGGCGTTGAGGCAGAGCGTCGTCGGGCTGAACTCGGATGTCAGACGAGCTAGGGTTGGGTCTGGTCGGACGGTGAAGATGCGCCCAGGGGTCTGGACGGCCGAGATCCACCGTCTGACCACGTGGGCCCCCCTGCATGCAGGGAGCAATTTGAATCCCACATGTAGCCGCTTCTTCCTCCATGGACCTCGATCCTCCATCGCTGGCGCCGGCGTTGCAACCGCCGATTGGCGCATTCCGGGCGATGTCGACGTTCCCGGTGAAGACGCCTCTGAGCACGCAGCCGTAGCCTTGTCGATGAACATGCCGAGGATCGGCGGCGGCGTGATCCGGCGAGGAGGAAGAGGACCACGCCACAGACCCATCCGCGGCGACGACCGTGACAGACGTAGACCCGTCGGCGACGAGTGAGTGCTCCGGCTCGTCGGCGTAGTCTCCTCGGACCTGCACATCAATAGCGCATCAGAACGCTCACCTGAACTCGACGTTGATCCATACTCCCAGTAGCGGCTCGACGACGAAGGGTAGCCCGCATCCGCCCAGAATTCCTGTCGGAGCTCCGCGTCAGATCGAGTTGGCCGGCGCACCGGCGGCGAGCAACACCGTGACGGTTCCTCCTCATTCAGTGCGTCGAGAGCGACTTGCACGGAAACGTGACTCGCATCCTCCAAACTCTCCGCCTCCGACGCCAGAAGGCCATCTTCCCCCGACGGGCACGCCGCCAGCTCGCCGAGACAAGCGAATCTCGATCCGGGGCTCGTCTCCCCCACGCCGGCGGCGCCATGGTTGCCCGGCGTCGCCGAACCATCTAGGTCGCCCTCAGATCGCGTTGCCCGTGGAGTCCGTCCGAACTTTCAAGTTCTAAAGTAGTAGCATTCAGCATATATTTTCTGTCAATGAGTTTTTCAATGTTGTAAATTTTTCCACATTCACATGTATAGAGTCTGAAGCTTTGCTCCATTGCGACGAAAAAAAAAACCAAACGATTGGTAAGTTTAGCATATACGGAGTATTACTTACACATCATCTGCCCGGAGAAGCTTCGGTGATATGTAGAAGTAGGTATATCAAATTCTACTGACTACAAGCATATATTTTCGAGTTTTTCAATGTTGTAAATTTTTCCACATTCACATGTATAGAAATATATCTCTAGAACGTTTTACTGTATACGTTCATTCTTTTTGTTACGAATGTAAACAATACTAGTAGAATTTAACGCGGCGTCACGCCGCGATTTTGTTAGTTTGTATTTTTTCATAAATTTATAAGATAACTTCATAATTAAAGAATATGTGTTCTATGAGTATTTGTTAAATTTAAATTATTTTATAATTAGATGAAGTTCACGTAGATTGTATGTATATATTAGCCAATTTGAATTGTTTAATTATGTTTGTATTTTGGCATTAATACGTACCATTTATTTTTTTGAGCATGTCGATATGTTTTGGAGTATTTCAAATATTTTAGTGGTTTGAAATGTTTAATTATGCTTCTATTGTGTAAATGATGTTTAATTTAAGTATGTAGTTAGTGGTAATGCATTTTGTTTTTTGATTCGAGTTAACAATTCAGGAAAGATTACTTATATCGGCGTCATGCCGCGATTTTGTTAGTTAGTATTTTTTTCATAAATTTGTAAGGTAACTACATAATTAAAGAATATATATTTTGTGAGTATTTAGTAAATTTAAATTACTTCATAATTAGATGAAGTCTACTTAGATTGTATGGAAATATTAGCCAATTTGAATTGTTTAAATATGTTTCTATTTTGGCATTAATAAGTATCAATTTTTTTTTTGAGCATGTCGATATGTTTTGGAGTTTTTCTTATTTTTAATGGTTTGAAATATTTAATTATGCTTCTATTTTCTAAATGGTATTTAATTTAAATATGTAGTTAATGGTAATGTATATTTTTTGGATTCGAGTTCACCAATTCGGGAAAATTTACATATATTGCATCGAAATATTGACTATTTTGAATTGTTTAATTATGTTTTGTGTTTTGCTGTACGGAGGTAGTGTTGATTTTTTATGAGCATTTTTTGTATAGTTTAAAGAATATCCTAATATTTGGCAAATTGAAGTGTTTAAATATGTTTCTAAGTTGCCATAATTTATTTTAGCGTAATTAGAGAAAATGTATTTAAATTATCTCTAAACATTTGTTAATTTTATGTTTTTTAGGCAATTTGGCGTGGCGGCACGACCCACCCGTTGGGATTGAAATTGTTTTTTAGGCAATTTTTTTGTAAGGACTTTCGTATATTTTATCGTTGTTGAAAATATTTAGCAAATTGGAAATGTGAGCATGCTGATATATTTTAGAGTTGTTGAAATGTTTTTTTATTTCGTAAACAATTTGAAATGTTCAAGTTTGTATGTTGTACCAATTTTAATCAAATTAAAGTAGTCAAATGCCATAAATATGAATTTGAATTCCATAATGAGGGAGAGCGCAATTTGTGAGATAATTTGTGAGGTATATGTATTTTAGAGTATCTCTATTTTTTTATTTAGCAAGTTGAATTTTATAGTGCGTTGCATGTATTTTGTGTGAGAATTTTGTTATATTTTATCGTAACATGTAGCATATTGGAATTGTGGGCACGTTGCTATATTTTAGAGTTTTTGAAATGCGTTTTTATTTCGTAAGCAATTGCAAATGTTGAAATCTATTTTGTTTTTTTTTCTTCTCGTGCATTTCGATGTGTTACAATGTATTTGGAAATAAGTAGTACAAATAAGTAGTACATTACTTTTAATTTTTGAAATGAGTTTGTATATGAAGGTAGTGAAAACATTTGTCAATTTTTTGTATTTGGAAAGTTGTAAAAGTTTTTTGTGGGAAAAGAAAATTGAAAAAAAAACGGTGGAAAAAAAAGGGCCGAGCCAGCTACGAAGCAGCCAGCCCAGCCCAACAGGCGGCCCAGATGGCCCGCCCAGGCCCTCCGCGTCGTCACGCCGACGTCAGCACGGGGCGGAGCAGCCGCGGCGGTGACGCCGACGCCGGCGCCGAAACGTCGCGACCGGCGACGCGCGCGCGGGCTCATCGGGTGCGCGTCGACACGGGGTAGCCTTAGGTGGCGGCGCCGCCGCCTTTAGGTGCCCGGAGCGTCGCCGACGGCAAAATCCGCGGCCGCGGCCGCCGAGGACGGCGAGCACGATTGCGGCGGCGACGCGGCGTCCCGACACGTGAAACTTGGCGAGGATGGAGGGGCGGCGACGGCGGAGCGCGCCGTGTGCGCCGATTTGAAGAAGGAGGAGCAGAACGGCGGGGCGGCGGCGCCGGCGGCGACCGGAGCGCCGCGGGAGGAGAAGGAGTAGGAAAGGGGGGTTGTGGTGGTTATTTACAAAAAAGAACCCAGAGTTTCACGCAATTACAAATAGGTCCTTTTCATCGAGGGGACGTGTGTTGCGAGGACCGAATGATGATTTTAGGAAAACCTGGGGACTTTTTTGTAAAAAAATCGATGGGTACTGTTCAACACTGTATATGAACAGTACATACTGTTGCTATGCACAGTAGCAGGGCCGCGGAGAGAGCGAAGATTTGCGCAACTTTCATATAGTGGAGTACTATAGGAACGAACAATCTCTGAAACGGATTCGAGCTCCAAGTAGTTACAATTAATAAAAAGCTAGAAGTACGAGTTGTACTGTCCGAGGTGGTAATCGATCAGTGCCACTGGTTATATTTCAGCTGTACGAGCAATACATGCGTAGGAGCGCTGAGAAAGTAAGAACTCTGCCGCGCTGGATGAAGTAGGAAGATATGCACGATGATCACGCCGTGCTCGTACGTGTGGTCACGCCGCCGCCACCGTGCCACCGGTGTCGGTCTTGCTGGACCGGCCGCGGCTGGCCGTCGGCGGCGCCGCGGGAGACCTCGCCGTGCACTTGTCCTTCCACTCCTCGTGCGTGATGTGCTGCTGCCGGCACTCCAGGCTGCAGAACGCCGCCTCGCCCCTGCAAGTCGTACGCCATCAGCAGAAGCAACAGATCAGTAATAGTTTAGTGCTAGTGGTTCGTCTACTTTGGCGCCATGGACGCTGGGATGCATGTGACGTGCGTGCCAGATCGGACGTGAAACTTACTTGTACATGAAGGTGTCCTTGCCGGGGCCGAGGAGGCGGCGGCAGAGGCCGCAGTGCCGGAGGAACGCCGCGGTCTCCACCTTAGAGTAGTCGGCCGAGTTCCGCCGGAGCCCCGCCCGCGCCGGCGCCGCGCGCGCGCGGTACGCCGCGATCCAGTCCCGGCTGGGGGGACCAGGGCGACCCGCCGTGCCGCTGACGCCGTCGCTACCGCCGCCGAACGCCGCCAGCCAGTCCTGGCCCCCGTCGGCCGGCTCTAGCTCCACCGTCTTGACCTGCTCCTCCTCCTCACCCTCGTCCTCCAGCACCACGGCCAGCACGGACGGCGGCTGGAACTCCGTCAGGCTCGTTGTCCGCCTCATCGGGTTGTTGCAGGCCATGCACTACAGCTACGATCGATCAGTCCCTTGATCACCGACAAATCAAGAACCCTCTACTCTTGGTTCACGACAGATTCTAGCACAGGTACGCCGGCGAAGTTCGCAAAAGACACGAGGGAGCGGAGCTGGGAAGAGGGGACGCGGCGGCCATGGAAGTGCGGGCGCGCGTTGGCGTGAGCGTGTGGAGAGGAGGAGAAGAAGAGAAGTCTGCTCATCCGCGAGAGGGTGGGAGCGAGGAGTGGGGGAGATAAAAGCGGGAGAGAAAGGATCTGGGCCGTCCGATGGGGCCCAATGATCGATTGGATCCACGTCAGCCCGCGCATTGATTGTTATTCCCCTGGCCCTGGGCCCTGGCCCCTGGGCCGCTTGTGTTCGCGCCTGATTGCTGCGCGTTTGTTCCCATCCGGCGCGCGGTCGGGGGCCCGTCGTCACGTCTCGTTCGCCGAATTTATTACGATTCCCGGTCACTCACTTGTTGGCAAGTTTCATTGGATGGTTTTTGCTACTAGTAGCACGGAGGGTGCATTATTGTGTGACCTTGTGTCATGGACAAGTTTCTTTTCCTTGTGGAGGATAAAAGAGAGTATGTGTGTGTGATTCAGCGGATCGATGCATGAAAGCTGAGTTTGTGGTCGGGTTTTCCGGCGATCCTAGACCTTTTATTTGTTTTACTTTCTCTTTGAGAAATACTACGTTAACTACACGAGCAAAATACATGAGTGCCTATTCGCAAAAAAAAAAAATACATGAGTGCCTAACTTACGTGTTGGGCATTAAGGATGGTCAATGGGCAACGTGTTATCATCGTCGAGCTCATGAGTTGGTACACGTCCAACTCCCACCGCCAAACGCCACTTTGACGCCGGTGGTCACCAACCTCCGCGAAGAGGGAGGCGGGCTGCAATGGACGATAGGGCGGAGAACCGCGGACGCAGGAGGGGCAACTACCGTGTTGTCGAGGAGGATGCCCAACGGTAGTGAAAGCTTATAGTCATAATTTAAATCATGTTGGAGTCGAGAGACAAGCGAGTGATGAAGGAACGATGGATCTTATATTTTTTTATCATTGTAAAAGAATTGATGAAAAAACAATGGAGGATTTTTTTATTGCGGACGACCATCTATTTTCTTATCATGGAAAAAGTTGATGAAGGAATGATGGACCAGGTATTTGCTTGTCATTGTAGGTTTTGTCTTTCATAATTTGTATTATAATATATATTTTTTAGAAAAAGAAAGCCGAACGCATTTTATATCTGATATTTATCAACAAAAACGGCTGGTAGAAGGAGATACAACTCGATGCAACACAATCTGTAGGAAACAAAAAATACACTGAAATTTTGCCTCAGCATGAAACGTACAATGAACAAATAGAACAAAAACCGGGTCAACTGCAAACACCCTCGCCAACAAAGTGTTTAAAGACCGAAATAGCCACTTGCTACGAATAGCGAGATCAAATAGATGCAAGTCGCAGGACGATGTCTCCGACGCTTCGCCTCTCTGGCGATGGCGAAGGCGATCCCGAGATTGACAGAGAGAAAGCGAATGATCTGACCCCGAAGCCTGTGATCCAAGATGTTTACGAGAGAGATCGCAATTCCCTGAGTGAAATCCACACAATCCACACACCCAGCCCCGCTCCCGCTATCTCGACCCTTTTCCCAAGAGAGTTGAGAGAAAAAGCCACCTCGATCATCCGAAATTCAAGAGATCCGAACAAGTCCCTAGCCAGATTCCGATATCACGTCAGCGCCTTCCTCTCAGGCGAATCCACTCCACCTCCACTCACCGGATCACCCCTACCCCCTCTGGCCGCCTCCTCCACACCCAAGTCGCGAGAAGAGCAGAAGCCCAACCCGCAAGAAAGGAGAAACTGCGAAGTTATCCCTGTTGCGCAGGAAGATTTGCGGGTTGGGGAGATTGTGCTGGACAAAGAGGAAATTGATCCGCCAGCTGGAGATAATCCGGAACCACTGGGAACCGAAGAGATCGCTGGCCCCAAGGAAGAAGCACACCAACTGGAGCGAAGACCATGGTGGATGGGAATGTTCAGATCGGTAAGGTTGCTGAAAATACCAGGCCAATTCTTTCATGGAAGGTGTCTCTTTTTCCTCCTTTGGCCGGCCAGGATGGGACTAGGAGTTCATATGTCTTAATTTTGCCACCGCCGGCGGTTCGCCGGGACTTGGAGGGTGATAGAGGCCCCCGCATTGTTGATCGGGTAAGCAGATAGAAGAGACAACCCAAATTTTGAGCCGAAACAATACCTCCACCTAGCCATGGACTCAATGGAGGATAAGAGAGAGATTGCTGCACTTGCGTTTGGGACTTTGGTTGATGGCTCGGATGAGCTGCACCTTGGAGTGCTGGACGTTGCAACATCAATGGACAGACTGATGGCTAGAGATGGCGAAGCAAACTCCCCTAAGGTATGTGCCACTGTTTATAAGGTTTTAGATCTTATGCTGGCCTTGAAAACACAGAAATGCATTGTGCAACGCTTCTGTATGGAGAGGAATTGTGCAGCTAACCGTGGACATCCGGGTGACCTGATGATGCAAGCGGCGTTGCGGGTTTCCGGCCGGTCGTCACCTATGGGAATCTCTATACAGCAGGAATGCCTTCGTGTGGTCAGCAGTCTCATATGGGATATGAGTGAGGGCTATGAAACTCGCCGGGCATCCGTTTCCGATAGGAAAAAGAACAAAGTAATGGGGGAGCATCCTGCTGTTGAAGACATGGTCATGATGGACCCCACAACTAGCTTCACTACCCACCTCAATGGAGGGAGTGACAAGAAGTGTTGTGAATCAGATGCTGCTTGGGAGGAAGAAACATGGGAAGAGGGAGATAATGAGTCCAATGAGGAGGCAGCCAGGCCAGGGCCGCTGGCCAACTGAGCGGTGCGGAGGAGCGCACCGGTCAGGAGCCATGATACTGTTTGGATGGAACTGTCGTGGCTGCTAATGGGAGAGTAGTAACTGATGAGAATGAAATGCATGGTTTGGCCACTGAATATTTCAAAGTTCTTTATTCAGCTGATGCCTCGATCCAGCCAGAACGTATTACTGATCTATTACAAGAAAAGGTGACCCCTCAGGCTAATGTTGATTTATGTGCAGCGTTTACAGATGATGAAATCAGCTTCGCACTATTCCAAATCGGGCCAACAAAAGCGCCAGGCCTCGATGGCTTCCCAGCTTGTTTTTACCAAAGAAATTGGGGAGTTCTTAAGCAAGATATCATTGCAGCAGTTAGGAATTTTTTTGTGGATGGTGTCATGCCGGAGGGGATCAATGATACCGCAATTGTTTTAATTCCTAAGATAAAAAATCCTACTTGTCTCAAGGATTTTCGTTCGATCAGCTTGTGTAATGTAATCTACAAAGTAGTATCAAAATGCTTGGTTAACAGATTACGTCCTCTGCTCCAAGACCTGATCTCAGAATCACAAAGTGCTTTTATACCGGGACGAATGATTACGGACAATGCGATCATTACTTTTGAGTGCATTCATGCTCTCCAAAATGGCTCTGTTAATGCTGGTAAATTCTGTGCTTACAAGCTCGATCTTATGAAGGCCTATGACCGTGTCGACTGGAATTACCTGGAGGCAGCCATGAGAAAAATTGGTTTCGCAGAACAATGGATTGCTTGGATCATGACATGTGTCCGACAGTGAGGTTCTCAGTTCGCTTTAATGGGAAATTGCTTGAGGCTTTCACGCCTACTCGTGGATTGAGGCAGGTGACCCGCTATCATCGTACCTCTTTCTTTTTGTGGCAAAAGGGTTGTTGGTGCTTTTGGAAAACCAAATTAATGGTGGTCATATTCAGGAGTTGCAAATATGCAGAAAAAGCCCGGGAATATCACATCTTCTTTTCGCGGATGATAGTCTGCTTTTCTTTCAGGCAAACTCAGAGCAGGCAAACAGAGTAAATGGGGTGCTACGAGGATATGAAGCTAGTACTGGACAACTTCTTAGTCCAACCAAATGTTCTCTAATGCTAGGACAAAAGTGCGCCGTAGCTGACGGTGAAGTGGTGGCCCAGATTTTGGAAGTGGAGAGCACTACGTTTGATGAAAAGTACCTTGGGCTGCCTGTTCCCGAGGGCCACATGAAAAATGATAGATTTCAGCCTACAAAAGAGAGACTTCAAAAGAAGTGTTCAGACTGGTCTGAAAAATACTCGTCGGGTGCTGCAAAGGAGACGCTGATAAAATCCGTTGCTCAAGCTATTTCTACATATGCCATGAGTGTATTCAAATTTTCAGCTGGCTTGTGTGATGAATTATCTCAAATCATTAGAAACTTCTGGTGGGGCGACGAGTTTGATAGAAAAAGAGTTCACTGCTTAGGGTGGGATAAGATGACAAGACCAAAATGCCAGGGGGATAGGCTTTAGAGACTTGAGACTTTTCAATCAAGCTCTATTAGCTAAATAAGTTTGGAGATTGATCGTGTACCCTGAGAGCCTTTGTGCTGTTGAAGGCGAAGTACTATCCGTCGGGTGAGTTACTTGATACGGTTTTCCCCAAGAATGCTTCTCCTTGCTGGCAAGGAATTACCCATGGCTTGGAACTTCTCAAACAAGGGATGATCTGGAGAGTTAATTCGGGATCCAAAATAAGAGTGTGGAGAGACAATTGGCTTCCAAGGGGCAATCTTAAACCTATGGGCAATGCGAGTAAGCTCAGGATAAGATGGGTTGCTGATCTGATTGATCCCTCAACAAAGAATTGGCGAGAGGAATTGGTTAGAGAGATGTTTTATCCTCCTGATGTAGAAACAATATTACAAATAAAACTTCCTTCGTTTGAAGGGGAAGATTGGCTAGCTTGGTTCTACGATCAAAGAGGTGTATTTTCGGTTAAAAGTGCGTACAGACTTGCTCTTGATCTGAAGGATAAAGACTTGGGGTCTGGTACAAGTAACAGACCTGCAAGAGACAGAGATATGTGGAACATCATTTGGAAGGCAAATGTTCCCCCAAAGATACGTGTGTTTGGTTGGAAACTTGCCTCTAATTCCCTGGGTGTTCAAGCTACCAGATATGACAGGAATATGGATGTTGTTGCAACTTGCTCTATATGTGGAAAGGAAGATGAGACAACTAATCATGCTATGGTGAACTGCACAAAAGCAAAAGCCTTACGCCAAAGATTAAGAGAGGAGTGGTCTCTACCTGAGGATGACAAGCTACAGGACACTGGAAGCGACTGGGCACTTGTTTTACTCAGCAATCTTGATGATTCAACCCGAGCCAAAATGCTTTTCCTCTGGTGGAGGGTTTGGCATATGAGAAACAATATTATTTTTGGAGACGGAAAATGCGGAATAGAACAATCGGCTATCTTCTTATTGTCATATCATGATGCATTCCAAGGGTTGCATAAAGTGCCTGAAATGGATGATACAAAAGGGAAGCAGGCTGTACACACCCTATTGCCGACGTTGAAGAAATTGAAATGTATTCCTACTGAAACTTGGAAGAAACCGAGGCCAGGGTGGGCGAAGTTGAATACTGATGCATCTTTCTCTGAACCTGATGGTACAGGAGCATGGGGAGCTATCTTAAGAAACGACATGGGAGAAGTTTTACTGACGGCATGGGCTCAATACCACACTGCCCAAATGCCGTGACAGCGGAGGCTCTAGGTATGCTCTATGGCATAAAAACTATCTTGCCTGTGTACGTTGGCCCTCTTCAGATTGAAAATGATAATGCTTTCCTGATTACTGAATTGAACACATCTGAAAGTACCAAGTCACTTATTGCTGGTACAGTTCAGGATATCAAGAACACCTTGGCTTTATTCCCTTAGATTATTTGTCTGAAGATCAACAGATCAGCAAACGAGGTGGCTGATGGTCTAGCTAGTTTAGGAAAGAGTGTGCTGGGTGAGGGTGTTGCTGGGCTGTGCTCCCCCCTGCGTGGTGGATAGGCTTGAGCAAGATTCTAAACTTTCTGTTCATGTTATCAATTAGTGTAATGCCAAAAATCAAAAAAAAAATGCAAGTAGCAAAAAAAAAAAAAGAGATCAAATAGATGCAGATGGAACATCGGCCGGGGACACACCTCAAACAACAGCACAACCTTGCAATACTCCACCACCAATACAGAGGGTCCTCGCGAGCAGAATTTCCCTTTTGCTTGTTGTTTACTAAACTGAATTCTAGTGTGTTGGTGCTGAACCGAACTGTATTGTTTTAACTGAACAGTGTTTGCTAAACTGAACCGAAGTGCTATTGTTTGTTAAACTGAACTGTATCGTTATGCCCAGCTTGTTCTCTGGTTGAAGAAAGTGTACTAGAGTGAAGAGCTGTTGCTAAACTAAACTGAACTGAAGTGCCGTTGTAGTGTTGTGCTGCTGTTTTGCCGAACTGCACTGTTTTGTGTCAACTGAACCGATGTTATGCAGTGGCCAGTGGGGGTCGTTGGAGCCTTGGAGGGGCGACTGAGCCGTCGGATGTGGGCGGAGAGGGAGTAGCCGGAGGTGGATGCAGAGGCCGTTTCTCCATTGCACGACGCCGGATATCATCCTGGAGGTGCAGCCGGCGCGGCCCCCATCCCTCCCCGCAGCGGCGACGGCGGGACAGGCAGAGCTCCGGTCGCAAAGCGGCCTCTCTCTGTTTGCCTGTCAGTTCTCTGAACCCACTGCCTGCTGCTGCCTACGCGACGCGAGGACGAAGGTGTGCGTGTTTGGCTGTGAACTCCTGCTGTCCCTTCGATTAACTTGGACGGTGGATGTGGTTTGGGTCGAGGCACGCTGTGACTTTTTTCTTTTTGACGTGTTACGGCACGCTGTGACTTGCCTTGACGTGTTACGGCAGGACGCGCCGTATCCTCCTCCCCGCCGCCACCGTCAACCAAACCCTCCGCCGCGACTCCGTCCGTCCACGACGAGAGATTCCGACGCCGCCGCCGAGAAGAGGATGAGCGCCTCCAACCCCACCACCGCCTCGGCCTCCCACCCCGCCGCGGCGGCGAACCCCGATCCCACCGTCTCGGGCGCGGTGGGAGACCCCGACGCCCCTGTATCCAACCCCACCGCCGCTGCCGCCGCGGCGGAAAACCCCGACGCCACCATCTCCGCCGCGGTGGAGCAACCCGATTCCCCCGTCTCCAACCCCACCACCGCCGCCTTGACTCCCCACTCCGCCGCGGCGGCAAACCTCGACGCCACCATCTCCGCCGTGGTGGAGAACGCCGATGCCCCCGTCTCCAACCCCACCACCGCCGCCTCGACCTCCCACTCCGTCGCGGCGGCAAACCCCGACGCCCCCGTCTCCGCCGCACCCCCGCTCGCTTCACGCCTGCAGCTCCCGTCCAACCCCACCGTCTTCGGAGCAGTGGCCGCGACACCGTGGCGGGCAATGTGGAGCAGTGAGAAGCCATCGGCCTTCGATACGGTGGACGCGACGGCGGCGCCGAGGAAGAAGCTCGCGTGGGCGTACAGGACACCAACCCCGCCACCGCCTCGACCTCCAACTCTGTTGCGGCGAAAAACGCCGACGCCCCCGAATCCGCCGCGCCAGTCGCCTTCTCGCAGCAGCATTGGCCGCACCCACCCCCGCTCACTTCCCATCAGAAGCCCCCGTTCAACCCCACCGCCTTCCAAGCAGTGCTCGCCGCGGCACCGAGGCGGGCAAAGCGGAGCAACAAGAAGCCATCGTCCCTCGAGAGGAAGAAGCTCGCGCGGGGCGTACAGGGCACCAAACCCACCACCGCCTTCTCGCAGCAGCATTGGCCACTCCCCCCCCCCCCCCCCCCCCCCCCCCCCCCCCCCCAGCAGCTCCCGTTCTTCACCACCGCCTTTGATGGAGCGTTCGCCGCGGCACCGTGGCCGGTAATTTGGAGCAACGAGAAGCCATCGGCCTTCAAGAGGGTGGCCACAGCGGTGGCGCAAACGAAGAAGCTCGCGTGGGGCGTGCAGGGCACCAATGGCACGGAGAAGTCGCCAGGCTTCCGTATGCGTGTTGATTCAGATGATGGAATTTCTGACGACGAGCAAGGTGGTGCCGTCGCTCAAGGGCCCGTCTGCAAGAGAGAGCGTAATCAGATCACTGGTCCTTTGTCAACACAGCCCATGAAGAAGCAAAAACGTGAAGAGCCACCTAAGCATACCTTAGGTGGCTCTT
The DNA here is from genome assembly GCA_947311845.1 of Poa pratensis. Taxonomy (NCBI): domain Eukaryota; kingdom Viridiplantae; phylum Streptophyta; class Magnoliopsida; order Poales; family Poaceae; genus Poa; species Poa pratensis. The sequence goes on from CAMZMU010000074.1 coordinate 29,264,010, forward strand.
GTTTTGTGGAAATAATAACTAGGATCTCCAGGAGCCATCAGTTATGCATCATCATAAATTCACAAGTCATTAGTATATTAGATATAGATGCTACTTGTTCGATCATAGTAATTCATAAATCCTTCTTTGTATTTCTATGTATATAAATAACCGTATTGATGGTCTAGCAGAGGTTAGAGGATGTTTTGGCCTCTGTCATTCTGAAACAACGTTCGTTTACCTATGATCATGCAGATCCTGGGATCCATGCTAAATAGCTATGGACACAAGCTATCCTGGGATCGAAATAAAAGGATGAGAATGAAACATTGCTTCACGCAATACCCCGCCATTGCCTTGCTCAATGTTGTTGTAAGTTTATTCTCCTGTTTATATTTATTATACGTTTCATGTGTCTATTACTCTACCCCCATATTGTTGCAATGTTTCCCTTTCTCCCCGTTCTGTGCACGTACAAGGATGTAAACTTTACTTATTTAAATCTTGAGTCTGTGTGTCATATGCCTGGCCATGGGAAGCCCGGCCCGGCCCGGCCCGAAATTTCCGGGCTTGGGCCCGACGGGCTTTCCCATGGGACGGGCCTGGGCCTCAGATTTAGGCCCGATGGACGTGACGGGACGGGCCTGGGCTTTGCATATTGGTGTTTTCAGGAAGAAGCCCGGCCCGAGGCCCGAAGCCCGACGGGATTTTGCACTCACGGACGGGCCTGGGCCTGAAATATAGGCCCGACGGTCGAGTCGGGCCGGGCCTGGGCCTGGGATTTTTCCCGCGGGCTTTTTTAGGCCCGGCCCGAAGCCCGAAGCCTGGCCCGGCCCGAAGCCCGGCCCGGCCCGACACTGTGTCACATGATAGGTCTCATCTGTGGGGGTAAAATCCACTCAACTAAAATAATTATTTCGCTGGCTTGATACAGGATCTCTCATGTAGTTGCGTATTTCTAACGATAAATTGGATTATGTGGTCTGGAAAATTTAATTGACATTTCCCCTTGGACCTGGTCATAGTTGTTTGCACTGATTTAGATATAATGCACTAATAACATAGGAACACATACTCTCTTTTGGGTGTGAAGAGATCAGGAATGGTATCTATGACATTCCTTTTCATGTTTTGTTTTCTCATTTTATTTAGCTCTCTGGCTATTATCAAGTATGTACTGTATTGAAGTCAAAGGTTTACTACGTTGTAACTTGTATTTTTCACTCTTACTCATCCAATGTTAGTTCAATTACGTAATGTTGCTGAATGCTTATGATTCTTATATTTATTTCAGCTATGGGTTCCTTTTTTTGTTTATTGTATACTTGTAATGTGGTGTTTACTGTTTTGGTGTATTTATTCACCTTTACATGTATATGCAGGTTAGAATAATGGGAGCTCCTTCTTTATGTCCATCATTAGGACCAACTGTTCCCGTCGGCATGGATGCGAAACCTGGACGCAGCAATGTGGGCAGCAATAAGCCTCCAGCCAGTTCTCTCTCTTTCTCCCTCTCTCTCTGGTGCACAAATTATATGACGTGACTTGGTATCATAGTTTCTTTGTTGTGCTTGTGTGTAGAATGGCTGCTTTTTGTGGGTGCCGAGGCACCGAAGACAACAAAATTCCTTATAATCTACTGTATCTTTGTATAAAAGACCTTTTTAAATTTGATATTGGTTTGTGCAGGTGTTGCAATTGATGATGTCATCAAGAGGACTACAGAATATTTTGAATCCAACGTTGCAGTGAGTGAACTAGGATCTTTGCAAGTGGAGCGTTCATTCTCTCTGAAGAAACTTCATGAATGTGAAAAATGGGTGACTAGTCAATTTTCAGCCCAGAAATTTAGTGCTCTTGGCCATGGGACTTTCCTGGCTTTTCTGGAAAGGCATGGTCATCATTTCCCTCCTAAATGGAGCGGTTTCTTGAACGGTGAACATCCTAGTTCCTCCTCTCTGGAAGTTTCTGTAGTGCAGCAACAAATTAGAGCTTTACTCTGTCAAGCTGAGTAACTGGCTGGAGAATGGTGAATTTTCGGTCGACAGCTTCCGTATGCTTCTGAAAAGGCAATTTCCAACAATCAATGTTGATGTAATGGAAAACAAATCACGTTGCATCAATGGCACTACTGAGGGTCATAGAAAGATCATACAGACAAATACTATCAAATTTTCCATCGCGCTGTTGGAGAAACGGTGGTCTGGTATTTTGCTGGGCAATTCTGGTGTGTTGAGGAATGATACCGCTCAACAACCTTATCCTGGATCAGTTTCCTCCCAAGAAGCAATTAAGTGCTTACTTAAGGCTCCGTTGTTGTCTGATCTTCTTCTTTGGTCAAACTGGGATATGCTCTTTGCTCCCTCATTGGGCTCCCTCGCCGATTGGTTGCTGAATACAGGTCCAGTTCAGGAGTTATCATGCATTGTGACCACCAATGGCAAGTTTATTAAAATAGATACATCAGCCACAGTTGACCAATTTTTGGAAGCGGTCATTCAGCAGTCACCGTTTCAAGTGGCAGTCAAGCTGCTTTCCTTGCTACACATTCACAATGGTTCTAGCAATGTTCCAATTTCGTTACTGAAGTGTTATGCACAACAAGCAGTGGATGTAATAATGAATAGAAACATAGATTCAGTCAACACTGGCCCGGACGGAACAATACTTTTGCACGAGGGACTGCATACACAAATTACTGAACAGCATGCATGCTCTTCTCACTATATTGGCCACATCCAAGGAAGTTCTGAGATCCCTTCTGTAAGGAGGCTTACCTCTAAAAGCTTATCAAACATTGACCTCACTATTCAGTTGATTGCAAAATTTATACTAGACTGTCTTGGCCATCTACCTTCTGAATTTTGGAGTCTGGCAGCAGATATACTATTATCAGGACTTCGGACTCTTACTAAGAATTGCTATTTAGCCATCTTGCATGCATGCAGTGAAACTTGGCAGCTTTGCATGCTTCACAATATTGGATTGTCACTTGGAGTTGCCGAATGGGCTCAAGATTGTGACCCTACCTGTTGGACTGAAGATATTCATGCACATGGAGAAATTAATTCATCATCTGTATCTGGAGGACATCCACATGAAAAGACTTGCATGCTTAATGATGCAGATGATGACACGATACATGCGCGAAGCAAATCATTTCAGGGCTTGGAGGATATAAATAATGAAAGTGTAGAAGTGTTTGATCCTATTAAAACCGAGGCAGATATGGCAAACAAGTCCGCCATGGTGGCAGAATTAAATCTTGAGGAAGCAGCTATTATTATTGAGACTATACGTCAAGAAGAGTTTGGTTTGGATAAGACACTAAATTATACTGATGGCTTGTTGGAAAAGCAGCATGCTCGACTTGGCAGAGCTCTTCATTGTCTCTCACAGGAGCTCTATTCTAAGGATTCTCACATAATTCTTGAGCTGGTATGCACCATCCTACTCGTTACTCTTTTATTTTATACTATCATTTTCCTAAAGTGGCCGGGCCCTGCGCAAGCAGGAGCTACATGCACCGAGCTGCCCTTTTTTGTGTGCATGGGAGTGGGTTTGTATGCAGATATTAATTTGCCAATATCTTTCTACTCTATTTCAGATACAGAATGCTGATGACAATACTTATCTCGAGGACGTCGAACCAACATTAGCGTTCGTTCTTCAGGAGAATGGAATTTCTGTTCTCAATAATGAGAAGGGTTTTTCTGTTGATAACATTGTGTGACATTGGTAATTCAACAAAGAAAGGGTCAAACAGGGGGTATATTGGAAACAAAGGCATTGGATTCAAGTCAGTATTCCGGGTAGGTGCAAACATAATTATTTTCCAGTTATCATCTTAATGCTGTAAGCATTTTTGCCTTCACCGTCATTTGTTTCTTGTCTCAAGATTCTTTTTTGTTTTTTTATATGGAAACTATAGGTGGAGGCCATACAGTTTTTTGTTTTATTTATCTACTGCTATTTGTCGCTGATTTAGTACGACAAGTAATGTAGAAAATTAGATCTTAAGTTTCAAGTATCTCTTGTTTCATCAGACAAATTGTTTTTTACTTTTACCTTTCCCATCTTTTAAGACTTCAAGTTCTGTGTGGAATTGATAAGTGTTCTTTTGCAGGTAACAGATGCTCCAGAGATCCATTCAAATGGCTTTCATGTGAAATTTGACATCACAGAAGGCCAGATCGGTTTTATCTTGCCAACTGCAATTCCACCCTTTGATAGCGATCCTTTAAGCAGATTATTATCTCCCGAAGATGGCTACGATGCATGCTCCTTCTGGAACACTTGCATTTTGCTCCCTTTCAGGTCAAACGTCAGGGAGGGCACTGGTATGTGCTCCGTCATGTCCATGTTTTCAGATCTTGATCCATCTCTGCTTTTGTTCCTTCAAAGGCTAAAATGCATTAAATTCAAAGATGTGCTCAGTGAAAAATTTCTAGTTATGAGAAGAAAATCTTTTGCCAATGGCATCGTGAGGATCTCACATGGGGATGAGGCAATGAGTTGGTTGGTAGTTAATAAGAAATTACACGGCTTAATTGTGCGTCATGACGTATGTAGTACGGAGATAGCTATGGCATTTCCTTTGCAGGAGAATGAGGAAGGAGAGTATGAGCCTCATTTAAAGCAACAGCCTGTGTTTGCTTTCCTTCCTTTAAGGAACTATGGTCTTCAATTCATTCTTCATGGAGATTTTGTTTTACCTTCATCCAGAGAGGAAGTGGATGCAGATAACACATGGAATCAATGGTTACTGTCTGAAGTCCCTTCTTTATTTGTGAGCGCGCAAGAATCCTTTTGTGCACTACCTTGCGTTCGGGAGTGCCCTGGAAAAGCTGTGAAAGCCTTGATGAGTTTTGTGCCTCTACTCGGAGAAGTTCATGGGTTCTTTTCTCAGCTCCCACATTTGATCCTTTCCAAGTTGCGGCTAACCCGATGCATGATTTTGGAGGGCTCCAGTCTGCAGTGGGTCCACCCATGCAACACACTCAGGGGTTGGAACGAACAGGCTAGAACGCTATTGTCTGATGCCTTACTACATGAACATCTTCAGCTTGGATATCTATCAAAGGATATCAGTATATCTGATACGTTATCAAGGGCTTTAGGTATACATGAGTATGGACCAAAAGTTTTGACTGATGTTATTTCATCTATTTGCGGAACTGATGGTTGTATCGAGTTACTGGGACTGGACTGGTTGTGTGCTTGGTTTCTCACACTTCATTTGGCATTGTTGTCTCATTCTTCTCAAATCTTCCCTTAATAACAAGTGTTGAAAGTGATATCTTATGTTCTCTGAGGAAACTGCAATGCATCCCACTTTCAGATGGCTCATTTGGGTCTATAGCAGATGGCCCAATATGGTTGAATTATGATCATCTTGACACTCCATCTGAATCAGAATTTAGCATGCAGAGCTTCCCTGTTCTATATAATAACCTTCGAATTGTGAGCCCTCACATTCTCTCGATGTCCCGTAAAAATAGTTACATTCTGGAAGAGATGAAAACAGATGACCTTGTAAATATTTTACTGAAAATTGGGGTACGGAAGTTGTCTGGACATGACATTATAAAAAATCACATCCTTGCGTCACTGTCTAATGCTACAGATGCTAATGCAGAAGAGGAAATAATGACAGAATATTTGAGTTTCATTATGCTGCACCTTAAGTCATCTTGTACAAGCTGTGACTCTGGGAAAGAGGATATTGTGTCAGAACTACGACAGAGGCCTGTTTTACTTACGAATAATGGCTATAAGTGCCCAGCTGATGTACCAATTCACTTCAGTAAACATTATGGAAATTCGGTGGACATAGGCAAGCTGCTTCAGAATGTGGATACCACGTGGATTGAACTGGATACTTGTTACTTGAGGCATCACAGTACTGATTCATTGAAATTTAAACTGAAAATTTGGAGGCAATTTTTCGAGGAGTTGGGTGTGACTGATTTTGTTCAGGTATTGAAAGTTGAGAAAAATGTATCAAAGGTTGATTATGTTCTAGATGGCACTCCTTCCGAAGATGGCTTATCTGGAGCAACTTCTGTTGTATATGACTGGGAGTCACCAGAATTAGCTAATTTGTTATCAATACTTTCTTCAAACAAATGCCGAGAAAATTGTATGTATCTTCTGAAGATTTTTGACAAAACCTGGGATGATTATTACGGTACGAAATCCAGATGTCTCATAAATGCAACAGATTGCAGTGAGAACATAAAAATTGAGTCTTCCTTTATGAAGTCTCTGCGAAACTTCAAGTGGATAGCATCAAGTATGGATGAGGACCTTCATTATGCAAGATATCTTTTCTGTGATTCGGGAAATGTGCGATCCCTTCTTGGCAATGTCGCCCCATACGCTAAACCACTGGTTAGTAATTTATCCTTGTCAAACTATATTGAATTTTATCGTAGATTCCTTTACTCATTCTTGTGGAACAGCTATCAAGTGAATCACTTCTGAAGGATATTGGATTCAAGACAAAGGTATCCTACAGTGACGCTTTATTGATCCTGAATCACTGGATAGCATCACAAGGTCCTTTTAGTGCAAGGTATGCTGTGTCTCCATCTATTTATGAATTACAGAAAATGGTAGTTGCTAAAAAATGTAGCTACCTATTTGTAACTTGTCTGAAATCACTTACCTTCATTGCGAGGTGTAGAGAGAATAAGGAAGGGATTAGGTTTATTTTGGAGGGTTGTGTTTTAGTTAAATTGCTAATTGATTGATCCCTGGTTATAAATATTATAAATTTTAAACATTCCAGATATTCATTAGAACTACAATTACATACTTGTTCTGCAATCTGTATTTTTATTCTGTATAACCCTGCAACTCTTTACCTGCCTTTCCTTCAGAATGGACCAGATGCGCAGACTCTATACTTTCTTGTCGGAAGGTGCGGCTAATGGAGAGATCAACATTAAATGGGATTTCCTGTCACTCCGCTCTATATTTACACCAGAGCATTGTTCACGACCTACTGATCTCGTAACTGGGAGGTTTATGTCTTCAAAAGACTTGTATTGGCATGACCCAACAGGCTGTTCTGAAATGACAGACGGATTTGTTTCATCAAGGAGGACTATGCTTCCAAGAAGATTGCTGTCTGCGGCTTATCCAAGCCTGCATGAATTCTTTACCGAGATATGTGGTGTGCCAAATATTCCAACTTCATCTGACTACCTTGAGATACTGTTACAGTTATCAAGTGTTGCATTGCCTTCACAAGTAGCCAATCATGTGAGTTCTTCATAAAATACGTAACCTGTGTGGCGTAGACTTGGCAGTTTCTGCTTAAAATGATTCTGCTCACTCTTGGATAAAAAAAGTAAATTACGGTAGCCTAGGGTATTTTGTGCCGAGGAGGATGATTTCCTTGACGTTATTAAATCTCACTGTCACACTTTATGTAGGTATTTCGTGTATTTGCAAGATGGGCCAGTGATCTACATTCTGGAAGTGATAAGATGAATGATATCTTGTACTTGAAAGATTCTCTTCAGAAGTTGGAGACAACAATATTGCCAACCCTGGTCGATAAATGGGTGTCTCTCCATCCATCGTTTGGCCTTGTTTGCTGGGCAGATGATGATGATCTGAAGCACCAATTTCAGAACTCTAGTGCGATCGAATTTTTACAATTAGGTGAACTTTCTCTTGATGACAAACAAACGCTATGTGTAAGAGTTGCTTCACTGATGGATATCTTAGGTATTCCGGCACTTTCTAAGGTAATGAGATCCCGTATAGCTTATTTCCTTTTTCTTTTATGTGAAGTTTACGAATTAGGTATGAAATTGCTAAAAAGGAACACTCAGAAATCAGAGAAAAAATCAAGTAATTTTTATTTTCTTTAAGTTGAATCGAATTCATTCTCCATGTCTACTCCAGAATTACAAACAATTCATCTGAAATGTCCAACAGCCTAACACAATGAGCTTGTTATGACAAAAAGCTGCAACATACTCACTAGTTGCTAGTTAATATGATGAGATTAGCTTTATTACTTCAACGGCCTTCCATATGTTAGGAAGTAGAAGCATATGCTCATATATTCAAGTCAATATAAATATTTGTTGCATTGTTTTTAGATCTACCATTTGTTTTATGATTTTAATCCACTAGTCCTGCCTTCACACAGGTTGTGTGCCGAGAAGCAATATTCTATGGTACAGGGAACAATAGGGAAAAGGCTATTTTATTAGTTGGCTTTTACCATATATGCAACGTTACATCTACAAGATGCATAGAGATACTTACAACAACTTTCAGCAAAATGAGACCATGAAGCTTAGCAGTCTTGAAGTTATTGCTGTTCAGAAGTTATTTTTCAAGTATATGTTGAAAGGACGTGATAGTTCTTCTAATAGAAGGTTTGAGTGCCATTGTCTCCTGCAGGTTAGCATCTGCCTTTATCTCTTTTTATAGTCAGTACCAGCCAGCTGTTAGTCTCTTTTGTTGTCCTATCTTTGGCATTTTCGACAGGGTGACCTTTCTTAGGGATCCTGGAGGACATGTGAAGAAATAAGATGGTCTATTCTCAGGCTCCCCTAGAGTAGCTCTCAAATGAACAAGAGCAATATTACTTAGCTTGCAATGATTTTATATTGCATATATTATTACCGAACACTAATCAATAGTAGTTTGCTTTGGACCTGTTAAAATTTGTCAGTGTGATCACTTTAGTCGTCGACCTTCCTGTCATCTGTGCGCATGCTACCACCTAGATTGCATTTTTCAGATTTCTCTCTAGGTAACATTATCAGATCTAGAATTCATTTGGTTTGTTAATCATTTCCAGGGAAATATTTTATATGCTACACAAGAAGCTGATTCACATTCAGTTCTTTTGGAACTTTCTAGACTGTTCTTTGGTGGGTCTAGTGATCTACATTTTGCAAATTTTCTTCACATGATCAAAACCATGTCGGAATCAGGCTCCAGCATGGATCAATTCGAGTTCTTTATTGTCAACAGTCAAAAGGTTTCTGTGTTGCCTGAGCAGGAATCTGTTTGGTCATTTTCTTCCTCGTTTGTGGCCAAGGAAATATTCACTTCCCATACAGTTCAACTCCAACCTGCATGTGAACCCAGTCATACCCTCAAGCGTAAGAGGAGCCCAGAAATCTTTTCAAGCCAGCCGCCTAGTAACAAAACAAGCCCTGATCTCAGAACCTCTCGCAGAAGCCGGCAAGAGATAGAGGTGAATGATATGGCATCTCCATCACAGCTCAGCAAGCCTGTCGAGTGTGGTCACACTGAAGATACTTCAGTTCCCATCAAGCTTGAAGGCAAGCATGTTGTGAAAGAGGATTTAACAAGGGAAAATAATATGTTTGCCGAAAGAAGTACAATGGAAGCTGGCGATGAGCCTACTTGTTTGGACCTGGAGGAAGCAAGCTCGCCAAGTCCGGTAGATGAAACTGAGCTAACCGAAGTTGATGAGAAACTTGGTGTTGCAGAAGAAAAGGACAACACTGATACTGGGGCTCGATGTGGAAGCGAGTTAGGAGCTGGCACACCTGGCGAAGCTGCAGTGCGCAAACTAGATGAGCGGTCAAGAACCGGCCGTCTTGGTGAAGCTGCGGTGCGGTCAAGAACCGGCCGTCTTGGTGAAGCTGCGGTGCGGTCAAGAACCGGCCGTCTGGGTGAAGCTGCGGTGCACCAATACCTCGTCGAGCAGCTAGGATCAAGTAATGTCCGGGCTTCCCTATGATATTGTCATCACACCCGAGGGTGGCTCTGCAGAGTACGTGGAGGTGAAGTCGACTGTGAGTTCAAAGAAGGAAAGAATCCGCAGAAGCTCTGTTGCCAGCAGAAGGTGGATTTGAGTCTTGCTCTCGTCATGTCGAGAAAACGTAAAAACCTCGACCAAATTTCAGTTAAGTTGAAGCCTGACACCAAATGGCTGACAGATGAATCTGTATCTTGATCAAGCATTTGTTCATGGGGCTATACCTCTATCATTCTATCTCCAGCTCGTAGATTTTGCATATAAATACCGCAGCTCTCTAACCTGCTCTCTTGGCGGATATTACATAAACGTGTTTAGTGATGCCAATCCTCTCAGTGAACGGCGTTTACTTTTTGTATACTAGGAAAATTCGCGTGGCGGCACGCCGCGCCCGTTGGTGACACAATAAAATAAATTGAAGAAGGTTGAATTGTCGCAGGATCAAAATTATGATGGCACCTAAGGTTGTTTGCAGGAGGTACATACCCCGCCAGAGAAGGAGGCGAGAGGGGCCGGAGGTGGCCGACTCGGGGAAAATGAGGTCGATTTTAGTTCTAGGTTAGCGCGGGTGTTTTATTCCGGAGGGACGATTTATATTTTTTTGAAAAATTCGGGGACTTTTATGCAAGAAAACTTATAAAAAATGTTTTTCTGGGTTAGAACTAAAAGACGAATTTCTGGAAATACCACGGATTTGAATATCAGAGAAAAATATATGTATGTCCGTCGAAATAAAAAGGCCGAAACATGAAAGTTGTTTTGGAAGGGTGTTATCCATCTACTCGTTAAAGGAAAGTTCAAACAAATGACCGAGTGTGGCGAATTTGACAAAATTCGTCAAGTGTTTTTCGAATCGGGACCCAAAATTATGGAGTTAGAGTCGACCAAACCCGAAACCGATCACACGAATGGAACTGAGTGCGACCAATTTCATAAATTTTGTCAAATGTTTTTGGAATCTTGACCCAAAATTAAGAAGATAGAGTCGACCAAACTCGAAATGGGAATGGAACCTTCTCGTCGACGCGCATATATTTCATTTATGAAATAACCGTATAAATAATGCTATTCTGGGCTAGATCTACTTTCTAAAAATACCACGAATTTGAAGATTAGAAAGAAATATCTTTACGTCCGTCAAAATAAAAATGTTAGAACATGAAAATTGTTTAGAAGGGTGATATACATCTACTCGTGAAAGGAAAATTACGCCCGTCAAAATAAAAAGGTTAGAACATAAAAGTTATTTAAAAGGATGATATACATCTACTCGTGAAAGGAAAATTCAAACGGATGACCGAGTGCGGCGGATTTGACAAAATTCGTCAAATGTTTCTATGAATCTGGATCCAAAACTAAGAAGTTATGATATACATCTACTCGTGAAAGGAAAATTACGTCCGTCAAAATAAAAAGGTTAGAACATGAAAGTTATTTAGAAGGGTGATATACATCTACTTGTGAAAGGAAAATTCAAACGGATGACCGAGTGCGGCGAATTTGACAAAATTCGTCAAATGTTTCTGCGAATCTGGACCTAGAATTAAGAAGTTAGAGTCGACCAAACTCGAAACCGATTACGGGAATGGAACATGCTCGTCGACGCGGATATATTTCGTGTATACATTATCGTGAAAAGGAGGACCACCGGATCTGGATCGGAGGAGGCGGGCGCGCATTGTAGATGCGCAGAAACAGACTTCTGCAGTGCGGGTGCCGAGGTGGACGCGCGGACGGGGCGCTGAAAGGCTCGTTTTCCATCGTTGATAGCCGAACGAAAGGCAGATAAGGGACTAAGCACTGTAGAAAGGAGGTACTGTAGATCAAAAACGACCATCTACAGTGCCCAGCCATGTGTACATATGCAGGGCGCGCTGAAACCCTCCGCTTTTATATACATAATATAATAATATAACTAGCAGGATGACCCGCGCAATTGCGCGGTTAGATTTCTTCCATGTTAGTTTTGCGATATTGATAGCTAATACATACATATATGCTATAATCCTGTCACAGTATATCAGGATTGTGCCATTGTTTTTCAAAGTTCTCATAGTTGCTGCAACACTTCTCTTTATAAGCATTTTCCTTAGATAGACTTGATTGTTTTGCGATTAAAACTAAGAAGAAATTAATGGTTGTAACATCTCCTTCGGAGAAACAAAGTATATCAGTTTTCCTACCCAAGGAAAGGTAGAATTTTCATTACTTATACAGAAAAGAAACTATAAATACAAATCGTGAACAAACTATGGCTAGACGAACAAACAACTGAGCAAATATTACTCATCCAAAAAAACATATTAAATGGTTAAAATATGTTTTGCATATATTACCCAACGACCTCATTGTTTACGTGAATATGAATCCTCTAGTATGTGTATAGCCTCCAGGTTTAGATAACACTTTCCCAACTGCAAACTAACTTGACACCATTCTCTCAGGAAACTACCACCTGAAACTACAGTATCCATCTTTTTAATGTAAATTTTTATTGCTATTGTGACTTTGCACCAGCCGCATGCACAGAACCTACCTATTCATCACCAATAACACATAAACATGTTGCTTCGATTTTTTTGTACGTTTTTCTATATGAACCCATTTATTCCCGAAATAAAGAGTGAATGTATTTTTGTTAGTGCAAAAAATAGCAGAAGTATTTCGGTGTGTAGTGTATGGATCCCATTAGACAAATAACTCAACTCGTTATATTTCATAGAAGGGAGTGAATATTCCTCAAAAAGATGTGTCCAGCAACTACTTTTTTACGATATAATTGTGAGAATGAAAACCATAATTGCGTTTCATAGTCTATATTTGCTAACATGCATAAATGATACCAGTTAATGAGATAATAGTTAGCATTGTAATATATTTATAATGTTATCATCTCACACTAATGGAGAAACAAAGGTAAAGTTCGCTGAGAAGGGTTGGGCTGATGCTTATGGGGTAGTTATTCTACCAAGGAGGCAATTTGTAGCTATCAGACTGAGTAGATTTTTCTAAATGTGAATAGGAATTTGACTCAGCTCCATTTGCCAACCGTATAAATGTAATGAAAATGACGAAACATATACCTAAGATGCTTAGATTGCGGGATTCTTCGATGATTTGCTCAACAATGAAATATGGCCAGGGGTACAACGAACATCTAAATTCCAAGATTAGTCATGTATAGTGGAATCGCTTCTTTCCTATGAAGATGTGATAAACACTCATGTGTCAGAGTCAGAAAAAGAAATTAAATCCAATAAATATATTATTGGGACTCTCTTCAACATATATTTACATTATTAGAAAACTTTTAGTATCCATTGCTGATTGCAAACAACACCAAAAGTTCACTTACCCCTCAAATCCTGGGAATGCTTAGTCTTTTGAAGGCACACATATATCTACATCTTTAGGCAGAAGCTAAGAAAAAGGTATTACAACCAATGTCCTACAAATTGGCATAAAAGAATAAGAACCGTCAGATGATGAACAAATTTGCTTAGCCCCCCAAAAACCATGCATATCATGTGTGATATTTTAATCAGGTATAGCCATAAAGTTGTTTAAACCGATCAACCTGATGTTTGAATTGATTATGCTTTAACATGAAAACACAAACTTGCTCCCTACCCGTATGATATGGATGATGAGTATTGAAAGGCACATAAACAAAATTCTAATTTTAACTTGTATGTAACTCGTTGCCATGGTGCTGTGGTCCCGAATCAAGTTATCTTAATAGCCCTCCAAACTTAATTCTATATGAAAGGGAAGATCGTTTTACCTATATATTGTCATACAGAGCATATTAATCCCTCCAAGATTTCGCATGTCATTAATGTATCACCTGAAAAATATTAAAATAAATATCCTCACTATGATCTGTTGTCATCTATTTCTGATCAAACGCTTTTTGTAAAATAAGAATAAGAGTTTGGGTGGACTGAAAAGAAGGAGAAAATTAAATGAAGAAGTACTATATGCAGCTGACCTGAGCTAGCCATAGCTGAGCCTGCGTGCCATGAGTATATTAGATAGCCTTTACGTACGTACCTGAGGTAGTCACCAGCGCTATTGTTGTCTGCGCCTTGCAGTTCACGGCGAACCCGTCCGAGACCAACGCCGGTGTGCAGCTCCGGGCCTCATTCCCCTGGCTGCCGCACCATGCCGGCCGGCCGGCGTCTCGTCCGCTACATGCCCACGCGACACCCACTTCCACGCAGTTCTTGGTGCACCTCCACGTCAACGCCGTCCAGTCGCCAGTCCGACGCCTGCGTCGAGTAGCCGCGCGTGGTCGCAGTGTTGTACGTCTCCGTGAAGACAGGCTAGTATGATACCGGTGATCTATGGAGGAAACATCATCAAGAATCAATATGCAACGATAGGCGACGCACCATGCTTTGAAGAGCAGACACAGATTCAACTTGAAGCGTACGGCCGGACGATGACTTTTTCTATCTTCTTTCGATCCTCTGGACGTGCTATAAGGTCGCTAGTCCATATACATTGGTTGTGTTCCTATCGATTCATCCGCCTAGCTTGTACTTAATGACGCCAGTATGCATCGCTGCCGTATCGTCGATTCGCCAGTATGCATCGATGTCGTGTCGTCGACTCGCCGGAGTTGTACTTGATCGGATCATCACGGACACCACTATTCATTGTTGCTGTGCCGTCGATCCGCCGGACTTGTACTTGATGGGATCTTCATGGATATCGCGGTATACATCGCTTCCCCGCCGTGGATTCGCAACTCTTGTACTTCATGGATCGTCAATTCGTCATGGCCGCATGGCATCAGGCAATAATGCAATAATAGTTCCATATCAAGCAGTACAATCTGTATACGTACATGCATGGAAATCAATCAGGACTCCATGCCGTGCACGACGGTAAATCATCCATGACGTGTTCGTGGGATGAGGGCGAATCTAAGCCATTGAGTTATCTTAGCCTTAGAGCGATAAATCTTCACCGTCGATTGTTTGTTGTCTTAATAATATAATAGATATGCACGGCGCGCTGAAACCCTCCGCTTTTATATATAGTACTAGGAAAATTCGCCGCGCCCGTGCGGTGACACAACAAAATAAATTGGAGATGGTCGAATTGTTGCATGACATTAAGAAATTTAGATCAAATTATGATGGCACCTAAGGTTGTTTACATGAGTTACAGAGCTCACCGGAGAAGGAGGCGAGATGGGCCGGAGGTGGCTGACTCGGGGAAAATGAGGTCGATTTAAGTTCCAGGGTTAGCACGGGTGTTTTATTCCGGAGGAATTTTGGAAAAAATCGGGTACTTGTATGAAAAAAACATATGAAAAAATGCTACCTAAAAAAGTTAGAGTCGACCAAACTCGAAACCGATCACGGGAATGGAACCTACTCGTCGAAGCACATATATTTCATTTATGCAGAAAACCATATAAAAAATGCTATTCTGGGCTATATCTAAAAGACAAATTTCTGGACATACCACGAATTTGAAAATTAGAGAGAAATATCTATACGTCCGTCGAAAAAAAAAGTTAAACCATGAAAGTTGTTTGGAAGGGTGATATCCATCTACTCGTGAAAGGAAAATTCAAACGGATGCCCGAGTGCGACGAATTTGACAAAATTCGTCAAATATTTTTGCGAATCTGGACCCAAAATTAAGGATGGAACGTACCCATCGACGCGCATATATTTCGTGTACATATTCTCGTGAAAAGGAGGACCGTCGGATCCAGATCGGACATCGCGGTCTATACGTCCGTCGAAATAGAAAGGTTAAAACATGAAAATTGTTTGGAAGTGTGATCTACTCGTGAAAAGAAAATTCAAACGGATAACTGAGTGTGACGAATTTGACAAAATACGTCAAATGTTTTTGCGAATCCGGACCCAAAATTAAGAAGCTAGAGTCGACCAATCACGAAACTGATCACTGGAATGGAACCTACTCGTGGGCGCGCATATATATTGTGTATATATTATCGTGATAATGATGACCGTTGGATCCAAATCGGAAATTCACAGTCCAAAATACAACGAATTTGAAGATTGGAGATAAATATGTATAGGTCCGTCAAAATAAAAAGGTTAAAACATGAAAGTTGTTTAAAAGGATGATATGCATGTACTTGTGAAAGGAAAATTCAAATGGATAACTGAGTGCGATGAAATTTAACAAAATTTGTTAAATATTTTTGCGAATCTGGACCCAAAATTAAGAAGCTAGAGTCGACCAATTACGAAACCGACCACGGGAATGGAACCTACTCGTCGACGTGCATATATTTCGTGTATATATTATCATGACAAGGACAACAGTTGGATCCAAATTAGGCGTGAAGCGTGGCGCACTATAAAAGGCTGTACCCTAGAAGCGCTGCGCTGTACGGCGACGTGGCCACATCCGTCGAGCGCTGAAGCGGAGCGCTTCCAGACCGTGGATAAACAAATCGAAGACAGATGAAACAGCAGACACTGTAGATGGGAGAGCACTGTAGATGTGCAAGTGGTCATCTACAGTAGCAGGACATGTGGACGCATCAATCGATCGCTGAAGACCACAGCCATTATATATAGATAGATAGATTACGATGTGCTGTTACCTCAGAAGCTGACATGTTAGGGAAAATCTGCTGTTTTTTTTTGAATTTATGAGGCAAAAGATTTGCCCCTATATATTAATTAAGGAGGAGTTAGGGGTTTTAACATTGTTTACAACACTGACCAAAAGGTCCACCCAAAAAGTTAGCTAGGGGATTAATCTCCCGGCAAGATAAACTCCAAGTGCTTGGCACCTGTTTTGACCCATGTTTGTGCCTCGTCTTTGATCCTCCCCAAAATGAACGAAGGTAGGGTGGATTTGTGCCGGAACGCTCTAGCGTTGCGCTCGGTCCATAGTTCCCAAGAGATAAGCATTGTGAGGGATGCAATCGCCTTTCTCCTAGTGGAGTCATTCATGGTCATGTGATTCCACCAATCTTGGACACAAATGAAGTTGTCCCAAGAGCTCACATCCAACCATGATAAGTGGAGCCAATCCTTCACCATGCACCAAATGCGCCTAGCGAAACGGCATTGGAACTAAAGGTGGGCGGCCGTTTCTCTCGTTTGCTTGCAAAGAGGGCAAAGATCACAATTTGGCCAACCCCTCCGCCGTAGACGGTCCGCCGTCCACACCCGGTTTTGGATGATAAGCCAAGCGAAGAATTTGCATTTGGGGGGGGTGCCCACACCTTCCAAACAAGCTTCTTCATGTTGGTGGAGGTGGAACCTAAGAATTGTGCGTGGTAGGCCGAACTTGTCGTGTAGACTCCCGTGGGTGCACTTGTTGTAGAGAGGTCCATAGGGCAACAAATTGTTGTATGTGGGCGAGGGTGACTCCGTCGGCCGTGTTTATTTGGTTTATCCATGCATCATCATGCATGGCTTTTTGCACACACCATTTCTTCCGTTTTGAGATCAAGTAGATGAGGGGTGCAATGTCACGCGGCCTCCGTCCATTCAACCAAGGGGAGTCCTAAAATGGTGCATTGTGACCGTTGCCAATAGTGATTGTGGTGCATGCATAGAAAAGGTCGTAGTCCTCCCTTGTACATGGATTGCCCATACCGATCCATAGCTTAGAGTTGTCCGTCCACTCAAGCCATAGCCAACGTAGCCAAAGAGCCACACCAAATCTTTCCGTGTCTAGTATCCCCAAACCACCAAACTCGGTTGGACGGCACACCTTTTTCCAATTGACCTTGCACTTGCCTCCGGAAACCTTATCGGAGACCGCCCAAAGAAAAGAGCGCTCGATATTGGTGACCTTGGTGATGAACCCGGGAGGCAACTTGAGTGAGGTTTGGTGGAAAATGCCTTGGGAGGCCATAACCGACCGAACCAATTCTCTCCTCCCCGCCGAGTTGATGTATTTTCCGGCCCACATGGGCACCTTGCCGGCAATCTTGTCTTCAAGGTGTTGAAGGTCCACCCTCTTTAGTTGCCAA
Source organism: Poa pratensis (assembly GCA_947311845.1). Taxonomy (NCBI): domain Eukaryota; kingdom Viridiplantae; phylum Streptophyta; class Magnoliopsida; order Poales; family Poaceae; genus Poa; species Poa pratensis. The sequence goes on from CAMZMU010000074.1 coordinate 29,281,739, forward strand.
ACGGAGAGAGGTAAGCCAAGATATCGCATGGGGAAACCGGTTCTAGAAGCCGGTAAGTCTTGTAGAACATCATCAAGGTCAATATTGCCACAACGGATGGGAACAATGGATGCATTTGCATGTTAGTGCACAATCCCGTGACGTCGCCGAAAGAAGTGAGGATGTGCGCAAGCTTGGTTATTTCCTCCTTGATGGGGGCCATAAAAATGGCGGCGTCATCCGCATAAAGAGAGATCCTAAAGAAAGCTCCGCGCCCCCGGAGACGGGAGAGGTCGCCTCTCACCGTGGCAAGCTCAAGAATTTGTTGTAGTGGATCAATCACGATGTCGAATAGAAGTGGAGATAGTGGGTCGCCTTGCCTAAGTCCTCTTCCGTGCCTTATGGGGGAGGTCGGCACCCCATTTAGAAGGATGCTCGAAGTGGAAGTGCGGAGAATGGCGGAGATCCAATCACAAAACCGACTCGGGAAGCCTAGCCGTCTTAGACAATCAATAAGGTAGTCCCATCGGACGACATCAAAAGCTTTGCGAATGTCCAACTTGAAGAGGAGTGCCGGGGTCTTGTTGCGATGAAGTCTTCTAGCAAAGTTTCTCACGAACATGAAGTTATCATGTATGCTTCTATTTTTTATGAATGCGGTTTGGGCGGGAGAGATCAACGTGTTCATGTGAGGAGCTAGCCGGGTAGCCAAGACTTTGGCAATGATTTTGGCGATGGCATGAACCAAGCTAATGGGACGGAAATCGGAGATGCATTCGGCCCCATCTTTTTTTGAATGAGAACCACATTCGCCGAGTTTAGCCAATGGAAGTTGTCGGAATGTAGGTTGCCAAAGAGACGAATGACACGCATGACATCCATCTTGATTATGTCCCAAGTTGCTTTGAAGAAAGCACCGGTGAAGCCATCGGGACCCGGTGCCTTGTCCGCCGGCATTTGCTTGATGGCGCGAAATACCTTCTCTTCCGTAAATGGCGCATCCATTTCTCCAAGGTCAACGTTTGGATGAACAAAGGTTTCCCAATTGAAATCTAGGTCGCGGGGTGGACCTCTTCTCATAGCCCCATGGAAGTGATCATGCACAATTTCCTCTTTTTCCTCATGTGATGTGACCCAACCGTGGTTCCGTCTTAGCCGGTGGATGTGGTTTTTCCTCCTTCTCGCATTGACCCTTATATGGAAATACTTGGTGACGAGGTTATACTCTGCGGGTAACCCAGCTTAGAGGTACCTGGTGCACGTGATGATCAAACAAGCCCGAAGATTAATCGAAGCCCACGAAGGAAGGCCCGAGACAAGGAGTATTTCCCAAGTTAGACCAAGTTGTAGTCGGTTAAGACTTTCCATACATGTAACCTTGGTCGGTTGTGTTTCCCGAGACCCAGCCTCCTATATAAAGGCTGGGAGGGTGATCGATCAAGGACAAGCAATCCATAGCCACCAAAACTTCGACGAGATCTACTGCTCGTCGAACCCTTGTAACCTCCATATTCAAATCATAAACACAGACAAGCAGGAAGTAGGGGTTTTACCTCACTCGAGGGCCCTGAACCTGGGTAAATCCAGCTTGTCAGCCGTCGATTCCACCAATACTACGCGTCCTCTACCACATAATCAACCCTAGGTATAGCAACCATGGGATTTGCCGAGAGCACACCTCGACAATTGGCGCCGTCTGTGGGAAAGGTAGTATTGGGCTCACGGTTTCGCCGGTTTCATCATCAAGCGGCCACCCGACGATCGCATCTGCACAAGGTAACTCGCCTACCGCGTCATCGAAAAGCAAATCATCAACCACCATTGCAAACAGCAACTCGCCAGCAAGATCTACTAGCATCAATTCAAAAAGTGATCACTCGCCAAAATCTCCAAGGAGGCTCACGCCGCACTCGATGGAAGCTCAACAAGCCTTCGCCGGACTCGAATCAGGTTTGGATATTACGGTTGGAAAATTTAACTTCTTTGTCGATAAAGATGGTGTGCAGGACCTGTTAGATCCACTCGACGTGGAGACACTCAACATGGAGACAATCGACAACGCTTCGACTGCAACACCATCCATCTTGGCGCGACATCGTCACAGATCGTCCCGATCCAATCGCCAAGCGACTCTGCAACGTCCATGACCTCACAAGAGTTCCGTGACGAAGTGGCAAAAAGATTTGGAAGAAGCGAGATCGAATCTGCGTACCGTCCAAATAACGCAATCAAGTCACTCGACAGCGTCGTCGACTGCTACGACGTCGCGGGAACGAGGAGAACATAGATGACAGCATATACCTCGCCGATCTCAACGGCCCAGAAATCCGTGCCAGCCACGAGATATTCACCTGCGATGCAAATAGCCAGGACAGGGCACTCGAATATCAACTCGATTGCGGCAGAAACCAACAAGCAAAGCAACCCCATACTGGATGACGACGTCGAATCCATAATGCGCATCAGCAACACATGGGTAGAAGATCGAGTGTTTCCATATCAGGTATACACCGCGAGTACAGCAGAAACGTCAGCAGCTGCAACATGCCGTCGACCTACTGAATACCCTTGCACAGTCACCATGCCTGACGGAACAACCACGCTGACCATCACCGCAGAGATGGCAGAAAAAGTGAGCAAAGTAATCGAAAGTTGCACGATGCTACCAGCAAACGCAACTCCGGAGGAGGTTTGACCTTACAATACTTCCAGTGGCAAGAATCGATACGGTTGAAGAACTACCGAGCGGTACTCGAAGAACGCAAAAAGCAGCCAGCATATCGAGTGCTCGGCGAAGAGCACTGTCTACAAGTTCAACAGGCAGAAACGACCCCGCGAACAGGTCACGATTCATAAACCTCGGAGACGCAGATCGTGCAGCGGTCACTCGAAACCTAAACCCAGCCTTTATGGCAGTCGACGCGGAAGGAGTCCCCATACCTACTGAGCCAGCCGGAGCGCTGATGACGCTCGGCACCTATCTCAGAACAATCGAACCTCCTGCAGGAGACCCAAAGAGGGACCAGCACCTCCAACTGTACAAACAACTGGCAATAGCAGCACAAGCCATACAGCAGCCACAAGCAACTCCAAGGAGAGATACAGATCGGGACCGTCGCAGTCGAAGTCCTCGGGGAAGGAGCAGTCGAAAAAGCTCACACCGCCATCGCTCCAGCAGGAGCCACTCGAGGAGGTCATACAGCAATAGCTCAGACTCAGAAGCAGAAATCGGACCCTGTGGAGCGCTATGCTTCACTCGACGAATCCGGGAGGCTCGTATGCCCAAGAAATTCTCGCTAGCTACCACGCCAAAGTTCAATTGCAAACAAGAGCCATCAGGCTGGCTAGAAGACTACAGGCTGGCAGTCGGATGTCAGCGCGGCACCACAACTACGGCTATGCAGTACATACAACTCATGATGGAAGGAACAGCTCGCGATTGGCTCAAATCGCTACCCGAATCATACTACGATTCGTGGGAGCACTTCAAAGGCGATTTCATCAAATACTTCGAACCTTTATGTGAGCGCCCCAAAACTTTCGAGGAGCTCCGGACCTGCAAGCAAAAGTCAGATGAATCTCTGAGATCGTACATACGGCGGTGGACTGCCATCCGTAATTCAGTAGGCAACGTATCAGAAGATAGGGCAATCGACGCCTTCAAAAACGGACTCTGGAGGGAAGATTTCAAAGAAACGCTTGGTCGAGAAGATCCGAAGACAATGGCGGCACTCATGGTACTCGCAACAAAATGGGCAGATGGAGAAGACTCCGTACGAGCCACTCGAGCCGCACCCTCACATGAAAATCACGAGGGTGGCAGTCGAGACCGCAGAGATAGCTACAGAGATGATCGAAGGCGCAAGCGCAAGCATCGTTATCACGATGATGACCACCCAAACTTCATCGCAGCAGGCTTTGTCCAGTCAAGAGACAACCGCGACCAAACTGACGACGACCCGACGATCATCGTGATAATCGAGATCATCGTACTACGAACGCCGAAGTGATCGAGACCATCGCACAGACGATCGACGTGACAGTCGAGACCACAGACGCGACGACCGCGATAGCTACAGAAGGCCAGAGTGGCGCAGGCGAGCAGACAAAGATCCCGAGCGCTCATCGAAGAAAGGATGGACGATTATTGCAGATTCCATCTTTATAGAGGGGATGATGGTAAGCTTCGCTCTAGCCACTCGCTGAGAAATTGCAGGGAATTCGATCAACTCGCGATTGAACATATATTACGACTGCACAAGATGGACGTGCACCTCCTCAACTGACGCAGACCCATCGACTACACCACAAACACAGCCTGTTCAGGCATATCAAGCACCGCAGCAAGTACAACAAGCACAGGTATATTCCATACCACCGCAAAACAGCCTACTCAGGTGTATCCTGCACCAACACCAGCGCAATCGACGCCAGTGTACATGGTGCCAGCAACCCGTTACGGGAACACAAATGGCAGCAGCCGTGCACCAGATGCAGCAGGAGATGAACAAAAATATCCCGTAACTCGCGGGCAGATGAACATGATCCAGCGAGGGCGTCCCTCCAATAGAGAGCAAAAGTTACACACTCGACACGTCAATATGGCGGTCATGGCACCCCAGCTATACAGATTTTTTGAAAGGATCAGAAACTCCGATTGTCTTCAATCGAGAGGACCATCCACCCGCAGTATATCGACCAGGGCACGCAGCCTTAGTAGTCGACGCCAAATGGAGGCTATGCCATGACCAAGGTCTTCATGGACGGAGGTAGCGGCCTCAACATAATCTTTGCAGATACGCTACGCAGAATGAACAAATCAGTCGAAAATCTGCCAAAATCCACAAGTACCTTCCATGGTATCGTCCCAGGCAAAGCAGTGCTCCCAGAAGGCATACAACTCGATGTTACGTTTGGAGATCCTACTCACTTCAGAACCGAGTCGATTGAGTTCGAAGTGGTCGATTGGAAGTCACAATACCATGCAATACTTGGGCGCCCCACTTTCGCTCGATTCATGGCTGTCCCACACTACGCCTACCTCAGCTCAAAATGCCGGGACCAAAAGGAGTCATCACGATCAACGGGAATTTTCAAAGGTCAGATTCATGTGACCGTGACTTCAGCAAAATCTCGGAGATGTATGGGATGGAGCAATCATTCGCTGAGCTCGAGGTTTCTAACGACCGCACACTTCTGCCGGAACACAAGAGGTTAGCATCCGACAGACAATTCAATGCAACCAGACACAAGAAAGCATCAAGTGCACCCGACAGATCCCTCAAAAACGGTCAACATATCATCAAGTCTTACCAGCGAACAGGAAGTGCGCTCGTCGAATTTCTCCGTAAAAACTGGGAAATATTCGCATGGTGCCCAGCTGATATGCCAGGTGTCCCCAGAGAGTTCGCCGAGCATTCTCTACAACTCAAGCCAGGATCTAGGCCAGTCAAGCAAACTATGCGCCGTGTCTCCGATCCCAAAAGAGGTGCAATCGAGGCAGAAGTTGATAGGTTACTTGCTGCAAAATTCATTCGAGAAATCAAAAAGGCAGACTGGGTTGCTAACCCTGTACTGGTCGAAAAGAAGCACTCAGACACCCTGCGGATGTGTGTAGATTTTACAGCCCTAAACAAATGCTGTCCAAAAGATCACTTTCCATTGCCACGAATCGATCAGATCATCGACTCAACAGCAGGATGCGCTCGGTTATCATTTTTGGATGCATATTCAGGATACCATCAAATTCGGATGAAAGAAGAAGACGAAGACAAAACAGCATTCATAACCCCACTCGGGGTCTACTGCTACACAACCATGCCTTTCGGGCTCAAAAACGCAGGCGCAACTTACCAGCGCATGATGCAAAACTGTCTACAAGAACAGATAGGACGCAATGTTCAGGTCTACGTCGACGACATCGTCATCAAGACTGAAAAGGAGGACACATTAATCAGTGATCTACAGGAGACATTCAAGAATCTCAATCGATACAACATCAAGCTTAACCCAAAGAAATGCACCTTCGGTGTCCCAGCTGGACAACTCTTGGGTTATTTGATATCTGCACGTGGAATCGAAGCAGACCCAGAAAAGATACAAGCTATACTCACAATGAAGAGACCTACCAAACTCCATGAGGTACAGCAGCTAGCTGGTCGAGTAGCAGCACTCAGTCGATTCATCAGCAAACTAGGCGAAAAAGCACTTCCATTTTACAAATTGATGAAGAAAGCAGACAAGTTCGAGTGGACGGATGAAGCGGAAGCAGCTTTCCTCGAACTCAAAAAGATGCTCACAAGTCCGCCAATCCTCGTAGCACCTAAGGAAAATGAGCCACTCTACCTATACATCTCAGCCACCAATCGAGTGGTCAGCACCGTGCTGGTGGTTGACCGCATGGAAGAAGGACATAGTCAAAGCATACAGAGGCCAGTATATTACGTAAGTGAAGTTCTTTCCCCGTCCAAACAGCGGTACCCGCAATATCAGAAATTGGCGTACGCCGTATTTATGACATCAAGAAAGCTGGCGCACTACTTCACAGAACACCCGATAACGGTGGTCAATAAATCAGCGATTGGAGACGTCCTCACAAACCCCAACGCAACGGGGCGAGTAGCAAAATGGCTCATCGAGCTGGGACCACTAGGAATCAAGTACGAACACCCGAAAGCCATCAAATCACAAGTCCTACCCGATTTTCACACCGAGTGGGTAGAAGCTCAATTGCCAGGGGTACCTGACGTATCAAATTCTGGACCATGTATTTCGATGGGTCCAAAAAGAATGAAGGAGCAGGAGCGGGCGTCATACTCATATCACCAAAAGGCGACAAACTGCGCTATATCTTGCAAATGGGTTTCGAGTTCCCATCAAATAACGAGGCCGAATACGAAGGTCTAATCCATGGCATGCGCATGGCAAAAGCCATGGGATGCACTCGACTAATGATTTATGGCGACTCTAACTTAGTTGTGCAGCAAACAATGAAGGCCTGTGATGCAATCGCAGACAACATGATCGCTTATCGGGATTTGTACAACATAATGGAGGGCAGCTTCGATGGCTGCGAACTACGACACGTAGGGAGAGAAAGCAATGAAGAGGCTGACAAATTAGCCAATATTGCTTCCACAAAAGCACCAGTCCCCGGCGTTTTCTTTGAACGAATAGAGCGTAGGTCAATCGACAAACGACATCGACTACGACAGCAGCTACAGACAAGAGCAAAGCGCCAAGCACAGAGGATCCTCCGATTGAGGTACTTCTCATTGAGCCAATATGGACTCAACCTTTTCTCGCATACATACTTCGCAATGAACTACCAGAAGATACAAACGAGGCCAGACGCATCACTCGACGAGCAAAAGCATACACCATCATAAACGGTGAGTTGTACAAACGCAGCACCTCAGGCATGTTCCAAAGATGCATTGCACTCGAAGATGGCAAGGATCTCCTTCGAGACATTCATGCTGGTACTTGCGGGCACCACGCGGGCAGTCGATCACTCGTAGCCAAAGCCTTCCGAGCAGGGTTTTACTGGCCTACAGCGCTAAGGGACGCAGAGGACATAGTCAAAAGGTGCATTGGTTGCCAGAAGTTCGCTTCCAAGCCACATGCACCCGCATCAGCGCTAAAAACCATACCATTAGCATGGCCTTTTGCCCAATGGGGACTTGACATGGTGGGACCACTGAAGAAATCATCAAAAGGAGGTCATACTCACTTATTAGTGGCAGTCGACAAGTTCACCAAATGGATCGAAGCTATCCCCATCACAAGCTCAACAGCTTCTACACAGTTCGTTTCATACAATCGATCATGTATCGATTTGGAGTAATGGATAGCATCATAACTGATAATGGTACAAACTTCACGGCGGAAGAGTTCAAATCCTTTTGCAAGGAACAAAACATCAAACTAAACTACGCTTCTGTGGCACATCCACAATCCAATGGGCAGGTCGAAAAGGCCAATGGACTCGTATGCAGTGGCATCAAAAAGAGACTCTTAGTACCACTCAAAAGGGCCGCGGGTGCATGGGTAGATGAACTTCCATCAGTACTATGGAGCTTACGGACCACCCCAAACGCCTCCACACAGTATACACCGTTCTTCATGGTCTATGGTGCGGAAGCAGTGTTACCATCTGACGTTAAGTTTAATGCACCACGGGTAGAAGCATATGAAGAAAACGACGCAAACAAGGCACTCGAAGACGCATCATTTGCTGGAAGAAGCACGCAATACGGCTTTGGCACGACAGCCGTTTATCAACAAGACCTCCGCAACTACCATAGTCGTCGATTACGCACACGGTCCTTCATGGTGGGAGACTTGGTGCTGCGGGAGAAACAGAAGAAGTCCATAAACTTGCATCACCATGGGAAGGACCTTACATCGTCACAGAGGTCATCGAAGGAGGAGCCTATCGATTAAAGAATTCAAAGACAGGCGAAGTAGCATCAAATCCATGGAACGTAGCGCACCTGCGTCGGTTCTATGCATAGATTTCTTAACATCATATGTAATAGAGCATAATGTCAAAGAATCAGCAAGTTTCAGACGCACTCTTTTCCTTTACCAGGGTACCTAAGGGGACTGGAAGGTTTTAATGAGGCGGCTTGCTGATCATACACATATTTCAAGTAAAGATACATGTTCCTCCATATTTCTCATATATGCCTTTACCCCACTCAAGCACTCGGGGGCTCGATCGTAAAAACATGAAGCATCAAAATTTTAGCTCAAACATCAATAAACACAATGACTTACCGCCCAATCGACATACTCGGAGGCTGGGTCAAACAGAAAACCCAAACCCCACTAGACATCCTCGGGGGCTGGGTCAAACAAAATGCTCAAAACCCACCCGACACGCTCGGGGGCTGGTTCAAAAAGGAAACACAAACCCACTCAATAAACGCGGGGCTTGGCACAAATAAAAAAACACATATATGGTTGACGTCAAGTGTGAAGACAACGTTCGAGTGATGGGATCAAGACTACAATCGATAAAAGGATTCGACTGACATATGTACTCCCATGGGAGCATATCAAAAATTTCTTGCGATTAATCACAAAGGAGCACAATTATTTCGAGTGACAAAAAGCAATATAGAAGGATGATTTGAGATTGTCCTCTATTGCAAGACAATAAACCACAATCTCGGGGGCTACTCCCATGGGAGCGCTGTCGCGCTCCCATAGATTTCCAAAACAAGGTAAGAAAAATTCACTCGACTATAGATTCGATTAAAATGCATTAAGTACTTCACAAATCAAAGAACCAAACTTCATAAATTCCCGGACTATGCCAATCGCAGATGTTTCGAATGCTGCATACGCAAATGCAAAGGTAAGACCCGCCGAGCAATCGAGATGGGCAGAGGGACGCTTCAACAGTGTTTTCCCTTGAAATTTCCTGTGTCAACAGACATGATGAAAATCCTGACGGACGCGTCAGGTACCAAAAAGTTAAACTGCAGAACGAATCAGTAAGACCTACAACGGCTTGAGTCGAGTCTGTCCAGTATGTTCCAGCTTCGAGTACGGGGACTTGAACCTGATTGAAGGCTAGTATGGTTTCGCCCAAATGTGCGGTTAACTGAGCTCGATTTTCGAGTGAATCAGGCCTACTATGTCAATATCCCTAGGCAAAAGTTTCAAAAGTTTTCCAGCTTCGGGTCCGGGGACTCGAACCTGATTGTAGACTAGTATGGTTTCGCCCAAATGTGCGGTTAACTGAGCTCGATTTTCGAGTGAATCAGGCCTACTATGTCAATATCCCTAGGCAAAAGTTTCAAAAGTGTTCCAGCTTCGGGTCCGGGGATTCGAACCTGATTGTAGACTAGTATGGTTTCGCCCAAATGTGCGGTTAACTGAGCTCGATATTCGAGTGAATCAGGCTTACTATGTCAATATCCCTAGGCATAATTTTCCGATTGCGTTCCAGACTCGAGCCCAGGGACTCGAGTCTGACTGAAGACTAGTAATATTTTTTGCTCAAATAAGCAGTTAACTGAGCTCGATATTCGAGTGAATCAGGCCTACTATGTCAATATCCCTCGATTAGCATACGCATACAATTGAAACAAATTAAAGCTCGAAGAACTACATCGGGTCAGAAACGCAAGTTCAAAGATTATGACGTGCACGATGAAGGGAGCACATGCTCGATTCTTTGAGTCAAGCAAGTACTCGGGGGCTAATGACAAGGTTATACTCTGCGGGTACCCCAGCTTAGAGATACCTGATGCACGTGATGATCAAAGAAGCCCGAAGATTAATCGAAGCCCACGAAGGAAGGCCCGAGACAAGGAGTATTTCCCAAGTTAGACCAAGTTGTAGTCGGTTAAAACTTTCCATACATGTAACCTTGGTCGGTTGTGTTTCCCGAGACCCAGCCTCCTATATAAAGGCTGGGAGGGTGATCGATCAAGGACAAGCAATCCATAGCCACCAAAACTTCGACGAGATCTACTGCCCGCCGAACCCTTGTAATCTCCATATTCAAATCATAAACACAGACAAGCAGGAAGTAGGGGTTTTACCTCAATCGAGGGCCCTGAACCTGGGTAAATCCAGCTTGTCAGCCGTCGATTTCACCAATACTACGCGTCCTCTACCACATAATCAACCCTAGGTATAGCAACCATGGGATTTGCCGAGGGCACACCTCGACACTTGGTGTTTGCATCGCCCTCTCGAACATTGGTGACACGTGGGCATTGTTTCTTCCTTGACCGCTCAACCACCGCAAGGCTTAGGACTTTCCTCTTGAGGCGGGCACGGAGATCCTAGACTTAATTGCAAAACCGGCGCTTCACGTGGTCTAAAGAAAATCTGCTGTAAATCTACAGTACTTTTTGTGCAGAAAAATCAGAGGTAAAGAGATTCTCTTCTGCAGATTGTTGTAAATACCAGCGCAATGCTAAATATAGACGCTCTTATTTGATTGTAGCCATTTCATTAGCTTTAGGTGTGAGCAAATCATAATCTTCAGCATATACTGATGTGCTGAGTTTGATCGGTGATGGTGGAAATGGCCGAAAATACTATGCGACCGATCAAGATCCACCAGAGGAGCAAGGCGGTCCATCACTAGAACGAAGAGGAAGGAGGTCAGGTTGAGTCTGTCAATTGTTAATCAGAATTCCAGGTGAGCTTGTGTGCAATATTCCTGCGCTTCAGTTTGTCCACTCGGAACTGAAACCAGGAAAAACTCCTAGGGGAGATGGAATCAAAAGCTATGGAGGTATCTAATTTGTACACGATATCAGGGGTCTTCTTGTGATGCAGAGTCATCATGGGAATGAATTGCGCTTGTAGAAGAAGTAATGTACAGTTCTCCCTTGATGAAGGCATGTGGATTGTGCACGTTTTTAGCAGAATTCTCTTTGCCATCATCTCGGTGAAACAAATCTAGAAGAGAGAGACTAAAAACAAGACGGTGACTAAGATAAGTACTCGGTCACGTGTTAACTAAGCGCGGTTAAGTCCTAGTCTTGTCCCATCTATGCGGTCAAGTACGGAGTTGCTCCGTTGCTGCCTTTTGGTCTCAGTCGACCTTCCAGCGATCGAGCACAATGTTTTTTCCGCTTACTTAGCAAGCCCATGGATGGAGCATCTTTTTTTGTGAAGACTGAAGAAGACTTAGCATATATGTACAAATTTGGACCCATATATTCGGTGGTTATTTGGAAATTCACGAGAATATATGACTGAATTAAGCTAGCTTGCAGTTGGATGCAACATTGCTTTCGTTGATCCATAGATATAGAAGGAAACATGTCATCAACCGTGTGTATAGATTAGATGAGTCAGGACGCACCGTTATTTCCGCTGAATTTCAAATTGATCATGCATACATTTTAAGAAAAGTCAAATGTACTTGCTTAATTTCAAATAGGAGCCTGGATACATTTAAGAAAAGTCAAATTTGCTTACGAAATATGAAAACATTTTTTTCTTTGCACTCCATGCCGTGACGGTAACACGGTTTCTCAAGGCGTCATGCACAAGTGCTGGTGGGTCCGTGGGTGGCTCATAGGTCGGCGTGTAGATGCCAATTTGACCTTCATAGCAGGCAAAGGAACATTTAGAACATGGGTGCTCCTGTTTTCTAATTAAGAGTAAAACTGAAACCAAAATACCAAATAAAAAATACAATATAAATCATGCATGGAGAGGACATATGCCGGTATATGCGTGCCAACTTTGAAACTTAAATTCAACAGTATGTATCTTGGGTAAAAAGACAAAATACGTGAGGAACATTACAAGTATGACACATACGCTTTTCTAACAAAGAAAATTGTCATATAATTTGTGTTAGGTTGGTGGATTTCTGTTCCGAGCCAAATAGCCTTAAGTTTGACTTTATTTCCCGGCTTTGCATGACACTTTTCAACAATGAAAATTTTTATTTCAAAAAGGAGAAAATGGTTGTCTCCATCCATAGGTGATATTTCCCCACTTCCGAAAAACCCACCTCTTTTATTCATGAATTACAACAGACAGCACTATATATTAACCCTGTGTTATGTATACAATGGTTCACTGAATACATTAGGCTTTCCTTTTTATGTTTGGTACCACAATTTATATTGCAAAAAATATTTTCTGTTGATATTAGTTATTCCATGGCAATCACAGTTTAGAAAAGTCTGATTGTACACTTTCTATAAGTAGTGTGTATATGTGTACTATATAGGTGTACTAGACCTAGAAAAGTGATATTTTTTCTTTTAAAACATTGCAAAAGACCTTACCATTTTTATAAATTAATTAATTAGAAGAGAGTTGGTTTATTAGCGGCAAAAAACGTGATATAATAAACTAAACACCTAAGTAAAAGCGAGTGAAATCCTTACTGGAAAGAACATTGCTTTGACGAATCAAATTATTTCAGAAGTTCGAAAAGTACTGCCATTCTCTTCTCAAAAGGTAAAAGTGAAAGGAAAAGGGAAATATTATTCTAATCAAAGCCGCGTCCAAATAAATGATGAACAGAAAATATTCATTAAGCTGCACGGCTGTAAGGTCGAAGAGAAGAGCTGGCCAATCAGCTTGCTTTCTTTTCTAAGCTCATGATCTTTTCCAGTACGGAATTGCTCACGGACGGTGTACACGCAGTGTCGGACAAGTATCGGACGTAGAAACGTCGTACGTGTAGCAGCTCTCTTTCCAGTATCCATGAAAACGAGATTTATTTCCAGAAAAGCATTTAAGATGTAACAGTAGCATTTGTCATAAATGATTGGATTTGATTGGCAGCCTGCCTGTTTCTGTATCAAGACGAGCCTGTTGCCTTGTTCAAAGCCTAGCTAAATTTACAGAAGGCACCGTCGAGGCGACGTGCCTCTGCCAGTCGCCAGTCGCTACTCCCAATAAAGAGCACAAAGCCCTGCTGTTAGATCAACTTTGACCAAGAAGAGAGCTCAAAGATTGAACTTTCGTGATGCGCCAGAACATAATTGCAATTGAAAACTTGTCTGTGATAAGATGGTTAGAAGGGTGGTTGTACCTCTAGTCCATCAGAGTTCAAACCCCAGGTTTGACGTTGGTGTTTCTCATTTAGGCGGAATATTCTTTCAGTGAGAGGCGACGTTCCGTCGACAGCGAGGCGCCCGTGGTTATCAGGATTTGTGGAAGCGATAGCCTTTGTCTCGGCCTCGTGTACGTGTTATATAGCCAAAGAGCATAGGGTTTGTTACATCGAGATTACATAGGTATTGCGTGAACCGCAAGACATGAATACGACATGGATACGATATGCTTTATACAACAGCGTATCATTTACATTTAATCACCTATATCTCTATCTCTAACATCCCCCTTAATCTAAACTTGGACAAGTTTAGATTACGCTTAAATTCTTCAAGCTCCCTCGGCGGCAGTGGTTTGGGTCTAGTTGATATGAACCTAATATGCAGCAACTTTTGAGCAACCCTTTCTCTCACAAAGTGAAAATCAATTTCAATATGTTTTGTCCGGGCATGAAAAATAGGATTAGCTGAAAGATAAGTAGCACCCATATTGTCACACCACAAACAAGGGACTTCTCGAACTTTAATACCAAGCTCCTTGAGAAGAGACTCAACCCATATGACTTCAGCAGTGGCATTTGCCAAGGATTTGTATTCTGCTTCAGTGCTTGATCGTGATACCGTTGGCTGTTTCCTAGCACTCCATGAAATGAGGTTTGGCCCAAAGAATACTGCAAAACCACCAGTATCCGAGAAACTGGTAGCCTTTACATACCGAAGTATTCTCTTTGCTGCAGTCCAATGAACTGTTGTAGGAGCATGAAGATACTGACATATTTTGTTAACAGAATATGAAATATCTGGCCGTGTTAACGTAAGGTACTGCAAAGCTCCTACAATGCTGCGGTACTTTGTGCTATCTTCTGAATCAAGTACTTCACCATCATAAGCTGAAAGCTTTTCGGAAACAGATAGTGGTGTAGGGGCAGGTTTACACATTTGCATTCTAACTCTTTTAAGCAAATCGGTGGCATATTTCTCTTGAGTGAGAACTAATCCATCATGTACCTTTTTAACTTCAATACCAAGGAAAAAATGAAGATCACCGAGATCTTTTATAGCAAAGTGAGTGCCTAAATCTTGAACTAGAGTAGTTGTTGCTTGACTTGAAGAACTTGCTACGATAATATCATCCACATATACAAGTACACACACCATGATACCTGACTTGTTGTAGATGAAGAGAGATGTATCGGCCTTTGAGGGGATAAATCCCAGATCTTGCAACTTGGTACTCAAACGTGAATACCATGCTCTCGGCGCCTGTTTGAGACCATATAAAGCCTTGTCCAGCTTACAGATGTGATGAGGGGCATTGGCATCTTCATACCCAGGAGGTTGTCGCATGAACACTTCCTCTTCCAGAATACCATGAAGAAACGCATTCTTGACATCGAGTTGTCGTAGATTCCAGCCCCGAGAGACAGATATAGCAAGAACAAGACGTATTGTAGCAGCTTTAACAACCAGACTAAAAGTATCCTCATAATCTATCCCATACCGTTGTTTAAACCCCTTGGCCACCAAACGAGCTTTGTATCGATCAATGGTGCCATCACCCTTCCTTTTGATCTTGTAGACCCATTTACAGTCAATAATATTTTTGTTGCCGACATGCGGAGGAACCAAATGCCACATATGGTTGTTGACTAGTGCATTGTACTCATCATCCATGGCAAGCCGCCACTTGTCATCATGGATAGCTTCAACAAGGTTCTGTGGTTCTCCTGTAGCACAAGAAAGGTTATATCGAATTTTACCACCAGTAACTTTATAAGTAACCGTTCCATCAGATGTGTGTTTTGGTTTAGAAATTCCTTTCTGAAGCCGTGTGCGAGCCGCAGGAGGTGGTGCAGATTGGTTCGGCACAGACGATCCAGCCGGCGAGCTGTGGCGACGCGACACGGGAGGGGACCGACGCCTGGTCCGTTCACGCGCGGACGAGGCGTGGCGACGTGTCGACGTTGGGGTGGCGGGGCGTGGGCGACCGCGATGCGGCGCTTGGAGACGCAGCAGACCTAGATCCCGGGGAAGGTGCGAGATCCGCATCGGATCAGCAGCGTCAGATGTCGGAGGATCCTCCTCGGGATCCGTTTCATCGTCATTTTCTGACATAAAATCAGGATCATATCCGGTGCTGTTTTGCTCCGAATCAGTGTCATTTTCTTCCAAATTTTCAGCAGGGGCCTGCACAGGAGTAGTACTAGGTACAGGTATATTTGGGTTAGTCACATGTTCATCTATATTCGCATCCCCATGAGCAAGAGGTTGGAGGTGACGTGGAAGGAGGAGAATTTCGCGACGAAGAAGAGCACCGGCATTGGGATGAAGCTTGGCAAAAGGAAAAACGTTCTCATCAAAGACAACGTCGCGAGAAATATAAACTCGTCCGGTGGATACCTCTAGGCATTTAACACCCTTATGTCGTGGACTATAACCTAGGAAGACACACTGTTTGGATCGAAAAGCTAATTTGCGAGTGTTGTAGGGTCTCAAGTTGGGCCATCATGCACATCCAAACACACGAAGAGACTTATAGTCCGGTGAAGTTCCAAGGAGGCGTTCAACGGGTGTATCATAATTTATAACTTTGCTAGGCATGAGATTGATGAGATAAGTGGCGGTTAGGAAAGCTTCATCCCAAAATTTTAGTGGCACGGAGGCATGAGCGAGGAGGGCAAGGCCTACCTCGACTATGTGACGATGTTTTCTTTCGGCTGACCCGTTTTGTTGATGTGCATGAGGGCATGAGACGTGATGGGCAATGCCAAGTTTTTGAAAGAAAGGGTTTAATTTTTCATACTCACCTCCCCAATCTGTTTGCATGGTCACAATTTTCTTATTGAATCGTCGTTCAACAAGGTTCATGAAGTTTTGGAAAACTTCAAAGACATCAGATTTCTTTTTGAGTAGATATATCCATGTGAACTTACTAAAATCATCTACAAAGCTAACATAGTATTTTTGTCGGCCAGCAGAAGGGATAGCAGGACCCCAGACATCAGAAAAGATTTGTTGCAATGGCACAGTTGAAATACTAGTAGAAATCGGGTATGGAAGTTGATGACTTTTGGCACGTTGACATGAATCACAAATAGACTCAACACTAGAATCTTTAACATATGGGAGACAAAACTTATTGAGAATCTTTTGAACAACTAAATTGGATGGATGACCTAGGCGACTATGCCACTTCGCAGAGGTGGGCTTGGTGGCGACACAAACTTGCTTGATAGATGGTGATGATGTTGACACGATGGGATATAGGCCTCCTTGACATCTTCCTTTAAGAAGTATTTTCTTCGTTGCCTGATCCTTTACGAAAAAATGCCATGGGTGAAATTCAAAGAAGACATGATTATCAAGAGCAAATTTGTGGACAGAAAGTAGATTTTTAGCCGCACTAGGAACATGGAGAATGTTTTTTAAGGTGTAGGTTATGATCATGATGTGGGGTTTGAATAATAGATTGACCAATGTGACTAATTTCCATACCTGCACCGTTTGCTGTGTGCACCTTGTCCTTGCCGCGATACTTGTCGCGGACCATCATCTTCTGAAGATTACCGGTGATGTGATCGGTTGCACCAGTGTCGGAATACCAGTTGGTATCGACACCGTAAGCGGCGGCGTGCGCCTCCTTCTCGTAGGAGTCCTCGTCATCATCATCCCTGTCTTCATAGCGCCACCAGCACTCGCTAGCGGGATGTCCATGGATCTTGCAGATCTGACAGGTGACGTCTTGGTACTTGGAGACAGTGCGGCCGCCGCGTCCGCGGCCACGTCCACCATGGCGTCCATCACCACGACGTCCGCCGCGGTCACCACGATCACCATAGCCGCGGGTACCATAGCCACGATCGTAGCCTCCTTCATCACCACGGCCATAGCCACAGTTCTTCTTCTTCTTCTGGTTGTTGTAGTAGCCACCACGGCCACGGCTTGCTGCGTTGGCTGAGGACTGAAAGCCCTTGTCGTTGTCGCCGGAGAGCATGCTCTGGCGCATGTCATGAGCAGCAAGCATACCATGTAAATCACTCACCGTGCACTTGGGCATGACGTTCACGGCGGCCACCAGCGAGTTGTATTCTTCATCGAGCCCATTGAGGATGAACTCGACGATCTCATCTTCTTCGACCTGTCGGCCGGCGGAGACGAGCTCGGTGGCGAATCCCCGCATCGTGCTGACGAACTGATCCGCCGTCATGTCCAGCTTTTTGGTGTTGGAGAGCGCGCCACGCAGGTACGCTATCCTGGTCTTGGATCGTGAGGCAAACATGCCGTGGACGAGATCCCAGACCTCGGCGGCATGATTCAGACCCATGGTCTGAGAGAGGATGTCCTTGGACATGCCAAGGGTGAGATAGTGCAGGACCTGCTGATCCCGCACGATCCAGGCGTCGTATGCCGGGTTCGGCGTGCTCGTAGTCTTGCCATCCTTCTCGATCATCAGTTCTTCCGGCGGTGCCGGTTCCGTGCGGTCCACGATGCCAAGCAGCCGCGCACCGCGCAGCGCCGGCAGGACCTGGGCCTTCCAAAGGAGATAGTTCTCCCTCGTGAGCTTCTCCGTGGGTGGAGCGCCAAGAGGCTGCGCCATGGCAGAGGAGGAGGAGGAGACCATTGTCGTAGGTCGTAGGTTGTAGGTCGTAGGGTTTGTAGATCGATATGGATCTCTCTCTCGATGTCACGGAAGAGGTCGCTCTGATACCATATAGAATTGTATGCACTAGCCATCTATCCATAAGTCCGAACTGATGGAAAGGGGCTAGGCAATATATTTATATTCAACAGTGGTGACTTCGTCTATCTCAAGATCCAACCGCCGGCTCAGTCTTTCGGAGGTGCTCATAGGGGTAGGGTGTGCGTGTGTGCGTTCATAGAGGTGAGTGTATGCGCGTGTATGTGAGCGTCTGGGTTGTACTGTGTTTCTCAAAAAAAAAATTGCAATTGCAAGGCTGTGAAGAAAACAAAAGCAATGGGGAAGGAAGATCCCTTTGTGGAAGGAGGTGCCCGTCTCCCCCACCCTATCCCCACACGGCGGCGGAGCACGACGGTGACCGCGGCGACCCCGGGACAGCAAGCTCACCTGCACCGAACCCACCATGAAAATCGGCTCCTACACCACCATGGTCACCCCGATATAGGGGTTGACGACGCCCTCACTGGACCGCCCATCCCAGCCGGCGAGGTTATCTTCCTCGATCCAAGGCTCCCGCCGCCTGTTGGCCAGCAAGTCCGGGGACGAGGAAAGACGTTAAGACGGAGGCCCAAGAGATACGCCGTCGCCACGCGCCCACGCCGGTCGTGAGAGCGCGAGCAGGAGGAAGCGGTCATATTCCGCCTGTCAGTTCAGAACGTATTTGGTCAAACTGACCATGCTTTACATAAAGCAACAACAGCCGCGTTCTGGCTTTGACAGCTTCCATGAAGGAACGAAGATCGTGATATAATACAGACCGCTTTAGATCATCTACAAGTCATATTGTCCTCCGAATCTTCTTCAACAGGTTGAATGAATTATACTCCGTAGACGTTTAGTGATCGGACTTTTATCAGCAAACAAGTCAACTACTCGGTTAACCACGTACTAGGAACAGAAGGTACAATGGGAGCGGTCAATGAAAAATGTTCGTGGTAATTTCGGGCACCGAGAGCATCTTCAGTCAGAGCCCTCAAATCCAGCCTTCAAATTGTGTCCGGACGCGTCCCAGATAGTGATCGGACAACCCTAAAAACATGGTACTACAACCACACTCATCAAATCTAGATAACAAATTACTACAAAAGCATGCAACGTGCACATATTGCTACCCCTACGTGTGCACTTGATGCCACCTTCCTACTTCCGGTTAGCTACCCTACACTACTGTCATCGGATAGGACGATGACCGTTACCGCTGCGCCGGCGAAGCCGCCCCGTGCCGCACTGGCAGAAGGAGCCGAAGAAGAACCCTGTTCATCGGAGCCGGAGAAGAGCGAGAATGAAGATAATGGTTTCCCTCGTAGGGTCTGCCTTCACGAATCGCCGTCTCCGCCTCGATCTGCTTGTCGAGGAACTCGGACCTGTTCCTCATCTGGCTTATGAAGATGCGGTCAGCCGCTGCGCCATGAACGGCGGCACCGGTCAAAGGCTAGCTCCTCTGGTTGGACAGTCAAACGGCCCTAGTTGTAAGCGACTAAAGGGCGGACGCGTCCGGGCGGCCCCAAACCCGCCCCAGATATGGGCTGTTTTTTGGGTGTGCCGGACCGCCCAGACGTTTCGGGTAACTATGGGGCCTCCGTTGGGTGGATGTTTTTGGGCCAAATACACTCCAGGCTATCCGACCGGACGTTTGGCTGGGTTTCGGGGCTCGGTTGGAGAGTTTCTGATACTATATATACGCGATCAAGCTAGCGCTGAGAACCCCGCATATCGTCGGACACAGCATCTCTGTTGTCGTCGATTCAGCTTGCCGGAGCTCCATGAGACTGAGAGGCAGGGCCGGTCCACAGCAATTGGGGGCCCTGGGGCAAGATGAGACGAAGGGGCCCTTGTCACACACAAAGATTTAGAAAAAAAATACATATCACTATTCCTTGCAACAACAAAGTTAAGAATCAGTACGTTTACATTGCACAGATGCATGATGTCTAGTACAAACTGCATCTTCTATGGACTGAGATAACCGTACCATGATACTTGTTTCTATCAATTGCTCTTTGTCTACCCACCTATCTTTATGCATTTTTCCTTTATTACTTGCAAGCAAAAACTTACTAGGAAACACATCATCACACAAGTTGCATAAAAATGGCCAATATGAGGAACAGAAGCACCTGATTATGGCTTGATACGGATGTTGGTGGTTGGATCCGAACAAGAATAAGAAGACCTCACGGTAAACATATATATGATGAATTAAAGATCCTTTTCCCGTCATCTTTCTCTTGAACACTCTCTCCAATATAATGATCACCTGTAGATTCTAAACATAAAACGGAAATAGTGAGTAACCTGATCCTCGTTTCTTGTTCAGAAATTGAGGAGAAGAGAAGAGATATTTGGCAGAATTGAGAATAGGAAATGGAGAAACATATAGGGATGATAATTATTGAGAATGGGAGATCGGATTGCATAATCCACCGAATAGTTGGCCTCCACCAATGAATGCTCGCGACCATCAGGCGACATGAGCGGCGGCGTGGTTCTGCAAATCTGGGAGTCGAGGGGTCCAAGGAGAGCGATTGGACTGGTCATAGTTGAGGGCTGGAGGCATCAACGGATTGATTTGCTTCTGATTGGTGAATTGTGCGGCTGCAGCTTGGGCTTTTATTTTTCCTTGAATTATCTAAATTACTGGGCCTAGTAATAGAAACGTACTACAGTAAAGGATATACCTGGGTCGGGGCCCCTGCCTCCTGGGGGCCCAGGGCGACCGCCCCGTCGCCCCGGCCTATGGGCCGGCACTGCTGAGAGGTGGTGGAGAAATGGAGTTGGTAGGAGCAAGACGGTCTCTCCTCTGCTGCCTCTTCCTACTCCTGTCTGCGCTAGCCGTCGCTCAGGCGAAGACGGTCCACGAGAAATGGGACATCAGCTACCAGTTCGCCTACCCGGACTGCGTGCGCAAGCTGGCCGTCACCATAAACGGCCACACCCCAGGCCCCACCATCCGCGCCGTCCAGGGCGACACCATCGTCGTCACCGTCAAGAATTCCCTGCTAACCGAGAACCTCGCCATCCACTGGCACGGCATCCGGCAGATCGGCACGCCGTGGGCGGACGGCACGGAGGGCGTCACGCAGTGCCCGATCCTCCCCGGCGACACCTTCGAGTACGCCTTCGTCGTCGACCGCCCGGGAACCTACATGTACCACGCCCACTACGGCATGCAGCGCTCGGCGGGGCTCAACGGCATGATCGTCGTGTCGGTGCCACCGGGCGCCGGCGCCGACGTCGCCGAGCCGTTCGCGTACGACGGCGAGCACGAGGTGTTGCTGAACGACTGGTGGCACAAGAGCACGTACGAGCAGGCCGCGGGGCTCGCCTCCGTGCCGATCGTGTGGGTCGGCGAGCCGCAGTCGCTGCTGATCAACGGGCGTGGCAGGTTCGTCAACTGCTCGGCGCTTGGGGCGTCGTGCAACGCGACGCATCCGGAGTGCTCCACGCCGGTGTTCGCCGTGGTGCCCGGCAGGACTTACCGGTTCAGGATCGGCAGCATGACCTCTCTCTCCGCCCTCAACTTCGAAATAGAGGTACAGTAACTTTTTTCACCGGCGGTATTCAAAGTTCATTTAGCTCGCTCGTCAGTTTGGTCATGAGTTTGCTTGGTTGGAGTCCATGGAGCTCACCAGCTACCTGATCAGTAAAGACGTGTGAATAAACAAAAAAGAAGCGTAGCCGGCAAAAGCGAATACGTGGGACTGCATGCATGTGCGCAGCCGGCGTCGATCTCGAACAAGATCAAGGTCATCCCTTCACATTGCCACCGAAGAAAATTAGTGGATCCCTCATGTTCTTGTCCGGCCACGGCTGCTAGTATCAGTAATACACTACTATCTTACTTAGCCGGTAATCCCGCCCGGCCGGCTGCATCCAACATGATTCCTTGTTCGGAGTTTCGAGGGAGCGTCCGTGTCAGCCGGCCGGCCGTTAGACGCGATTGAGCCATATACAAATCAATCATCTTGGTAGCTACAAGCATGCATCTCAAAAAATAGTGCAAAGTGGAAATCAAAAGCAAATGGACAAAATATGGACCTTAATCATCAGAAAACTAGCTTCCGGTAGTTATTCTGTCTCCGTTCTTCTCTCTATTTAAATGGGATTCGTATTTAGTAACCATATATAGCTTGTCAGTTGCATATAAGCATATACCCAACTAGCCGGCGACGGCCATACAAGAATCCAAGAGACGCATCGCATCAAAGCAAAACTTGATTAACACCCGGCCTTCACCTAATATCCAAGGATGCTTATCAAACATTGGCCTGTGTATCCAAGCAACACAGAGATTACACAACTAGTTGAATCTCCCTTCTCTAAAAAAAAATCTAGTTAGATCTCCCCCGCTTATCACGACCATCCATTTAGCATCCAATGAACGATATTATTCCTACTAATTGATGTATTGATAAAACAAAAAAACATGTTAATGTGTGGTTTTATTTTTTAATGCATATCCAGTAATTCCTTGTTAGTACACGAATATAAAAAATAAATTACATAAATCTAGCAATTATGATAATGCATTGATATTTAAAATTTTATTAATAATTTGTGCACGTATCATAAAGCATTTGGACGTCTCAAATAAGTGGGGGGAGATCCAACTAGTTGTGGAGTTGCATTTTCCGTAACCAAGTCAAGAAATTGTTTCCATCTACTACTGCTACTAGCCAACTTCTTGATCCTTATGTAGTTGTCTTGGTGTAATTATTAGGGTTCGGGAATTTTAAAAAAGATTAATTAACTAGACAACATGGCGATACCACACTTATTCAATGCCTTCACACAAAAAAAACTGAAGAACTTGCAGATTTATAAGCTATTGCCACATTTTTCGTTGAAGGACTTTCTCATAGGCAAGATTGGATATGTTTTTTAGGCGATCCATATCTCTTGCAGAAAACATGTTCAGTGGGCCTCTGCTAGCTAGTGCTGCCATGGCAGCATCTTGTTAGTTTCTCTGCAGAAACCAACCAGCTTGGATATCCACTAACTATTATGACCGCTGAATTTGCATCCCACGAACGATATGATTTCTACTAATTGATATTGATAAAACAAATAATCATAAAAATCTAAACTCCTGTCCACCACCAACAATATGACTTCTTTGCCCAATGATTTGGGAAGACCCTCAAAGAAATCCAGGGAGGATAATGCACGTCTCAAAATTTCTTGTTAGTACATGGATCCAAAAAATAAACTACATAAATCCGGAAGTTATTGCTAATAATGCACTGAAATTTGAAAAATTATTGATAATTTATGCATACATCATAAAAAGTTGACGTCCCAAACAAGCGGGAAGGCATCCAACTAGATGTGGAGTTGCGTTTTACGTTAACTAGAGCATGTACACCGGATCCGGATATTGTGGCTAGCTAGTGCCTATAATGAACTGGATTTGGGCCGCTGATCAAGGTATTATGTCGGGCAAATGCAACGGCTAGTTTCACGGGCGGGATAAACGAATTTATGCCTGCGATGTTTACACGCTAACTAACTAACCGGAACAAGGAACACACGCTCTCCTACTCGTCAATGGAGGAGCGTGCACGTATGTGACGCAGGACCAGTTTAACAAGGTTATCCCGACATGATCTTTTGATTAGCGTGCGGAAGATGCTCTTGGCTAGTCTACTTGGAAGTTGTAACGTATACTTGGCTACTTGGCGGTGGTAGTGCTTATCTGTTCGAAGAATTAATATATACATACACTATATGTACGTTTGAAATGGTCCATCGATGTCGATTGCTTGGAAGTTGCTAATGGTAGATAAAACTTATGTTGACCACGACTTGGACTTGGGTGAGCGATGTCAGAAGCCGACACATATGTCGTACTACTTGACCTTACCGGTGACGGTGATCACACTATACATAGCTGACGTCGTCGAGATCCACCTACCACGCACGACTTCAAGTGTTGAATTCAGTTAGTTTTTTTTTTTTTGAAGGGATCAACAACTGCGAACTTAACAGAATTCAGTTAGTTTTGGTTCCATATGTAGCACATGATGACATGAAACGTAAACTGAAAACTGGGGGACGATACTATCAGATTCAAATTCAAAAAATGTTTTAAAGGTGTAATTTTTTATGACACATATCACGTATTTTACTAGTGAAGTTTATAGTCAAAACTGAAACACGCAAAACAAGATAATTAACATGCATGCAAACCCCTACGCAACAAATTTTTCTTACAAATGGAACATGGCTGCAACATGTTCTCTCTAGGTCTGCAAAGTTGTGCAATTAGTATGTTGCAATTTTTTCAATAAGCCAAAAAGTTAAGAGTAGTCAACGAATGCCCATCAATTACAACAAAAATGCCTAGTGTATCTTCTAGAGACCAAGGTGAATGTATTGCAAGGTTTTTTTTTTAGACGGAAGGCTCGAGCAGAGCCCAGCTTTGAATTAACAAAGCCCAACAACCGGCTAAACGTTACAGCTTACAAGAACACGCTGGCCAAGCCAGCAGCACACACGCACACCACAAACGCACACACACCTCACTACAACAGAGCGACTGCTAGGTCCGAAGGAGGCACCAAGACTTCTGTTGTACGGAGACGACGTCGAAGATGTCCACATCAACAAACCTCCACCGCACCAACCTTGGCAACACCACGACATGACAAAGGAGAGGAACCTACAAAGGCAAGGGGTTGCAGCAACGCCTCCAAGAAGGTGAACGGCGTACCAAAACGTCGTCATTGCCGGCAGAAACAGTTCTGGCAGAGCTTTCGCCCAAGCCCCCTGAAACCAACCCTAGAAAGGGTGACTCACACCGTCGAGGAAAACCTACACCAAACGGGCACACCGGGGAAGCTAGGTGGGGCGGCGAGGCAGCGTCCAAGACAAGAAAAAGGAGGGTGCTTCACGGCGATGCCTATAACAAGGGGAACGACACCGAAGGTGTTGTCATCGCCGGCAAATGGTCTCTACCATTCTGTGGTTTGCACGAGACCCATCCAGAATCAAACGCCGGCCGCCGCCACGAGGACGCGAAGGAGACATCCGCGAACGCCTCTACTGGCCTTTGAACCTCGGGGACACGGTGCAAGCACCGGAGAACAACACACCGACCACGCCCACGAGCAGGACAGCACGGTCCTGTCCGGATCGAGCTCCAAAGAGACTGGAACCTCCCGGCAAAGCAGCCGGGGCATCACCGGCAAAACCGGGTGAACCAGGCATCTCCGACAAGCCCACGCAGGCCTGAACACGGAGACAGGGCAGGCTTGGCCCGACCCGGCCCAGATCCGGCCCATTGGGCTCTAGATCTGGCAGCTCATGGCAGCAGCCATGGAGGTCGGGCACCACCTGCAGTACGCAGGGGAGACCGCCGGAGGGGCGGCACACGGCCACGGCCGGCCAGGCACCGACGAGGCGACGCCCGTCCTCGGCCTGCCACCCGACAGATCTAAGATCTGGAGGATGTATTGCAAGGTTCGCACTAGCGAAGTAAAACAATCGATAGTAGTTATCGATCTTTAGATGAAAAGCATTACTCACTGTGCTGTCTGTGCAACGAAGTTGAAGTTAAACACCAAAAAGTGATTAAGGCGTTAACGATGGTTTATGGTTAACCAAACTGCAGGGTCATCCAATGACGGTGGTGGAGACAGATGGACACTACGTAAAGCCATTTGTGGTGAAGAACCTCAACATCTACTCCGGCGAGACCTACTCCGTGTTGATCAAGGCCGACCAGGACCCCAACCGCAACTACTGGCTCGCCTCGAACGTGGTGAGCCGCAAGCCCGGCACGCCCACCGGCACCGCCGTCCTCACCTACTACGGTGCCCGCAGCAGCCCGCGCGCGCCGCCTCCCACCACGCCCCCCGTTGGCCCGGCATGGAACGACACGACGTACCGCATCAACCAGAGCCTCGCCACCGTGGCGCACCCGGCGCACGTCTACCCACCGCCGCCGCGCCCCGACCGGACCATCCTCCTGCTCAACTCACAGAACAAGATCGATGGCCGGATCCGGTGGGCGCTGAACAACGTCTCCTTCTCGCTGCCCCACACCCCGTACCTGGTCGCCCTCAAGGACAGGCTCCAGGGCACCTTCGACCCGCGCCCGCCGCCGGAGACGTACAACCACACGGCCTACGACGTGTACGGCGTGCAGGCGAACCCGAACGCGACGAGCAGCGACGGGCTGTACCGTCTGGCATTTGGGTCTGTGGTGGACGTGGTGCTGCAGAACGCCAACATGCTGGCGGCGAACAACAGCGAGACACACCCGTGGCACCTTCACGGGCACGACTTCTGGGTGCTCGGGTACGGCGTGGGACGGTTCGACCCGGCGGTGCACCCGGCGACGTACAACCTGAGGGACCCGATCTTGAAGAACACGGTGTCGGTGCACCCCTACGGCTGGACGGCGCTCCGGTGGAGGGCGGACAACCCCGGGGTGTGGGCGTTCCACTGCCACATCGAGGCGCACTTCTTCATGGGCATGGGCGTCGTCTTCGAGGAGGGGATCGAGCGCGTCGGGAAGCTGCCGCAGGAGATCATGGGGTGCGGCAGCACCAATGGCGGCCGTCACTAACCGGTTAACTTTTTAGTGTTAAAAAATTGGTTAAGAAAAAAAATTAATTTTCGAAACGGACTTGCAATTTCTAGTGCGAAAGAGAAATTTTTACTCCTAAAGCCCCGCTTGGGAAGCGTGTTTAATTCTACCGCCGTAAAAACCGGGCGGATTCCTTCGGAAAATTAGTGTGACCTCTGTAGGTCCGTATTTTTTCCGCCCGTTTCCGGCTGGATTACCGGGACACCAAGCGCGGCCTAATCTGACTTCCTTGCATGATAAATTAGGTGCAACTTTGGCTGTACAAATATGCGGCTGTCTAGTTGTACATTTAGGTTGCACATAATTTAACTATCTAATTCTGTGGATAAGGGGTGGACATTTCTTACCGACATAGAACTAGCTTTTCCTTGATGTGTATTTTTAGTTGGTTGATCCACGTTTGGACTCTCCGTAATCTGTGAGCTGTAATTTGGTGTAATACAGAGTGAAATAAAAGCCTTATGCATTGATTGTGCAGAGCCCGTGCTTTCTCATTTCCCAAAAAATGTACAGTACAAAATGTATCCAGAAGTGTTTGTTGGATGTGAAAATGTTAGATAGAAATTTAAATCAATATGCATGAAATGTATGGTGTTTTGTACAACTACCAAGGACTTGGGAATGCAGATTCAGTAGAAGGGGAGGGAGTTTTTCTGAGAACTGGGCACCAATCAAAAGCTTTCAGTGGTGATGTACAACATGACGGATCCGATGGAGTGGGGCAGTTTGACTCCGCGGGATGGGGCAGTTCAACACGGTGATGCACACCTGACGACGTACAACTAAGAGCAACTCTAACACCAGCCCTATATTAATCTTGGTGATAATAAACCGTTTTTCAGAGTACTATAGGTCAAAAGCACCTCTCCAACAGCTGCCCTGTCAAGTGTCGCCCTAATGTTGATCCTCTCCGCGCGGCCCCGTGCCCTGTCCTTCCATTCCAAACGCGCGCATGTAACTGCCACGCTAAAAGTTCAGCTTCCTTCCAATCCCCTTTCTGCCGCCACCGTAACCGACAAATTCCGGCCAAATCCGGTGAACTCCCACGCCGCCGCTCAACGGAACGAGTCCCGTCGACGTATCCTACCAATTTCCCGGTGGCCGGCCATCCCCGCGGCTCCGGCGAGCTCTGTTGGCGGCGGCCATGGCGAATCGAGGTCGGCGCACAGGCTCCGACGCGAACATGACGGCGCCGTTGGGGGGCCCTCGCAGACGTCGCGCGCGTGCAGGTCTGCGCGTGCACGGGTGAAGCTAGCTAGCTGTCCAATCGATTGATCCATGCAAGGCAGCTCCGCGCGTGGACGGGTTAAGCAAGTAGGCAGCCAGGGAGCTGTTCGAGCTCGGCCAAGCGGCGCCCCTCCTCCAGCCCGCCTCGGTCGATCTGGCCCCGCCGTTTACTTCCGGTCTCCGGTGAGAGAGCTACAACTGCGGACCGTCACATGTGTTTTGATCTCTCTGAGCCGTCGGATCTAGTTAGGGCACTAATTATAGGAAAGTTGTTGGAAAACACATGTCCTAAAATTGGGCCGACCTAAAAACAAGTGCCCTATAACCAAAAAAGTGGTGTCTGGCAGCTGTCAGAATTGCTCTAAGGGACCCCACCCCTGGGACGACATTGTGATGGATGGCGGACAACCCCGGGGTATGGGGCTTTCCACCGCCACATTGAGGGGCATTTCCACATGGTCATGGGCATCGACTTCGAAGAGGGCATGGGACGCGTCGGGAAGTTTCCGCAAGAGATCAGGGCTACGGCAACAACATGGGCGACCGTCACTGACCTGGAACGAGGCTCTCCTAACCCATCGTATATTATGATATTGTATCTCAAGTACAACTTAAATAGGTGTTTAGACATGTACGACGGTAGCAGTGCTTTATATGTTAGATACAACCCTAGCAATGATTTAATTTATGTAACATATAATATATATTCTATATGTTAAAGGTGATTAAAGTTAAATTTCAAGGAGGCACTATAATCTCTATAAATGCATGCATTAAACTTGTTTCGGATCAGTTCTAGAATCTTAATCTTCTGGTCTATACGTGGCAGTGGCACCACAAGTAACTAGGTCATTTTACACAACCTTAATCGGCAATTTAAGTCATATGCTGCAATATTCATCTGGAGAATAAATTACACCGTTCAACAAAAAATGTTTCATCCATTTCTGAGTAAAAATAGCTCGTGGAACAGCAAATTAGAGGCTTCAATAACATTTGTGCATGACAATGTACATGGTTCACTTCAAGAATCAATGTAGGAACAAAGTGTTCAGAATACATCAATCCTTGCACTACAAAATCCATCCATAGATCCTCCAAAATAAGGTTTTTTTGTCTCCTTCTCAATGGTGATTTCGCTAGTGGCGTCCATGAGTGTGAGGAACCGTCTACTCGCTGATTACTTGGAGTGGTGGTCTTGTTTGGTGTATGTGTATTATAGTTTTCTTTTTGGAAGATTTAGATAGATTCAAGAGTACGACGACAACTTCGTCTATGGGGTGTTGTTCCTTAGATTATTTTCAAGAAAACATCTTGTATGTCATAAAAAAATTCTAAAACACTTCGATGGGGGAGCGGTGACAGCGTCACGTCAGTCTCGCTCTAGCAGGGATATCTCCCAAGGAAATCAATGTAATTTCTACTATGTCTGGACTTATTTGAACTACTTTTAAAACTTCCGTAATAGAGTCAAACTTAGGCTATATGTCTGGCAACATAAATCCACTAACCTAACACAAATCATTTGACAAGTTTCTTTGTTAGAAAAGGGTATGTGTCATACTTGTAATGTTCCTCGGGTATTTCGTATTTTTATCATACGGTTTCATATCAGAATAGAAATAAATCCAGTGTTCCAATTATAAAGAATACTGATACTAGATGAAGGTGATGGTTAATATAATCCCAATTGGATCACTAGGCTTTCCCTTTTATATATTTGATACCACAATTTATATTGCAGAAATGACATTTCTGTTGATATTAGTCATTCCATGCCAATCGATTTTGTTTTTAAATATGTACACTACTAATATAGTTAGTTTAGAAAAGTCTGATTGTACACTTTCTATAAGTCGTGTGTATATATGTATTATGTAGGTATAGTCGACCTAGAAAAGTGACATTTTTTCTATAAAAAAAAGGCGAAAGACCTTACCATTTTTATATATTAATTAAGTAGAAGAGTTGGTTTATTAGTGGGAAACGGGCCAAAAACATGATATAATAAATTAAACACCTAAGTAAAAGCGAGTGAAATCCCTACATACGGGAAAGAGCATTGCTTTGAGAAATCAAATTATTTCAGAAGTTCAAAAAGGTAAAAAGGAAAGGAAAAGGGAAGAGTATTCTAACCAAAGCCGTGTCGAAAGAAATGGTGTGAGAGATCGAGATAGGCAATTAGAGGAGGGGTGTAAATGATTGTGCGGAAGCAAATTAAAACTTTTTCCCAAAAGTTCAAATCCCCAAACCCTAATCTGATCGTGATGGTATAACAGTCGTATCTCAAAATCTACTGAACCAGATGTAATACCCAGATATTTATAACTAGTTTAGTAAAATACGGGCCAGAAAATCCCGTTTATTCTTTAGCAATATTTATATTTTGCTAGGTTAAGCAATACCATTGGTGAAATCACACCGGCCCGGGGGCAATGTAGATCAATCCATGGTGATGGCTATAACCATATGTGTGTGAACTATTGATTGTTACGCACTGTATACATTTCATATATGCATAATAAATTCGAACTCGAGTAAATCCATAACCATCACACACCATAAAACAAACAAAATTATAATAATGCAAGTGAATAAAAGTTTGACTAGTTGATTATCACTTATGTTACTTGAGTGTTGAATATTTGGAAATATGCAACTCGAACATGATGTTCCGGGAATTCTGATTCGATATGATAATATTTTGGAGGAAATATATCTTCTGATAAAAGGATGCATCTGGTATAATTCTGTCTGGCGCAAAAGTAGTGGTGAGGGCAAGGGAATACCAAGCAAGGAAAAAGAATAGTTTAATTTGAAAAGAATCTATATGAATGGTTTATTTTCAATAAAACTTCCAAGTAAAATTTATTTGTCACCAATACCCATTCTAGGTGTGTATAACATATTTATACCCTTGATGGAAAATCACTAGAAGCTTTATGTCCTTTTATGTGCACGTACTAGTCCATCCATGGGAGAAAATATATATGTTATTTACATGAACTGTAGCGGTCAAATGCTTGCCTCTTCATCTTTTCAACCAAAGCTTATCCTCCTCTCTTTCTACAGTGACCGAAGGCGATCTTGAGGGAGACCTCAAATCGACCAGAGTTCGCCGGTGCATCCGTAGGATTTCCCACCCTCCGGCAGCCGCGCCGGCGGCGGGAGGATGGGGAATCCTCGGATTTGCGTTCCGGTGTTGTAGATAGGGTGCGTGGGTGGTGTGCGGGCGGCGGGGTCGAGGTGGGGAGGCCTCCGTCGTCTTTTTGCCTAGCTGCAGCTTCCCCTCGTTCCCGTCGTCGTCTTCGATGGCGGCGGTTGGCTGCGGCTTTGTCCTGCCGGCGTTCCCTCCCTCGCCGGCGTTTGGTTCGCGACTGGTGTACAGGAGGCGGGCTCGGTTCTTGCGACGACTCGCTGGTGACGGCGATGAAGACGGCGGCTTCTTCTGCAGCGCGTAGGGCCAGTGGTGCCCCTTCCTCGAAGGTCTTCGGCGGCTTCCCTTTGAGGCTCCCCGGAGCGTTCTCGGCGGCGGCGTGCCTTCGATGCGTGTTGACGGCGGCGGTGGTCGTCTTCCCCCTGGGTTGCGTTGTAATTTTTCGTTCTTGCAGGGGTGTCTGTACCGGTGTATTTTGTTAATAGATCTAGGCTTGTTTCAAAAAAAAAAAAGTTACTCTAGAAGCTGGCATAAAGGATAAGGAGGATGCCATCTAGCTGCAGCCAAGGAGGAGAAGCGAAGATGCTACTGTAGGTGGATCCCCATCAGGCCTGTTTGTTTCTAGAGTTTGTTTTTGTGGGGATTGGTATGGATAATCCTCTAGTGGATTGGAATCTAGTGGATTGGAGTGGGTGAAACTTCAAACTTCAAAACATCGTTTGTGTTGTTTCTGGTATATTAGTCTACTAGCAAAAATGACCGTGCGTTGCAACGGATTGATTTTTATTGAATATTTTGTAGGCCGTGTAAACAAAGAGTGAATTAAGTTCAACCTGCAGTCCACATAACCTCTAAACAAAAGGAGCTTTTTAATGAAAAGAAGATAACTACAAATATCAAATCTCACGTTGGTTTATCACACTTGGAGAAGTGCTTGTTTGCAGTTTAGGTTCCACATAAACCGCATGTTTCAGGTAGCTTCTACTGCTAAATCCAAGAAGCACTTCAATTACCTGTCATGGAGTGGAAAGTGTGTGCCATCGGAGGAACAGATGATTTTACTGCAAACCCACACGTTTCTGGCTTCTTCGGTGAAGGCTTGGCCTGCTCTTGGACATATCCCTCTCTACACTAAGACACTGAAGGAGGGCGTCGCTGGCAGCAGGGCAGCTTGTCCTCCACGCGTCTGTGCGGGAGTTCACAGGAGAATGCGAGGCGACCAAAGTGGACTCCCGGAGCGATGACGGTGGGACTCCCTTGGCAGCCCAGAGTGTATCATCGGCGTGTCGAGGGGCAGCGGTGGCACTGTGTCTGGTCCGGCGACGGTTGAAGCAGGTGGCCGCCTGGCCAGTGACGGAAACGTACCAGGAAGCCAAGCTCGGTGCGTCGTCCTTCGCTTGGTACAGCGGGAGCGACGAAAGCTGCGCTGCCGGCGCAAGTCGGACCGGAAGTGCATCGCCCACGCGGGCTGATCAAATATCTTATTGTTTGTCGGGTAGAACACGGAGCGGACAGCCTCGAGCGCCTCCACATCCCTGCGATGCGCGCACAGACCGGCCGAGCAAGGGCATGCCCGGACCACGGCGATATCCTCCAGTGTCATCGTCGAGTTGTAGGTCTCGACGGACCAGATCGTGGTGAGCTGGAGAATCGTGACCTCGTCGCTCCCTGCCCGTCAGGTGGTTGCGAGAACGCGTCCAGGATCCCAAGCCTACGACGGTCGGAGCTTGGGCACCCAACGTGTGGCGTTGATTGGCAGGAGAGATGGCAGGAATCGCGTCGAATCCGAAGGTCGCCAATCTGAAGATCACGCCGACTTGTTTGTCTTTCGCATCGTGGAGACCAAAAAAACTCGAGTTGTATTTTGCTTCTCTCGAACATCGACCCTGCCCGTATGTTTATAGTGCGTGGTGTCGACTCGATTGAGTCCTTGTACCATGCCATACGAAGGGAGTATTCGAGCACGGCTCGATCCAGTCGTACGTCTATGCGCTCATCGTTGTAATCTGGTCGGAAGAGATTCTGAAACCGCGACGTTGGAAACGAAACGAAATCACCACGATGTCTCCAAATCAAGTGACAATGAACCGTTTTTTTTTTACTTATAGGTGGCATAGGTGGGTAATTATTGAGAATTTCAGGGGTAAATTCAATGACCTACCAAACCAAACCGCGGAAACCTTAACGCTTTTATTATTATAGGTAAAGATTAGATAGTTTTTATCTCCACCTTTCCCCACAAATCATCAAACTCTAGTTCATTTTTCTCAATCTCCAAAGAGATTCAGTACACTACTCCTACCTAGTGGATTGATCTCCAATCCCCGATAGGATTGAGTGAAGTTTGGGGCCACTCCACTAGAGGATTATCTCCTTCAATCCCAAAAAAACTCTAAAAGCAAACAGAGCCTCATGGTTATGGCGGTGGTCGATTGTACCGCTGGCCTGGCGGATTTACGGCGTCGACAACCGTACGCATCCATCGACAGTGGCGAGCGAGACGAGCGGCAATCAGAGCTGGGATGAGGCGACCAAGAGGCGTGTCTATCCGGCGGCACCATCGTCGCGCGGGAGCACACCGATCCTGTCGGCAACAGCTGTCCGTACTAATGCTAGAGAGGAAGGATTGTATAGCAGACTAATCTGTCCCCAACCAGTTCGAGACGTCCCCAAATTCCCAACCAGTCAGGTAAAATTTTACACTTGAGGACACCAAGAATCTGAATCAAACTGAGATGCATGTCAGGCTTACTTGAGTACGTGATATCTGATGTGTGGGTGAGAGAGAACATATTTTAGAGGGCAAATAAACAAAGGAATAGTCAATTTAAGTCTAGCAAAACAGAGTAAGGGGCTTCTTAAATTCATTCTTAACATGTTCTTCAGCATACAAAATTAAGAAATTGTTGCTCATACTTCAGAATCATCTTTAGTTGTCCAAAAGCGTGCATAGCATCTGCTCTGATCTAGTGTAAAGATGATTGGGGCTTATGAGAGGGGAGAAGTGTTTTAGTAAGAACAAGTGCAGTCCTGTAACTTTAATCAGGAGAGAGAATACAATAAAGAGTTTCAGATTTGAAGTGCACAACAACTGAGCTCTGCATTTCAGTAACCTAATAATAGTAAAGGCTTTTCTACTTTCTGCTGCTAAACACTACTGATCTAATACTATATTGACAGCATACACACATTGTAGTCTATGCCAAAATATTGTTAGGTAGTTGCTGTAGTCTGGTAGCTCCTATTTGAGTTCAGAAATAACAGTCAGAACCATCCGACCAAGTTTAGGTATGCACAGGATCAAATGTTCAGAGTAGTAGCATCACCACCATAATGTATACCCCAATTCGACAACCGAGCTTATTTCCATGAAACCCCAGGCTACACTGGATCAAATTTAAGTTCTCCGACAATGACCATTATGTCGCACGTGTCGCAAGCCTTCAGTGAGTCGTCGCCTCGTCGGAGGTACGAGGCCATGCTCTGTACTTGTATTCCTAGTTCCATGTTACCAAGTTACATGCTTGCTGAACTGTGTAACGTGCAGTACAATAAAACCAAACTAGCACTATACTTTAATCAATATAACATGTACGCTATGTTTTGTCACATGATTAACTAGCAGGTTGTTCTCTCTACATAGAAATAGCAGGTAGCTTGACCAATAGAACAACACATGTACTCTTTTGTTCAACTAAGTTCAGAGAACTAGGTAGGAACCTAGAACACTACTCAAACCATTGTATCTGCTAAACCATCTGAGATGAAATATGTACATGAACTAAACTAAAATATTAGTAAACTATGAGTAGTAACAGGAATAATTTGTGATTGTTAGCATTCAAAATATGTACCCCTGCATATAAATCTATAAATTCTTCATTGTTCACTACTTTAGTGTGCATAGCTACAGCTGACTTGATCTGAGAGTGAACCATAATGCTAAATTATGAAATAACTGCTTGATGCCTGATTACGCTCGGTACTAGAATAAACCTCTGAAGACACATATCATGCATGATGTACTGATGCATTTCTTATACTGTTAGCAAGTTCTACATGAAGCATGTTACGCATGAGAAAAACCAATAACCAAGTATGAACTATGTCAATCGTTAATACTTTGATGTCAACCAAGTATACATATAAGGCATGCATCATACTGTGATGTGCACTTTGGCTTAGTCTTTATTGGACTTCATTTGTATTTCCAGTTCGGATCTTCTTTGGATTTCTTGCTCTTCTACAATGACCTTCAGTGATTTTGAAATGCTAATTAACTTCCGGATATCTTAGGCAAATCCAGCTCATGCCCGCTTTATTATGTTTACCAAAGTATTTGCAACTTACTATCTGTGATATCACCTGCATCAAAGAAAATATATGTTATGAATAATATGATACGGAACTTGTTGATCGACTGATGGAGCAGTCGGTGAACTGTTATGGCTGGTAGTTCGAACCCTTGTTTGGAGGCTGTCAAGCCATTGGAAGCGGGTTCGACTACATGGGATATCACCCTAGGATTAATAACAATTGCCTTCTTGGGTTCAAGCGCCGTAGCGACAGCGTTGACCACACGACCTGTATGGACGAGGCTGAGCTGGAGAAATACCACCTTATAAGGCATATCACCCAGGGATGACAGTTTGGGGTGTGACCTCTACTGTAGGCGACCAAATTGTTGAAGGGTTCTACTGTAGCCTATGTTATGGACGATGCAAGGTATGTCAAACAAGGTGGGTGAAACAGCTTTGTGATCCAAAGTCCGGTAGTGAGTGCAGGGCACGGTCACCCGGATTGCGGATCTTCTTCTCCACTACTATTAAACGAGAGAACTTGAGTTACGCTAAAGTCACCCGAATAATCCAACACTGAACGCTACCAAGCCTGCCTCACCCCCACGAAACAACTTATCCACCGCTTGACTAGCCCCACATAACAGGTCTCCGTGTGCACTTACCAATTTACACTGACTGAAAATACTTCACCCCGAGGGCAAAGGAAAATTTGAACGCCCACGACTCCCTACAATCGCGCACCTTATTTCATTACGGCGCAAAAAAAGTAACTGATCGATCGTTCAAACCTGACTCTGTCGCCACCAGGCTCCTTGGGCGAAGGGCGACTCCCTGTGAAACGTCCCGACTTCGACGGCGAGCTCGCCGCCCAGGAGCGCCTTGTCTCCATCGCGCTGATGAAGCATAAAGTCGCCTCGGAGCACTTGGCCTCCGTCGTGCCCACGCAGGCCGGCACCGCCACGGGCTTCGACGGCGGCAGGCTCGCCACCCACCAGCGCGAGAGGTCTCCATCCTGGACGGCGCCGACGCAGGCGGGCACCACGGTCGTCTTGAAGGCGCCCAAACCATCGGCACCTTCCTTCACGGCGCCTTGACAACTCCCTGCCGTCGCCACCAGGCTCCTTGGCCGAACGACGACTCCCTGTCAAACGTCGCCACTTCGACCGCGAGCTCGCCGCCTAGGAGCGCCTGGTCTCTGTCGCGCCGACGAAGCACTTGCCGCCTAGGAGCACTTGTCCTCCACCGTGCCCACGCAGCCCGGCAACGCCACGGGCTTCGACGACAGGCTCGCCACACACCAGCGTGAGAGGCCTCCATCCTGGACGACGCCAATGCAGGCCGGCACCAAAGAGGTCTTGACGACGCCCAAACCATCAGCACCTTCCTTCACGGCGCCTTTACACCCCTCTAGCCAATTCATCTTGTTCGACGGCACCCTCGACACCAGCCAGCAGGAGGTGTCCTGGACAGAGACCATGCAGTCCCGCAGCACAGTCCTCTTGCGCGACAGCACCCTCGCCACTCTGCACCTCGCCGTCAAGTGGGCGAGCGACAGCTCCTGTAAAAAGGTGACCAGTTACTTGCTCAATTGCACTATGCTATTCACAAAAATGCATCATATTCGTGTTGATTACCAAAGAAGAATATATAAGAATCAAAATTGCCAACAGTGCATAAAGCATATACACATTTATTGCAAGAACTTTATCGATATAATATATGATGTCTACGAACAGTGAACTTGATCGATATAATATATTTATTGCAAAAACTTAATGCACAGTTGACATGAATATTCACAGGAAGTCGACGACATGTCATCTCCCAATGGTGACGACATGTCATCTCCCAATGGCGCGGGTGCGCGCACACCATTTCAGGATATAAGTAATACCCACTCTTGGATAACTATCAGAAACTACTACCCACTGTTTTTTTTAAAATATGAACAAGGAGTTTTCACATTTGCTAAATTTCTGAATGTATCTATATACATACCCTAAATATTCACAGGAAGGCGACGACACGGCACCTCACAATGGCGCAGGTGCGCACACTCCATTTCATGACATAGGTAACACACACTCCTTGGGTAACTATCAGAACTAACCACTCACTCCTGGTTTAGAGGAAAATGAACAATGCTATTGGCGATGTGCTAACTTTCTGAATGTATCTATACAGACCCTAAAGATTTGAAGAGGCAGAGGGATAGAGAATATTATGCACGGAATAAACATGTTATTGTGAAAAAATGTCGTGAAGCCAATGAAAACCAACTGGCCATGTCCCTGGAAAATGAAACCCAAACACCCGTGTTCGTAGCCATTGGTAATGATGATCAGCTAATTACATACAGTCCTACTTCATCCTAACTAGGGTATTCCATCTATGTAGACCCTAAAGAAAGGAGGAGGCAAAGGGACAGGGAGCGCTATGCACAAAATAAGGTTGGGATACTAAGCCAACAACGCCAACACCGTGGGCAGAAAAAAATACAGCTACTCCCCTCCAGAACATCACTAACACCGTGACACACACACCAGCTACGATGCAATCAGGTGTCACCCAACTACAACAAATATCTACTGCAGGTGGTGTTGTACCATGAATTATTGAATTGCATGTTATAAGCTTCCAAAAAAAATTAAACTATTCAGGACATAGTCATTCAATTTGTGATAGTTTTGGGAGGGTTTTAATCAAGGAAATGGAATACCAGGACTGGGCTTCTGTTCTCCACTCTCAACATGGTCATGACGTACATTTCTTCACAGGCAATGCTGCTTGTAGAACAGCTGAAAATGATAGAATAACGTCTCTCAGATAAATATGGTGGTAACTGAAACAATACAGAGCTTTGAAATGATCTGGACAATAAAGTCATGATTTTCATCAGTATGTTAAAAAGGCAACAACAGTTTTATGACTGGAACAAGGGTAAATCCTAGAAGACCAGGACCTCTGTTATCTAAGTAGATAAAAAATGCCTTAAGAGCCCTTTCGGGCATGTGTTGCACCGGTCACATTGTCCAATGCATCTAAAAATGAGCTTTATAGAAACTCGATGGTGTTTAGGAAGTTATACAATATTACAAGGCAGATGTTGCCAGTGCGGCAATAGAGTAACTATGGCCAGTACGGCCAGTATGCATGTAGTGAACACTCAGGTCGAAAGATGTGAAAATGATCAGTGCAGCCTGGAGATAATAACTATCAGTTACTAGCAATTGTTCACCATGTTTGTAATTACAAAAGCACTCATCAGGGAAATAGAAAGTAGCTATATATACTGTTACCAGTGAAGCAGCACTCATGTCTTAACTTTTCGAAGGACATTATCTATACTTTTAAAATGTTAAATTATCCAGACATAAAAAATGCCGCACTGCCAAATAAGTTGCTCCATACTGAAAATATGCAGTGTAACGTCTCCAGTACAAGATGTGGCGCTGAAGATCATCTTTATCTTTACAAGAAAAGTTTGGTCTTCCACCATTGTGTATGGTGCAAGTAATCAGTAGATTTGTAGATATCTAAATGTCTAGAAAAAAACCCTCCAGAAACACTTACTATGATCATTTTTGTATCATCTAAGTCCCTCTGAATTTTCTTGAAGCTCGAAGCTACTGTACATCCTTACCATGATGTATATCAAGTGCTCCTGCAAGATAATAGTCCAACGTCAGC
The DNA here is from genome assembly GCA_947311845.1 of Poa pratensis. Classification (NCBI taxonomy): domain Eukaryota; kingdom Viridiplantae; phylum Streptophyta; class Magnoliopsida; order Poales; family Poaceae; genus Poa; species Poa pratensis. The sequence goes on from CAMZMU010000074.1 coordinate 29,320,941, forward strand.
AGCATGCTTCTTCACCAGGAAAATTCATTACTAATATGATTTCGACCTTATTGCTTCTACAAAAGATATCATTTCTGCAGCTCATAGCAAGAGATATTCTGCAGTTTTGATTGCAACGCATGAACCTTATTTATACTGCTCCAACTATTCCTCCCAGATGGTAAATCAAGGGGATTTTTGACATTTTGTAGTAGAAGAACCAAATCACTACAACCAACAAAGTCAATCACCATATCTAGCTAGGAATGATTACTCTGGCCCAGACGGAACGGCAACTCGAAAAGAGAAATGGAAATGGCTTTGTTCCTACCAAATCAGAAAGGGATTTCACCTTCTTTTTTTTGCCCCGCGCTGTGAAGCCCTCCGACGCGCGGTGGCCAGGCCGCCGATCCGGTGGAGATGAGACATGCGTCTCTGCGTCCGCCCTCAGACGGCGCCTTCCGCTGGGTCGACTGCGAGCATTCCGAGCTCGAGCGGCCTCTTCGGGCCACTTTGGCTACCGGATTCTAAGAAGGGGCGATGAAGAGCAGGCGCGTGCGAGTGCCGAGCCTCCGCGTCCGCGTACGGCGGGACCTAGCGCTGGTCGCCCGCGAGCATGCCAAGCTCGAACGCCTCCTCGGGCATTTCAACGACCTGATTTCACGAGAAGGCTCGGGGAAGAGAAGGGGCGTCCGAACCTCGCCCCGACAGTCAGGACGGCCTGACAGCGGTGGAAGGAGGGAGCTGGCCTGAATGAGGAACGGCGGAGACTTGCACGGGGGCGGTGGGGAGGGAGGTAGTGAACAGTGACCAGAGAGACGGAGAGAATGGGTGTGCGACGTTTTCTGATTCAATTTTTTTATCAAGCTTGTCCGATTCAGCTGGGTGGGTGGCTTGGTGCAATCTATTTTTAACATAGTTATAATCGCTTGATGATTTTGACGAACGGCGCGGCTCGCCGCCCGCGGAGTTTTTTTCTTCTTTGAATTTCTTGCCCGTGATTACGATCATCTATATAGATCACTTAAAGCACATTTATATCCACTAGGAAAAATGCCCGTGCGTTGTAACGGGAGAAAAATTCGCATCGCTCAAACTCATAAGCGACACCTAAGACTCCGCCAACGAACTTTCACTAATTTTGACTAATGTCGATTGGGTTTGTTGAGAAGACGCGGACTACAAGTAACACATTTTTTTTGTAAACTTGAATCGTAAATATGATGCTCAGTTGAAACACATTCGATTCAATCATTCATAATTTGGCAATCAATGTTTATATTACTTGTGTAAATATGCAATCTAAGAATTTTATGTGAATTTTTAAATAATCAGTTGAAAAAGTCTTGATGTTTTTTAAGAACCTTAACATGTTGTATTTTTCTTAAAATCTTTCAAATGAAACGCTCTTCTTTTTTAAGTAGTATATAGCTCTTCTTTTTTAAGTAGTGCCAAAAAATAATATTTTCATCCCAACCCTTCCCATCGGTGGTCAGCACATTGGCACTCCCTTTTCCTTAGGGCGGGAGCAGCGGCAGCATGTACAATCTTTTTTTAATTTTGCAGTCAAAGAAACAACAACGTCACGTTCAGTCCTTTTGTCAATAAAAATAGCAGGCTCGACATACATCAGCTGCTCTCTTGCGTAGTTGGATCTCTTTTGCGTACATGAAGGCAGGCATCACAGCTGGATTAATTTCTACAGGCCGAATGCAAGAAATTTTGGTCCAATCAGTCCAGAAACGAATGGAATGGAGCAGGCTCTGGGAGCACACACGCTGACAAGCTAGCGCGGGGCAGGCAGTGAGCAGGAGAATCCCCAAAAAAAAAAGGCAGCGAGCAGGCCGTGCAGCGTGGGGCATTTCCAACCGCGCGCCGCCAGTCCCGGCCAACCGCCGCCGCACGCCACTGCCGGCCGGCAGCCTGCGCGCTGCTTCCGCGACCTTCCGCCGCCCCACGCCACGACCGGCAGGCAGCCTGCGCGCTGCTCGCCGCGACCTTCCGCCGCCCCACGCCACGACCGGCCGGCAGCATGTGCGCCGCTCGCCAGCGGCCATCCGCCGCTGCACGCCACGGCCAGCCGGATGCCTGTGCGCCGCTCGTCCGCAGCCATCCGCCGCCGTACGCCACGACCGGGCGGCAGCATGTGCGACGCTCGCCCACAGCCATCCGCCGCCGCACGCCACGACCAGCCGGACACCTGCCCCGCCTCGAGGCCGAGGGCCATCTTCATGCCCAGCGCCTGCGCGCCGGCGACGCACGCTCGCCCACAGCCATCCGCCGCCGCACGCCACGACCAGCCGGACACCTGCCCCGCCTCGAGGCCGAGGGCCATCTCCATGCCCAGCGCCTGCACGCCGGCGACATCCTCGAGCTTCGGCATGCCTCGCCATGATTGCGCGCGAACCCGGCCTCCCTCCCCATCGACCCGCCGCCCTGCCCTGCCTTGGCGCCTCAGCCTTGCCGGCCCGGCCTCCTCCCATCCGCCTGCTCCTGCCGCTGGTGGCGGGGGATTTTCTTTGTTTCCTGTCGTGCTAATCCTCAGGAACGAAAGGGTACGATGGCAGCAGTGCGTAATATGTAAATTGGTGTGAGAGTAAAATCGGAAAGAAAAATGACGTACCACAAAAAAACTTAATACTTTTATTATTAGGTATAGCAAAAGTGCTCGTGCGTTGCAACGGGAAAGATAAAATATATTCTATTATCGATGTCATGGCGCGGCGATGAATTGATGGCGTTGCCTGCGTGATGAAGGGGTGGGTTTATCATACATTAACTTTGTTTTTTATCCTTTATAGATAAGTAGGAGTGTTATTCATTATGTCACCATAAGAGGATATTACTACATAGTGCCAATGTACATATGCTCAAAATATGGTACATCTCTATGATGATGAATTGAAGATCAAAATTAGCAGAATAATACTGACACAAATGTACTTCTATTTCCATTGTTTAAAACAGTTGCCATGAATAAAGAACCTTGGGCCAAGAGTATTGCCGTGGTTAAAACTTGAGGAATGAGAATTAATCCTTCTCACATTTTGACTTTTAGGTTGTTTAGCAAACAGTCACCTGCATTTGAAAGTAACGGCCGGGTTCAGGGAAAATGTTCATCTGAAGTTAAATACGGAGTAGTATAGAACGGACTCTTCAGCCTTAACACTACATCGAGTGCTAAATGGAACTGCATTGGATTGCAGCGTTACAGCTTATTCAAATGTTAATGTTTCCATGGCACATGGTTCATGCGCTTAACTAACTATACCGATGCATCTTCCATTATACTCAAATTACACAAAATTAAGCAACTATTGTATGAGGTGCCTCTTTTTGGTGGCAGCTCTGTGATCTTTATTTCTTTCCTACACTAACTGACTGTATACGTACTCTTTACATGAGAATCAGAAGTGAACAAAGTAACCCAGCAAGGTTAGACGACTCACACAGAAGAAGTTACTCACGTTGTAATGACTGAAACTGTGCATCAAACCCAGTGAACAAATTCTGGAAGTCAATGTCCCAAGCATCAGCTCCATTCACCTGCAACAAAATACACAAGGAAAAAAGGAAGTTTAGAACGGCATGTACCAATATACTCTGCCAACGGGCGAAACTGATTTGCAGAGATGTACGTCGAGGAATGACTCTACCGATGAGCAGGCAACCACGGATACCAGTGTGGACAATTTCCAGCCCAAACCCAGCAGCTGGCGTCTGTTGCATGCTCATCTGAGGGCAGGACGGGTTTTGCAGCCATCGGCATCGTCATGGCCCGGTGGTTCAGCCGCCTGCCGCCGAAGAGGTCCTCTGCCACGATGTCAAAGTTCACCACCAGATTGGAGACTGCGGTCTTCATGGACAGGAACCCAGGTCTTCATGGCCGTTCGCTCTAACCTTCTTCTCGGGAAACAAGCACCGCCTATCCTCTCGCTTGCAGCAGAGCTCGTCCCCGCAGCTTGCTCCTCCCGTCGGTGACCAAGCTCCGCTGCCACCCTCTGCTTCACAGGCCTGCACCGCCAAGACCGGACCCATCCCCGAGATCGATCCGAGGGAGCCGTCTCCCTCCAAGCGGATCTCGTCCCCAGCTGCTCCTGTGTGGGCCACACGACGACGCCGAGGAACAGCGGCCGAAGTGAAACAATCAATCTGACAATGAATGATTAAGGAGCAATTTAATATTTACATACTGACATCTATACAGATCCAAGCTTGTACAGATTAAATTAACAGTATGACAAATTGACAATTATACTGAAGGTATTAAGCAATTGTACAGGTCAAATTAACAAATAGCAGTCTGACCATGACCAACATCTCACGTACAAATCAAATCAACAAGGCAACAAGCAGCACCTACTCATCAAACAACGCTAATATACTACAATCATCTCAGATCTCAGAGTCTCAAATTACAGTAAGCAACTAATCATGCAAGTATCCTATTACTAATCAGTATTGAACAAGAAGCTACGGAGGCAGGGACAGCCAAGGTACGGGGAAAAGGAGCAGGGGAGCTCACCTGAAAGGGGAGGAGGCACGGAGCGGACAGGATGGCAGCCACCAGTCGCCGGTGTAGGAGGAGATGCGGATCCGTCCCAGCCAGTAGAGGAGGAGATGAGGATCACAGCCGCCGGCACCAGATCCTAACCTTTCCCTCCACCGAAACCTAGCCAGATCGATTTCATCTCCTCCTACAAATCAGCGGGGGAGAGGAAGGGAGGAGGACGCACCAGTACCACAGACGCTTGCAGCCCGAGCACTTCTTGGTGCTGGCGCCGCCGCACTGCGCGCAGAGCCCCGCCTCCGGCACCGGCGACACGGGCTGCCGCGGCGGTTGCGGGCGAGGCTGCTGGTGGTTCCCCCCTTCCTAGGGCCGCCAAAGCCGCCACAGCGCCGGACGCGCGCCTCCGCCGGGGACGACGGGAGAGTGGGGCGCGCCTCCGCCGGGGACGACAGGAGGAGGGGATCGAGCTCGGGAGGAGGGGATCGAGCTGTAGTATTGTTTTTTTTTTCGCGACCATCGGTGGAATGACAGAGGTGGAAGTGGGCTTTTTTCGTTAATGGGCTGGACACGGGAAAGCAGCGCACGAAAAAAAACCAACCGTTTTCTTTCACTTACCGGTGGCACGGTGGGTAAATATGTGATTTGTGGGAGGGCAAAATCATCCAAAAAAATGACGTACCATAAGAAACCTTAATGCTTTTATTATTAGGTATAGATAGATATGAATCTGATCACAATTATTAAATAGATTTTAAAGCGTATCTTTCGGATCATATGAAATGAGTAATTAGAACATCATACAATCAAAGTCTTAAGCATTAGGAAGATTAAATCTCTGCTTTCTTCGAGTTTAATGAATTTATATATAGACACCAAACTGACATAACATAAGATGGATTCATGAGACTTCATGAGAGTCCCATGTAGGCATAATATTTTGCCCGTAAGAATGACATGTTCTACAGATTATAAAAATGGTTAATATCCAAAAAGAATTGGCTAAACAGAATGGTATCATTATGCTGGCCATTACTCTATGGTGACATATTGGTCTAAGCACAAAGTTCCAAGATCCAACGGTTATTTAAAAAAAGATGGACAAAAGAATAAAAATGATAAACCCAGTCTAATTAGGACATAAGGAGGTTCAGTCGAACATAATGGCACACCATGAGTGGTATCCGTGCCAAGAGTCCAAGCAGTTAGGAGAAGCGACTGTGGAGTATAAGCGTTGTGATCAACATCATGATGTTCCTAGGCATAAGTGGTAAACATTCCTAACTATGAGCGATGCATGTGGTTTCAAGGAACTCCCTTTGCATACCGAAACAACAAACATGTACCTGCCCGATATAAATTTAGCAACCTATGACAGTGGGAAGCATACTTTTCTAGCAGCAACGTCAATATTAGTGACTGCATTTTGGGTTGGCTGGTTATTTTCTATAACCCGGTGAACTTGCATTCCAGCCATCTGTTCAGCAAGGTGCCCAAACAGAATAAATTCAGCCTCTCCCTTTTGATCTGAAGGAATCCTGAGATGAAGTGCCTATAAAGAATAACATACAGTAAAATAAGTTTGTACAAATGGAAGTATAAGCATGCAACTAATTTAAAACACTGCAACTACCATAATAGGTTTTCAACCATGACTGCACAAATTGTATCTATATGGCATCAATGTAGAGTGCTTTCATCAAGTCCCGAAGCCGAAAAGGGAATATATATGAATTTTGGGTAAATGAATGTAGAGTGTAAACAGTTAAAACACAAACTACATTATATGGCATCAATCAGCATGCAAAATAAATGCAAACTAATTAAAAGACTCTGTTTTGACTTAACTTTAGCAGAAGTACATGACTAATTATGGGCAAACATCCAACGCAAGCAAAAGATACAAATGTTGAATGTATTTTGTGCCTTGTCGACTGAACTGATGCCTTCACATGTGGATATCTGAATAATACTTCCTACTATATTCAGCAAAAAAGTGAACCAAATGGCTCACAGAGCACACAGATAAAGATATTTCGCAGAAAACAGGAGAATAGCAACTATTTAAAAGGGCAGTCCACATTTGTACGCAACGACGCCGAACAAATGCAGGTAAGACTAATAGACAACAAACAAGTTGCAGTCGTAGGCTCTAAATCGATCTACCGAGAACACAAGCAATCCGCAGCATGATGACGACACCTCGCTCTGATACCAATTGTTGCAGTCGTAGGCTCTAAATCGATCTACCGAGAACACAAGCAATCCGCAGCATGATGACAACACCGAGATTTTGTAACGCAGTTCGGCGAACTCGCCTACATCTGCGGGGCATGACTACGGGCGCTCCTCCCCATTGAAACCGCAACCCTGGCCGCCCTAGGTGCCGGCACAAGCCGCCGGCTCCCCCTGCGTGTCTGTTGCTATCAAGTCGTCATGGGTTACACGTGTGGTGCTCCCCTCATTATATGGGAGGCCCAGGTTGCAAGAGTTCGAGTCAAACACTACTCGTACCTATCCACACCTAATACAACTCCAAGTCCAAACCTAACCCAACACATACACTATATTAGACACAAACACAACAAACTCCACCTTGGCGAATATTGTCCACCACCTTGAATTCGTCAATGCGTCAAACGTCCATGAACTCCGGATTTGAGTTGTCTCCATGAGCTCCACTGTTACTCCCAGACTCCACGTGACTCCACCTGCAACTGTAGTCCCTTCTTCCCGTGTCAGCATCATCACACACCGATCACTGATCTGCGTGAAAGTGCTTCCAACTTGAAGGAATTTCACCATCGCCTTTTAGTCACCTTGAGTCAAATTCACAGTCGTCTCATCCTGGATAGTCTTCTACATGTCCCACAGCTATAGCACTCCGCCTCCTTCTGTATCTACTCATCCGCACTTTGCCATGTGCAGTCATCACAGAATATAAGGCCATGTACTCTCCAAGCTTCCGACATTTCAGACTCTCCAACACTTTCTCAGATTCCCTATGGCCGACTCTTGTCTATCATCTGACATGTCAATATCCATAGACCCAGTCACCAACTTGAACCTGATACTCGTCAACACTGCTCCAGCACCCCTGCACACCCATCTGACCACATGTCTGACCGCCTGTGCCCTGGTCTGTCGCTGTGTCCCGTGCTTACCGCACGCCTCGCCGCTATAACCACGTCGAGCATCCACAATCTTGGCCAAGATCTACTGGGTCGCGCACCCACACCACCTCAGGCCCCACTGCAGACAACCACCAGTCATACCCGACCGGTGCCGAGTTCCACGCATCTCTCCAGACCCTGAGCTCCAATCTGGACCACGTGCCTCTCGCCTTCCCGCTGACTAGGATTCGACTCTCCGTCGACTTACGCCGCAGCCCCTCCATCAGCCGAGTGAAATCTCCGCCAGAGACTCCAGCTCCACCTTCAACATGACTCCTTGGTAGATGATCAATCTATCCCATGCCCCGTCGACCTCAAGATCTCATGTGTGCACCATCTTGAATCAACCCCGCGTCATCGCATGTCGAAGCACGCATAACCATGTGCCACGTGTTTCCACGTCACAGATTACGGACACCATCAGCCCTCACGCTCCTACGTCGTTGTCGCCGATCTTCACCGTATTCTGTCCGACCGACATCTCGTCGATCTGTCAGACTGTCAGTCTGACCCAGCCGAACGTATCCGACTGCACTCATGCTCCACCCTGTGCTCAGTCCACCTTCTGCGCACTGTACGACACTCTGTGTATGCATGATCCTCATGACACGCTCCAGCACATCGTCACTCGCCGCATCCGGTCCATCTTGATCAACTTGGCCCCATGCTACATAATCGAGCGTCGCCCATACAACACTCGGATCAAATAACATTGACCAAAATTTGTCAATCTTCCCGTGAATCTGCGAGTCCGCGTCTGTCTTCCATACACCGCTTCCATCCTGTACACAAACATTGTACCGAGCAAAAGAAAAACAACAGGAAAAATACACACGTACCAAAGAGGATGCAAGTAACATGCACCTCACGCCCACGTACCGCCAAAGCTCTTAGAATTTCTTTCTTTTTCTTCCTTTGCTCCCGATGGAAAACCACAGTACATACGATACCTGACGCTCCTTTTTTTCACGTAACAAATCTCTAATTCCAAGCAGTAGCACCAGTGTAGTTTACCGAACAGGAATATGCCTGGCCTCTTGTCCCACGAGGGATCACCTTGCGCAGCTTGCCAAACGGGCATGATGGCCCGCCATGCTCTGCATCGTGCCGCTCCACGGACGCCATCGCATCAATAGACTCGATTTCTGCTCCACGCGACTGGGCCTGCTTGCCTCGTGGATCTCACGGGCATACACCTGGCCCAGTTTGCTCACGCGTACGTCGCCGAGGCCGACTCGAACACACGCTGCTCGATCTCGCCGAGGCTTCTTCCATCACAATCCGATCTGCTGCACTTTCGCCTGCCGCCGCCTCGATCGACCCCATTTGCGGCACCTGTACTGCTGGATACTCGCTACTTCCCGATTGCTACACCAAGTTCTGACCCGATCGCCTTCTCGTCGACACGGACGACGCCCGATCGTAACATCATCACTTTTTCTTCCTCTAGATCAAAAAACCGCAGCCTCCGAACCTCGCTCTGATATCTATTGTTGCAGTCGTAGGCTCTAAATCGATCTACCGAGAACACAAGTAATCCGCAGCATGATGACGACACCTCGCTCTGATACCAATTGTTTCAGTCGTAGGCTCTAAATCGATCTACCGAGAACACAAGCAATCCGCAGCATGATGACGACACCGAGATTTGGTAACGCAGTTCGGCGAACTCGCCTACATCTGCGGGGCATGACTACGGGCGCTCCTCCCCATTGATACCGCAACCCTGTCCGCCCTAGGTGCCGGCACAAGCCACCGGCTCCCCCTGCGTGTCTGTTGCTATCAAGTCGTCATGGGTTACACGTGTGGTGCTCCCCTCATTATATGGGAGGCCCAGGTTACAAGAGTTCGACTCGAACACTACTCGTACCTATCCACACCTAATACAACTCCAAGTCCAAGCCTAACCCAACACGTACACAATATTAGACACAAACACAACAAAACATCCTACCTTAAAGAAAAGCTGGGAAATGAATTACCCAACACAAAAGAAAAAACAACCCAGGCAAGAAAATAATTCAACACTCCCATGTCATAGCACACTTCCACAAGCACATCCATACGAAATAAGCATTAAAACTTGCAAGTAAATTAAAACACGGTCAGCAAAAAAGGAAGACCGCTACCTAGCAGAATGTTGAAGGCAACCTCTAACAGCAAGCAAACGGGCAGAGAAGCGTCCAAAAAATTCTTCAAGCTCCTTGGCATGAATTTTATCTTCGAGCTTCTTTAAGAACTGAAAGCAAGAAATGAATGCATGCCTAGTACAAAATAGAACACGCAAACTATTTGTTAACACAATTCATACGTTTGCTATTAACCTCTTTGCCAAAGAAAAGAGAGGTTCTCTTAATCAAACTCAGGAGCAGCTTCATGATAGAAAATACCCACACCATCTAGTAATTCAAGGCAGCTGAAAGGAAAAATAGAATTTAAGCTCTCCGTAGTGCCTAATTAAACTAACTTCATAGAAAGCAATTAGAAATTCAGTGATTAAGAATGAAACATCACATAAGTAAGAAACACACTCTGCCAAACAAAAGAGAGCTTCTTTGTTGAACACAAGGGAGGAAATTTCACTGACCAGGGTCCGATTTAACAAGGAAGCCATGGCCAGTGCTGTTCTTATTTGCTTCATGTGAAAAGTTTCTAGTAGGTGATTAACTACGTAGTAGACACACAAATTTTAATAATAGAAGCGCAACCAGAAAATTGCTGAAACAAAGATCAGGAAATTGCAGAAGTATAGATATGGCAGAAGGTACATGGTAGTTAACCAATGCAAAATATTAAGTTTAAATGATATGAAACCTCCTGCAACATGAGACCACATAATTTAAGTACGCATATGCAACAAAAATAAATGTACGAATAGATGACAAGCCGATATAAGCATGAAAACAACCAGTAGATGCATGAGTTCAGTGTTGCTTTGTTATAATTATTAAGCATGAAAACCATCACCTTATTATATGAATCTATGCAATTCAGTTTTTCCTATTTGAGGAAAATATGCCACAGAAACCTCTATAATAGCAAAAAATGAAGTCATGGCCATCGCAGAAGCTTACCTTGAAAGGGATATGGAACACGTATCCTAATCCTACAGCCAGAATTCAGCACCTTTGTCAATATCTATAATGATTAAGCAACATACTTCCCTGAAACAAAAAATACAGATTCTTTAGCTGCTGCCCAACTAAACAGAAGATGTACATAATATCCACAAGTTTCTCGGAAATGAGCAGCAGCATACTTCCCTGAAACAAAAAATACAGATTCTTTAGCTGTTGCCCAACTAAACAGAGATGTATATAATATCCACAAGTTTCTCAGAAATGAGCAATGCACAGAAACATCTACATCATACCTAGAATATGATTAAAGCTAAGCTAGCCAGCAGCAAGGCATAACACTACACGAGAGAAGCTCTGAGCAATTCTGTAGACTCTAACCTATATTTAGGTCCAGATGATAACATTAGAAAAAATATATGAACTAAACTAACCATTCTTTGAGTCCACAGTTTCAGAGTTGTCCCTTGTGTTTCTTCCATGAAAAAATACCTCATGAAGACCACTCAACCTATTTCGTTCAATACCTAAATTTTTAGAGAAGTAAATGAGAATCCATGAGGACAAGATAATCAGGAGCATCATGATCTCCTTCAATAGAAATATTATGAATAGGTAAAATGACTACTCAACCTTGTTATCATTGACTGGAGCAAGCTTCAAAAAGGGGTAATTACCTAAAGTGTACAAATTATTAATCTGCACAAACAAGGAATCACAAACATCACGTACGTAATAAAATACATGAGCATGCAAATGAACCAACTTGAGAAATTGTTTCCCACAATACCCACAATCTAAACCCAGCGGCTGATCTGTACAAACACACCATTGTTACAGATTCAAACCAGCACCTAAATTATATATTCTGACCACCCAACAGGATAGCAAGGAGAATGAAGTAGTAAAGCAGAAAGCAACTCAACAAGAGATGACCAAAATAGACCTTTAATTCAGGGCTAGCAAATGGGAAAGGAGGGCTGCTCTTTCTGAATGCTTCATTGTGCACACCCGACTTCATTCACAGCATGAAGAGGCCTTCAACAAAAAGAGAAAATATATATCAATGAGCAATCATGTGAGACAAAGTGGAGCAAGCAGTAGACAGCAATCATATAATGAGCAGTACCAACCTCACGTACCTAGACGGTACCTCTTGCTGGGAGTGGAGATGGAGCCGGAGCCGGCCGGAAGATTGAGGCCGAAAAAGACAGCCACCGTCGTCGGGCGACCGTGGTCGGGGAGGACCATCCCCACGCTTGGGGCTGTGCAACAACACGTCGCTGCTGTGTTCAGGGTCGAGGTCGGGGCAGAGGAGGCCGCCGTGAACGCCGGCTGCCAGGCCACACGTACCCCCGCCTCCATGGTTGTTGCCGCTGTGGACAAGGCACAAACGGCCGGCAGCCACTGCCCTGCCTTGCCCGGCCACCGCCGCCCTGCCCGGCGGCCACCGCGGCCTCGCCGCCACCGTGGCCCGGCCGACCACCGCCATGACTGGCCACCGCCGCCACCCTGCCCGGACGCCGCAGCACGGCCACCTCTAACGACCTGGTGGCGGCCCGCGCGCTGCTCCGAGTGGCGCGTAGCCAGGGAGGCGACTGCGGCGGACGAGGCTGGAGGAGGCGACGCTGCTCCGTCCTCGATGCACCATGGACGCAGCCTGCTGCTCGTGGAGGACGCGGTGGCGCAGCGAGGCGGCCGGCGGCGGCAGGGGCCAGGGCGGACGGCGGCGGCCGACGGCGGCAGGGAGGAGGAGGAGAATGGGTGGGATGGGCTGGATCGTGTGCGAGGAGAGCTGGGCGTGGCGTCTAGGGTTTTCTACGGCGTGGGGTGCAGTTATATACCACAGTCGCGAAATGACTATTTTGCCCATAGACTTCGATAGAACTACGACCCCTACCACCGCGCCGATTCGCTGTTTCGTAGCGCACACAGGAACAACCTACCACGCAGGATGACATGTGGGTCCAGGAAATAGCCGAGGCCACCGGCAGTGAGTCGGGTAACCTTCATGCGGGTAGAAAAGCGCCGGCCAACGGGGATGGCTAGGAGATGGACGCACATGATGGATTGCAAAACCAGATGGACGGCCCAGAATCTCAAATCGCTGAGGAGCCTCCTAGCACCCCATGATTATACTCTTTAGATGTTTTTATAAAATTATTTGTAAGAATAGGCAATTGCTTTATTTAAAACTATTACGACGGGAGGAGTACCGCCCATTACCAGCCCAACGACACAGATGCGATGACGGGAGGAGGGGAAAATTATACGACATCTCCAAATGAGGCAATATTATTTTGTGCTTTGTGGATTTTAAATGATGCATACGTGTATGAATTCTATGTTGTTTGCGCATCGTGGCACGTTCAAAATTAATTGTGTGGTAACAAAAGAAATCACTAAACTGCGATTATTTGAACTAGAAATGACGATTTTTTTAAATGTGTGTGTTGCACGTTCACGGCTACTAGTGTGGGTAAAGTAACGCACCTCGGCAAAGTGTATAAAAATGTGGCATTGTCACTCCCTGTTCCGGGAGGAGCTGCAAACGTGGCGAGAAAGAAATTCATAGGGGATTTTAGCAGCTCGTGAGGCAAGATCATAGATTTCATAAATAAAATTTGACCTTTCCTAGAAATGTTTTCAAAAATCATTATACTTCTGGACCATTGGTCCTAGTAGATGATAGTGCATCAAACACCTTATCTGGACTTGTTGAGTACCTCGGTGTACTCATACATAAATTCCTCCCCCTGCTTAGGTTGTGAGCCGTGCATGGAGCTGCGACATCTAGTAGATGATAGTGCATCAAACACCTTATCTGGACTTGTTGAGTACCTTCATGTACTCATACATAAATTCCTCCCCTGCTTAGGTTGTGAGCCGTGCATGGAGCTTTGAGGTTGGAGGCTAGACGTTGAGGAGGATTGAGGAGGATTTCGATGTGTAGACAACCACTGAAGGTGAAGGAGTCGCCTACTGTAACTTGGACTTCATCGAGCAACTCAAGGGGTGTCTAAGAAGATTGTAACATTTAGGCCATTATTCTTGTAAATGCTTGTAAGAGTTGAGTTGAAATGTGATTTGTAAAACTAATTCAAATGTTTATGTATCGAATCCACTGTCGTGCTTCATTGGCGAGATGATGGTAAAGTGATGCTTTACTCGTGTCGAGCCAAAGATGTGCATTTGTCACACTAGTTGTGGCAGGTGTGGGTTGCTTCACCACAAAAATGTGTATGAATACTCTAATGAAAGTAATGGAAATTATCTATCCAATGCAAAAAAGAATCAGCTCGATCGGAGTTACGAGTCGACTGTAAGACTACGAAAATCAATCTAGATCCAATTTCGAGAAATAGCAAGAAAGATAGATTAATCGCACCTCAAACTTCCATTGATCTTGTGAAAAACCTGCAACAAAATATTAGAGAGATCTAACACGGAGATTTTACCAAGATTAGACAAGCGCAGAGATGACACCGTCAACGATCACTTTATTGCCACAATGTCGACTGGTTATAGAAAATGCGTGTCATCATCAGCTCTCCAAATAATTCTAGGTCTAAATCTGAGTTCCTCTCCTGATACGCACTCAAAAACCTAGCATGTGCCATTCTATTTAAAGAGCTAGGCAAACCTAAAAACAAACCTAAGTCGGTTCGGAAAATAACTTTTTTGCTGCACCGTGCCATCCGAAGTGATCGCTTGACCTGCGCTTCCTTGCGCGTGACCACAGAGACTGTCTGTCCTGGGGCGAGCTGCGCGTTGCGTCGCCCGACTTTCATGTTGGCAATTCCGCCCATGGGCACGTCCGCCCACATGCACCCGACCCTAATGTGCAGGGTATGGGTCGCTATGTTCGCCCATGGGTCTCGCCCGTGGGCGACCCGATTAGTCGTGGGTAGGGTATGGGTAGATGTGTGCACCCATGGGCGACCCAGTGGGTAACTCGATTAGCTGACATGTGGGGTCCTATAGTAAGACATGACCACAGGTCCTGATACGTCTCCAACGTATCTATAATTTCTGATATTCCATGCTTATATTATGCCAATTGCTACATGTTTTATTCACACTTTATATCATCTTTATGCATTTTCAGGGACTAACCTATTAACAAGATGCCACAGTGCCAGTTCCTGTTTTCTGTTGTTTTTTGTTTCAGAAAAGTTGTTCTGGAAATATTCTAGGAATTGAACGAAACAAAAGCCAAAGTTCCTATTTTCCTGACACGTACACGGAGTCCGAAGGAGAGACGAAGGGGGGCCGTGGGCCGCCCTCACCAGGTGGTGGCACGGTCCCACCTCCTGCCGCGCCGCCACGTGGTAAGGACGCCACGGGCCTCCACCGACGTTGCCCCTTCGCCTATAAATTGCCTTCCTCGGGAAAACCCTAAGTACCCGAGTCATATTCCACGAAAAGTTTCAGAGCCGCCGCCGCCGTCAACCCTAACTCGGGAGGGTTCTGAAGCTCTTCCCGGCACCCAGCCGGAGAGGGGAATCATCACCGGAGGGCTCTACATCGCCATGCCTGCCTCCGGAGTGATGTGTCAGTAGTTCATCTTTGGACTATGGGTCCATAGCAGTAGCTAGATGGTTGTCTTCTCCTCTTGTGCCATCATGTTTAGATCTTGTGAGCTGCCTATCATGATCAAGATCATCTTATTGTAATGCTACATGTTATGTTTGCTGGGATCCGATGAATATTGATACCATGTCAAGTTGAATACTGAATATTATGTATATGTCTTTTATGATCTTGCATGCTCTCTGTTACTTGTTGATACTCTGGCCAAGTGGATGCTTGTTACTCCAAGAGGGAGTATTTATGCTAGATAGTGGGTTCAGTCTCCATTTAATCTAGGGGAGTGACAGCAACCCCTAAGGTTGTGGATGTGCTGTTGCCACTAGGCGTAACCTAATGATGCTTTGTCTAAGGATGAATGTGTTGTTTACATTATGCAATTTACTTAATGCAATTGTCTGTTGCTTGCAACTTAATACTGTAAGGGGTGCGGACGCTAACCTGAAGGTGGACTATTTAGGCACAGATGCATGCTGGATAGCGGTCTGTGTACCTTGTCGTAATGCCCAAATGAATCTCATAGTAGACACCACAACTTGCACATGCATGTTATGCACTTTTCAATATTGTCAATTGACCAGCTGTAATTTGTTTACCCAGCATGTTAGTTATTTATTATGGAGAGACACCACTAGTGAACTGTGGACCCTGGTCCATTCTTTTACATCTGAAATACAACCTACTGCAATTACTGTTTTCTTTCATTCTCTGCAAACAAACATCATTTTCCACACTATACGTCTAATCCTTTGTTTTCAGCAAGCCGGTGAGATTGACAACCTCACTGTTAAGTTGGGGCAAAGTATTTTGATTGTTTTGTGTGTAGGTTCCAAGTCAACCGCCAGGACCTCCCTTACGACACCGCACTTTTTCTGGCACCATTGCTAGGAAGAGGAAGCACTCCACCAACACCACTTTTTCTGGCGCCGTTGACACCTTCAGAAGTGTCTTCATTTCCTACTGGTTCGATAACCTCGGTTTCATACTGAGGGAAAACTTGCTGCTGCAGTCATCATACCTTCCTCTTGTGGTTCCCAACGAACGTGTGACTTTCACGTCATCAGGTCCACATCCCATGCAATTTCCAGCCCAGCCCGATTGGTACGGGCATGGACATGAAATCTGACCCATGGGTAGGGTCGTGGGCAGAGAAGCTTGCCCATTTTTTTAACGGGCATGGGTCTGGAAGAGGTCGGCCCGACCAAACCCGACCCGATTGTCGGCCTTACCCGACTTGCTCTTCCGCCCGTGCGCCTATTGACAGACGTCCTGTGTCCTTTAGAGCATCTCTAATGGCAGACCTAAAATAGGGCACCGATTTTGCATTATACATCACCACTTTTTCAGTTTTAGGGCACGAAAATGACCGGCGCTTTACCGGCTGATGTATAATAGGGCACGGCTTGCTCCAGCGGCTGCCCTATTTTGGGGCATGGCTGCCGCCCAACAACCCTCCTTTTCACTATGCTTTGCATACATATGTCAAATGAAATGGTATAAAAGATGATCTAAAATGAATTCAAACAAATAAAGGTCCAATACAAATCAATTATTACAACACAATACGAATTGTTCATCAAATGGTTCATCATCAAGCAAATAAATCAACACACAATAGAATTGTTTCCTGACATGGAAAACACATCAATCAAGTGCACGGTGTTGCCTTTTGTGCTCCATACCATGACCACCACTCCTCCATGAGATCTTTTTGGAGATCCTCGTGCACGTCGGAGTCACGAATGTCGTGGTAGGACTCAAGAAAGCGTGCAACTCGGTCTCCACCTCGCCTCGGCCTCACCGGCCGCCCTATCAACTCGTAGGTACCATAGACCACATTTTGGCCACGCTCATCTTGTATTATCATGTTATGCATGATCACACATGCCACATGCATTCATGATGTACCAAAACATGTCTTCATCTCAAAACCTCGCAGGTGCCCTGACAATAGCAAATTGGGCTTGCAAAATCCCAAATGCCCTCTCCACATCCTTTCTTGCAGCCGCTTGAGCAGTGTGGAAATCAACTTCCTTCTTGCCTTGAGGGGAAACGACGGGCTTCACAAATGTAGCCCACTTGGGGTAGATACCATCCGCTAGGTAGTACCCCATGTTATATGTCTGGTTGTTTGCTTGGAACTCAACCGGTGATGAATCTCTGTTTGCTAGCTTAGCGAAAAGAGGAGAGCGTTGAAGGATGTTGATATTATTGCAAGAACCGGGCATACCAAAAAATGCATGCCATATCCAAGTCTCATGATCTGCCACAACCTCTAAAATAATGGTGGAATCCTTTTTTTGCCCTCTGGACTAACCATGCCATGCATCAGGACAGCTCTTCCACCTCCAATGCATACAATCTATTGAGCCTAGCATACCTGAAAAGCCATGAGCCTTGTTTATCTCCAAGAGTCTTAGTTGTGTCTTCAACATTGGGGCTTCTCAAAAACTATTGCGACTGCAAAGCGCTTGACATATTTGATACTCTGACTCTCACTCATTGCCGAATGGTCATCAACCATATCAGCTGGGATGCCATATGCAAGCTGCCGCAATGCGGATGTCACCTTTTGGTAGGTGTTGTGCCCAAGTTGCCCGCATGCACTTCTTCGTTGCTCAAACAATCGATCATCAGACTTCAAGCGTTCTGCAATTTGCTTGAACAAACGGATAGACATCTGGAAGCGACGGCGAAACAAACGCTCTGGATAAATATGAGGGGAATTGAAGTAGTTGCGCATGAGCTTTGCATCGGCTTCCAAACGTTCCTGCGGTATGTCCTGCCGGCCAAACCGAACCTCCACGCTTCGGCCGCTTGGTCTTGTTGTGCAACGTCAAAATCAAAGCAATGTCTTCCTCCTCCTCCTCCAAATCATACTCCTCATCGTAGGGAATACACGATTAAAACCATCTACAAACAAAATTTATGTGTTCAAGTCTCTAACTAAAAGAATCGAACCAAAAACTAACATAAATGTGGGATATACTTACCTCAAACAGCTTGCGTGCGGCTCGGGCGGAGGTGGCGCGGCCCGGTCGCCGTGCTGGTCCTTGTCGCGCAGTTAATAGATCCTCGTCGGGGCCGCGACGGCGACTCGGTTGCGCTGTAAAAGCAGCTGGAGACAGCCCGAATCGAGCTCGGCAACGGCGGCGGCGGCCGGCGGATTCAACTCATCCGGAGGCGGCGGTTGTGGCCCGCGACGGCGGGGAAGAGGCGGGAATCAGCCGGAGGTTGTGCGGCGGTGGTCGGCGGGGGACGGGGACGGCCGCAACGGCGGTCAATTTCTGGCCGGCGGCAGCGGGCCGGGTTGGGGTGGTTCGGCGGGAGGGGAAAATGAAGTTTCCCTTCCGCAGTTGGGCTGCGCGCGCTCGGTTTTGAGATATAGGGCATGCTGCGTTTTGATGTATATTTACATCAAAATCCGGCTCTGATGTGAAAAAAATGAGGGCACCGAATATAATAGGATAGCCGCTCTAGGCCGTTTTTTGCCCCTGTAAGTTATATTTTATAGGGCACGTCTGATTTTAGGTCAGCCATTTAGAGATGGTCTTAGCGCATCGATCAAACACAGCTCTGCTCCTTCGGCCCTGCTGCCTTCAGCACTGCATGATCATCCATGATCGATGACTAGCACGAACGATCGTTGACCAGCTAGCACTAGCTGCTCCACATGCATGCGACATGCATGCACTAATCAAATCAAAGGAAAAAAATAGCGCGCTATTTGAAATAGCGCAGCCTTCCAAAAAACGCTATGAACGAAATAGCGTGCTAATAGCGCACTATTTTGCAAAATAGCGTGTCACAAAACATTGTTCAGATTTCAGCATATAGCAACAGAAATGACAGATTTCAGCAGCTAAAACCAAGGCTAAAACATTGTTCAGATAACAAAGCATGGTCCAGAAATAGGCATATAGCATTGTTCAGAGTTCAATAGTTCATACATCCAGATTTCAGACAAACAAAGTAGACAGATAAATTAAACAGCCAACAAGCAAGGTCCAGAATAGCAGAAATAAGGACTTAGAACTTTAGGAGCCAGCCAACAGCGATGCAGAAGCTCAATCAGAATCAGATGAACTCGCTGCCATGGCATCATCATCCGAATCAGAAGAAGAACCCGCAGATTGCAGCTCGTCATCACGAAAAACTGGGAGCAACTTCTTCCTAGGCCGACGAGCTTTATTTATGTTTGATGCAGCAGCTCTTGCTCTTGGTTTTGGTATTGGTTCTTCTTCAGGTTCATCTGCAGTTTCCACAACTGGAACCGGCACAATTCCTGTGATCCACTCGTTATCTTCATCTTCCACAACATCTGCATGTGTTCTGTCCACAAGTGGATCCCTGTCTTTGTTCATTCTCTTTTGTTCAAGTTGGGAGTTGGCCTTGATGAAGACAAGATCTCTCATTTTGTCATGAAGTAGCCTGTTGCGCCTTTTGCTGCCTTGAACCTGATTGTACATTGCAAGTAAATAAACATCACCCTTCTTTGTCAAGTACTGAAGGATCTCCTCTTTGACATCAGCTGGCACTTTCTCACAGGGATCCACACCAGACTTAGGAATGCATGCAAGGTGCAATTTGATTCGACTAGTGCCATTGCTGGACACATGACCACAGAATATGCATCTTAGACAGTTCTTCTTGCTGCTGTCCGGACATGTGCAATATTTCCATGCTGGATCTTTTGATCTAGGAACAACCTGTGCTCCTTCTCCCTGTGCAGCTGTTGATGCTGTGCTTGACACAACAACGCCTACATTCATGAATACAACAAAGTATTTCAGTATTGCAGCAAAGTATTTATTGACTAATTAAGATTTACGAATTGATAGAACTAGTTGGACACTTGAAGTCTTACCTGGTTGCTAGCTCGCCCTCGCCGCCGCTGAAGCTGACGCCGACATCGAGTTGGACTGTTGGAGCAAGAGGAGGCGACGGCGACTGGAGGAGGCGAGGAGGCGACCCGAGGAGGCGATGCGGCGAGCAGAGGAGGCGGCAAGAGGCGGCCGGCCGTGGCTGGAGGAGACGGGCGACGCACCGGCGGCCGCCGCTGCCACCGTCGCTCGGTAGGTTTGGTTAGGGACTTAGGGTTCGCTCGGTAGGTTTGGTCGTCGGCTCGGTTTTATAGCGATGTGGTTAGGGTTACTGGACCGGAAAGCCCAAAAGAATAATGGGCTGATGTTAAATTCGTCTGAAAAAAATAGCGCCGCGTCCAAAAAATAGCGCCGATACGCGCTATAGCGCGGAATTGCCATATTTAGCGCGAATAGCGACGTAGCGAGTGAAATATGCATAGCGTAGCGTTTAGTTTCCAGATACGCTATTAGCGCGCTATAGCGGCGTTTTAGCGCGCTATTTTTTTCTTGATCAAATCAAATCAAATGCTCTGCCTAGCATTAGCCTCGTGACAGTCGGCCACCGATTTTCATCCGCATATTTTTCTCGCGACTCCTCGCACGACGTCTTGAGAATCTCAAACCTCGACCAACATGTCGAGAATCTCTTCCGTACCGTACATCTCCGATACAAGCCATGTACGACAAATCGGTGCCCTCCCGAATCAGGTTTCACTTTTATTGTTCTATTGCGCGAACGCCTCGCATGACCTCGATCCCGCAACCTCAGTTTCTCCCAAGCTTTGTCCCTCGATCCCGTCATCGACCACATTCCTTCAGCTCCGGCAATATCTAAAAGTGCTCCAACAAAGAGTAAATGGCACCGGTGGTAACACAACTCGTTGCATATGTGCACTTAAGTCACACAACTTAAAAACGTGATTTTTTTGTCTCACAACTCACGAACATGTGCAAATTGGTCACAACGGACCACGTCATCACGTCTTTTGAGTTGTGTGACTTAAGTGCAAATACACAACGAGTTGTGTGACTACCAGTTTCATTTACTCCTCAACAAATAACCAGTATGAGCACAAGTCCACAACTTGACTCAGGATAAGTTCTACACAACTCATACGAGACTTCAAACAAGAATCTAATGGATCAGCACACCACTAGCAAAGTATTAATCCCAATATAAGATACCAATCACCACATAAGTATCCTTATCATTCAAAGTATCTATATCAATGTTCTACTTAGAACTTGCCAATGTTACACATCACACATGATTTCACATGGTGAACGGAAAGTATTCAGAAGCTGCACGACTGTAAGGTCGAAGAGAAGAGCTGGCTACTCAGCTTGCTTTTCTAAGCTCGTGATCTTTTCCAGTATCCATGAAAACGAGATTTATTTTCAGAAAAATCATTTAAGATGTAACAGTAGCAATTGTCATAAATAATTTAATTGGGGCCTGCCCGTTTCTGTATCAAGACGAGCCTGTGTTGCCCTGTTCAAGCCTAGCTAAATTTACAGAAGGCACCGACGAGGCGACCTGAGTCTTTGTCAGTCTGCTACTCCAAATAAAGAGCACACGGCCCTGCTGTTAGAGGCTCCGGGGAGTGGATGCGGCGGTGACCGCAGCAACCCCGGGACAGCAAGTTCCCTCGCTGGTGACTGGTAAGATCCGCAAGTGGAACGAACCCACCATGAAAAGCTATTGCACTACCATCGTCGCCGCAGGGGCGTCGATGAGCGAGACGACAAGGATAGTGATGTGAGTTCCATGATCAAATGTGCCACTCATTATTCTGCCTACAACCGTTGGCAAACCAAGGTATCGATCACTAAAAGCCTCTATTGGAATTCCCAAGTGTTTCATTTCAGAACTGCAATGTAAAGGAGTGTTCGGGCTGAAAAACACCGCACTCTTATCACGGTTCACAGCTTGCCCAGAACTATCTGCATAAATTTGCAAAATCTGGTTTAGTCTCTGAACACTGCGACTATTTGCAGCAATAAATATTAGACTGTCATCCGCAAAGAGGATATGATTAACCCAAGGCGATCTTGGAGACACTCTGAGTTACCTCCAAAATTATTGAGCAGAGATGTAAACCCTTCTCCACACAATAAGAATAGAAAGGGAGATATTGGATCACCCTGTCGGAGACCTGGGGAAGGACTGAAATAAGAGAGATAGTCACCATTCACCTTAACCGAGAATCTAACAGAGGACACACATTTCATAATGAGTTGCACAAAATCCAAGCTGAAGCCTAATCTTTGCATGATCGCCTCAAGATAGTGCCATTCAACTCTATCGTACGCCTTCAACGAGTCAACTGCTCGGTTAACCACGTACTAGGATCAGATCGTAGAACGTACTGTACAATACAAGGGAGCGGTCAGTTCGTGGTAAATTCGGGCACTGATGCTATATATAAGCGATGAAGCTAGCGCTGATAACCCCGTATACAGTCGGACACAACACATCCAGAACCCGAGAAATATATTAGAGTATCATCTGTGCTGTCGTCGACTCAGCTTGCCGGAGCTCCATGAGACTGAGAGGTGGTGGAGAAATGGAGTTGGTAGGAGCAAGACGGCCGCTCCTCTGCTGCCTCTTCCTACTCTTGTCGGCGCTAACCGTCGCTCAGGCGAAGACGGTGCACGAGAAATGGGACATCAGCTACCAGTTCGCCTACCCAGACTGTGTCCGCAAGCTCGCCATCACCATAAACGGCCAAACCCCAGGCCCGACCATCCGGGCCGTCCAGGGCGATACCGTGGTGGTCACCGTCAAGAACTCGCTGCTGACGGAGAACGTGGCTATCCACTGGCACGGTATCCGTCAGATCGGCACACCGTGGGCGGACGGCACGGGGGGCGTCACGCAGTGCCCGATCCTCCCCGGCGACACCTTTGAGTACGCCTTCGTGGTCGACCGCCCCGGCACCTACATGTACCACGCGCACTACGGCATGCAGCGCTCGGCGGGGCTCAATGGCATGATCGTCGTGTCCGTGCCGCCGGGTGCTGCCGCCGACGTGGCGGAGCCGTTCGCGTATGACGGCGAGCACGAGGTGTTACTGAACGACTGGTGGCACAAGAGCACCTACGAGCAGGCCGTGGGGCTCTCCGCCGTTCCCCTCGTCTGGGTCGGTGAGCCGCAGTCCCTGCTCATCAACGGGCGCGGTATGTTCGTCAACTGCACGGCGCTGGGGACGGCTTCCTGCAACGTGACGCACCCGGAGTGCTCGGCGCCGGTGTTCCCCGTGGTGCCCGGGAAGACGTACCGGTTCAGAATCGGCAGCCTGACCTCACTCTCCGCCCTCAACTTCGAAATCGAGGTAAGTATTTCGAAAATTCCTTTTTGACTCCGGAGTGACAATGCTCCTTTTAAAAGAACATCGAAATTCATACTCCTGAGATTTTTAAAAGTTAAACCGTGTAAATCTTGACTACGTTTATATAAATATCCACAATACCCAATTAGTATAATTGGATTCATCATGAATTATATTTTCATATGATATACTCCCTCCATTCGAAAAAAAATGTCACAAAAAAATCATGAAGTATCATAGAAATATATGATTTTCTCAATAAACTTGGTCAACTTGTACACGGTTTAATTTAGAAAAAACTCGCAGACACCATATATAAAAATGAGTGATTATTTACCCAGTTTCAAAACCTGAAAAGAGCTAGATGTATCCTACAAGCATGCAAAATCGCAACGGTAAATTCATTTAACTCTAAGCAATAAAAACATGACAAGATCTTATGAGTTTTGTAGTTTTAAAAATATGCACTGTTCACTATACTCGGATCCCTATTTTATTTCTGTATAGAGCAGACAACAAAATTATTAGAGTGATGTTTTACGCCTCGTAGATCATTGAGTACATCTTGATTATTTTTTCAGATTTTCTGAAATTTATAGATTCAGTTTTCAGAAATTATACATAAAAGAATCTACAGATCGAGCCAAAAATGCCTACACTTATTTCTTCACCAAATGTATTCAATGTTCCTTTAGCTAGTAAGTTGTTCATGATTACGATTTGTTTGAGTCGATGGAACTCACATCAGATTCAGTAAACGATGTGTGAATAAACAAAGCCAAACATAGCCGAGAAAAGCGAATACGTGGGTGGATGTGTCCGCAGCCGGCGTTGATCTCGGACTAGATCGAGGTCAGCTCTTGATCACATTGCCACCGAAGAGGATTTGATGCCCCGCATATTCTTGTCCTGCCACAGCTGCAAGTTTCAGTAATACACTACTATCTTACTTAGCCGGTAATCCCGCCGGGCTGCATCCAACTTGATATTCTGTATCATGTTTCGACGGAGCGTGGACTGAGGCTTAGCCCAGTGGCAGAGGAGTGCTGATACTACCCAGCCCACCTGCGTTCTCACGGCGCTTCTCTTAATTAGATGCCCCAGCGTCATTTTGTTTCGAGGGAGCTAGCGCCCGTATCAGCCGGCCGGCCACCATGCATATACAAATCAATCATCCTGGGAGCTAGCATGCTTCTCAACACATTGTACAAGTGCAAACCAAATGCTAATGGACACATATGGACCTTAATTAACGGAAAACTAGCTTGCGGAAGTTACTCTTTCTATGTTCGTCTCTCTATCCAAGGAGTAATGCGGGGATATGCCAATTGCGGACCCGGCGTGGAAAACCAGCGTGGAAACTGCTGTGCGGATGCCCTTCATTTCGGGTTAAGAAGATGGGAAAGTCTCTTTCTCTCTATAAAAACAGCGCGGTTCAAGGTGTGAAGTGGGAGAGAGGGGATGTGATGATTGAGGTTTTGAATAACACGACCTTTGCATTTTATATTTGGATCTTTTTCGTATTTTAAAAATAGTGAAAAAGCGTGTACACGCGCTCCGAAACTCACGGGTGGCCCACTCCGTCGTCGAGGAGTCCGCTCTACATCACCGAGAAGGCTGCCGGGGAGCCGCCGCCAGCCAACTTGATGAGTTCCTTGTCTCGGTCGAGCCCTCGCCATCCGCACCGCCATCACCGTGCGGCTCGCAAATGCGGATTCCGCCGCACCCTTCCACGAGCACCGTGGACGACTACGATCCAGACGCACCTCCCCGTCCGTAGGTGTAGCATTACTGCTATTCAAGATAGTCGGTAAGTTGCATATAAGCATATACCCAACTAGCCGGCGACGACGACGAACAAGGCTACAAGACTACAAGAGACGCGTCGCATCAAAACAAAACTGTGACTACCACCTCATCTAACATCAAAGAATGCTTATGAAACATTGACCTGTGCCTGTATGACTATTTCCAAGTCAACACTGGGTTATTTCCATCTTCTATTGGATGTACGCCGGACGACCCGGATATAGCTACATATATAGCTAGTGGCTATAGTGATTAGTGAACTGGATTGGAGCCGCTAGCGTCGGAAGTATGCAACGACTGGTTGATGGGCCGGATATACAGTATCGCGAAGGATTAGTTTATCAGGGTTATCCCAACATGATCTCTAGATTAGCGTGAGGAAGATGCGTTTGCTTGCTTAGTCTACTCGTTGTAACGTATACCTGCCTGCTTACGCTTCCTCTGGCCCATGTCATGTGGTGCTTATCTCTAGTCGTCCTAAACGATACGCACACACAAGGAGTGGTTTGAATTGAAGTAAAAAAAGGAGTGGTTTCGGAAAAAGAATCTCCACGCGAAGCGTAAAACCTCCGGTTTAGGATAATAGAACAAAGATTTATGTTGCATTGCCCAGAAGGAAAAAATATAACGGAGGAACTTAGAACATCTCCACTGACGACTCCTAAATACGCTCAACGGCCGCACAAAACACACGGGCCGTTAGTGATATATTCCTGTATTCTTTTAGGTTTACATTTCAGAGATAAGTCGTAGCTCTGGTTTGCTGCCAACTTTTGGATCAAGCGCCGCCCCTCGTCTATGTCATACTCATATGTTTGGATCTAGTGTTAGAAACTACGTGCATATGTGACCTAGTTCCTGGCATTCCCCCGATCTCCGTTCTTTACAGCGCAAATACAGTAAAATGTTGACGATGAACTTGGAGAACGAAAAGATGAAGGCGACACCGATGTCGTACATACTTGACCTAGTCGTTGATCAAGACTAAGAGCATCTCCACCGGCGCGCCCAATAGAGCGTCCGGCAAAGTTTCCGGACAGGCGTTGTTGGGCGCGCCGGCAGCAGTTGCCGCTTATTGGGAGTGACGCGCCTCACCGGTCTCTCCCAATAGAGTTTTGAAGAAAAAAAGACTCGAATATGGACGAACATGCGAGATTTCATTGAATTTGAAGGGACATTTAACAAACTTAAGAGGAATTTAACAAACTTAAACGGAATTCAACTAAATTTGAACTAAACCCTAATCACTAGATCTAGCGGCGATGCAGGCGGGCACTAGAGAAGGAAGCTAGTTCCGGCGACGGTGAAAGCAGTGGCTACACGGCGGTCTCGAGGTAGGAGATGACATGTCTTGCATGCCTCGATGATCTCCGGCCGCCGAGGAGGAAATTCCATCTGCGCCGCCGTCGCTGAGGTTTTCGGTTTTACCCCTAGCGGCTCCGGCCTTGAGGAACGTCTCCGTGCCGCCGCCGTCGCCGAGCGTGATGGGGTTTGATCTAGCGGTGGCGGAGGGAGGCCTCGATGGCCGCCTGCATTCCGTCCCACTCTAGCTCACCCCAGTCGCTATCGCTGTTGTCCTCCTCCTCCTCTGCCGTTGCCGGTGGTGCCGGTGGTGCTGTTGCCGCTGGTGCCGGTAAGGGGAGGTCGGCTATCTCGGGGTTGGCCGATGCAGGGTCGCGCTCTTCAACGAAGTGGTTTAACCACTCCGGCGGTGGCGCAGGCATGCCGCTGGAGAGGAAGAAGGAAGCGCGACGCGCCTCGTGCTCCGCGTCGATGACATCGTTCAAGTACGACGCCATGATCGAGTAGAAGGGGTCCGCACGCAGGTTAAACGGCAGGTCCCTCCACTGTCGCGAGAGGTACTTGAGGCGGGCCCTGCCACTCAGCGGCGGCACCACCGGCACGTTGACGACGTTGAGCACCCACCCCGGTGGGAGCACAAAGCCGTCTGGCATCGATATGTTGTGCCGACAGTACACCTCCACCTCCTCCTCCGAAAGCACTGATGGAGGCAATGCCGCGCCTCCTGGTGCGCGGGATGAACTGCCCTGCTCGGGGCGACGATGCGGCTTGAACAGGTCCGCCTCGCGTTGCGCTGCGAGGCGGCGCTTGTCGGCGTCCCGGGAACGGGGTACCCCGGGAAGCTGGCGCATGGGACCCCGATCTTCCCCGCGAAGCCGTCAAGACACTTCCCCTCCGTCACAAGGGGAAGAGTGCCCCGGGGACCATACTCGCCCCGGGGCCCGGGGACTGCGCGCCTCCCCGGAGGAAGTCATAGGTCACGCCACGTGGAGAAAGATTCCTGCGTCGCTGCCCGGAAGGGTAGCTTCGCAGGGAAGGAAGCGCCACGGACAAGACCCAACGCTTCCACGGTGCAAGCATAGCCCTGAGCACGATGGGACCCGTCAATCCGTCCCATCTCGGGCAGGGGCTGAGCGTATCCACCTCGTCAGATCCGGGACAGCCCTAGACGGGCCATCAAATCAAGACCGGCTGAAGGAGCAGCACAAAGGCCAGCGCCGCGGGCGCATCGACACGACGACGGCCGGAGATCGCCACCTGGACAGGGCTGCGACGCGTGCCTCCACCCGGCGGCCAGCGTTTCAACCCGACCCTCTGTGGCAACCTCTTGAGTATAAAAGGAGGACCAAGGTCGGAGAGAAAGAGAGGCAAGCAACTCTTCTCATTAGACTCATAGCTCGGGGGCTAGACGACCTCACCTCGGAGACCTTCCCGAGGTGACGCTCGGATAGACTTTGAGCACAGAAGGGAAGATTGTAAGCAGTGCATTGTACAACATCATCCAAGATCAATCAAGTCAGACAAGCAGAACGTAGAGCATTACGCGGCGACGCGCCTGAACCTGGGTAAAATCTCGTGTGTTTGTGCTTGTTCTCCGGGGATTGACGTCCGAGCACTTCACGCC
Source organism: Poa pratensis (assembly GCA_947311845.1). Taxonomy (NCBI): domain Eukaryota; kingdom Viridiplantae; phylum Streptophyta; class Magnoliopsida; order Poales; family Poaceae; genus Poa; species Poa pratensis. The sequence continues at coordinate 29,349,199 of CAMZMU010000074.1, forward strand.
CTTCTACCGAACAATCAGAGGGTGGTCGCCACCTCTGGTGTCCGAGTTTCGATACTCGACAACGCTTCTGCTCCACGTCCCACTCCTCCTCCTCCCGACAAATGTCGCGGCTGAACGCCTGGTTCATCAACCGGTCCTGGACGACGAGGCGTTGCTGCACGTCGCGCTCGTGGCGGAGCTCGGGTGCCATGGCCGCATCCGTCGCGGCGGTGGCGCGGTCTCGATGAGCTCGCCGTTCCACGGCCAATTGCTGGCGTCCTCGGCGCTCAGCTCCGCTCGGGGCTTGCGGCTACCTGTCATGGTGGCTAGGGTTTCTATGGGAGAGAAGGCGAGTTGTGTGGAGAGGAGAGGCACGCCGGGAGTCTTTTTAAAGACAGCGGGGAGTGGAGGAGGCCGGTCGCCGCATTAACGCCGCCACCGGCTCGTCTGCCACGTGCATTGACGCCGACGATGCGTGCGCGCCACCGCCTGACCTTGCAATTCTGCGCGCCCGCCAGGGGAACCGCTGCATCATTAAAACGGGTGTATCTGCCACAATAAGTCCGTCGTCGACCGTTGTTTCGCTGACGCGTCAGGCCCGTCCGTCAGGTTCAGACGAGGCGCGGGTTGCCGCGGTTGTCGGCGCGCCGGTTGTGTCCCTATAAGTTGGGCGCGAAGCGGAGTTGCCGGATGTTTTATTGGGACGTGCGGGCAACTTTTTCGTATTGGGCGCACCGGTGGGATTTTTTTGGGTGTCGACGCGCCCAAAACGTCTATTGAGAGCAGAGTTGGACGGACCGGTGGAGATGCTCTAAGGCACAACCAACTTCAGGGGTCAACTTTAGATGGTTAGGTTTCCGTCTTTAATAGTACTATGAAGTAGTTGAGAAATTGCTGGTCACCGGCTGTAAATTTGTAGAAGAGTAAAACATAGATTTAGTACACCAACTTGGCACAATGTGAGTCTTGGTCACCGAGTTGCGAAACGTGAAAAGTGGGTCACCTAGGTTCCACGGGCGAGCGTTTTGGTCACCCCGTGACGGCGGCAGTTAGTTTCCCTACGTTGCATAATATATTTTTTACAAATTTCCCCATAATTTTTTGTTTTTTTACAAATCCGTCTAAAAAAGGTAAGAAATTGACCAAACAATTGGAATTATTAAAAATTTAAGGGGAAATTCGCAAAATAACAGTCTGCCACGTATCCATACTCACGTCCACCGTCACAAAGTGACCAAAACGCGCACGCATGCCAACTTGGTGACCCGTTTTTCACGTTTCGCAACTTGGTGATCAAAAAGGACATTCGTTGCAAGTTGGTGTATTTATATCTGCGTTTTACTCTTTGTAGAAACATAATCAACTTCTCCCCCTAATTAACCTTAGTTTTTATACTACCTTCGATGTGGTAAAATTTGCGTGGTACCACGAGGGTACAAAATTCCTGCACACCTCACGACAGTTAGTACAGATCAGAGTTGTAGATAAAATGCATTAAGATGCCCAACTTTAGATTAATTAATAAATTAATAAATGGCTGATTAGTTCGCCGAAGCAGAAGCACTTGTGCTGGGAAACTATATTACAAATAAACATAATGGCACGGAGGCATAGTTAGCCAAAATAAACATAATGTGTTGGGTGGCCACCAGATGGTTAGTGGTAGCCACTTTTTAAGTGGTTACCCCATATTTGGTTTGTGGTGTTGGGTGTATGGGGTAACCACATTTTGAGGCCAACCACCTACGGTTGGCTCGCTAAAATCACATGCGAAACAGTTTTCGACCACTCACCTCCCTCCAAAAGCCTGCCAACGATGACCTTATCAGTTTCCTCGTTTCTTTCCCCCTCCCTTTATGATAATGAGTTATTTGTATCTGTTATTTGTTAAGAAAAACGGTCTTTACTTGTAGGAAAAGACTTGCTACTGCCATAGAGAAAACTGTTAGCACTAACCAGAACTCCTTTGATGGTCTTTCTGATGGCATGAAAACACTCACAGTTTTTGGTTTAGATTTCCTTGCCCATTACTATGCTTATTTGATTGGGAATCCTAGTTTAGAGAGAACATTTCAAATGTTAGAGACTCCTCAGATTTTTTTTGAAGCTGCTGATCTTGAAGCTAGATATGATGATGAGTGATTTCTTTATGGCATGTTTAACTTGAGCTTTCTATGCTGGCCAAAGCCTTGAAGTAATAATTCGACGCACTTGTGCTTTTGATGTGAACCATTGAACTATGGGATGTATCATTTTAATTTTTTGAACTAGTACTCTATATTGATATGGCATTGTGACATGTTCTATTTCGAAATTGTCTTTGTTAATGAAGCATGCATGTTGATGTTTTTTTTGTTTCTTCGTGTCTAAATGCAACGTGATGTCAAAATATATTATATCTTCGACATTCTTATTCCTACAATAATTTAATCGATTATTTAGACCAAAGCTCATGTTGTGAGGGAATTTTTGTCATCATATTAAAGAGGTTACCATATCACACCACGCCTCAAACCATGGCTACCCATAACCACATTTTATCACTTCAACCAAATACAAAACTTGGCTAACCAACCATGAAAAGTGGTTACCACCAACCAGTTGGTTGGGGTACCCCAACCATTTTTTCAGAGCCACTAAACCAAACACACCCTATGATCGACACAGTTAAAACTAGTGTTGCGACCAGTGTGGTGGAGGGGAGAGAGTCAATCTCTAGAGTTGCTGAAGATCCGTCACCAGCTCGTGGACGATGAGTTGGTCCTTGGGTTTTGGCAGGGGAGTGATGCAACTATAAACAAGTTTTAAAGATGCATTCAGCAGGTTGATGAGAAAATACCGTCATTGAATGTAAATATGGTATTCTTAAACACAAATTACACATTTTGTCTCCCAATAAAATTGCAACATATCATTAATTCATACATGGCGGGAAACATTGGGTGTTTGATCATGGTGGCTTGGGGCATAACTATTCTCGTAATCATGAAACCACTTACCGGTTCTCCTAATATAAACATTGTTTATTAAATATAATTACCAATTTGTGTTTTTAATCCATAAGTAAAAATAGGTGCGCTCTTGGGCTTAAACATGGGAAACTACTCGTCTGTACATTCCATACCCACAATTGCACAAAATAAAATGTGTAATTCACGTCTCAAATGTGCAAACTAATCAATCGTACTTTGCAACTCAATGTTGCACAAATAGGGTTAGTTGCAATGAACGCTTAATATGTACAACCAACCGAATTCCACATTTTTCCTAGAATGGTACAAATATCACATTATCTGCAACTTCCCACTTCAAGTATGCAAACAACCCAATCGCACATTTAGAACCCCAAATTTTACAAACATTATGCAAACTTGGGTTAGGAAGTGCAACTCATGAAATACAATTTTAGTCATCGGGTTGATCTCAAGGGGTAATGATTTTTTTACTTCAAAATTATGAGATATTTTCTGGCAACTAGAATGAAGAGCCGGTAAGCAACATTGCACTATCTAGTACTCACTCTGATCCGTATTAATTGTCGCTTGAATCGGATGTATCTAGTACTAAACATGTCTAGATGATACAATATCCGATTCGCTGACAATTAGTATGGATGAGAGGGAGTAAAACAAGTGATTGTTGGGAGTGCAGGTTTGGCTCCCGATCACATATGCTACATTGTGAGCGCAAAATTTGAAAGAAATAGTAAAATAGTTCGAACAATTACGATCGCCACCAATATCAAATTGTTCTACATATGTGCTTAATTTCGTGAAGAAACGATATTCGCCGTGCTATGTGCAAATAAATTAAAATATCAGTTCTCTAAAAAGACATTTTAAAATCCCAAGTTGGCCATTGATTTTATTTTTTCGCACAAATCACCACAAATGTCATTTCTTCATGAAAATTTGCACTTGCATAGAACACTCTTGGATATGTTTGTTTCCAAAAAAATCTGAACGTTTAAATTGTTATACCTTTGTTTTCGAGTTTCGTACTCAGGCAAGAACATGTGAGCTCAGGAGCTGTTCTGAATTCCCCGCTGAAAGTTCATCACTGTCAAAATGTTCATAGCTAATTACATGTTAATTAAGCCTGCTAATAATGGATTGTACCGATTAACCTAACTTCAGGGTCATCGAATGACGGTGGTGGAGACAGACGGGCACTACGTGAAGCCGTTCGTGGTGAAGAACCTCAACATCTACTCCGGCGAGACCTACTCCGTTCTGATCAAGGCTGACCAGGACCCGAACCGCAACTACTGGCTGGCCTCCAACGTGGTGAGCCGCAAGCCTGGCACGTCCACCGGGACCGCCGTCCTCGCCTACTACGGCGGCCAAAACAGCCAGCGCGCGCCGCCGCCCACCGCGCCACCCGTTGGGCCAGCATGGAACGACACGACGTACCGCGTCAACCAGAGCCTCGCCACCGTGGCCCACCCGGAGCACATCTACCCGCCACCGCCCCGCCCCGACCGGACCATCCTGCTGCTCAACTCGCAGAACAAGATCGACGGCCGGATCCGGTGGGCGCTGAACAACGTCTCCTTCTCGCTGCCGCACACCCCGTACCTGGTCGCCCTCAAGGACAGGCTCCAGGGCACCTTCGATCCGCGCCCGCCGCCCGAGACGTACAACCACACAGCGTACGACGTGTACGGCGTGCAGGCGAACCCGAACGCGACGAGCAGCGACGGGCTGTACCGGCTGGCCTTCGGGTCCGTGGTGGACGTGGTGCTGCAGAACGCCAACATGCTGGCGGCGAACAACAGCGAGACCCACCCGTGGCACCTCCACGGGCACAACTTCTGGGTGCTCGGGTATGGCGTGGGGCGGTTCGACCCTGCCGTGCACCCGGCGACGTACAACCTGAGGGACCCGATACTGAAGAACACAGTGGCGGTGCACCCCTACGGCTGGACGGCGCTGCGGTGGAGGGCGGACAACCCCGGGGTGTGGGCGTTCCACTGCCACATCCAGGCGCACTTCTTCATGGGCATGGGCATCGTCTTCGAGGAGGGGATCGAACGTGTCGGGAAGCTGCCGCGGGAGATCATGGGTTGCGGCAGCAGCATGGGCGGCCGCCACTAAAGTCAATACAATTTCCCGGTATGTGGGAATCCCTGACTCCCGACACTATCATTCACCATGGAAAGCTTCGAGACTTCGACACTGATGCTCTATTCTTACAAAAGCCCCTCCCCTTGTTGAACTAAATCCTGCTGCACGCTAGCTAGGTTCAGTTAGTTTCCGTTTTCTTAATAAATGTCAGGCACTGTGTCACTTGTCCGCACCCTGACAGTAGCAAGTTTCAGTTGTGTTTATTCAGTAGACTAGCTCGTCGCTAGGACTAGTTGTCGTGGGATGGCACGAAAGAATGCTGGTCGTAGTGGCCGTAGTGGTTAGTGCATGACTCGGGCGCCGTGGGATGGCACGGCCTGTGAGCCCGGAGTGCACGGCCGTTTTCAGTTAGAGATTTAGTAGGGTCTCTGAATCAAAATAAATAGAGAGAAAACAGAAAAGTCGTAGCAGTTGTACGCGACGCAAAACATCTCGTGTTCACCTCTATCTGAGTTCTCTGAATCCTCTAGCTAGCGGATGTTCTGTGTTGAGTTCGTGAGATTTTGCAACGTCACCCACTGTACCAAACACCATTTCATGCTTATTTATATTGCAAGTTTTACGGTAGTTGGTAATTTTAGGAATCATCCATCCACTCCGATCTAACAGTGATAAAACACGGTATCAGACTGAATGTACTGAACGATACCATAAGTGTAGGGATGGTACCAAAATAATATGGGATCGGTACCAAAATTACATGGACCAGTAATTGTGATATTTGTTATTGAGAAATTCTATGGTTATATCGGGATTTTGGAGCACGGATGGGACCGCCACTGCCTCGCCCGCCGCTCCGGTCAGAGTTACACGTGGGTGCTCAATGAAGCTCTCCACCCTGCAAACGAGCTCAAAACCCTGCAGCCCTTGGGCCAAAGTTGGTGGTACTGAAAACAAGAGCATCTTTGACCCATTTGCATGCAACCAAATAAACTGGGCCTTACGTTGTGGCCAGCACGCTTCACAAAGCACCCTTGGGCCAGGCCCAGCAGCAACGGCCGAATCGGCCGTTTCTCTAGGGGCTGGCCAGAGCGGTTTTTAAAGCTTCCTAGTTTTCAGTGCAGGTTGCATGGCCCTCTCACATCGCATGCAGGACGCCGCCACACCAAACAGCATGCCATGCATCTATACAAACCCCACCAACCACCATGCAGAGTACCAAACAAAACGAACCGACGTGTTTTTTTTGCATCGGCTCCCTGGGATAGGCCCGTGAGACCTGCCCCGTTCTCCTTGCTGGGCCTGGCCCTGTGGCTGCAGCCTACCAAACAGGCCCTTAGCACATACACACGCACGACATTAATCGAACACAACACCCTGCAAACAGCTCTCCGCTCACGCTGTTGAGTAGAAGATAGGTGTTGAGCAACATCAATCCAATGCATTGTTGTATTGACCTCGACATGAGTCCTTGTCGTGAAAACCATGCGTACACAGTTAGTTGAATGTCACATACCGCTAACGTTCCCGGTACTTCCTTGCATTGTACCTATATATTAAGGTGCGAGGAAATGGAGGCCTGAGGTTGCTCGCGATCTGGGCCATCCGATTGAGATCCAACGGCCAAAATCGCCCAATTTCGCCGGATGAACAGTTATAAACAGTGCTCCGTGGCGCTTTTGCATAAATCTCCCTCGCAATTCTGGAAATAGCTCCGCAGTCCACGCATTCTGAAGAATTGGACCTATTCGCTAATTCTAAAAACATCAGGGACCTCGGCGCAAAAGCGTCCAAATCCCCCTCCCCTCTCTCCCGCGACGCCGCTGAACGCCGTCGGCGCCGGCGCGCATCTCCGCCCCTCCGCTCCTCCCCCGCCAGATCCAAGCACACGGGGAGCTGCGTTGTTGCCGCCGCTCCCTCCTAGCCCAGCGCCGCGTCCTGGGAGGCCGTGCGCGCGCCGCAATCGCCGCCGCCACGCGGGCTGCCCTCTGCCGCGTTTGGGCGTCGCCGGCGACGCTCCGGCGACCCAAAATGGGTGGCGCTGCCTACGGGCAGCCCGCGCCGGCGCGCGTCCGCCTCGCCCAGCCCTCCGTCCCATCTCGCGGTGGCGCCGCCTGCCCGACGTCGCCGTCACCGCCGCATCTCCGGGCTTGGGCTGGGCAAATGGGCTCCGGCCTTTTATTTTTTCCATCTTTTCCTTTTGAAGTGGGCTTGGGCTGGGGGGCTCCGACTTTTTTTCCTTCTTTTCCTTTTGCTTTTCTATTTTACAAAACCTTTGAAACTTCTCAAATATTCGAAATCAGTTGAACCCTGATTATACAAATTTGTAAAAAGCAAATTAGTCACTGCATTCTAAAAAAATGTTCAGTTAGATGAATATTTCGAGGAAATGCAAACTTATTTCCTCTAATTATGGCTTGCTTTTAAATTGAATTTAATAAATGCTCAAACAATATATTTGAGAAGATTATTGAGCTAAGTTAAATGTTTAACACAAAACACAAACATAGCATACCAGTTCGAATAAGTTAATATTTAGAAATGATATAACATTTTAAAGAATTTTGTTTGGCTACGTCAATATTTCGAGAAAATGAAAATTCATTTCCTCTAATTATGGCTTGATTTCAAATCGAATTTAATAAATGCTCAAACAGATTATTTCCTCCGATTATTGAGCTAGATTAAATATTTAACAGGAAACACGGACATATCATACCAATTCGAACAAATAATATTTACAAATAATATAACTAAACTTTAACACGATATATTTGCTCTAACCAAGGAGCTAAATCACATATTTGCGGCGAGACAGAAACATAATATTTAGACATAACCATAATAAATTTCCTCTAATTATGGTGGTTCATATGAAAATTATGGCAAAATGGAACCATATTTGACCATCTAAATTTACCTAACATATTTGCATATTGTAGATAGGAAAGGTGCTGAAAATCCTGTTGCTGATAATTTGTCTAGATTGGAAAACATTGCGAGGAAGACTTGATAAAAGATGAAAAGAAAGGATTGATTACCTTTTTAAGTCAAGAAAAGAAAGGGCTATTTATTGCTTATGATCCTATTCCTGTTAATGATAGTTTTCCAAATGAACAGTTGGCTGCAATAAGGGTAAGTTCGCGAGATAGTCCTTGGTATGCTGATTATGCTAACTTTATTGTTTCCAAGTACTTGCCTCCAACCTTTTCAGCTCAACAAAGAAGGAAATTCTTTTATGACTTAAGGCATTATTTTTGGATGACCCACACTTATATAAAGAAGGAGTGGATGGTATTATGCGAAGATGTGTTCCATGAATATGAACAACAAGAGATATTGAGAAAATGTCATGTAGTGCTTATGGAGGACATCATGCTGGAGATAGAACCGCACAAAAATGTTCTACAATCAGGTTTTTATTGGCCTACTCTTTTTAAAGATGCAAGAAAGTTTATTTTATCTTGTGATGAATGTCAAAGAGTTGGTAACATCTCTAGGCGCAATGAAATGCCTATGAGTTATTCTCTTGTTATTGAACCATTTGACTGTTGGGATTCGACTTTATGGGTCCTTTTCCTCCTTCAGAAGGTAATACTCATATACTTGTTGCTGTTGATTACTACATGGGTAGAAGCCATACCTACAAAAAGTGCTGATGGTGAGACCTCATTAAAAATGCTTCAGATGTTATTTTCCTAGGTTTGGTGTGCCTAGATATCTTATGACTGATGGAGGTTCTCATTTTATTCATGGTGGTTTTAGAAAGACCCTTGCTAAATATGGAGTTAATCATAGAATTGCTTCAGCTTATCATCCCCAAACAAGTGGTCAAGTAGAATTATCAAATAGAGAAATTAAATCTATCTTGCAAAAGACTGTTAATAAATCTAGAAAAAATTGGGCTAGTAAGTTAAATGATGCTTTATGGGCTTATAGAACTGCTTATAAAAACCCTATGGGTATGTCTCCTTATAAAATGGTTTATGGAAAAGCTTGTCACTTGCCCTTAGAATTAGAACACAAAGCTTATTGGGCAGTGAGGGAACTTAATAGAGACTTTAAACTTGTGGTGAAAAAAGATTGCTAGACTTGAGTTCTTTAGATGAATGGAGAAGTGAGGCTTATGAAAATGCTAGACTTTTTAAAGAGAAAGTTAAGAAATGGCATGATAGGAGAATTCTTAAAAGAGAGTTTAATGTTGGTGAGAAAGTTCTATTGTATAGGTCTCGTCTCAGATTTTTTGGGGAAAATTACTCTCAAAATGGGAAGGACCTTTTATTATTGTGGAGGTGTATCGTTCAGGTGCAATAAAGATTGCTTCACTCAAAGATAACTCTACACAAGTGGTGAATGGGCAAAGACTCAAACATTATATTTCTGGAGATTCTTATAATGAAGATGTTGATATTATTCAAGTGGTGACTCCGGAAGTTTTATTGAAAAGCAAATTCAGGGGACTGCAGAGTCTGTTTTCAAATAGGTAACAGTTTCGGTAAGAAAAAGTTCGCGTTTACTTTCCAAGAGTTATTTTTGTTGTTTTTATTAATATAAAAAATTAAGAGACGAAACGGGTAGGAAACGGTGCCCGAGGGCACCACACCATGCCGTGGCCGGGCCCACCCTTGGCCGCGCCACCACATGGTGTGGGCGCCTCGGAGCCCGTCTCCGACCAGGTTTCCTCCGTACCTTCCTTTTGTTGCGAAACTTTTTGCTATATAATCCCCGGATCCCCGAGGTCGTATATCGTCTTTCGTCGTGTTTTGTTTCGAGTTGTTTCTGTCCAGATGTCGTCCCAGGGTTCATCTTCAAAGATTACGTGCTGCGTCGCCAACGTGAGCTCCTCCGAGACCTTGATCAGGGAACTTTCGTTGGATGGGTGGAAGAGGAAAGAGTCACGGCGAGGCAAGGACATGGATGAGAGCGTCAAGGAGGAAGTGAAGAAGATGTCATCAACCAAAAGGGGACAGCCAGCTGCAGGATCAAAGGCTAGCAAGCCCACCTTTGTGGGATCGGTTAACACTCAACGTGCTTTTTCTCATAACTGCAGGGAGCAACACCACCTGTTCCAGATTTTAGCTCTTTCCCGGCGGTAACTGAAGCCCTTCGAGTTACTGATGAGTTCTGTGATCAGTATCGAGTCCTGAGGATGGAGGTGGAAATACTCCAAGATGAGAACATCAGGCTTCCGAATGCTGGAGCGTTTCCTGACCCCGCTCCAGGTCGTCCCACCATCACCGCCGAAGGAGTAATTCATCATTGGTATTGGCATCCCCTTGGCTTGTTCCAAGCTTGGGGGAGTGCCGCGGTATCACACCATTATCTTTACCTTTTACCTTTCAATAGAGTCATATCATGAGTAGGGAAGTTATCTTATAGGATGGTTTGCAGTGTGGAAGTATCTCTCTTTTAGTTGGTTATCTATGTATCCCTTGGTGTGAGTTGCCGTTATGGAATATTAATGAGAAGTTTCATCATTTACTTTCTGCATACTTTATTTTAGTTTGCAAATTCTGTCATATGGATGATCTTGTTATTAGTATTGGTCACTTTGGGAGCATTAAGTAAATCTTTTTGGTTTTGGCAAACTTAGCATTGGTCAGTAGCTACTTTGAGGCTTAAGTAGAGAGAGGAAGTGCATGTAGATATATTATTCCATGATCTTTCTTTCTTGTTGGCTCATAAGCTTAGTATTCTCAAGTTAAAATTATTTGTGCTTCCAAGGAAGATTGCATGATTGTTTTTACTACATGTATATTTGTTTGTATCCCTCAACTCTTATGCTTGCTACACAACCTTGCTAGCCAAAAACCTGTATTGAGAGGGAATGCTTCTCATACATCCAAACCTTGAGCCAAACCATTGCCATTTGTGTCCACCATAACTACCTATTATGTGGTATTTCCTGCCACTCCAAGTAAATACTTCATGTGCTACCTTTAACTATTCAAAAACTATTATCTCTTATTTGTGTCACTGTTTATTAGCTCATGAGGAAGTATGTGGGTTATTCTCTATTTAACTTGTCAGACAGACTTTCACCAATGGACTAGTGGCATATACATCCGCTTATCCAATAATTTTGCAAAAAGAGCTGGCAAATGGGGTGCCCAGTCCCAATTAATTACAACTATAACTGCTTAATTCTCTTCACATGTTTTGCCATGATTTATCAAAGCAAATCTCAAAGTGTTAAACATTATCAAATAGGCACTCCTCCATGGTATGTGATTGTTGGAAGGCACCCGAGGATTCGGTTAGCCATGGCTTGTGTAAGCAAAGGTTGGGAGGAGTGTCATACCAATTTATAAATATGCATGTGTAAACAAAAGAGAAGAGGGATGATCTACCCTTGGGTAGAAATAACGTCCTTCATGGGAGCCGCTCTTGAAAGTCTGGATGACATGGGAAATATTGTTTTCACCCACTACCATTCGTTGACAACGACATACATAGCTAAAAACTTATTTTATACTCTCTATATGATTTCAAAACTTAAAAGCTCTAGCACATGATTTCATCCCTGCTTCCCTCTGCGAAGGGCCTATCTTTTACTTTCATGTTGAGTCAGTAAACCTATTCCCTCTATCTCAAGCAAGCATTTGAGTTGTTGTGATTCAACCATCTATATGTTGATATTTCAATCATGTCTTTTATGTTTCCTTGTTTAGCACAAAGCTTTTATCTGAATGAATATAACTTTGAAAGTTATCAATGACTGTAAGGAGACTGTTATGATTGAGCATGTAAGTTCTGCAATATAAGCTCTAATATAAAGACTCTGCTCGAAAGATAAGTACAATCTGTTAATTGTTCTCTGACCAAGAACAAAGTTTGCCATCACCAATTATGATTTTCTCTATGCACCTTATTGTGACTCCCTTTACTTGTTTCAAGTTAAGTTATATGAAGGAAGTTGCTGTCTAAGATGACTTGTGTATTAAAAATGTGATGCTTCTTGTCCGTATTTTGTTTATCGACACTTCACTCCATAAACCTGTGGTCTTGTTTACTGAGTTCAGCTTTCGCTTGGGGACAAGCGAGGTCTAAGCTTGGGGGAGTTGATACGTCCATTTTGCATCACTATTTTATATCATAATTTACTGTTATTCATTGATATATTTCATATTTAGAGATGATACTTATGTTATTTTACCTATTTTGCATGTTTGATGATTATTGGAGAATTAACCACCGGAGTCAGATTCTGCTGGAAAAAGGACCGTCAAGACACCATATTTCTGAAGATCAACAATTCACAGAAAATATCCCGAAGTTCCTATTTTGTCAGATGGCGGAGGCAGCCAAAAGGGGAGGCCAAGGTGGGCCACCATGGGCCCACACCATGCCATGGCGCGGCCCACCTGGCTGGCGCGCCGCCACGTGTGTGGGCCCAGGCCCACCTCAGCCAGTGCCCTTTCGCGTACTTCATCCCCAGGAAACCCTAACACTCGGGGGATCATCGAGGAAATATTCCGCCGCCTCCACGAGGCGGAAAACACCAGAGAGAGAAAAGCTCTCCGGCAGGGAAAATCTGCCAGGAAAATTCCTTCCCGGAGGGGGGAAATCGTCGCCATCGTCACCGTCATCGAGCTGACTTCATCGGGATCATCATCATCTCCACCACCAGCACCATCGTCTCACCGCTCCACTCCGTTCCGTTGTAACATCTAGGGTTGAATCTTGTCTAGTTCATAGGGGAAGCTTTCCCGGTGTTAATTACTCCTTGTGGTTGATGCTATTGAGTGAAACCGTTGAATTAAGGTTTATGTCCAGATTTTTATTCATCATTATATCACCTCTGATCATGTTCCATATGATGTCTTGTGAGTAGTTCGTTTAGTTCTTGAGGACATGGGAGAAGTCTTGATGTTAGTAGTGAACTATGTTGAGTAATATTTAATGGTTTGATATTTAAGTTGTGGTGTTATTCTTCTAGTGGTGTCATGTGAACGTCGACTACATGATACTTCACCTTTATGGGCCTAGGGGAATGCATTGTGTATTCGAATATTAATTGTGGGGTTGCCGGAGAGACAGAAACCTGAACCCCCGTTGGTATATCGATGCATAAGGGATAGCAGGATCTCAGAGTTTAAGGCTGTGGTTAGATTTATCTTAATTACTTTCTTGTATTTGCGGATGCTTGCAAGGGGTATAATCACAAGTTTGTATTAGTCCTAGGAAGGGCGGTGCATTAGCATAGGTTCACCCACACAACACTTATCAAAACAATGAAGATTAATCAACTATATGAAGCGAAAGCACTTGACGAAATTCCCGTGTGTCCTCAAGAACGTTTGGTCATCATAAGTAAACCTACCGGCTTGTCCTTTGCTGTAGAAAATATTGGGCCACTCGCTGCAATTATTATTACTGTCTTTTATTTACTTGTACTTTATTTATCTGCTATATCAAAAACCCCTAAAAACTTGTCTGCTAGTATTTACAGTGAATTCCTAATCAAAACTGCTTGTCAACACCTTCTGCTCCTCGTTGGGTTCGACACTCTTATTTATCGAAAGTACTACGATACACCCCTATACTTGTGGGTCATCATTTTCCGCCTCCAATTTGCAGCTCCAGGTCTCTGTTTCGGTGTTTCTGTGTTTCGGCGGCGCTCCTTTCCGAAGGGCGTCGGAGACTATTTTTATAGTCGGTTTTAGGTCAAGACAGAGTCGGTGAAGGAAAGATCGACGACAACGGAGCCTCGAGGGCCAAGATGATAGGTCCCACGCGGCCAGGGAATCTGGCCGCGTAGGCCATCCTCTTTTGGCCCACGGGCCTCCGCTTGTTCGCTTCCTTCGCTTCCAAGTCTTCTTTCTTCCAAAAAATGATGCTCGTAAAATATCAGGTCATTTGGACGTCGTTTGGATCCCTGAAACATCAAAATATAGAAAATAGGGTTTTCTGCCTGCGCAAGGTTAATTCCATAAAAATAGGAAATCAATATAATATTCCCAAAATCATGATAAAACATTGATATAACCCTTATATGATGCAAATATGATTGGAATATAAGTAATATAGTGCAAAGTTCTTGTATGCATTTTACATGCATCAGTTACTGATTCGAATTGTGAAAATACATGATTTGATCACGAGAATGTTACATCAAAGATTGTAAAAAATGTATCCATGAATAGTTGTTGGATGTGCAATGTTAAATTGAATGTATGAAAATGATGGTGTTTTGTACAAAAAATAAAGGACGTGGGAATGTAAATTATATAAATTGGAAGGGGATTTTTATGTAAGAATTGAGCATCAATATCAAAGGTTTGAATGGTGAGTGGTATTGCCGAGCCTTCCACGTACAAGGCAACCGCTTTTCCCTGAACGAGGATCGCGCTTTTTTTCAATAGAAAAAGAGTAGGGAAGACCAAGACCCCTACCACGTCATTTATCGTTATAAATGATGACACATACAAATGGGGAAGATGGGTAATAAAAAATTACAAATTCTCAAATAAACACAAACTAAACTCTCTCATGCATCTGATGCACCCGCACGTCGTCGGGGCTCTGTGTTTTCTTCCTGGTTCACCTATGAACGGTCCAAGAAGAGCATGTTGCCCTTCTCCCACGTGTAGTAATCTCGTCCATACCGTTTCTATAAACCTGTTCAAAGGCCCTTTTGAATCGATTGCACACATCATATAGGGCATTGGTTAACACAAGAAAATTGGTTGAACATTCTGGTTCGTTTCTTTGCAGTGTCTATGGTACCTTATGGCCGAACCAAGGGATAAGAAAATCAGAAGAGTAAAAAATAGATAGTTGTTCATTTGACAGCGGAGCTCATGAGCAATTCCCCACAATGCAGCAAAAAACTAGCGATTTCCAACTCAGGGCACAATTTGATTTGAATCGACTCACCATTGTCAAGGAATTCACGAATATAATTTATTCTCTGGTCAAATTAACAAGGTTGCATTAATGCAGTGTGCAGACTAACCGCGTCTCTTGTATTCTTATGCATCAGTGAGAAATACAACAACACTAATGTAAGAAATGAAACTATTGGCCAAAAATGACAACTAAATTTTTAAACAAGTGCCAAAAATAGAAGTGGCACTCTTGTGTTCACATTCAAATGCACCGGTGAGAACAAAGGAAAATAGCAGCCATAAATCACAATTGGGAAATAAAACAGCTGGAAATTAAAACAAGTGCCTCTCTTGCGTTCAAATGCACCGGTGAGAAATAAAAAAATCGCTAATGGAACAAAGGAAAATAGTATCCACAAATCAGAGCTGAAAAATCAAACAACTAAAATAAAACAAGTGCAAAATTTAAACAAATAAATAATAAAACAAGTGCAAAAAAGCAAACAACTAAGTAATAAATCACTACTGGGAAATAAAACAGCTGGAAATTAAAACAAGTGCCTCTCTTGTGTTCAAATGCACCGGTGAGAAATACAACAATCGCTAATGGAACAAAGGAAAATAGTAGCCACAAATCACAGCTGGAAAATCAAAGAACTAAAAAAATAAAACAAGTGTAAAAAATCAAACAACTTAATAATAAAACAAGTGCAAAAAATCAGAAGTGTGCTAATGGAAGAAAGGAAAATAGTAGCCACAAATCACAGCTGAAAAATCAAACAACTAAAAATAAAACAAGTGCAAAAAATCAAACAACTTAATAATAAAACAAGTGCAAAAAATCAGAAGTGTGGGAAGTGTGCTAATGGAAGAAAGGAAAATAGTAGCCACAAATCACAGCTGAAAAATCAAATAACTAAAAAATAAAACAAGTGCAAAAAATCAAACAACTTAATAATAAAACAAGTGCAAAAAATCAGAAGTGTGGCTGCTGGGATTCGAGCCCAGGTCTCCACGGCCACAACGTGGAATTCTCACCACTAAACTACAGCCACTTTGGTGAATATTTATGTACATGAGACTATATAACATACTAGAAACGTTGACTGATGAGCAACCAGAAGCACGTCTGTTCAGTGCGTAATTACCACTGCTAATTAGGTGACTATTTGGTGTTTTATTGCTCTCTTTTGTGGTTTGCCATCTGAGTTGGTGATGTGCAGTCAGGAGCTACTTCATGAGGTGACTGGGCATCAGCTGATGATGCTCTGTTCTTCTTTTCATCTATAACCCAAGTTTTGTACAGTTTCTGGTTTGTGTTCGACCATACGAGGCACACAAGATCTTGTTCTAATCGTAGATGTTCATATGACGATGAAGCAGGATGTCTGTTCTTCCCGTAGTACATCTGATTTGCCCTTTCAGTTTGTCGACACAGAAGAAGAAAAGATACAGGCAACACAGTCCAATGCAAACAGAACGAGGAGAAGGAAATTCCATATAGTGATACAGTGTACATTACATCATTTGCAGTGCTATATTCGAAGTTCCATACTCTGTATTTGTCGCTTGATAAAATCTCGACTGTCACACAAGAAAATTCCTTTCTTTCATCTGAAATTCTCAAAAGTCAAAAGAACAGAGTCCGATCGCGATCCGGCAGCGGCCATCAGCTATCCACGACCCTGACCTTGCTCCCGCAGCAGCCGCCGGACGTCCTGTGACCCTTCGCCGAGGCCGTGGCCGTGGCCACGGCGTCGGTGCGGTCCAAGAACTCGCGGTTCTCCTTCCACACCTCGCCGTCGTCGTACACCTCCTTCTTCCAGATGGGCACGGAGGCCTTGATCTCGTCGATCACGTACCGGCACGCCTCCATGGCGTCCGCGCGGTGCACCGCGGACGCGGCCACGAACACGCTCGCCTCGCCGGCCGGGACGGGGCCGAGCCGGTGCGCCACGGCGAGCCGCCGCAGCGCGTGCGCGGCGCGGGCCTCGCGGAGGATGGCCTCGAGCCGGCGCCTCGCCATGGCCGAGTAGGCCTCGTAGCGGAGCTCCACCACGCGCCGCCCCGCGAAGCTGTCGCGGGTGGTGCCCTCGAAGGTGGCGATGGCGCCGGCCGCCAGGTCGCGGACGTGGTCCACGTACCGGCCGATGTCCAGCCGGCCCGATCCCTCGTCCAGGATCTCTACCAGGTCCTGGTCGGCGTCCGGTGGGAGCTCGTCAGACGCCGTTATGGGCTCGTCGCCGGCCATCGTGGGGAAAAGATGCGGCTTTTTCGGGTTCCTGGACCACGGAGCTCGGACTCTCTCGGGGTTGTCGCTACAGCGAGATAAGGTTTGGTGGAGAACTACGAAAGTACCCTTCCCAGAACTGAAAATGTCTTTCGCCGCCGTGATGGAAGAATAAGAAAGTAGTAGTAGTACAAACGATCACGTCAGAGAACATGCTCGTCTTGAGTACTTGTAGGTGGCTGCGATGGGTCGATCGTCACTGATTGCGCCCAACAGCCAAAGAGTTGACTGATCGAGGCGCTGCGACGAACTGTCGGCCTCGAACCTTGAACAGTTGAACTCCACGGAACTTCGTGCACCATTGACAAATCTTCGTTCGAAGACGAACGTGCCTCACCTTTTTTGTTGGAGCATTTTTCTAGCAGATTTCTTAGAGCAAAGAACATGCCTCACCTCAGGAAAGCTTCCGTCAAAGTTTCATCTCACTTCAACCGTAATTCGCTAGAGAATGCTATGTTCCCCTAAAAAACTAGAGAATGCAAATCTTAGCCCACTAGAGATTTGTTTATTTGAGAGCAGCCCACTAGAGAATATGTCTTGGTCAGTTTCAACCTGGGCTTCTTTTGTAAGGACCACTGTTCAGCCTTTTCTGAAATGGGTTTCTACGTTTACTTTTGCATTACAAACAGTTTTATCTGTTTGTCTTGGAAAAAGTATTATTTTTGAACTTTGGAAGTCGAATTGCCTTCTGAATAGATATACAAAAGGATTTTATGTACAAAGGTCTTTGCAAACTTGCATATTCCGAAAGAAAAAACATGAGCTACATTGCAACTTGGACGTCTCCTTTTATAGGAGGGAGGGGGAGGGAGACTTGGAGGAGGGGCTCCCTCACCAACGTCGCTGCTGCTCCCTTAGGTGGGCCCGGTGGGACGGATGGCCGAGCTAGGGTTGCAAACTTTAGCAGCCGCCCCCACGCGCAACCCCCTCACACCGAGAGGGCCCTAAATGTATCTTTGTTTAACTAGAGGAGTAATTCCTAATCTTGAACTAGTACGGATAGATGCATGCTTTCATAATTACCCAATGTAACCGTTTTGATCACCCAACTGTGATACATGACTACCAAATCAATCTTTGTACAATACACAACCCTATATGTTCTCATGCATGGTCAAATGAATCAAACAAGCTAACATTTATGTGATGATACTATGTCTGGTAAACAAAACAAGATCTCGTAGTCAGTGGCGGAGCCAGAATTTTTTTATCAGGGGGGCTAGAGCACAAAATAATACCACAAGGGGAGCCATGGCGCTAGAATACACAACATTAAGCATAAGTAGACAGGGACTTAGACTGAAATATCAAATCTTAGGGGGGTCAGGGCCCCTTCTGGTCCCCCTGCCTCCGCCTCTGCTCGTAGTATAACTATTTGGATAAGATACGAGACAAAGGGCATAATAGTTTGTATATGTTCTTACACATGCATATGGGTCTTCCTTTGAATGTCACATTCATAGTCGTCCATCGCTGTTACAACATAAAAATACAGCACATTAATTATGGAAGAGATGTACATTATTCTCTCTTGGGCATACATCCAGCAAACTAAAAAAAAGAAATTTTGAAGTGTGACATACATTTAAGGAACAATTTATAAAAATAGATACATCACACCAAGCAACAAAAAAAAAGACCCTAAGCCACGTGTACAACACAAACCCAACAAAGAAAAATACATCACAAGTCGATACAATACATTTTGGCTCATACAAGCCACCTTTGTTTAGACAAGAAAACAACAACAACAAAAAAGGCCGGTGTTTGCACGAATTGCACACACTAATCTAAAAATTACGAAATCGGTTGGAATTAACATAATTCTAATTCTCAATTGACTGAGATAGAAAATCAATATGTAAATAGGGAATTTATGACGATACACGAATTGCCATGGATGGCTTATTTTTATAGGGTAGTGACAAGCCACTTGAGGGTACTAAATACCGACTACAGAAAAAAAAAGTATAAAATGCATTTCCTAAATCTGTGTCTAGCACCAAGAAAGGTACCACAATAAAACCTAGCCTCACATCATAAGGCTTTCAATTAATATAGTAATAATTATCTTTATTTTCATAATGTTTAGTCGAGATAGAATGTGTAGATTGTGTTTCACGCAGGGTACGGTGTTGCTAAGACCTAACTAATAGTGATTAGACTTCTACTAGCTATTAAGTATTTTCATTAGCATCTTGGTCCCCTCCTTATTTCTTTGCCAAGCTTTGGCACTGGCCGAGTAGTATGTTTTGATGAATTAGACACATTTGTGTTTCAAGTGAGAGGCCTTTATCGAGTTTAGGGAAATCTTGACAGCAATATTAATTAATGTGTAAGTTCATGTGATGCCTAGGGGATTGCTGTAGAATCTATATGGTAACTCCATGTTCTCTCGAATTGGGGGGGGGGGGGGGGGGGGGGGGGGGGGGGGGGTTGGCTTGTTGTTTTTCTGAGATTCATGAACAATATTTAGGCTTACAACCACGCTACTTGTTATGACTGAGGATAGTGCATTACCTCAAGGTTCGCTTCACATAAGCAGAAGCATCTAACAATTCCTTCAAATAATATTAAGGTTTATTTGCTACTAAACTATTTATGATTTTGGCCACTAACCTAAGAGGAAAACCACTAGCCATACTTCCTTTGTCCCTAAATATAAGACACCCTACGAGTACAATTTTAAGTGCCAGAACGAGTCTTATATTTACGGTCGTGGGAGTACATTATTAGGTAGCTATCACTTGATTTAACTTTGTGAAATACTAGGAAATGTGCCCGTGCGTTGCAACGGGAAATGTTAAGCAACGGGAAAAAAACATTTCCACGATCCACATTCTGGCCCATAGTCGACCAACTTGTACAAAAGTAGCCTTAGTTCACCCTTTCATCTTGCCATCGCCAAATGAGCTCCACCCACGTCATCACCTTAAAATCAGCACAACCTCTTTAGAAAAAGTTCAGTTGTATGTAATTCTTGAGCTAGTTGGAGAAGAACTAAGCCATAGGGAGGAGCACCTGTATTGCAATGGCGAATATTGAAATTGAATAAATCTCAATCTCTCAGTTTATATTCATTTTGTGTGCAAGTCATCCTTGCATGTCAATTATCCACACATACATAGGTTAATTAGGCAACTATGGACTCGATGGTGTTTGTTAATGTTGGCGATGATTATCGCTTCGACTTTGCGGCAACCAAGTTATAGAGGTGGGCGTTGCAGCGACAAACATGAGCAAACGGAGGGAGTTGGAAGCATTGTAGTGAGAAGAGAGTGTGGTGGAAAATCAAGTCCACAACAACATTGGGTTCATGTAAATCCAATTCATATAAAGAGGTACTTCAAACTTTGCAGGAAACAACTGCATGTCAAATGAATTATCATTTCTATCTTGGAGAACATTTAACATTACCAAAATTATACAATCCATAGACATATAGTTCACATTATATACTTCCATTTTTAGATTTATCAAAAAGCAATATATATATTTTGCACTATCGTCCGTCGAACTGGAGCTTGCATTCATTCTTGTTGTACAACATGATCAATTCTGCTGACCATTTCATAATATGACAATATAAATGCAAAATATACTGATGAACCAGAAAAGGACATGCCTCCATGAACTGAAGCTAACATTAAGAAACCAATGTGGGATTGAGTGTACTCCAATTCTAAAATATAAACAATCTGGTATATAAGTTCATCCTATCTTAATTAAAAAAACTGTGTATACCAAGTACCAACATAAATTTCTTTCATAAACATTACATGAATCTCGCGAGAACCAGCAACAAAAATGACATAACATGAACAACCATTTGTGGAGCCAAAATTCATAATAAAAAGGAGATTAAGTGACGGATCCAGAACACAGAACCTTTGGGAAGCTCATAGGAGTATTTAATCCATGTCAGGTTGAATTTCCATAAGCAGTTTCGTCATCAACACCACGTTGTATTCATGGATGTACAAGCACGGCTTGTCGGCTGGCTGCAGACGACATGTGGAGGCCACCGCCCTCGAGGTCGTCATCTGAATCAACACCTCTGAATTTGCAGCTCCATGGAGAGCAGGGGAACATAAGACAGATCATTACTTGATTAAATCAACGCCTGGTCTGGCTGCCGGCATTGAGGAGCAGCCAAGGTTAGCAAGGGAATCAGCTCGCGGCTCGCCGAGCTGGCGCCGCCCGCATCGATTGGACATCCTGATCCAGTCCACGCATCAGTGCTTCTCCTAAATCGAATCCATGGAGAGGCGACAGAACAAGCACAGCTCATCTGTCGGATGGGAGACTGCCTGCTCCGCTGAGGCCGACGTGATGTCAACAGCCATCCCCATGGTCACCTTCCAGATCTCGCGTCTATGTCCCCTAGAACGATCGACCCAATTCACTGCGCAGGGAGGGAAGCCAGGATACAGCTGCCGGCGGCGCACGGGCTGGTCCAGGTCGGCGGTAGTGTATTGGGCGAGATACACGGCGGCAGAGATCCAGGATCCATGGCGAGCTTGTCCTCTTCGCGCCGTGGGGCGATTTGAGAGGTGAAGTCGATGTGGCCGAAGTGGACTCCCGTAACGGCATAGCCCGCCGTCGGAGACAATGCCGTCTAGGAAGAGGTCGAGGCCACGATTGGGGATATTTTCTCTTTTCCAGAGGAACACGGAACCGGCACGTCTCAATTAGCGGTGGCATCCGTTGGCGGACCTAGCGGGTGGGCCGGGTGGGCCGCCCACCCAGAATTTTTGGAATTCTTTTACTACCCATATATAGCACTACTGCTTCCTTCTTGCGTGAAACTGCGACCTAGGTCTCTGGATTTATTTATCGACAGAAAGGGGATTGAAAATTAGGATGCAGGATCCGCTGTGTCCGCCTTGTCCGTTAAGCGCAAATGAGGGTCCGTCTCCACTGTTTCATCTCATGGCTATTTCCAATGGACACCAGCGGGCATGCTGTGCTAGCTGAAAACCATACGTAGCGGCTTGCTGATCTGTGCTACTAGCTAGAAAAATTGAAGACTAAGCACAAAGATCAAAAAATGCACTAGCTTCAGCTGATAGCAACCAGTTCAAGATGACCATGCTAGATTGAGCTCATCTAAGTGCACATGTAATCACTTTATGTATCAGGACAACAAAGATACATAAGGTTGCACAATCATGATGAGACAAGTAGTGTACATATATTTCAGCCTGGCGTTTCGATGGGGCTTGGCGGCCGGGGACGAGCAGGGAGCAGAACGATGGGCTTGGTAGCGACGGTCTGAGATTGAGGCCATCTATTGTATTGGAATCATGCACATATGAAACATACATATTGAACTATATTTTTGTGAATCCATTGCCTATTTATACTATTAGTTTGGCAAAATAATCGCGCTGCGAAATTTTGTTGCTGTGTGCCCACCCTCCATTTTTTCCTGGTCCGCCACTGGTGGCATCTGATGTAATAAGGCCTAGCGACGTGGGGTAAGATTGGAAATAAAAAATGAAACAAAACGTTACAATACGTACCCCAATTAATAAAGATTGTGGTGCTTCAATTGTTATATGGAAGTTTCTGATACGAATTTGCTTCAAAGATCAAAAGCTAATTTGGACATACAAAAATGGCGAGAGAAAGAAAGCTCTTCCTCAGAATCCTGTGATGTTGACGCGCAGCGCGCGCACTAAACCAGGTAGATACTTATATGATTCGAAAAGAAAAAAAGCAGGGTATGTGTATACGACTCAAATCATAATTAGTGTAACGGTATGCTTGACTTCTTCCCGGTGTATGCTTGCGGTAATATCTTCCAATTTGGCGTTGGTTTTAACATGGGAGAAAATTTGGTCTTGTAAAATTTCCTGTACAAGCATGCATGATCCAGATTCTTCTTCTTCCACAGGAAGTAAAATTCTCTTTACAAGCATGCCGAGAAGACTCTACTTTCAAGTTCTGGTAGGATATAATAAGTTGCATACAGGTAATCAACATTCTAATAGTGCAGAAGATAAAGACTAAGATTCGAGCGCACATGCAGGAGACAGAACCTTGAAAAAACTCGTCCCATATATACTCTCTTTTCTACTTAAATTTTCACCTATACACAACACACACGTAAATCATACTCCATAGCCACAGACATGAACAGATGATCGATCGATCCTCAACATATATATATCCAAGCTAAAGCCGATTGGCCGGGCTCCTCACATGACGGAGCAGGCGTTGGGGTTGTCATCGCTGAACACGGTGGTGAGCCGCTCCTCCTGCGCGGCGCCGCCTCCGGAGCCACCGTAACTGACAACCGGCATGACGGCGTCCACCTTGCGCACGTAGCCCGGCGGGCCTTCTTGTCGTAGGTCTGCGCTGCGTAGGGGTGTGCCACCAGGTTGTAGGGGATGTATGGCCAGATCTCGGCCTTCTTCCCGTGGCCTGCACCCGCTTCACCACCTTGTTCGGCTCCACGAACCCCTGCACCGTCACCTTGTACTGCTTCCGGTTGATCTCCACCGACTCCACACTGCAATACACAACATAAAATGTCTCAGTTTTCCAGCATTTTTCTCCGCCATGTATAATTCTTTTGAGATGAAAAGAATCCAGAATTAATCATCATGCATCATCAACAACAAAATGTCCAGTCGATTGATCTCTAGCATTTCCTTGATCCATCGTAATCATTTGAGAATATGTTGAAAGGATGTGTTCATACCTTTCATGCTGGAGAGGGCATTCCTGACTTTGAGCTCGCAGCCTTCGCAGTCCATCCTGACCTTGAGCTCCACCGTCTGGAACTGCTTCCTTTTCTTCTTGTAGCTCCGGCGACGGCTGCTGCCACTGAGAAGCTCGGACAAGAAGTCGAGAGTGCCACCCACACCTTCTTCTCAATCAAACTCAACCTATACTAGTATGTATCTGGATTTCTAGTATACCTACTGCCAAATTCTCCTCTCAAAAGAAAGCAACAAGAAACATAGTTAATGATACTGGGCCGAATTAAACTCTGTTATCGCTTCCTGAATTAATCGGTCGCTTCCACTGACAGCACTACTTCATCAAGTGAGCAAGAGATGGTTGGAGACTAGACACAAGACGGGGTGCAATATATATAGGCTGCCTTCTGCAGTTGTTGGCCTGTTACAAGGCAGCACCTCGCTAAGCTAAGCTAAAGCTAAGCCGCCTGCTTTGCTTTCGGGAATCTGGTTGTTTTGTTGCACAGCTAGCAGCTGCAAGCCGGCCGGCCGCGTCTGTATTTTCGGCAAGAAGTTTCCCAAGATACCTTGCCCCTTGCTGTACCTGCACCCACTATACCTTTCGCTGAATTCTGCAGCCTCAACCGACTCCGGCTGGAAATAGGGACTTGTAAAGCTAGCACCCACGGATAAAGATGACCGAGCTTGGGGAACCAACTATTGTTAGTAACGTTTATCCCCTGTGCTAAGCAAGTGGAAAAGATGGTGTTCTTGCGTACCGTGTGTTTCGGCACCTCTTGATCCATTTCTTCATCCATGACTAAGTTTCTCACTTGATTTTCTGGATTTTTGTTTAAACTGAACTTGTGCTGAACTGACCAACGGACGATTCAGATGATAACCCGTTTGAACAGGTACTCACATTTCAGCATTCCCGGCAAGTTTACCGGCAGCGAATACTGCGACTGCGAGTATTGTGCAATGGCGTCCCTCTCAAGTCTCAACTGGTTTCAGTTTCTAAAGGGCAATGCAGACAACCTGGACATGAGCCATCTTCACAACAGAAACCATGGTCATGCAATTGCTGTGTGCTAGCTGGTGTGCTGCTGTGATGATGCAGTGGTATCATTCACGAGTAGCAAGCAAGCAAGCAACAGCAAGCTGAAATAACGCAGGTGCATGCATAATGGGGATCAAACATGGTCATCCTAAGACCAATCTGGGGCAGCAGCTGCCCTCCGGTGTTAGCTGAGGTGTGGTTCTGTTCCCTGATTGGGTAGCTCGGCCCCACTTTGCAGATCTTAGATATTGGGCGATTCGGCGGTCCATGATTGGAGGTCAGGGATAATTCGCCAGCATTCCTGTTCCTTCTTACATCTGTCCCTGTCTCACTGAAACATTTGCAGAAAGAAACCCATGTTGGCCTACACACATGCTCTACATGCATGAAGCCAGAAGCATAGTTAGAAATGAGGTTGGTTGATTGGGGATTGAATTCATTATTGGTACTACAAAGTTTGAGGTGCTAGCCTATTCTTCATCTTTGTATGTCAGGTTGTGATTTTTCTAATGGCATGTGTACAGCTTTATGATCTAGCTAAGAAGCCTAGAAGTGAGTTGGTTGATTGGTGATAAATTCCATTATTGATATTAAGTTCAAGATAGCATAGTCTTCATCTTGTTTGTCTGTTGGTGACATTTCTAATGCCATCTATCCAGCTTACTTGAGCAAAATTCATTGTATTTCCTGATCTAACGGTGCAGATTAAAATTAAGCTACCTCCTGTATTTCTTTCCCCATATTAAATAGTAGTAAATCAGATATGCCAATAGTTAAAGCTAATCAAATCTTATTGCATGTTTTAAAACCCTTCAAACATGCTTGTAAATATAAATACATATAGAAGGATGCTACCGTTTTTGCTAAAAACAACTTGGTGTAAGTCATCAAGATCTGTTCCCAATTGTCAGCAAGTTGCATTTAGGCAGAGAGATAGAACAGTGGAGAAACTGGTCAATGAGCTCGATCGGGATTTCGACCGAGCACTGCAGCTGGACGTGGAGACGCGAACCAACCAACAGTCCAACGCGGTCGTCGTGGCTGACGCAACAGTACAGTCCAGACAAAGCGCGACGCGAGCACCTAGACGGAGACGCGCCCGTGGGGGGCCGGGATCAGCAGCCTGCCTACGCCGACACGGCAATTCTAAAATCTGCTGCTCTTTCCCACACGCAAAGCCAGCGGAGAGGTGGGAGGCGGTGCAGGCAGCAGCGGGAGAAAACAAGGCGGTATCCCGTGATCTCCATCTCACGTTCCCCGTTCCCGCGCCAATTTTTTAACACCGGCGCTTCATCGTCAGCTGATCGGATGCAACGCAATTACAGTGCACGGGGGCAAGATCTGATCACACTGTTTTGCCTGGGTTCATGTGCTCATTGTTTGCAGATCTGATTCTTCTGATTAGATCACAAAGCGGCGTGGATGGATGTTGCTGGCTGAGATGAGACACTGCTCGATGACACCCCCCTGAGATAGAAAGCATCCGATGTCTGAACTATGAGCCTGACGCACTTATGGTGAACAACCATGGTCATCGGGCCTTGGCATGCACACTGCTTCACATTGGACCACGCCCAAAGTTGAAATCCAAAGTCATCTTTCAAGGTAATGAAAATTGAAAGCTGCTCTGTTTTACTCCATATTGGAAAGTGAACCACTATGATTTGGACACTAACTCGGAAAGTGAGCTGAAAATGTGAAAAAAAGGCACTAGCTACTATGTGAAGCATCGTATTTTTACTTTGATGGCGATGCCTAACCTCTTTAAACCCCAGCCGGCCGGCCCTCTTTTAATCAACTTCGTATCCACTTAATTCGGAGAAATGTCATGCATTGATCCTTTCGCTGTGGCACCTAACTATAGCAACTAGCACTAAGCTGCAGAATCATTGAAGTTGTGTGCATCTGCAAGTTATATGTGATAATAAGCTAACAGATGAGAACTTAATTATAATTTCTTTGCCATACAGCCCTGACTAGCCAGATTATCTCGACTTACTGAAACAAAGCAATCAGTGCACTTTTTCTTAGAAGAGACCATTAGACCAAATAATAATTAGATTATTGCTATTGGTCTAAGATTTCCAATTTCAGTAGGAATTAAAGCTATGTCCAGTAATCATATATCAACGTCTCCGTTGATTCAGAAGAGGCATTTTCTCTAGTGGTGGTCATTCTCGTGACCCATGTGAATGGTATTAACCTTATTAAGAATAAATCCGTTGGATCAAAAGAGGGATATCCGATACTGTTGAATGACACAAATTGAATAAACATCTAGCCGGCCAATGGAATTTGGAATATCAATCAATGGGTAATCTCCGGCATGACAGACCTGCACTAATCAGCATATAGTTAAAAACAAATACTAGCAATAGGCATATATAGCTAGCTCGAAGATATGGATTTCATTAGCACCAATACCCTCAAAAGTGCATTGTGCGTATTGACCTACTCCCTTCAATCCTAAAAGATTGACGTGAAAAGTGAGCTAGCCTCCATCAAATTGCACACACCTCACGAGTCAAGACAGTTAAATGGGATCAGAGGGAGTATTAAAAATTGACCACAGTTTAATCAGCATTTCAGCTGACACTGGGTGCTAGCACTACAAGCCTTTAATGGCATGAGCATAGACACATTCATTTCATGGTGCTATCACTCAACTTCACAAGATTCAAGCTATTGAGCCTGGGCACCTGGCCGCGGGCAAATGAAGGTGACGGCGTCACATCCACATTGGCTCAAGAATATATATAAGTAATCACTAGGGGAGTAAGCGCGGGACATTCATTTCATGGTGCTATCACTCGACTTCACAAGATTCAAGCTATTGAGCCCTGGGCACGAAAGGTGTCCTGGCCGCCGGGCAAATGAAGGTGACGGCGTCACATCCACATTGGCTCAAGAATATATATAAGTAATCATAGGGGAGTAAGCGCGGACTCCGCCGCGCCCGTGGGCTTAATTTTCTGAATTATTCGACCATAAAATTATTGAAATTGGAAAATCGTCCACATTTCAGAAATTGTTTACATTCGGAAGTCATCAAGTTTTGGAATAGTTTAGCACATTTAAATTCATTTTGATGTCTACGAAATACACTAATTTGGAAGCCATATGGAAATTTCAATTTTTGTCCTGCATATTTATTTTTATGTGACTACGTGGCATATTTGTCATTTTATTTTGTGGACATATTTGGAATCTTTAGTTTGCATTATTTGCAATTATTTCAAAATTATATGGAAAATTGGAGCTTTCATTTTCTTTTGTGGACATATTTGAATTTTTTTGTTTGCACTATTTAGAATTACTTCAAAATCATATGGAAAATTGGGGCTATTCCTTTTGGGGGAAAAAATTTAGGGAAAAATATTGGGGGAAAACTAAATTACCTCAAAATCATATGGAAAATTGGAGCTATTCTTTTTGGGGAAAATTTGGATTTTTTTTTAACTGACAGGGTGGGCCACTGTGACGTCGTGCTGACGTCACAGTGGGCAACCCTGGCCAGATCGGCCGCGGCGGCGGCGAGCTCGCCGGCGGCGCTCCGGCGGGCTCTGGGACGCACGCGTGGGCTCTCCCGACGCGCATACTCGCGGGGGAGGCCGCGGATGGCGGCGCCACCCGTTTTCGTCACCGGAGCGGCCACGACGGCGGCCGAAAGCGGCGGCGGCGGACGGCGAGCTCTTCCACGCCGATTCCGGCGCCCGTCGGGCGTCCTGGCACGCGGCCGTCGGCGAGGATGAAGATGGCGCGGCGGCGGGAGCTCGTCGTGTCCTTCGATTCGTTCGGGGAGGACCGGTGCGGCGAGGCGGCGCGTCGGCGCCGACGCCGATTTCCGGCGGCGCGGGAGAAGAAGGAGATAGCGGGGGGTGCGGCGTGGTTGTTTTGCATGGAGGTCCGGACAGTTTTGTTGAATTGCAAAAAGGCCCCCCGCAGAGGAAAAGCGTGGAATCTATGCGAATAGGCAAAAGTAGGAGGGCTTTTTTAGAAAACGGCGCGGCGACCGGGTGGGCGATCGGCTGGGAGCCGGGCGACCGGTGGGTGACCAAGCGACGTGGCACGCTCTGGTTGGACGAAAATGCGCAATGAACAGTGACGCGCGCGGTGTGGTGGACGTGGTTCATCCGGGCCGTCCGTCGTGACGATCAGACAGCCGTCGATTGGAGGCGACGTGGCTGCACGACGGGGCGCGAATCCTGCGTCTCTTTATATATACTCCGTAGTAGAATGTCGAGAGAATGAACTTGGATCGCCCTTTTGCCTTTGGGAGTTTGGCCCTCCAGGCCGCCACATAGCAAGCATACGTGCGTTTAAAATATACTTGCTCAAGATTCCGCATGTTCTCCAGACTTTGCGAGCCTAGACAATCGATCGAATATTTCTTCCTTCTTTCCATCTCGCACTTCTGCGCCGCGTAAACTTAGCGAATAAGTAAGGAGGACATCTGTATAGGATACACAAACTGTACTGTGTACAATATAATTAACGTGAAAAGGATTCACGTGCGAAAATATATACGTGTTGATCGAAAGCGCGAGTACCACCCAAGCACTAATTAGCACGAACCAAAGTCCTAGGAAAAAAGGTAGATGATATTATTTTTCAGTTCTAGAAAAGCTACTTTCAAAAAAAAAATCATCCATATTTGCAAGTTACATGAGACTACATAAGGAATTTATCTCAGAAAACAATTTCAGGTAAAATTATACTTTTTCTTTCATTATGACACTCAAGGCATATGCAGCTAGTTGTTGTTTTGGAATGACAATAGTTGATATCCGTAAAGCAAAACTGTTAACATCAGCATGAAATGATTATATTGCTACTTGCATCAAATTTATTAATCCAAAAGATTGTACTTTATGTCAAAGAAGGTTACTGAAGATTTGGGTTGAAAAGGTGGGCTTCTACTAGCTATTTTGCCAAATATATATTTGCATTGCAGATCTTTCTTTCAGCGGTAGTACTTTTTAAGAATTTGAGTCAGACTATATAATGTAAGGTTGGCAAGCAGAAGCAGATGTTCTTCAGATTACACTACTGAAAGAATGCAGCAGAAATACATTGCCTCATTTTATACTTCAGAGATAGATGCACGTGACAAACTGCCAAATGTATTGCAGCTGCATATAATTGGTTGGAGCATCTGCCAGTTTTGATGGGGATTTGTCTGTGGCATGCAGTCAATGTAATTTACAATGCAGAATGATGGATCATGGTGCAAACATTTCTGTGCGTGCATCTTAAGGATGAGGAAGAGAGAAATGATTTAACACCTCCAGGGATACTGCCCTGATGTTCATGTATCAAGAATAAAACTTGTCCACAGACAATTTGACACTGCCCCTGTCTGCCTCGATGATAACATTGTACAGAACTACAGATGCATATATGTCTTGAACCCTCTCAGGTAAAAGGGAAAACAATCATCCTGCTGTGTCTTCAGAAGAACAATAATTTCAAGAAGTAGAGTAACAATTGGTGTGAACATAAACATAAACCATATATAACCAGTCTTGTGAAAAGGCAAGCAGAATTTTGTGAGCTTTCAAGCAATCAAGCTGTGAGTGTAAAATCTGTAGGCTGAGTTTACAAGTCTTGGAAGAGAAACCAGATGCGAAATCTGTAGATTCCATCTCAAAATTCAGAGATTACAACTCCAATGTACAAGTTACACAACTTTAATGCAAACTTTTTATCACGTAATTAACGTTGTAAAACAGACTATCTCAGAATCTGCATGCTTGATGTCGTAACACATGATGTTGGATACACAGAGAGAACAGCCTACAAGAGGAATTCCTGATAGGCAGTCCAAACTGGACACTTACCATCTTACGAGGCAGACATACTAGCAAAGATTCATTTGACTAGAATATTATTACCAGTCCCTAGAAGGGCGGGCCTGGTGCAGCGGTAGAGTCTTACCGCCTGTAGCCAGGAGGTCCCGGGTTCGAGTCGCGGTCTCCTCGCATTGCACAAGGCGAGGGTAAGGCTTGCCACTGACACCCTTTGAAAGGACATTTTGTGATCTCTTAGTTTTGTGTGTTAGTTAACAACACTGTGGATGTTTTAATCTGGTGATAAGTGATGCAGGTTTTATTGTATACAACATGTGCATCAACACCAAAAAGAGAAAAGAGTTTCTGGAGCTTTTCAGGCCGGAGTTTCCGGCCTCCAAGGCCGGAGTTTCCGGTCCCTGGACTTATCCTCGAAGAAACAGCAAAGCTGCTGAAGTGTTGCTCAGCCCCTGGTGTGGGGCGGAGTTTCCGGTCCTCAGGACCGGAGTTTCCGCCCCTGGCCAAACATTCCGGCCCCAGGGCACCGGAGTCTTTGCCCAAGTTTCTGCTGCTGAATTGTTGCTCAGCCCCTGGTGTGGGGCGGAGTTTCCGGCCCCCACGGCCGGAGTTTCCGCCCCTGGCCAAACATTCCGGCCCCAGTACACCGGAGTTTTGGCCCAAGTCTCAGACGTGAAGAAGTTGCTCAGCTCCTGGTGTGGGGCGGAGTTTCCGGCCCCTGCAGGCCGGAGTTTCCGCCCAAGGCCGGAGTTTCCGGTCACTTGGACCGGAAACTCCGGTGTGATTCTTTTCTGCAACGGCTACTTTTCTGGGAGGGGTATATATACCCCTCCATCTACCTCCAGCCAGCTAGCTCGCCCAGAAATCAAGATCCCCATTGTTGCAAGCTCAAGAATCACTAGATCTCCCAATCCCTCCACCCAAACTTGTTGATCTTTGGAGGATTGAAGGAGAAGGCCCCGATCTACATCTTCACCGAGCCGTTTGTCATTTCCCCCTCATTCACTTGAGGGACCATTAGCTAGGGTTTCCACTAGGAAAACCTAGCCCCCTATTGTACTCACTTGATTGTCTTTGTGACAGATTGTAGCTGTTTGGGAGCCCCCAATCCTTTGTGGGTTGTGCCCCAAATCGTTGTTGTAAAGGCTCCGGACTCCGCCTCGAAGGTTTCCGATAGTTGAAGTGAACCAAACCTTTGTGGTGCGGTTCACCGGAGAAGAGGGTGAGGCCTTTGTGGCCGTTGAACCATTGTGTTGGTTCACACCTCTCCAACGAGACGTACTCCCCTAAAAAGGAGGAACTCGGGATTACATCCGTGTCTCCGCGTGCTTTGACTTCGGTTACCTCTATCCTTGTTTACCGCCTTATTATATCGTGCTTAGTTGCTAGCTTGTCATATAGGTAAATTCACCGTAGTTGCATATCTAGAGAATTTACCTTTTGTGTCAAGCTAAATTGAAAAAGACTAAAATTGGAGTAGCACCTATTCACCCCCCCTCTAGGTGTCATACCGATCCTTTCAATTGGTATCAGAGCTAGGCTCTCTTGTTTTGGGCTTAACCGCCTAAGAGAAGTATGACACTAAGTGAGGATGAGGCCGATCTTGCCAAGGCCAAAGAGACCATGGCATCCATGGCCGATATCAAATCGTTGGAAACAACATTTACATCGTCCATGAATGACATGAATGTCAAATTTGATGAGTTGCGTGACATGCTCATGAAACTCACAAATGCCAAGGTTTCGGAAACCATCCCACTAGAGGGTATCTCTAACTCCGATGAAGGTGATTCCGAGGAGGGTAAAAAGAAAGATGAGAAGGGGGTGGAAACCACCTCCGGATCTAAACCATCTCCTCCTCCTCCTACCAAGCATGAAGATGGGAAGGAAGAGTACCATAACGTTCCGGGATGGTACCCTATCGACCCACCTATCACCACCCGCATAAACCCCATTGGTCCTCCACCTAAGCTTAATGCATTAGCCTTTGCTAGTTGGCAACGCTCAATGAAATCTCATATTAACAGTGCCTCTATCGAGCTTTGGAGGATCATTGAAGATGGGTACAAGGTTGCGGATCCAAGCAATGTGACAAGAAGAGAATTTGCCGAAAAGCAACTCAATGCCTCCGCACTCCATATGATTGAACTTTCAGTGGGTGAAAGTGACAAGCATTATGTTCTCAATGCCACCACCGCCAAAGAAGCTTGGAATTGTCTTGAGGTTGCATTTCTTGGGAATGAAAGCATGAAGAGAAACCGATATGAGTCTTTGAGCAATGATGCCGAAGGCTTCTACATGTTTGACAATGAGACTCATGAAGACATGTATGGAAGACTCAAGACTCTTGCAAAGGCCTTCTTTGATGTGGGGGCAACCTATGTGGATGATGCTTATGTCAAGAGGAAGTATGTGAATGCTCTCTTGCCTTCCGAGCCCATCGAGGTGAAGGCCATTCAAGGAAGACACAACTACAACGAAATGACATCAAATGAAGTTATGCAAGAAGTGCAAGCCTCCAAGGTTGCCACCAAGAATGCCGAAGATAGCCGTGCTAGGGCCATGGGGATGAAACAAGGCCCCTCACTTGCTTTGAAGGCCAAGGTGGTATGTCTTGATGAGGTTGAAGCGTGCCCAAGCAACATTGCTCCAAATGATCTTGAACCGGCTCTAAATGGTCATATAGCTCTTGCCACAAGAGAGTTTTGGCAAGACCCGGCAAAAGCTAAAGCCAAGGTTGATAAAGAGAACAACTCAAGTGGGAAGAAAGAGCTAGCCTCAAAGTGGAAGACGTGCTACAATTGTCATGACAAGAACCACTACATAAGAGAGTGTCCTTATGAGAACCGAGAGCAAAATGGTGGGAAGCTCATCCCCAAGGACCATTCAAAGTTGATCCAAAAGAAGCCCGCAAGACCAAGGAAGCCTTTCTTCAAGAAGGCACCAAGAATTGTGTTGGTGGCACAAGAAGAATATGCCACAAGTGATTCCGAAGATGAAGATGCACCTACTAAAGAGGTAGCCGCATTGGCTATTGTATCAACTTCATCATCTTCTCTCTTTGAATCCCCCAATGAGAACTTCTCCACCAACAATGCTCGTTGCCTCATGGCTAATGTCACCGAGGTATCATCTCCTTCTCCCAAGACTATGCATGAAATGAGTGATCAATCTAGTCTTGTGATTAAGAAAGAACTTGTTGCTTTCGATACTTTCATGACTAACTTGCAAGGTGAAGCTAAGGAACATGTTGAGTCTCTCATGAGACAACTATGTGCGGCCGAAGAACTTCTTCAAGAAAAGAGTAAGATTGAGAGAGAGGATTCTCTCACCATTGCCTCTTTGAATGCTTCCGTAGCATCCTTGAATGCCTCTCTTGATGAAGAGAGTGAAGAAAGATGTTCCCTTGAGGAAAGACTTGAGTCTCTTGATGCTAAAAATGATGATATCATTAATAAAATCATTAAGGATAGAGATCATGTCGTTGCTAAATATAAAGTGCTTAAAAAGGAGAAAGTTGAACTTGGGGTTGCTAATGCTAGACTTCTTGAGGATATGGAGAAGCTTGACAAGGCTCACAAGGCCTTGGAAACAACTCACTCCCTCTTAGTCAAGTCTCATGAGCAACTTCAAACTCAACTTTCTAAATCTAGCTCAACTAGCATATCTATTCTTCCTCGTGTTCATGAAAATGTTATTGAAGAAAATGTTAGTGCCAAGACCTCTATTCCCAAAGGTAAAGATAAGGGTATTGCTTACTTATTTGAGCAAAAACCACACAAAGGGAAGGAGGGTCTTGGTTATGTAGCCGAGCCCAAGAAGAAAGTGGGCAACAACAAGAAGATCAAGACCAAGCCCGCACAAGCCGAGACTTCCATTGCGGGTGGTAGTGCCACAAGGGGCAAGACCACTCGTAGTGACTTTGCGGGGCATAACAACCCCAACTATATTCTTTATGTTGATTATTATGGGGATGTTTATGCTCAATATGTTGGTCCATATGATGGTTACATTGATTACTCTATTTGGGTCCCTAAGACTCTTGTTGCTAACCAAAGAGGACCCATTGAGAAATGGGTACCTAAATCCAAGCAATGATTTCTTGTAGGACTATGCTTCCGGTGGATCGAAATGGGTGGTTGATAGTGGATGCACTAGTCATATGACCGGAAGCAAGGAGATTATGACGGAGTTGAGACCAAATCTAAATAACTCATCCGTCTCTTATGGTGACAAGTCAAAGGCCGAGGTAAAGAGTCTCGGCAAGGTGGTAGTTGCAAGGGATATCACCCTTGTAAATGTCATGCTTGTTGAGTCTCTAGGTTACAATCTTATGTCCGTTCGTGCTCTTAATAAGATGAACTTTGATGTCCATTTTACTATTGATATGGTGGTACTCTTGAGGAGCAAGACTCTAAAGGTCATGTTCGTTGGGTATGTTGAAAATGAGTTGTTTGTGGTAGACTTTTCGGGGTCTACCAACACTCAAGCAATATGCCTATTCGGAAAGGCCGACGTGGGGTGGTTGTGGCATCGCCGCTTGTCCCATGTCAACATGAGAACTTTGCAAAGTCTTCACAAGGGTGGCCACATTCTTGGACTAAAAGAGGATGTTTCTTTTTCTAGAGATCGTCTTTGTAGGGCTTGTGTTGAAGGAAAGATGCATGATTCTCCCCATCCGGGCAAGACCATTATTTCATCAACGAGGATTTTGGAACTTCTTCATGTTGATCTCTTTGGTGCCGTGCCTCAACCTAGTCTTGGTGGGAAGAAATATTGTTTGGTGATTGTTGATGACTATTCAAGATTTACTTGGGTTTATTTCTTCAAGACGAAGGATGAGACCCAACAAGCCGTCATCGACTTTTCCAATATTGTTCAACGCCAATACAATGTCCCTATTTTGGTCATTAGGAGTGATAATGGCTCCGAGTTCAAGAACTACACCTTAAATGAGTTTCTTAGTGAAGAGGGGATTCGTCATCAATATTCCGCTGCATATACCCCTCAACAAAATGGTGTAGCCGAAAGGAAGAACCGGACTCTCATGGATATGGCAAGGTCTATGTTGGCGGAGTTTAAGTCTCCACTTTTCTTATGGGCCGAGGCCATCTCCACGGCGTGTCACTCATCTAACCGGTTATTCTTTCGTGTTGGCAAGAAGTTTACATCTTATGAGATGCTCACCGGCAACAAGCCCAATGTCTCCTACTACCGAGTTTTTGGTTGTAAGTGTTTCTATAAGAACAAAAGTGTTCGTTTGTCTAAATTTGAATCTAAAGCTTTAGAGGGTGTTTTTGTTGGTTACGGTGCCGAATCTCACACCTATAGAGTCTATGACAAGACCGTTGGGAAAGTCATAGAATCTTGTGATGTGAGGTTCGATGAGAATGACGGCTCCCAAGTGGCGCAATTTCATGTTTGTGATGTAGATAATGAGGAACCTCAAGAAGCAATAAGAAGAATGGGGGTTGGTTTCCATCGCCCCATTGAAATCCATCATGAGCCTCCTCAAGCAAGTCCTAGCTCCACTCAAGTGGAGACTCCATCATCACAAGTTGAAGTTGCACCTTCTATGGAAGCAAATGATGCACCTACCCAAGAACAAGTTCAAGGCCCTCCTCAAGTTGACCAAGATCAACCCTCTCCTTCCTTTGTTGAAGATGAGCTTCAAGATGATCAAGGTCAACACTCCGGTCAAGACGGGGACTCAAATGATCAAGATGATCAAGCGGAAATTCCTCGCATCAATGAGGATATCGAAACCCGTCGTATAGCAAGAGTCAAAAAGGATTGGAGAAGAAAGAGTCTTCATCTAGAAAATATCATTGTAATGTCAAGAACAAGGTCACCACTAGAAAACAATTGGCAAATTTCAATGAACATCAAGCCCACATCTCTATGGTGGAACCAAAGAAAGTCTTTGAAGCTCTTGAAGATCCGGATTGGTTGGAAGCCATGCATGAAGAGCTCAATAACTTCAAGCGCAACAAAGTGTGGAATCTAGTGGAAAAGCCAAAAGATTGCCTCAATGTTATTGGCACCAAGTGGATTTTCAAGAACAAGCAAGATGAGCATGGAATGGTTGTGAGGAACAAGGCAAGATTGGTAGCACAAGGGTACTCTCAAGTTGAAGGCATTGATTTTGGAGAGACCTATGCTCCCGTGGCTCGCCTTGAGTCCATCCGTATCCTTCTTGCATATGCATCACATCATAATTTCAAATTGCAACAAATGGATGTGAAAAGTGCTTTTCTTAATGGTCCTTTAAAGGAGTTGGTATATGTTAAGCAACCTCCGGGATTTGAGGATCCACACTTCCCTAACCATGTCTACAAACTTGATAAGGCGCTCTATGGTCTCAAACAAGCACCTCGTGCTTGGTATGAGCACCTAAGAGAGCTATTGGTAGACCGTGGCTTTGAAGTGGGGCAAATCGATCCCACTCTTTTTACCAAGAGGGTTAAAGGGGAGCTTTTCATATGCCAACTTTATGTTGATGATATCATATTTGGCTCTTCTAACAAAGCTTTTAATGATGAATTTTCAAAGCTTATGACCGATAGGTTCGAGATGTCCATGATGGGAGAGTTGAAGTACTTCCTTGGTTTTGAGATCAAGCAATTGAGTGGAGGGACCTTCATCTCTCAAGCCAAATATATCCAAGACATGCTCAAGAGGTTCAAGATGCAAAATGCTAAAGAGAAGAAGTTTCCTATGGACACCAAGTGTCATCTTGAACTTAATCCAAAGGGTAAAGATAAGGATGTTGATCAAAAACTCTATCGCTCTATGATTGGTTCTTTGCTTTATCTTTGTGCATCTAGACCCGATATTGTGTTGAGTGTAGGAGTGTGTGCAAGGTACCAAGCGGCTCCCAAAGAAAGCCACCAAACGGCGGTTCTTCGAATCTTTCGATATTTGGTTCATACCCCAAGGTTTGGTTTGTGGTATCCTAAAGGCTCAACATTCTCTCTTGCCGGTTACACGGATTCGGATTGGGCCGGTTGCAAGGATGATAGGAAATCAACTTCCGGGGCTTGCCAATTCCTTGGTAGGTCCTTGGTGAGTTGGTCTTCTAAGAAGCAAAATTGCATATCTCTCTCCACCACCGAAGCCGAGTATGTGGCGGCCGCTAGTTGTTGCACTCAATTGTTGTGGATGAGGCAAACTTTAAAGGAATACGGTGTCCATTGTGACAAAGTGCCTCTTTTATGTGACAATGAAAGTGCTATCAAGATTGGCCACAACCCGGTGGAGCACTCAAGAACGAAGCATATTGAGATTCGCTATCACTTCATCCGTGATCACATCACCGGGGTGACATTGAGCTTGGCTATATTCCCACGAAGATCCAACTTGCCGATATGTTCACGAAGCCACTTGATGAAGCAAGGTTCACTTATTTGAGGCATGAGCTAAATATCATCGATTCGGGGAGCGTCGCTTGATATCTTGCATACACACCTATATCTTAGCTATTTGTTTGGTTTAGGTGTAGGCATGGACATAGGGGGAGTGCGGTCCTAATCCATTGGACTATCCCTCCCCCCATTATGCCGATAGAAAGAACTCATTTTGTCTCTATATTGTTCATTTTATGAATTGTGAGCTTAAATGACGAGTAGTGGCGGTGAACCCAAGATATATCTTCGCGGTGTCACACCACATACACTCATACATGGTGGCTTAGGCCACCGCCATCTTCTTTGTGAAGATTTGATCTTGTTGGAGCTTTATGGCCTTTTTGCCTATCCGTTGGTTTTATGGAAAACACACTCAAATGATGCTTCTTAATGTTTTCTTTGTGCCTCTTACCAAGTTTGAGTGTGAAGTACCATTTCCAGTGACTTTGTGTTCCATCCCAGGCCTATCCCTTCTGAAAACTTGCTCCTCTTGCATCTTGCATGTTCAACAACAAAATCTGGCATTTTTGAGTTGGTGGGGCCGGAAACTCCGGTCCTTTGGGCCGGAATATCCGGTCTGACTGAAGTTTCCGCCCTAAACCCGGAATCTCTGGCTTAGGCCGGAGACTCCGGTGTTTAGGCCGGAAACTCCGGTCTGGGCAGTTCTCGCAGGGGTCCAAAAGGGGATCGGGGTGGGGGTTGACTTCACAACTCCCACACACCCCCGACCCCCAACCTCTCCCCTGCTGCCGCCGCCGCCTCGAAGTGCCGCTCCGGCTGCTCCCCGCCGCCGGAATCCGCCGTGCCTCCGGCCTACTCCTCCTCACCAACGCGGGGACCTTCCTCTCCTTCGTTTGGGCTGCACCATGGACAAAAAGGGTACCTCCTCTCTCTCCTTAGGTTTTTCACCTCGATCTAAGTTTGGAGAGTAGTTCCCCTAGTTTTTCATGGTGTAGAATCTTCTAGATGGCAAGGTGTATCCTAGATTTAACCCTAGAATTCTCAGCACAAAGTTTCTTGAACTAAATCGAGGTTCCCCATCTCAGGGCCGGAGACTCCGGTCTTCCAGGCCGGAAACTCCGGTCAGGGCCGGAATCTCCGCCCCCTGAGGCCGGAAACTCCGGTGTAGATCAGACACTTTGTGCCCAGAACTCTTTGGTTACTTCTTCTTTTGGTTCCTGGACATGCAAGCTTATCCCCATGCTTTTCTCCTATTCTGTTATTTCACAGGTGGGCAGAGGACAAAGGCTTCCATGAAACATCCTGAAAAATCACCAAGAAAAGTCATCCGTGCTCAAACAAGGGACAAGCTTCTTTTTGACAGCAGCGCTGGCCGTCTGAGACAGCAGAGTACCATAGATGAAGAAGCCACAAGACATGCTGCCCTAGGTGGGTTTGATAATGAAGAAGAGGCCGAGAGAGCTCATTTTGACTCTTTGACCACTGTTTTGGGCATGGGGAAGCTCGAGTTTCGTCGGATGAGATCTCAGCAGTTCTATGACTTGCCATCCAACACCGATGATCCTAGGTTTCCAAGGAGAGAGCAGCAGCTGATCATGAATGAGATTTATGCCCGCATTGAGAAGCATATGGTGTGTGAGCAAAAAGTGTTGAGCCTTGAGAGCTTGGACAAGAAACCTTACTTTCAAGAGGCCGTGTGGATTGCTCGGAAGCTTGGACTTGAGAGGCTCATCTCCCATGTTCATGAAGATTATGATATTCAGCTTGTGCATCAGTTCTTTGCCACAGTGGTTTTTGATAATGATGAAGATATCACCATGACTTGGATGACCGGTTCTCAAAAGTGCACCTCTAACTTTGTGGAGTTTGGAAGATGCTTGGGATACAAGTTCAAGGGTGCCACTACTTGTGTTGGGAAGAGGATGCATGTGGACGGGGTGGCTTACAACAAACGCCGCTTGCGCCCTTTATATTCAGTTGCATCATCCGTTGGCACCAATCAAGACCTCCTCCCCACCTTCAACATTTTCCTTCGCATGGTTCGGCTCAATCTTGCTCCTCAAGCCGGAAATGTGGATGCCATTCGAGGAGGGCTTGTCAATCTCTTATACCATGCTTACAAGGTGCTCCAAGCCGGTCCGGATTGTGAAGGCCAAGAAGTTGATGTCATGGATTTCATCAAGTGTGAATTGCTTTGGGCCATTTTTGAGCACAAGAACCCTCTCTATGCACCTTATGTGATGAAGCTCATCCTCTCCAAGGTCTCCAACATCGATACCTCTCGCCTCACCAAGCATGCCAAGGGGACTCTCCACCAACTTAGCAAGCACACCAAGCAACCGTCTTCCTCTCGTGCACCTCCTCCGCAATCTAGTAGTGAGGAAGCGGAGACCGAGGCCCCAATGCCTAGAAGGAGAAGCAAGAATGCCGACCCTCCCTCATATCTTCAAGGAAGGGCTCAAGTGAACTCGGAAGTGAGTAAACTCTCTTGGTGGAAGAGAAAGTTGCTTTGCATGGATATTGCACTTCACAAGGAGAACCATGCCTCATATGTGAGAGAGAAGCATATCATTGACAACCAACAAATCATGATCAAGGAGTTGCGCAAGCTCAACAATGGTAGTATCACTCCCCTCCGGAAGAAGATGAAGATGGCAATCCTATTGTCTCCTCCTCGTCGGCCGAGACTATCCCTCTTGAGAAATGGAACGAAGACGTCTTTCCTTGGTCGGATTATGCGGATGTGACTTCATTGCCCTCCTCTTCTCGCAACACCGGCAAGGCTCCCATGAACCTTTCCGATGAGGACTACAATCAAGAAAGGGAAGGTGATGATGACATGGAAGAAAGCTCCGGGTGATCTCCATGGGTTTCGTGTAGTTATGCTCTTTTCCCTTTTTGGCGTCTCGATGCCAAAGGGGGAGAAGTAGTTCTATTAGGTTCTCTCCGGGATTTGCATGGGTTGGACACAAGCATGTGCTTTTATCATTTTATTGCGCTTGTGTCCATTTTATGTTATTTGGAACTTATTTGCATCTTGTGTTGTGAACTATGTGAGTGTAAGACATATGGATTTCTATTATGTATGGTTGAACCTACTTTATTGTGCTATGGTTATATGGATGTTTTATCTACATTTATATGCACAAGGTATGGTTTTTATCTCTAGGCTCAACCTACTTTGTGATATGTCTTGTTTATGAAATGTTTCGTTTACATATCATGTCGCCTTGTTGTGGAACTTGTTTCTCTATATGTGTGCATTTGCATTCCAAAGCAAATGACTTATATGCACACATCTAGGGGGAGCTTTTCCTTTTGTTAAACATGATAGTATGGTGAATTTTATTGCAAATCCGTGTGTTGTCATCTAACACCAAAAAGGGGGAGATTGAAAGGACATTTTGTGATCTCTTAGTTTTGTGTGTTAGTTAACAACACTGTGGATGTTTTAATCTGGTGATAAGTGATGCAGGTTTTATTGTATACAACATGTGCATCAACACCAAAAAGAGAAAAGAGTTTCTGGAGCTTTTCAGGCCGGAGTTTCCGGCCTCCAAGGCCGGAGTTTCCGGTCCCTGGACTTATCCTCGAAGAAACAGCAAAGCTGCTGAAGTGTTGCTCAGCCCCTGGTGTGGGGCGGAGTTTCCGGTCCTCAGGACCGGAGTTTCCGCCCCTGGCCAAACATTCCGGCCCCAGGGCACCGGAGTCTTTGCCCAAGTTTCTGCTGCTGAATTGTTGCTCAGCCCCTGGTGTGGGGCGGAGTTTCCGGCCCCCACGGCCGGAGTTTCCGCCCCTGGCCAAACATTCCGGCCCCAGTACACCGGAGTTTTGGCCCAAGTCTCAGACGTGAAGAAGTTGCTCAGCTCCTGGTGTGGGGCGGAGTTTCCGGCCCCTGCAGGCCGGAGTTTCCGCCCAAGGCCGGAGTTTCCGGTCACTTGGACCGGAAACTCCGGTGTGATTCTTTCTGCAACGGCTACTTTTCTGGGAGGGGTATATATACCCCTCCATCTACCTCCAGCCAGCTAGCTCGCCCAGAAATCAAGATCCCCATTGTTGCAAGCTCAAGAATCACTAGATCTCCCAATCCCTCCACCCAAACTTGTTGATCTTTGGAGGATTGAAGGAGAAGGCCCCGATCTACATCTTCACCGAGCCGTTTGTCATTTCCCCCTCATTCACTTGAGGGACCATTTGCTAGGGTTTCCACTAGGAAAACCTAGCCCCCTATTGTACTCACTTGATTGTCTTTGTGACAGATTGTAGCTGTTTGGGAGCCCCCAATCCTTTGTGGGTTGTGCCCCAAATCGTTGTTGTAAAGGCTCCGGACTCCGCCTCGAAGGTTTCCGATAGTTGAAGTGAACCAAACCTTTGTGGTGCGGTTCACCGGAGAAGAGGGTGAGGCCTTTGTGGCCGTTGAACCATTGTGTTGGTTCACACCTCTCCAACGAGACGTACTCCCCTAAAAAGGAGGAACTCGGGATTACATCCGTGTCTCCGCGTGCTTTGACTTCGGTTACCTCTATCCTTGTTTACCGCCTTATTATATCGTGCTTAGTTGCTAGCTTGTCATATAGGTAAATTCACCGTAGTTGCATATCTAGAGAATTTACCTTTTGTGTCAAGCCTAAATTGAAAAAGACTAAAATTGGAGTAGCACCTATTCACCCCCCCCCCTCTAGGTGTCATACCGATCCTTTCACCCTTCCCCAGACCCCGCACATCGCGGGAGCTCTCGCACTGGGTACACCCTTTATTATTACCAGTCCCTAGCAACTCTAGAAGACTGCCA
Organism: Poa pratensis; assembly: GCA_947311845.1. Lineage (NCBI taxonomy): Eukaryota > Viridiplantae > Streptophyta > Magnoliopsida > Poales > Poaceae > Poa > Poa pratensis. The sequence goes on from CAMZMU010000074.1 coordinate 29,392,079, forward strand.
TGCTCCCAGAAATATCTTCTACGAACAACAGCCGACTGAACAAGTATACATCGCATACCATGTGCCTTTGTATGTCTCACCTCATCTGACAGCTTAGAGGGACAACACTAACATTGTGGAACATGATCACCTATGTCCCTGTCACAGAATGGAATGAAACACTCAAGCATCAATAACCGCTGCCGGTTCTGAAGGTTCTGGTGCTGCAGAGGGACCCAAACTGGCATTACTCTCCTTTTTCCTGCTCGTTTTCTTACTGCCTTTCAACTTATTTGTCATGCTATCTGCCTGTGAGACAATCTTTGAAACTGAGAATCCTGCTTCCTCAAAAATTGATGCCCTCTCATGGACGAGGGAGCTCCTGGGGACAACATCGACACCATCGTATGTCCATAACCCTAAAACTGCCTCTCCTTTCAGACCGATACCATACCAGCCAAGACCTGAAATGGCTATATCCATAGTATTTTTATCCCAATTATCCCCTGAAACTTTCAACTTTTTCCTCACCCATTTCCCAAGCTCGTTCACCCGCTTCTGACCTATAGGAGGCTGCAGTTATCACACCAAGCAGCACGTTATTTTATGATGTACATGAATTAGGATAGAAACAACAATTCGGCAGAGGATAAGATAGATACCTGAAGTTGCAAGCCGAAGTGATCCTTCATCATAGAGGCTGCATTTTCGGTCTTCCCATGTGAAGTGGCAGAAGTGGTGATGCCCATACCGTAACGTAGATTGATCCTACAGTTAAATCTTCAATATCAAGACGCGCCAATCCTCCCATATGTATGGACTGCCCTGCCTGAAAGGATTGGATCACTTAACACGTGATATGGAGAAACAGCATAGAGAATAATCCTGTCTAGTAATTCTTTTGTCTAACTATTGATCCTTAACCACATGTACTGTATGTCATTGAGGGTGAACCAGCAATGATATGAAGAACTGAAACTTAGTTACATCAGTGTGTCAATTTCAAAATCCACTGTATCATCACACATTTTTTGTAATTCATTTTAAGAAATACATAACGCTTGAAATAACTACTGCCTCCCAATCTTCCCTACGAATCCCTCACATAATCACAAATACTTAACCGAAAGCAGATTTATCATGTACTCCCTCTGTTCCAATTTAATTGACTTCCTATCCACCACATGTGGATGTATCTATACATGTGGATGTGTCTAGATACATACACATGTGGTGGATAGGAAGTCAATTAAATTGGAACGGAGGGAGTAGCAGAGAAATAAAACAAGCTAGAGTTGTTCACAAGAAACAACAATGACTACAGGAATGAGAACTAATCAGAAATTAACTTCATTGCATCTAATCACAAAAATAATTGATAAAGGTAAAATGACAAAATGAGACCTTTAATCTGTATGTTCTGGGCCGCATCTCTTTCCTCACTTGAACAAGCTTCTGCTCCTCAAGAGTAAGTCTCGACGTCAGCTGGTGTCCATGAAGCAAGCCCGGAGTGTCAAACAGCTTTGCCTGAGCACCAAGAACGCCGTCCACCCGGATCACCCCGAGGGTTGTTCCCGGAACTGGCGCCTCTGTCAAGGTTTGCCCTCCCTCTGCCCCGGAGCACCGAGCAATGGCATTGAGCAGCGTCGACTTGCCCACATTCCGGGCTCCAACAGCCCAAACCTTGCCGCGCGCCCCGGCAAGCTCACGCACGTGGTGAAGCAGGTCCCGCACCCCCCATCCCCGTGAGGCGCTGACAAGGTGAACGCCAGCAAGCTGCAGGTCGGCGCCAGCACCGGCGCGAGCGTGGCTCTGCGCCCACGCGTGCACGTCGTCGGGGTTAAGCGACGGCGTCGGGAGCAGGTCGAGCTTCGTGACCACGAGCACCGCGCGGGGGAGGTTCGCCGGCGCACCGTGCTTCCAGTCGGCGTGATGGGCCTCGCTGGTGACGGCGACCAGGCGCGCCACGGCGCGAGGGAAGGAGCCGTCGAAATCCGACGCGTCTGCGAGGAGCAGCACCAGCGACCTGGCCCCCGACGGCGAGGCGAGGCGCGGGTCCACGGCGGCGACGAAGTCGAAGTCCGGGAGCAGGACCTCGGCGTCGGGGCGCTTGACGTGGCCGTAGTGGCGCAGCGAGTGGCACCGAGCGCACACGACCACCTTGCTCTTCTTCTCAGCCTCCGTCACCCCCGCCGCCGCCGCCGGCGGCGCGTCGACCTGCCGCGTGTTCTCTTGGCCCTCCCGGAGGTGCCCGTTTTTCAGTGAGGCAGATATGCCGGTGTCGTCCGCGGTGACCGGCGCGAGGCGGGCGCGGTAGTCGGGGGACTTGGGGGATGGGAGGTTGAAGAAGCCCGGGAGCGCCGGGTCGGCGGACTGCATGGCGATGCCGCAGCCTGGGCACTTCTCATTTGCGCTGACGGCTGGGAGGGTAGAAGAAACCACCGCCGGAGGTGGAGACGCCGTTTGTGGCGGCGGCGGCGGCGGGGACGAGAGGTGGCGGCGCAGGAGCGGGAAGGGTTTAGGGATTTGGGGGTTAGGCTGTGAGGCGTGGGAGGAGGATGGGCAGGCGAGGACGCAGCGCCTGCACGGAGGAGACGGCGGAGGGCGGGCTGGAGGCGTCCGGCGTGGGAGAGCATCTTGCCGTGTCGCCGCCGCCGCCGCCAATTCGTGACCGGCGGTGGGTGTCGACGTTTCAGCTGGGAGGTAGAGACGTTGTTGGGCTTTTGGGCTACGGAAGAAGCATACTGGCCTTGAATGGGCCAGGTACACCGTAGAGGCCTTATCATTTGACCCTGATCTACTTCTCAAAAAAAAAAAAAATTGACCCTGATCTGCAGAAGGAAAGCCACATCAGAACGCCTCAGCGAACATTCTCTCTGGTCCGCCGCCGTCAGCCAACTCCGGCGCAGATCCTAGGGTTTTGCCCCCTAGCTCTTCTCCGGCGATGGCGTTGACCAACTTGATCCTGACGGTGGTGGGGGTGGGCGCGGCGGTGATGCTGCTGCGCAAAGACGTGAAGCAGTCGGGCGCCGTCTTCCGCCGCAACATCCGCCACATCAAGACCTGGCTCGAGGAGGAGTCCGCCGCCACCACGTACGCTCTTCACCCCCCCTTCTTTTGCTTGTACTTAGTAAACTGAGGTCGAACGTGAGGGTATCGGAATCGTCGGGTTAGATCTTCTTATCGACCAGGTCGCGCTGCAGTTTGGGATTATTTCTTTGCATCCGTGCTAGGCCAGCATTGTTACATGCAACGGATTGAGAAATCATAGACCTACCTGTTCTTAGATGAAGTAATTGTTGAGGTTGTTCGTGCTGCACAAACAAGATATATGATGCGTTATAAGTTCTAGGTGTATATTAATGTCCCCTGTTTTGTTTCTGGTATAAATTATTGTATCTCTGTTTGTCTAGTGAAGGAATTATCATCTATGATTCTCTGGTACTGGAATTTATTACATGTTACTCTCAGTCCTGGAATTATAACTCCATACTTGATTCATCTCCAAAGAATAAAACCTTTAGGGCCTCTTTGGATTGCAGGAATTTAGAAACGTAGGAATAAAAAACACTGGACTGGGATGCTTCGTATGGTGAAATTCGATAGGATTTGAAAACACAGGATTTTTTGAGATCTGTCTTTGGATAGTGCACAGGAATTAAACACAAGATTGATTAGAGAGAGTACAAATAGATAGAGTGTAATTGCATTGGTCTTCTTAAAGGAGGAACAAAATGAGGTTTGAGCTCATGTTGTGATTCCTATGAAATGGAGGGCATAGGAACGTATTTCATAGGAAAAAAATTCAGGAACACGCGACAGAGCACGCCTTTTTATACCAAGAGGGGAAAACAGGGCTACAAGGATCCACAATAAACACAAACGAGCCACATAAACCGTACACTCACAAAAATCTCACATTCTTCCACCGCTTCGCTTCTGCCATGATTTCGTCAACCACAATAGCCTCCGTGCACGCGATTCTGTTGAAGACATTAGTGTTCATCTCAAGCCAAATGGTACGCAAGACCAGCAGAACCAAGATCGAAATTTGGTGAGCTCAATCCTATGACCCAAAGGGCTTCAATAGGAAACATTCTTGCGGATGAGAACCTGGATTTTGCGCACATTATTTTGAAACATTCCTGGATATCCATCATGATATAACCATGTACAACAACAACAACAACAACAACAACAACAACAACAACAACAACACATCCTTTCATTACGAAGCAAGTTGGGGTAGGCTAGAGTTGAAACCCATGAAATCTCAAAACTAAGTCATGGTTCTGGCACATGGATAGCTAACTTCCATGCACCCCTGTCCATCATGATGTAAGCATGTAAAGTATGACTCCATGTGCCGTGCACAATTTTGTTTAACATCTAAGCATGTAAAGTATGACTCCATGTGCCGTGCACAATTTTGTTTAACATCTGAATAGCATACTGCTCACTCCATACGCCGTAGTAATTTGTTATTTTGTACAGGAACACGTATGGTCATATTTTTGTACCAAAATTTTGAAGTTCACATATATCATTATAAATTTTTCGAGTGCGTACAGAGTAGAGACAGTGTAGATTCCACGCAGAAATCATTTTAGTTTGGGAATTACCCTTTTTGTTGATTTAATGTTGCTGTTGTTGATGACAGCGCAAGGTTTCTTCCTGATTTGGATTTCTGCCTTTTAAGTTCTGAACTTGATATCTTGGCTATGAATTACTTCTCACTTTATGTCACTCTGGAATTAAGGACAACATATTTGATGACAACATATTGATCGTTTCATTCATGAATCATGATCACCTATTTATGCTGAATTCGAGCTCCACTCTTAGATGCTAGCCTCTCTCGTGACTAGAATTACTACACTAGTGGTTAATAATATGAACTTTAAGCATGCTTTATAAAACTGGTTATAAATGATAAACATATGCTAGGCTATCAACCGCTACTGTTGGATACCTAAAATCATGTGCATACTCCCTTTTGCAATGCCAAAGAGAGCCAACCTGTCCCCTATTCACTCCCTTGGTTTCTTGTTCCATTTTTCTGCTGCCCCTTTTATGTTGTTTATTCGTTTCTGATAGGAAGGCTTAAACATAATAATTCTATCAGCTTAAGTGAGAACTGGGTTGGATTTGCTCTTTCTAATTTCTTTGTGCAATGTGATTCACCAATGTTGTAATTACCCTTAATTCATGAATTTGAGAAAGAAACCTTTATTGTAGCCTCGTGTTCCATCAATACCAAAATAGCATCAGCTGCACATGCAGGCTTTCACCTCCCCATGTTTTTATTTCTGCAGATCTGCTGAGCGATCGGTGCCAAAGGAGCTGGAGTCCCAGGCTGCCAAGAAAGATGCTGCACCCAAAGTGGACAAGGATTAGATGATTTACACGCCATTTCCGTTTCAAGCAACTGCAGGTTTAAGATTCACAGAAAAGTACTTGTACAAAAAAAATAGTTTGGTAGGATCTTCCATGTAGAGATATTGGACTCAAATAATGGGCGGATGCATATGGATAGCTGCATGTGGGTTCTCTCTGTTTTGAGGAAGCTTTGAATATCGGAGTGCATATTTACATTTCTCTGGTATTATACTTTTCTGAGCTGAGATCAGTGAATCCATAAGTTATCTCCCGTTAAATCGTGGTTTGTCATCATTTCAGCAGTTTCATGTTCTTATGGCAGCTTTCATCCTATTGTCTTTCAGTAATTCAGTGAGGTTTTCATCGTGGTTGTGCAGAAACATGTTTGAAATTGTCACATATCAAATAGAGCAATTCAGTGAGGTTGTCCAAACAAATTCCAACCTAGATAGAAGTTGTGGCATTATTTGAAATGCACATGTCGTGTCAGCATTTGGTATGTGATTAGTTGCTTGCTCCCAGTTATAAATAAAGGAATTAGCTCATACAATAAATGCAATGTTTTTTACCTGATAAATGCAATGCATACAAGCAAGCCAAAATGAAAAGGAAAACCACTACATGCTTGAGTACAAGCAATCCGCACAAACCTACACAACATGGAAACATCCGACCACCGAATGCCTATGTACACTAGATGACGAGACGAGACTATCTCAAAAACGGATAGCGCCCCCTCTAGACAAACAAATGAAGCAATTCTCTCTCTGAAAAAAAAAACAAATGAAGCAAATGACCACGTGAATCAAAGCCGGCGACGACGTCCACGGCAGCAACTCAAGCTTGGATTTTGCTCTGGATGTCTGGAATTTGGCCTGAACTTTCAACGATCACGTGAGCCAACCACGTGAGCGGAACGACGGGATCAATGACTGGTATCTGGCGCGGCCACCGGCGTCCCGCGGCCGGCGGCGCGGCGCTTGAGCATCTGGGTGTAGTTGAAGATGGAGTCGAGGCGCTGCTGCCTGAGGTCCTCCTTGAACCCCTGGATGAACTCCTCCGCCTTGGCGTCCACCTCCGACATGGCCGCTTCCTCCTCCGTCGGCGGCGGCTGGTGCCGTCGCGCCTGGACAAGAGCGTACACGTCATCCATGGTCAGCGACAGCGAGTTTGCGTCCTCCTCGTCCTCCTCTTTCCCCGGCGTAGTTGGCCATGCCGCTGAAGATGCTACGGGCACACGCGGGGTCGACGGCGGCCTCGTCATCGCAGTCGTCCCGGCTTCCTCTGTTCCACGGAAGGTGGCGGGCGAGTCCGGCGCCCCTTCCGTGTCGAAGCCCGACGACGGTGACGTCGGCGAGGAGAAGATGGAGAAGGACCGGAGTCGCTGCAGCAGCACCGAAGAGGCCCTGCGCGTGATCCCGCGCCGAGGCGACGGCGTCTGCGGCTGCGCCCGCGACGACAGGGCGAAGATGGCGCCCACGACGACGTTCAGGAGCACGAACCACGCCGCGCCGGAGCCCAGCCACGCCGGCAGCGGCCAACACCACGCCGCCATCGGCGCTTGCTTGCCTTCTTGGTTAGCGTAGGCGGCTCACCAACTCGTGCGTTGCTTGCTCTGCTTACTTGACAGGCTCGAGACACACGGAGATGATGAGAGGATGATGGAACTTGGTTGCGGGCGTGGTGTCGCACGGAGGGTGGCGGTATATATAGAGCGCGCGGGTGATCCGGTTTCGTGGTGGAAAAGGCGGATTAGTTTAAGACATTGGAATTAGTCAGTCTCGGCCTGGCATTGATCCCATGTGCGCGATGTTTGCTGTCCTGTCAGCTAGCTTATCACCATTAACTTGGTTGTTACTAACCAGTTAGATAAGCATCTACCTCCCTCCCTTGGTTCCCTTTGCGTCGCGGCAGCTAACGTTGTACAGACTTTTATTATATATTATACGCGAAACAGATGGATCTTAATTCTTAGGTGCCTATAATTGTCAAACTACGAACAAGGTTCCGCATCGCAGCACTTACGACATCAAACTCAAACGTACGGAACCTTCAAAGGCAACGTGGGAGTGCCATGTGTATGACTTAGGACTCATCTATCGGAGGCCGTGTCCGGAGCCGTTGTTCGGAGCCGTCGAGCCGGTCTCCAAATTCGGGAAGAGATTTTGAATCGGTCCGACCATTTGGTTATTTTTTGGTCCCCAATGGCCATTAGGCCTTTGAAGGTACCAACTGCAACCTTCATTTTGACGATGTCAGCGAAGGTGTTGACGTGTTGTTTGTTTGTTTGTTTTTCTCAATCACGTACCTCAATAAAAATTACAAAAAAAAATACTCACGGCTCATTGATCTGATTCTCGAATTAAGCTGTCGGACGGTTCCAGCTTTTTCTGAATAATCAAATTACTCAAGTCAATCGCGCATCAGCAACTCCCGGCTAGTACTAGTAGTAACGGCTTGACTACCGGGCAAGTCTTCGTCCCTATCATATCATCATCAGCCAGTTAAACATTTTCGTTTGGTTTAAGTTTCGTTGTGCTGACTTGGTCACACGTCCACGTTAGTTAACAGTATGTCACTCTCGGAGCCTTGGCAATCAAGTAGTGTCACCGCTTCATTCTTCCATGTGGTTGATATCTTATCAGTTATATAAACAGGTGTTTTCAAGAACACACAAAAGGCTTACGTGTCTTTCTTATTAAGACGGAGAGGAAAACAGTTACAAAGACTGCCGAGTGAGATCACATACGATCTCCTCGACCTCGAACCCGATCAACGTTACATGACTACTCGCTAATCTGTAGATCCTCTCCACAAAGTTTGGCCTTACGCCAAAGCGCAAACTCCTCTCTAATTCCTTTACAGACTACCCAAGGCATTGAAGCAATTTTGTCGAACACTCTACTGTTCCTCTCTAACCACAGCGACCTCGCCACCAACACAATGAGGGAGTTCACCTCCTTTCTTTGTCGCCTAGGGTTGCGTTGGAGGCCGCCGGCCACCAATCAGCAATGGAGGTTAGCGGCGTGGGCGTGAACCGATGTAGACGCAACGGCAGCAGCATAGTGTACCAGACCTCCCTGGCGAAGGAGCACTGCACCGTCAGGTGCTCCGCCGTCTCCTGCTCTTGGCAGCACAGCGGGCATGTCGCGGGATGCTGCATATTCCTTTGAGCAAGCCTGTCCGCCGTCCATAATCTCCCGCGCAAGGTAAACCACATATGCAGTTTGTGTTTGAGTGGTGCCCGAGAAGACCACAACTCCTCCGCGCACGGGTATCCCTCTCTGCCCATCAGAAAGGCCATGTAGGCTGATTTCGACGAGTACTTGCCGTTCGCCGTCAGCAGCCAGGTGAATTTATCGTCTTCATCGCTCAGCTGCTGCTCTGCCAGTGTCGCCCACAGGTTCATGAACTCCACAATGGCCGGGATCGAGGACACCCCTCGAATATCCGCCACCCACGCTCGATTGGGCAGGGATTCAGCCACTGTCTTCTTCCGCGCCGCAGGGCCAATGAATCCCACCAGGTTGGGGGCCAATTGGGTGATGCTTTGGCCCCTCACCCAACGGTCTGTCCAGAACTTCAGCCGTCTTCCATTGCCGAGCTCGCACCGAGTGCAGGCCCTGGCAATCTCCTCCGCTTCCTCTGACAGCGAGAATTCGAGCCCTTGCCACGGTTTGCTCGCGTCAGTCATCTGCATCCAGCGCCACCTCGCCCTCAACGCATGATTCATGGTCCTCAGGTTCTTGATTCCAAGGCCGCCCATCTCCTTTGGAAGGCAGACAGTGCGCCAAGCCACTACGCACTGCCCCTTTCTCGCTTCTGTAGTTGCTGACCAGAAAAACCCACGCAACAGCTTATCCGCACATACAAAGAACCATGGCGGCAGATCCAGCGATATCATATGGAAGATGAAAGCGGCTGAGAGGGTGGAATCAATCAAAATCAGCCTGCCGCTTTTCTCTAACAGGGATGCCTTCCAGGTTGGTACTTTCCTTGCCAACTTATCCACTACAGGTTGCAATTCACTCTTGGACAGTCTGCCCACTGTCAACGGCAAACCTAGGTACTGAATGGGGGAACTCTTTGATTGGGCAGCCCAGGATTGCAGTTATTGGCTGCAGATCTATACCTTCGCAGCGTATCGGCGACGCCGAGCTCTTTGTCAGATTGCAGCGCAGACCCGAGGCCTCACCGAACAAATTCAGAATCTGCATCGCGGCCGTCGCCTCCTCCACAGTGGGTTTGATGAAAATCACCACATCGTCCGCAAACAGCGAGAGCATGTGTTGAATTCCACTGTCTGCCATCGACTCAAAAAGGCCACTCTCTTCTGCCAGCCTGATCACCGCATTCAGTACATCAATCACTAGGATGAAAAACATCGGCGAGCTGGGGTCGCCCTGCCTGAGTCCACGCCCGTGCCAGAATTGGTCTCCGGCTGAGCCATTGATTAGCACTCGGGTCGATGCTGTGGATAGCATCGTGGCTAGCCTCCTGGTCCACCTCTGCCCAAAACCCCTGTGTTGCATCACCTCAATCAAGAACGGCCACGCCACTGAATCAAAGGCTTTGGCCACATCCAGCTTCAGCATGAGTGCTGGCGATTGCCGCCTGTGCAAATTCCTAATTGACTGCTTAACCATGAAGAAATTATCCTGGATAGTGCGCCCCTTCACAAAGGCGCTCTGATTGCAGTCCACCAGCTGAGGAAGTGGCTTCGCAAGCCTTGCTGCCATGGCCTTGGAAACAATTTTCGCGAAGCTGTGAATAAGACTGATAGGGCGGAAATCGCTGACCTCCACAGCGCCCTCTTTTTTAGGCAAAAGCGTGATCAGAGCCTCATTAACCTTTGAGAAACCTCTGGCGTCCGCTGAGTCGAACCAATTTACTGCCTTCATGATTGAAACTCTGATTAGCGGCCAAACTGACTGGAAGAAACGCGCCGTGAAACCGTCTGGGCCTGGCGCTTTGTCCGCTGGCAGGGAGCGGATCACCTCCCAGATCTCCTGCTCAGAGAACGGGAACTCCAACTCCGTCAGATCACGCGCAGGCAGATCCAGCGCGGCCAAATTGATCGCATGCTCCCGCAACACCGGCGCGCCCATCAACTCTTCATAGTGGCTAGTAGCCAGCTCGCACATCCCCCTGATCTCCGCTGACTGACTATTTCCTCTGCGCAAGCGGAAGATATGATTCCGTCTCCGCCGCGTACTCGCATGAATGTGGAAGAACGCCGTGTTGGCGTCTCCTTCCTGCAGCCAGTAGATTCTCGAACGCTGCCTGGCGATGGTGCGCTCCAGCGACGCCAGCCCAAGGACCTTCTTCTTTAACTCCCTTCTCAACCAAAACTCAGCCTGATTTAGCTGCCTGTTGTCCATGGCTTTGTCTAGCTGCAGAATGACTTCATTCGCCGTTAAGATTTGTTCCTTGATATTCCCCACTTGCCTCTGACTCCATCTGCTCAGTACCCGAGCAATAGCCCGCAGTCTGTTGTTCAGGTCCGTGAAAGGATCTGAGTGCGGCTCCACATGGAACCAAGCCGCCGCCACTGCTTCTTGATATCCCTCTATCTTTGGCTAGAAAGCCTGAAAATGGAACCGCGATTTCCTGTGGAATGAGACATTTGTGGATAGCATGATCGCGCAGTGATCAGAGAGCGCCGATGTGAGGGCCTGCAGCAGGCAATTTGGATGCAGCACATCCCAGTCAATTGTGCAGAACCATCGATCGAGCTTTTCCATGGTTGGGCTTCTGCGCTCATTACTCCACGTGTATCGCCAGCCCACCAGGCCCTGCTCCTTTAGCTCGAGATCATTTAGCACTCTGCGAAAACGGCCCATCATGCGACGATGCAGCCGCCCATTGTTTTTGTGCGCTGCTTCCAGGATGAGATTAAAATCTCCACGCTGGCCCACCAGGCCCTGCTCCTTTAGCTCGAGATCATTTAGCATAAACAAGTGTAGCACATAGCGGAAGAGGTCTACTGTACTGCTACTCGATCTATTGAGTAATAGAGATATTTGCTCCACGCCCATATCTATAATCTATCGCTGTCAAACTTAGATATGCTGTGAATGTAGCTGTCGAACCTAGATATGGTGTCGATGTACGTTTATTGTTGCGCTACGACGATGCTAACCAAATTGTTACTGTTTCACATTCGTATTCAATAATAAATTGTTACGATTGCAACGTTGTATCACACAAACAAGTACCCGGAATCACGATCCAAAAAATCTCAGGCCAAAATCACGTTTGGATAATCCGAAGGAATACACCAATGTTGCAACATAGATTTCTTTGACCAAATCGGTCCCGACGACGGCGGCGCATGGCGTCGTCACCATTTTAGGGGCGTGGTCATGGAGCCCCGATATCTCTGGTCTCGCCACGATGCTTTTGGTGGCAAATTCGGTTTGCATGTTCTCTTTTGTTTATATTTGATCTGCTTTATAAGAGAGGATTACTCATCACTTTGTATCGATTCGGCTGTTTGATGTTATTTATAAAATTGAACAAAACCATGTTCCGAGAGAAACCAATGGTGTAATTTACGACGTGATTAGATAAGAAAGAAATCATGACTGTTTTTTTTGGGAAATCCATCCTAGCAAGCTTTATTGATCAATTAAATACAAGTTACATCGTTTATTAGAAATTGAACAATAAAACTAGGTGGATCATCTACCCAGACAATAGTTTGATCACGAGTTTCCTTAGCTAGAGTATGAGCTACCACGTTTGAGTCCCCTGGGTAGAACGGATAACTAACCTTGTCGAGAAACAAGTTTTATAAATGTCGAAAGAATGACTTGTTTGCCTACGGTGGGGGATGGTGTTGAGCAGCAGCATAACAAAAGCCTTCACCGCATGACATATTAGCAGAGATAGGACGCTGCCACAGAGACGGGGAGCGAATTTGACCTATTTCAGCCAGATTGAGGCAATGGTGCCTTTGGTTGATCGGCTGTCCCATCTCCTACGCGCCTCCCGTTAGGCTTGAACTGATAAATCGCTAATGGGTCATTCCTTCCTTGCTACTACCCGTTTTGATATCCTCTCGTTCGTCTCTGGATTATGAGGCTCGTTATTTGAGGGTCTTGCAGTTGTTGGGAAGGACTAAAAAACAGAAATTCACTTTGGAACCCGGGTGCATATGCACCCGGTATTTGAAAAACATATTTAAAAATGTCAAAAAAATCTGAAATAAAATTTCACAGATACAACTTTATATTCTTGTGTTCACAAAGTCGATTTACCAAAAACAACTATTTTTTGTGTTCTGTTTAACAAAGACAAAAAAATGTCCTATGAAAAGCCTTATTTTAGCACAAAAAATTGTCTTTTCATACAAGCCACAAAAAGTGTCAGTTTTTCCTTAAACGACTTTGTGAACACATAGCATGTCAAGATCTATGCGCAAACATTTGTATTCATTTTTTTACATTTCAAAATACGTTAAAACTGTTTTTTAAATAAAGTGTGCATATCCACCTAGGAGGCAAAACACCACTCTCGACATGCCTAACCAAACATTCAACTATATACGGGCCGGAAATATTTTCACGCCTCGGGCCATGGCCCTAATGGCCAAGGCTCTGTTTCACCCGTGGGTCACAATACAACTCAGAGGAATCAACTAAGTCTTCCATCTTTTGGAATATAGAAACTTTTTGTAAGACTTATTATTTGGATTCTCCCAACTTTTCTTAGATATAACACTCACCAGTAAAAAACGAGTATTGGAGTCGTGCAAAGCGAGCACGCTTTCACAGACAAATGAGTGGTCATCTTGGTTAGTTTGTTCATAGAACCAAATCCCTTGTTTAGTTTTCCTTGCAAGGAGCACCAAATATGACATTTGACCACAAAAGTTTGCACTTATAAGAGTTGGAAATGTTTGTTGTTGCATGTTTTCGCAACTTTTTTGAAATTGTTGACTATATTCTTTTGAATTTCCTACTTTGTGAGCCGTTTTGAATTTCCGAATTCGTATATTTACACTATGCAAACAAAATGACTGAGTTACCCTTGTGAGTGGATGACTAGATTTTCTATGTCCCAATATATTTTCTTCTTTTTTCAGCCATTCATGCTTGTATTTAATATGCTTGATCCATGGAAAACCTATGGATACTTGGAGATTTTCCTGGCTTGCCGTCGGCCTTGCCAATTTGTATATCAACGAGAAAGTTCATTTACTATGTAAAATTATGTTCTCAACTCATATAGTTTTCGATTAAACTTAAAATGATTGAATGCAAGACATTATAGTATCCGGATACATTTTGAACTTTGGAGTATATCACTCTAACTTACTTTCACTATTTTGCAACACCAATTTAAAAAACATTTTTTTGATACATTATATTTTATTCAAAACATTTAAGAACATTATATCTTGATGCAATTATCTTATAAATCTGATACATCCTTACACACATGAATAATATTGTATATGTATATTTTTTGTTCATTTGAATGTCATTTAATATCTTAAAAGGATCTCTTATGGCAATGTCTAATAAATATGTTAATAATTGTTTCTAGGCAGTATTAGGCCAATCTTAAGTATAGACGCAAATAAGTAGAGTATTCTAGAAAGATACCCCACACGTTGCAATGATAATTTTAATAAAAATAGGATAAAGAAAGAATATTTGGTGCATAAAATGGAAAAAACTATCTCAATAATATGGATGATTTGATTGGCGATAATAGTCAATCCAAATTTAATCAGTGTGAAATATTCGAATATTTAACCGCTAAAAATTGATGAAGTGAAAACTGTTTGGCTAGAAAACTTAGATAGTTTGAATCTATTGGTCAAATATTTTTAATAAATGTGGATGCACATGGATAAATGAATGGGTGAAAATAGTGAATGGCGTGGAAAGTTTGCATGTAGAGATAAACCACATTAATACATGTTAATGGTTTTGTCTTATAAGATACGGGGTATATAGAGATGATAGAGTTCCGTACAAATTCTGTTTGAGGATCGTCTAAAATGCACATATCTTGTCTGGAAAATCAATAGAACAAAAGAACAGTGCATCCAACGCATACAAGCAAGCCAACAAAAAATGAATAGGAAAACCACTCCAAACAATCTGCACTAAACCTACATAAAAATCTAAAAACATCCGACCACCGAATGCCTTATGTACACAGACGAGACGAGAGCATCTCAAAAACGGATAGCTCTCCCTTTAAACAAACAAATGAATCAAATGAACACGTGACCCGAAGATGGACCGGACCGGCTACTGGCGGCAAGACCGCGGCGGCGAAGTTGTGCTCTGGATTTAGTTTGAACTTTCAAGGATCACGTGAACAGATCAATGATTGGTAGGTGGCGCGGATACCGGCGTCCCGCGGCCGGCGACGCGGCGCTTGAGCATCTGGGTGTAGTTGAAGATGGAGTCGAGGCGCTGCTGCCTCAGGTCCTCCTTGAACCCCCGGATGAACTCCTCCGCCTTGGCGTCCACCTCCGACCTGGCCGCTTCCTCCTCCGTCGGCGGCGGCTGGTGCCGTCCTGCCAGGACCAGGGCGTACACGTCATCCATGCTCATCGAGTTCACGTCCTCCTCCTCATAATCCTCGTGCTTCGCCGGTGTAGTTGGCTCCGACTCTGCATGTGGTGCGACTGCACGCGGCGTCGACGGCGACCTCGTCATGGCCGTCTTCCCGGTGTCACCTGTTCCGCGGAAGGTCCCGGGCGAGTCCGGCGCCGCGTCTGTGTGAAAGCTCGAGGACGGCGAGGAGAAGATGGAGAAGGACCGGAGACGCTGCAGCAGCACCGAGGAGGCCCTGCGCGTGATCCGGCGTCGTGGCGACGGCGACTGCGGCTGCGCCCGCGACGACAGGGCAAAGATGGCGCCCACGACGAAGTTCAGGAGCACGAACCACGCCACGCTGGATCCCAGCCACGCCGGCAGCGGCCAGCACCACCACTCCGCCGCCGCCATCGGCGTTCGCTTGCCTTCTTGCTCGCCAACCCGCGTGTCTCTTGCGCGCTGCTTGCCCTGCTTTCGGTTCGCAAAAGAAGCTCGAGACTAGGATAAACAGAACTTTGTTGGTCGATGCGAGTCACACCGATGGCTGTATATATAGAGCGAGCGCGCGGGCAATCCGGTTTCGTGCTGGAAAAGTGAGATCGGGTTAAGGTATTGGAATTGTCAAGTCTCGGCCGAGCGCGTCATCTCGGTCGTGTGCGAAGCAATGGTCAAGCTTAGACTGGACACATCGCCACCCATGTGCGGTTTCATGTCATGTCAGCCAGCTAATCACCATTAATGGTTATCTAATTCGATAAGCTTCTCGGTTCCCGCTAGGATCGCTAGCGATGCGAGCCAATCTAATATGCTCTCTTGAAGCATGTGCTGTACGTATTTGGCTTTTATTTTATAGCCTGCTTTTATTCTTTCTCTTGTTTTTCCTCTTCTAACTCATTAAGATTATACATATTTTGATTGGTACATATCATTAAGCATGTCATATTCAGTCTTGTACGAGGTTCACCGAAGGTGTCGTTCAGGACGACCGTGGTTAATTACTAATCGTATCATATCACGGCGCTTAAAAAACAAAGTGAAACGAGCTCACGGGCTTATCTGTCTTGATGCTTCGGACGCTTCCAGTTTTTTTTCGGATGCTTCAACAAGTCATCGAGTCAATCTATTCTTGCCCGAGCAACTTCCGGGAGATGATGCTGTCTGCTTAATTAATTTGGCTGGTACTACGTCATTTTTCTACGCCACATTGTATTTGCTTACTATAGTTATATTGCTACTGTTTTTATTACTTTAATTAGCTGAAATGCTATTTTCTCTCTGTCAATTTCAAATTAAATGATTTACATTTGTTCTTATGTGTATGTATTCATGTATCTAGATATGGTTAAACTAGAATGGTTACGTGCATGTCTATATACATACACACGTGAACAAATGGAAATCATCTAATTTGTAACTCCTTGGAACGGAGTGAGTAGTTCATCTGAAAAGAAAAGAGCATGGTATGTCTCACTGGGCCAAGTCTTCGTATCATCATCCAATCTTTGTATCTGGGCGGTTAATTTGGTTTTTAGCCGGTAAGAGCAATCTCGGTAAACAAGTATACAGAGCAAAAAAAAAAGGTTTCTCCTTGAAAAGTTTTGAATTTTAAACACAAATGTAGGAAATATTGTGTATATTTTAGTATTTCGTAACGTAAGAACACACTGGACAATCGTAGCGGCATCGCATTCATTAGCTGCTTGAGGTAAGAGATTCGAGTCTCTCTCCAGGTTGTTTTTCATTTTTTGAGAATTAATCATCTGTAGAGTTTTGTTTGTAATTAACGCTTGCTGAGAAGATTCGAATTCAATTTTTGTTTGAAATTTCGAACTGTTATTGCCCGGTATTTTCCGGTAACCTGGGTACAAAAAGTTTCATCCCATACCCAAAACCTTGATCATCATCGCCCAAAACCTTTTCTTTTCGTCTTAGCTTCTTTGTGCTGACCTGGTATAGATATCCCATACATGTCGATGTTAGTTAGGAGGAAGGAACTGAGTGTACGTCAATTGCAGGCTTGGCCCTCAAGGAGCGTCACCGAGTCATTTTTCATGTGCATCTTCTGGATTAAAAAAAAATGTAGCAGGGAAACTGACTTGGTCTACAGTAAAAGTCAAGATCAGCTCGATCCACGCGCATATCTATCGCGGTCGGGCTTACCAATATGGTGATATGTCTTGGAGTTATACGTAACCTGAAAGCAATTCTATGCTATCCCCTCGCATGTGAAACTACAGACCGAATTCCAAAATTACCACTCTGAACACGTTAAGAAGTTCCTTAAAGAGATGTAAAGAAATCTCAGAAGTAGATCTCAAGTTTTATACTCACTTCGTCCCAGTTTCTAAGTACTCTACATATTTCTAGGTCGCAAATTTGAGCATCATATGATATATATATTATAAATAAATATGATTAGAAAATTCAGAGTTTATATTTTCTAATGATATAATTTTTGTATAGGATACATAGAGGACCTATAAGCCGGGACGGAGGGAGTAGAACAATAGTTTGTACAAATATTACATTCATTATATTACAATTGAAAACCACCTATTCTGGCTATCACACTTTTCTTAGATAAATGCTTTATATTACTTAACAGTTTTAACTAATACATCTGGTATCTGCATAGCAAACATGCACACAACCTCAATCACATGTCACCAAGAAGGTTAACAATAGGCAAAATACAAGTAAACAAATGTGAAACTCCTATGGCATAGGTGCACAGTGCTGCCATCCATGTCGGATAAAAATGTCAGTCATCGTTTTTTTCCAATCGTGCAGACACATCTATATGGTTTAGTTCCTGTTTCACATACATTTTTGTGTAAACATCGCTATGAGAAGGTAGATGATAGCAGGGACAATTACACGGGATTAAACCATGTGCAAGGGGGTCAGTCGGGTTTGTACCGAACATAGAAGTATGTACAGACATCGTGTGTTCGGGGCTATCGCGCACGGTTAATCGGGTACCTCTGATTAACAACCAAACATCGCTTAGATGGCTAGAGTCGTTTGGCTATAGTGACACACTAATTCGAGAAGCACTGACCAAGTGTGGCTTTGGAGATTGGACAATTAGAACATATTAGAGCCCAGAGGCAACGGGTTGTTAAGTTTAAGTAGTTTAAGCGAGGCATCTCAGATGTGTTAAAATACCGACATCAAAGACAATGCTAAAAGTAGATCGGGGAACAAAAAGTACTCTCATGCTCAGCCTATAACATTCGCAAAAGACTTATGAGAGGCAAAATTAACCAGCGACATAAAACATTCCTTACACTTGCTTCCGAACACCGACACACAATAGTCCAAACCAATGATTAACCAAAGTGGCATTGTTAAGATATATCATTATTGTACATATCCTTGGGATCTTTGGATGATTGTTTTTATAAGTAGATATGCAACCAGTGCATGTGAGTGGGAATCACATCAATACATTTATGTAGACCTTCAACTGTGAGAAGTTCATCAACACATATGTGCTCTTCGCATAAACACGGCTCCAAAATATAGCTCATGCATATAATCATCAAGAAATGTCTCAAAAAATATTTACCCCACAGCGAGCAAGCTACTAAGAATTTATCCCCACAACAGTATTTAAATATTCCCCTCAGCCCCTCACAATATATCGCGAGAAATATTATTGTAACTAATAATGTGTATGACGACCTGACTGATGATTATTATAACTAACTGCAAATTAACAAAGACTAAGTGGAAAGTGGAAACAAAATTGAGAACTGCAACAGAAAAGAAACATTCTTTTCTTAGCCTAATAAATCGAACCGAAAGGAATGAAACTGTGCCTCGCCAAAAAAGGGATTATTGTAATGGGCCGAATTCCAACCTCTGCATGGTCATCGATCGATGGATGAATCTTGCATGCATCTTTTTTTTTTGAGAACACAGTACAACACAGACGCTCACAAATACGCACATACACTCACCCCTATGAACGCACGCACGCACACCCTACCCCTATGAGCACCTCTGAAGGACTGAGCCGGCAGATCTTGAGGTTGACGAAGTCACCACAGGCGCCTCGCTGTTGACGGGCACGTCACCTACCACTGAAAGAATAGCGCCGGATAATCCTGGAATAAATCCAGGTAAATGCAAACGCCCATGCCAAGTCTAGGACTTGAACCTGGGTGGGCTGGTTCCACCACAGGGAACCCAACCATCAGAGCCAAGCTCCGTTTGCGAATCTTGCATGCATCAGAAGGAAGAGAACCCTAACTCGAGCTGGCAGCGGGACACCGCCGTCGACGAGAACCCTAACTCGAGCTGGCAGCGGGACACCGCCGTCGACGATTCCACTGCCATCTGCGCCGCCGCCTGATGGCCAAGCTGTTCTTTTTTGACGACGGTCGCAAACACCTTTCCCTCCAGCTGGTGGTCGAAGCTGTCGTCGCTGCCGGCATCGTGCTCCATGACGACGGCGTTCGCCACTGCTATCTCTGGCTTCACGTCGAAGGCGTGGATGAACTGCGTCTCGATCTGGTCATCATCGCCGAGCGATGCCACCGGAGATTCGGCCTTGACGACAAAGCCATTGCCGTAGTGTTGCTGCACGTTGTTGTCGGCGTAGCTCCATGCGTGGCTGCTCGTCTCGTCGCCGGCCGGCCCGTCGTAGTAGAAGTAGTCGTACTGCTGGTGCGGCTGCGCCACCTGGTCCGCGGCGGCGCTGAGGAGATAATGGTCGGCACTGGGCTGGCCATAGTCCACCTCCTGGCCGGCCGCGGCGTAGAGAGCGTCCACGGGCACGCCGTACGCGGAGGCGGTCCCGGCTCCGACGAGCATCATCATCCGCGAGCCGTCGTCGTCGAGCGCGTCGGCGTCGTCGGCCTGGTGATTGCAGCAGGCAGCCAGGTGGCGCTCCACGGCCTTGAGCTCGGCCTCGAGGCGGTCAACCTCCCTGGCGCATTTGAACACCAGGTGGGCGCACCGCCGACGGGGTCGAACGCGCGGGCCTCGGACTGGTAGATGAGCGCGCGCATGGCGTCGTTGCGCAGGTCCGGGGGGGTCTCCCGGAGCGTGCGCTGGATGTTGCCGACGCCGAATAGCTTGTGCGCCTTGAGGAAGCGGGGCTGCTGGTCGGCGGGGAAGTAGCGCGCGAGAGGGCAGTCCGGGTTGCACTTGCGGCGCTGGTACTTGCAGGCGGCGCATGCCTGGTTCGGTCCGCCGCCGATGGAGGATGAGGATGGGTGGTGGTGGTTGTGAGAGAGGGTGGAGGAGGAGGAGTCTGCTGCTGCTGCGGCGGTGGTGATTGTGATCGGGAGATTGTGCGGGTCGGAGGTCATTGCCGGTGTGGCCGGCGAGGTCGGGGGCGTCGGCGTCGTCGTAGGAATAGGGCCGGGGAAGGAGAGGAGGAGAGCAGGAAGAGGAGGAGGCTGGTTTGCCTGCCCGCCCTTACTCTGCGCGATCGGGCGCCTAATAAGAGGAACTACTTGATCCATGCAAACGACGCCATGCATGCCAACATTTTCCACCTGCGATCCAAGAGAAAATATATTCCAAGAAAGAAGAAGGATATTCACCAAGAAGGAAGCTTCGAGGCAGCTGGGTGGAATCGGTCGTACGTCCGCGTGCGCTGCGTGTCCGACAAACTCGCGCGCATTTGGATTTTTTCGAATTCGTAATGCCGTTAGAGGATTTGTTTCGAGAGTTTGTTACAACTTACAGCGGTCGGCCGGCCCAAGTCTTCTTTGTTAGCGTACGTGCTACGAAGCACTACGTTGTACTGCGTAGCTACGAGTGAACGTACGTCTCGGGATGAACTCGGTTATCGGTTCCGAGCTAATCGCATCAGCTGGCTTGGCCAGTTGACCAACTCACGGGCTGTTTGATCGACCAACAGAACATGTGGTACTTGAGTGTTAGAAAACTTGAATTTCACATCCATATGATATTTAACATGGAGCCTATAATTCATATTGTAGAGAACGATTAATTGGATGATCTTAAGGAGATGATGATTTGAGTATGAGGAGTTTTTTGTAATTACTCGGCTGACTAAGATTTTCACATGTCAATATACAATGAGAGTATGAGATTCTTTTAATAATAGGCTCAATTAGTGCCAAGCTTTATAAATTAATAAAACTTACAAGCAAACAAAAGGATGAAGTCGATGTGTTCGTTTAAGAAGATTCCTTGCACTGGTGCGCTCGATGATGAAGCTAGCTTGATGGGAATGCAGTGCCGAGGTAAGAGGAAGGCAGACCAAAAAGAGAAATGACCTTCTGATTCAAAATCGGATGGACTTCGTCGCAATACCATTCGTCTATCGCCGAAGAAGGCCCACCATCCCCTTGCCCTAGATCTAAGGGTGTCACTTTAGAGTCTGAAAGGTAATTGCAAACCGACTGAGGA
Organism: Poa pratensis; assembly: GCA_947311845.1. Taxonomy (NCBI): domain Eukaryota; kingdom Viridiplantae; phylum Streptophyta; class Magnoliopsida; order Poales; family Poaceae; genus Poa; species Poa pratensis. The sequence goes on from CAMZMU010000074.1 coordinate 29,413,393, forward strand.
AGAAGAGACTCTAAAAACAACCACCGCCTTGAGCCAAACCACACCGCGAGCAACATTCGTAATACCCACGAGCCAAACCCTTGACAACCAGCCGGAAGACGACTCCTCCAAGGGAACGACGCCGAAGCGCTACAGCCTCTCGGTCTGGAGATTGTACAAAGGGTTTTCACCACGAGACATAGGTGGAGGGGCACAACTCATAGTGACACCTCCAAAGGGGGAACTAAGTTTGAGGATAGTACCATCACACCGTAGGCCAGCTTTACGCTCATGAACAAATCCACTACGAGATGCGCCCAACTACAAGGCATGCAGATCCAGTTGCACCAATTCGCTGGGTGCAGATGATACATTCTCCTAAAGAACATTGTTCATGGTTATGGATCAATCCATAGCAAATAACGACTGCCGAGATGTCATGCCACCGTGAGGACCCTTCCCCAATCACAGCACCCGACAAAGGTCGAGGAAGGCGCATTTGACCTTGTTGTTCACCGTCCATAGATGTGGATCAACCCCAGTGGCATGCCATATATACAATGTTGCATTGTCACCACAGTGGCTCTGCTTTAGTGTTGGTAGACGGAACATAATAAACCCAACCATGGTGAACACATAATGATCTCCGACTCGCACATAGGTGAATTTCCAAGATTACAAAGTCAGCCAGTTATGTGTGATGTTACCGTAACATACTATGTTAACACAAACAACTCTATCATTATTAACTACTTGACACACAAGGAAATTGTATTAAGTTGTGTGATGTTACAACTAACTTATTGGCAAGCCCCTCCACGTGATTGTGATAAATTTGGACGGGGCTTTTCACTCTGAAACTGGCAAAAGTCTGAAACTGGCAAAGGGGCCGACCGGGATGCATCTGTCAAGAATATCGTGCTGAGTCAACCAACATTGGCTGGACCTAGAGCGGTTATCAGTGCGAGGGAGGCCCTTTGCACAGACACTGAGCTCTCCTCCAGGCCATCCCTATAGCAGAAGATAAAGAATAGGGCGTCCAATATTTTCCACTGATCGCCTGGTACTGCAACAAGTGTTCACGACGAGCAAGTATGAGGATGTAAAAAAGGATGTGAGATGCTGTAGCAGGTTGGTTCAACTGTCGATTGCCCAGTTTCCTCATCAGTGAAAATTCCTTGTCCAAATCTCGTTTCTTAAACATGGCCAACCTACATGCTCGTAACGTGCAACTACAAAAATGTAAATCTGCAATAAGTTCCGGATCAGCTACAACTTGTAGTGCTGCTCCTACACTTGTTGGAAACATGCAAGGCAATGGTTACGCCAATACTTCAGGAACACAAGGCAGAAAGCAATCTCGATCTTTGCACCCATCACCCTTAGAAGGATTAGTGGCTTGAGCATGCTGTCATTCAGCAGGATCAAACTCATGGAAGCCTTGTTTGAAATCATCCACCATCTTAATTTCTTCTTCCTTGGATAGCTTACAGTTCCTCCAGTCTGCCGATCTGCCATGCTTAACAATCCTGCCAATACCTGTGGAAATTACAAGGAAACATTCAGTTGTAGCAAGCTCTAGTATCGCCCAAACAGACTTCTACACAGGTAAATCTTCTGATTAACAAAGTTAGGTTACTGAGGTATGTCTAGAGAACAGATTTAGGTTACTCGGTCAGGTGTCACTGTGTTGTTTTCTTGCCTGTTCAGTAGGTTATTTTCTGAAGCTAAAAATGGACCAAAACTATCTCAGGCATACCTCACGTCCAAACTGGGCAGGGAACTTCTTGCCACTGTCGAGCATATGCAAGAGTAGTGTACCATCTGGGAGCTCTACATAAAACAAGCCCGATTTACCATCATACTGCGACCTTAACAGTTCTCTACCTTGATTAGCATCACCGTCTGTCAACAGCCAAAACAAAAACGAGCTTAGTACAAATACAATACGTGTGTCATGTTTTTTCATTAAAAATGGAATGCAGCTAGTTACTGGTAATCAGCATCAAAGCCATTCGATCAATATAACAAACTGAAAATTCCATTCACACAGGACAATGATTTGCATTCCATTATTTCAGTCGACTAGTTAACTTAAGAAACAAACAGCAAACATGACTGACATGCTTCAGCAACAACATATGTTTAAAATAGAAGACTTCCTCAAAGAAGCAGCAACATTTCTGAAGGATGGAAACAATGAGTAGATAATCAGGACCATGCATCTGCCTGCTTCATGCATTAAAAGAATGTGTGTGCGCTTGTACTTTCCTTTTCCTGATCTGACCATAAAAAATTACGTAATGGCTCACCTGGGTTCACCACAGAAAATTCAAATCCAAGTCTTTGAGCTGCTAAATGAAATATCTTTTAACACTATCTGCCTTTGACAACGGTACAGGAACAGCCTGCACAAGACATTTGGTGGAATACCACCAACGTAGCATAAAAATTAAATATTCTTGACAGATAAAAGCCTACAGACATCCTAAGTCTTAGCATCAGTATGAGATGGAGCAATCACAGTAGGGCACAGGCATCCTTACCTGAAGGTTTGCATGGCGAGATTGCGGTGACACCCACTCAAAGTATACTGCTGCTTTTCCTTGTTTCTCAAAGTACTTACCCAGACAGTCTTATATCTCTTATTTCTGCCTCTGGTTCCACAGACATTGTAATTGTAGTAGGGAAGTGCTCAACCGGTATCAGAAGAACATGGTCTGGAATGAGTGGTCCCTTCGCAAGCGCACAGTAGTAACCATCTCCAATACTAATAACAAGATGTGACTCAACATCTGGACTTGACAAACAGAACCAGCAACTGCTCTCAACAGGTCTTCGGTCACTAAATCAATGAAAATATAGGATGAGTTCCGCAGCTGAAAATATTGAAATTCTGTATAATAATAATCCCCATGAGAGAGAGAGGAGAGAGAGATTTGGACAACTTCTCTCACCTACGGGGTTTTGCGTCCCTTACAGCAGCCTCTTCAAGGCTGTGAACATATCTGCATTCAGGGCCCTTCTCACATTTCCCCTTGTTTAGAAGTCAAAACAGACATTTCTCTGACAATGCTCCCTGGCTTCCTCGTCATGCTTAAAGTGGCAATTACTCCCTCGAGGACAAGAACCTGAGATGTAAATTTAACACAATAGACTCCCGTCGTTTTGTCCTTGTCTTTGCCGCTTGACATCATAGCGCCAATATTGCAAATCAGTGGTTTCAGCAGGACGCTTTGGAGTGTCTTCAGCAGGAACAGATTTTGCTGGAGCAACATATGGTGATAAAGTAGCATTTGGAGGTCTCGCATGAATATCAGCACTGGACATAGTGGATGCTGGAGTAGGAGAAATCGCATGAATAAATTTCTGAAAAAAATATGTAATAAAGAGTAGACAATTAATGACTTAATAGTTTATCACATTCAATCAATGAAGCAGGGCATTTACTTGACAAGCCACTGGTGAATTAACAGTGCCTTAGAATATATGTTGACAAATGAATGGATCTTTTCCAACTTGCACAACAAGAAACTGCAAGCCTTGAAGCAAGAAGCACAATATAGGGAAAATTTTGGCAGTGGAATAGAAACTAGAAAGATATACAAAACAGTAATTTAGGACAGGTGACTTTGTTAAGTATACCTGCTTCTCTTTGTTTCCCACATTAGCAAGTCCAATAAAACGTGTGACATGGAGAGAGGAATCATTCACATAAGGTTCCCTCGCATAAAATGCACCTTTAGTAGCTGCAATGTGATATCTGCAAAAAAAAATTATCACAGATTTGGCACAATTTCATGGCATTGTTTCCAATATTAAACTATATAAGCTACCATTTGGCTACGATAGGACAGATTACATAATGTCATTGATCAAATATACATACCAAAATTTCAAAATAATGCTTCAACGAGGCTAATCTCAACAATTAAAACTATTATACGAGTCTAGAAATCAAACCTGGCTTAATCTCAGTAACCAGTTCGGCAACAACAGGATCATACCCTGAGGATCCAATACCTGAGGAGGCACACTAGAAGTATCTGCTCCATTCACCACTCCAGCTGGCCACTCGTTAGTACAATCTAATTTTCGTCAAGGGAACCAACTATGCATGCTTAATGCTTTCAGAATCAATGATACATAAAACACTCCGTATAAACACTCGTAGATATCCAAAAGAACAACACAATGAAACAAAGGATATGTCAAGAACAAATCGACAATTCCTGGCTCTTCGGTGAGAGCCCGCAGGGCATCAACGTCATCCTGGCTGTAGCAGCCAGGCCCTCCTAGCCCTCTCTTTCCAGACAAGTAAGCCACAGATAAACCTACAAACAGAAGGGGAACTCAATCAATGGAAATGTTGATAACCTCACTGTCAGCCCTTCAAACCGAAAACCTCGCTGTCAGTGAGGTAATTAGCTCATATAGTCGCAGGAAACGATTTACAAGCCACAAAATGTAGCAAATGACCATACTCTTGGGTAACCAAACAAATTAGGGGGAGAGAGAAAGAGAGACCGTGGAGGTTGAAGACCGCGCTGCCCCTGAGCCAGAATAGGTTGGGGCATATCTCGATGCCGCCAGGGGCGAACCCTCGGGCGTCGGCGGCGGCCTTGGAGAGGAGGCGGGGCGCCGTGGGGCCGTAGTCGCCGGTGAAGTAGGTCGGGATGGGCACGGCGGCTCGTCCCTCCAGGTAGTCCGCGACGTCGCCCGGCAGGGCATCCCCCTCGGCGACCTCGGGCGAGAAGAACTGTCCAACGCAGAGCAGCGCGTGGAACGGCCCGGTCGACTGGTTCACCTGGCGCGCAGAGACACGGATGAGAGGACGAACCAAGCGAGAGAGGAGGAGAGGAGGGGAGCGGAGGATAGATACCGATTTTACGCGCTTGAAGAGCTGGTGTAGGCGGCCGTGGGCGTCGCCTGCGAGGAGGATCCGCGGCGGCGCCGGTGACGGGGCGGCGGCCATGAGGGGTTTGGGTTTTTTCCTTGGTGAGGAGAGCCGAGGGCGAAGAGGGTTCTCGATCTGTGACCGCTTACTAGGCCTGGGCCAAGGAAGATGTCTGGGCCGTTACGTTTCAACTGATCCTGGACTCTTCTCTCGTGTGGCCTGGCCCGGTCTGGACCTAGCTGGCCCTGAAGAGCGCAGAGGCTCCATTCTGGCTCGTGACGAATTGGCTATTTCACAGTTTTGTTTTGGTTTGGTGTAGGCTATTTCGCGGTTGAATTCTTATTTTTTATAAACGATAAGACAACGGATTGCTGTTTTCACTGACTAAGAAGAGATGAAATAAATACAAATTTCCATCTAAAGGATATACAAATTGTCCGACAAAGTACCAACAAATTGGTCATGACCAAAACTATGTACCAAGTTTGGATTGTGACCAATATTTTGGAATGCTAGAGAACGGACTCCTTATCCCCTCGCGCTGAGCGGCGATAAGAAGGCGACTCCGAGTTCTCCACCGCGCCGCCGGCCTGGCCGGTGGTTCCCTCCCTCTCCGCCTGCCGCCGCGGCGGCGGGAGAGTGGGGGAACCCCGGTTCTGCGTTTCCGGCTAGTAGTATGTAGATTAGGTGTGTGTGCCCTATCGATGGCGTCGAGAACGGTGGCGACGGCGTCGACTTGCTGGGCGTGGTCTTCCCCCTCCTATCCCTGTTTCGGCCTTGGTGCCGGGGAGGCTGTGGGATGTTCGTCGGGCGCGCTTCTTCTTCTTGGCTCCTCCGGCCGGCCGTGGTGGCGAGGGGAGGAGTTGGAGGTGGAGGGTGTTCCCGTTTTGTTGCAGGTGGTTCTGGGTGGTTCTCTCTGGTGGTCCTGCTCCGGCCGGCCGAGGTGGTGAGGGGAGCAGGTTCTGGAGGTGGCTTTGTGCAGGCGGTGGTGGTCCTGGGCGCCGCGGCGGCGGCTGGAAGAAGGGTGGAGGCGGGAGGGTGGCGTTGTGGCCGTGTTCTTTCAACGAGACCAGATTTCGTCGCTGTGCGGCGGATGGCTCCTGCGGCTGTCTACTACATATGGTGGTGCTCCCTCTCGGCGGATGGTGGTACGGCGTCGCCGGTGGCGCTTAGGAGCTTTGGGCGCGGCGCGGCGTGGGTCGGATGGCGGTACGCTTAGGACGCTGATTTTCTTCTTCCCATCGGACCCCTATCTGTCCGTCCGATCGGAAGCAGGTCGACCATTAGATTTTCGAACAAGCCCATAGTCTCGTTCCGTGATTTTTGGGATCAATTGCCTTAAGTGCTCCGAATAACTGCTCCCCTAAAACTGCTCCGAATAACTGCTTCCTGAAAACTGCTCCGAATAATTATCGCTAACCTCTTTTGCCTATCTTGTCTTCAGAGTTGCTTCTTCCCAAGAACAATGGAAACAGAGCACATAGCTTCAATTCCATGGAAAGTTTGTGTGAAGCACATATTTCTATGTAAGAAGCATACACATATTACATTAGCAGCTCCATAGTTTAGGATTATAGTAGGAAGCACACATGTGACGCTACTAGAATCCATGGCCTGGGAAGTGAAGCAACATTAAATTTTCCGAAGCACATCCCTTGGTTGAAGAAGCATATAGATCATACGACGGAAGCACTGTTTTATCTTGAGGCATGAAGCATGAATCAATCAAATTTGTCTTAGAAAGCATCGTGCAATTCGTCAGTGATAGACGTTGCAGCGGTGGTCGGCGTCACACCACACCGTGATCTCGGCGGAGAAGTTGGCTTCCCTACGCTCGAATCTAAGCCAGCGTCGAGCCCCACCAGCTTGAGGACGAGAAGCATGAACTACACCGACCAGGCGCAGTGCTTCGTTGCCACGCTCACCCTCGCCGTGATGCGACATGCGTTGGGCTGCTTAGCCGCCGCGCGTCATACTGTGGTTGTTGATGCTCCGCGGCTCTCCCTTGTCGGTCCGGACGACGCCTTCTAATTGAGGTCTGGTCCACAGACCATGCAGCATCGGCGAGCTCCGCCGGAAGCACGAGCAGCAGCTAGCGACGGAAGGGCCGGACACGGCGGCAACGGCGAGCCAAGACCCGTCAGGAACGACGATTGTGGCGACGGCGCTGGGCTCGTTTGGTACGTGCGGGTCATATATATAGCCCAAACATGACTCGTTGGATGCGTCTCTGCAAATGTACGGCGTTTTGCTACGCATCGGACCACGATATCTAGTATTTACCTAAAAACAAACACACCTTAAATGACACTTGAAGATGGCACCGTGTGAAGGGTGGAGAGGAGGCGACGACTACCAGAGGGAGTAAGAGGGGAGGGTTGATTATGGAGGTGCATCTTATATTCTTGTAGAGTCGGCATGCTTTGCGGTTGGTTGCATTTCAAGGCTTTAGTACATAGGGAAGAGCAGTCGTGGAATACCTCGCCATACCTTGGACCGGGCGGGGCCTAAAAATGCCCGCCCCGAGCTTGGTCCGACCCGATTGTTGGGCCATAAAATCAGGCCCGAGACCAAAAAATCCCGACTGGCCCGACCCGACCCTGGCGCAGATCACATATTTTCAAGCTCCAAGCCTTCTTGTAGACGTTGATTACTATCTCACTGAAAACTATCATTTTCCGTTTACTTTCTGAAATGGCCTGCGCCGGGATTTTCAGGTCGGCCTTCTTGTAGACGTTGATTACTATCTCACTGAAAACTATCATTTTCCGTTTACTTTCTGAAATGGCCTAATCCCATCTACTTCCTGACGATGGTGTAATAATATCATAAATTCTAACGCACATGACCTCCTATGTTTATTTTCGGTGAGCTATCCACCTTTCAAACGTGGGAAACAATTTGAAACAGATTTTGCAATTTGAAGACTCCCATGGTTGATTCTGAACTCTGAAGGCCAACCTCCTGATATAACTGGTGTGGTTTTCACAAAATCATAGGCTACACATAGTTCCGACATCTAAAAAGTTGAAACATCAGTTTATGTTTAGAAAAACCTGAAAAATAATCAAGTACATACATGTCAACATGTACATATCATTATGCAGAGAATGTTTTAATATGTGGCCTACACAAGAAAAGGCAAATGTGAATACCTGAATTTTTGTAATGTCTATTTAGAGCCGAAATTCGTGTAGCAAAAATACAAAGTATTTAAAAAAATTGCACATTAATAGAAATCATCTTTATGTATCAGAATTTTTGTAACCTCTGAATATCATTTTTTAAAGGACATAAAGTATAACTTATACTATGAAACATATTTTGTGGAGGAGGGAACACGTACAGACATACAGTCATTTACTGTCTTCGACCCGTGTGATCAAATTCTTTGGAGAATTGCTGAACAAACTACAAAGTTACTTTCATGATGAGAATAGACAAATGAATCAAGAAATCATAATGCACAAAACGTACAATTTTTTAGATAATATACCTCCAATAGCAGCAGAAACTGAAAATGTTTTATTTGAACGTAGTTACAACTCTTTTAGATGACTTGGGCCACTATGTCAGCATCTATTTTCTTGTCTGTCCTAGAGAAAAAAGCGAAGAATCTATTTGTAGAATGTACTTTATTCGTTTCCTGAAAATCCAACATACACCTTCTTGATGTGACTAATCTTGCTCTCGTGTACCTCCCATTCTTCTTCGGACTGAAACTTCTCAAGAAAATCATCGGCTGTGCTCTCGAGGTGCAATGCAGCGAGGTTGCGGAGGAACTCAACACCTTGAGGCAGCTCCTTCAGTGCTGGACAACCTGTTACCGTAAGATGGACTAGGTTCGCCATAGAGCCTTCTTCTATCTCAATCCGTCTAAGTTGTGGTGCACCGTGTATCAGAAGTGATTGAAGTTTGGGAAATGATCCTGCAGAGAACTGCATGATCTCACCTTGAAATGCATGCAGAATACAGAGCGATAACAAACGATCTGATCGGAGGTAGCAGAAAAGATCTTGGTTGATCGCTGAGAACCACAGATGCAGATGGGTGATGTTCTCAAGGCATCGAGCTGATATGAAGAGGTTGCCCGCTGTGGTCTTCTCCAGCGGACCCCCAACCTCGAGCTTCTGAATTGTTTGAGGCAATTGAACAGATGTAAGCTGCAGCACTTCATCGCCTTTCGAGGACACTAACAAATGTTGAAGGTTACAAACCTTGGAGATAGCACTGCACAACCTTGCAGATTGACCTGATCTTACATCTGTAATGCCAAGCGTCCTTAGCTCGGACAAACATGCAATGTTCTGCAACATCTCGTCATTTGCTTTGAGATTTTGAAGAGTTTGCAGACTAGTGGAATGCCATTTTCCCTGAGGAGAAGTTACACCAGTGGATACCATGACATTGCTCGCAGTGCCATCGGTTCCAGATGCAAACAGGTGCCTCAGCTTCTGGAGCTTTGTCATTTCTTCGGGCAGTGTTGTAATTCTTGTGTTGTAAGCATCCAAAACTTCTAAGTTCTGTAACTTTTTTTATTTCTTTAGGAAGCACATCGATTTCAGTTCCTCGCAAACCCAGATATCGCAGATTAAACAAGCTGAACACTTGGACGGGTATAGTTCTAACTGGAGTTCCCCCTAGGTCTAAAACTGACAACAGCTTGAGTGACGTGAATAAAGCACTTTGAGCGCCCATAGGGATACATTTGTCAAAGACAAGTAATGAGCGCACATGTGTTAGCTCATGTTTCGGAAGCATAGAATCCGCACTCTGGATTGACATCCTTCGTGCTTTGCCTAGAATAGAGGTTGTTTTTTAGCTGTCATACACAGCAGAAAACATCTCCTCTTTCGATTTTGACAGAGCAAGAACACGGATGATGCATTCGACATTCACGGACACGTCCAAATTCATTTCTCTTAGCTACTTGTAGCAGGCAACGGTTAACTAGCTCATTCAGGTAATCCTCGGCAATCTCTTCCTCTGCTCTTGTCTCACTCCGTTTGACGAATCCCTCTGACACCCAGAATCTAATTACCTTCTTCCTTCTGATCCTGTAGCCCTCTGGGAACAAACAACAGAATAAAAAACAGTTCTTCAAATTGTTGGACAGATCCTCCAAGCTAACCTTCAAAATGAGGTTCATGTCAAGGACTGCATTGCTCGTTAGCTGCAACTCAATATCTTTATGCACTTTCTCCCACTCATAACAAGTCTGGCTTCGGAAGGACAAGAGGCGTCCTATGCACACAATAGCTATTGGCAAGCCATCACAACTCTACAATTTTTCGACCCCACAGCTCTAGTTCTTTAGGAAAAGTTTTATCTTCCATTTTCCAGAATGCTTCTTTACAGAACAATTCCCATGAATGCTGGCTTTCCAACGGTCTGAGATCAATTATGTAGTTCACTTTTGCTACCGATGCTACATCATGGATCCTTGAAGTAAGCACTATCTTACTGGAACAATCTCCCCCAGCAAAAGCATCACGAATTTCAAACCAAACATTAGCATCCCATAGGTCATCCAAGATGAGGATATACCTTCTACCGTGCAGATAACTTTGCATCATGTCAACTAGGCCTTCACGATCCATGGAATCTATGCCTTCACATAGTGTCGCCCAATCTTTCTTGCAGAACTTCTTCAATATCTGTCTTAGCAGATCAACAGACCTAGAGTGTCGGAGAATAGCCCCCGAGAACCAGGAATCGAGAGGGGCTGAACACGACACTTTGTCAACACTCGTCAACCTCGGCGACCAAGCTCGACGAACTTGCGAGAACTCATCACGGCAGAGATGGACACGAGCTCGTACCCAGGTTCAGGCCCTCCTTGCGGAGTAAAGACCCTACTTCCTACTGTGTTGTATTGCACTGCTTCGAGAGGTTACAGTACAGAGTTGCTTGCCGAGGGCAAAGCTTACAACAATGGTGGGACTCTTTTCCTCTAAGAGCTCCTTTCTCTCTTTGGTCTAGTAGTCTTGGGTGAAGGAATGATCGGTCCCCTTGTCCAGTGGTGCCTCTCCTCCTTATATAGGCTCGGGGGCGGAGGATAGGGTTCCTCCGCAATGCCGGTGTTGGTCTTGCTGGTCTTCGTCAGGTCCTGCCACCGTCCGGCCTAAGTAGTGGCCGGCGCTCAGCGGTTCGTGGGGTCACTCCGGTGACGTCGTCGTTGGAGCGGAGCGGCAGGTTGTCCCATTAACGCCGGAATGGTATGCTTGGTAATCCTCCCTGCTTAGGGCAGCTTTGCCGCTCCCCTTTAAGCATGGAAACGGCAACTGCGGCCCCTTCGTCATCCTGCACGGATGCGTGCGTTGCCCTGCTGCGGGGCACAACCCATGTGCGCCCTGCCAAGATGGAAGAGCCTCGCCAAGCACTTCGAGTGCTACGACGCCTCGAGAGGGGAAAGTCTCTCGAGGCGGTCCCCTGGCCGCGGGGACTTAGTCGCTTCCTTCGGTACCGAGCCCCCTGCGAGGAAAGACGCCTCGCGGGCTCGCCAGGCACCACGGCCTAGTCCTTAGCCGCGTCTCGCGTCTAAAGGTCTAGGGCCAGAAAGGCCGGCCCATGATACCCCAGTTTCCATTGGGCCGACAGTAGCCCTCGGGCCCTTGACGGGGATGCCGCAGCCCACGTGCAGAGGCGAGGTGTCCAGGGCCCAAAACGGCCGTTCTGGGCCAAGAAACGTGATGTGCGGTTACCGCCCAGGGCCGCCTCGGCTTCTTCGGTGCCTCGGCCGTGGGGATCGGTCCCGCCACGTCTGACGGAACTGCACCACGCGGAGGTTAAAGATAGAGGAACCGGGAACCGGCGTGATTCCCCATCACTCTCCACATTTCCCTTCGTCTTCTCTTTCCTTGCGCCGTAACTTCTCGGGACCTCCGCCGCCGCCGCGATGTCGCCCAAGAAAGCCATCGCCGCGCAGAAAGCCAAGGCCGCGGCCTCATCCGGTGGAGGAGCCACGGCTGGGCGCGGCCGCGCCCGGAAGCCTGCCCTGGAGGACAGCCGCATGCGGACCCTCGAAAAGCTGGACGGGGTGCAGTTCATGGCCTCCTCTGCGTTGAGCGAGCGGGGGGAAACGAAGCTCTGCCCTGGGGGTTCCCCCGTAGGCCTCGGTGCCCCTTACTACCCCATCTTCCTCCATACTTTGTATGCGGGGCTCGTCCCCCCTTTTCTGAGTTCTTCCTCGCCATCCTGAAGCACTACCGAATCCACCTGCTTCACCTCCACCCCAACTCCGTTCTTACTCTCTCCATATTCGCCTACTTCTTCGAGGCGTATGTTGGGGTTATGCCCTCGGTAGATCTTTTCCGCAGCTACTACGCCATGCGCTTCACAGCGTCCTCCGAGACCACGGGATGCGTCTCCTTCTGGATTACTGACGGCATGGCGAAGTGCTACATCCCCATCGCCTGGAAGGAGGCAGTCCCCATCACATGTATGACGAAGAAGGTGGAGGACTTCCGCAAGAGGTGGTTTTACGTGGAGATCTCGGGGGGAAGTCCCTTCTTCGAGCTGCCTTCGGGGCCCCCGGTGAAGCACGATGGCTGGGGCAGTTTCTCCCTGTGCCACTCTTCCCTCAGCCATGTGGAAGGGCGCCTTGCCGAGTGAAAGATCGATATGTCGACTATAAGGAGGGGTGATTAGGAGACTACCAAATTTTAATTCTTTTTCGATTAATTAGGGCTTGAGCAATGTGTAACAAAGGTTGACTAGATGTGCACTAGATGATAGCAACCTATGTGATACAAACAAGGTAAGTAGCGTAGCGGAAACAACAAGTAAAGGATAGAAATAACCGCAAAGTGGAGACACGGAGATGTTTCCTGTAGTTTCTTCCCAAGGGAAGTACGTCTACGTTGGAGGAGTGTGGAGCCACCTAGGTGCTCCAATAGATGGATGTGCTCACTCTATTCTCCGTGAGCTTTACCCGTGGGGGTTTGGCTCATCCACTATGAGGTCACCTTGATGGCGTTGACCAAGCCGGTACACAAAGGTCAGGGAACTCCACAATGAGTTGGAGCCTCCCAACAATGCCTCGGACTCCCTCCAAGACTCACAAAGACACCTAGGGTTACAAGCAACCCAGTATGTAGAATCCACACGTGAAGTGTGGGAGGAACGGAAATTCCTTCGGTGGAGATGTAGATCTAGACCTCCTCCTTCACTCCTCAAAGAATCAAGACGATTGGGTGGATGGAGTGGGAGATCTAGGAGATTGAAGCTTTTGCAATAATGGGGCTTTGGCAATAAATGGGGATTCAATTCTAGTAGCTCAAATTGTCCCAAGGTATGTGGAGGGGTATAAATACTCCCTCCCTCCCTTCTGCCCGTTGGGGGACAGAACCCCACGCGAGCGGTAGTACCGCTGGGATAGCCGGTACTACCGCCGCGGTCTTCTCAGCGGCCTCAAGGCCAGTCAACGGTCTTCCTCCTCGTCGCTCGCTTCCCACCTCGCCAGTACCAGGAGGTACCGCTGGAGGTACCGCTGGAGGTACCGGAACCGTGGGAAGAACTGCCGAAACGGCGGCACCCGCGGCGGTACCTGCGGCGGTACCGAATCTTCGCTGCTCCTCTTCAAATGGCGGTACCAGGTGGTGCCGCTGGCGGTATCGGGACCGCGCGAGGAACGCCGAAACGGAGGTACCCGCAGCGGTACCTTCAGCGGTGCTGCCCTTAGCAGCGAGTCCCAGGGAGCTGGCGGTACTACCGCCTATCCCAGCGGTACTACCGCCCCTGGAGACTTTCACTTATTTTGCTCCTTTTCACCGCGTAGAAACAATGGAGGTATATATAAAACTTGTTTAAGCTTGCATAAACTTGTTAGATGCAACCTTTGTATTATCATCAACATCAAAACATGATTAAGAGCAACAATGCTCTTTCAATCTCCCCCTTTTTGATGATTGATGACAATACAATGATTTGCTACAAAATGATTCGAAAAATTTAGACGGAGCTCCCCCTAGATATGTGCACTACTCAAGAGTAGTCTTTGAAGATCAAAAATGCACATCGACTAGGATCAACACTCCCCCTAGATTTTCAAACCATGCAAGATAGATAAAACATGACCACACAAATCTTGCAACTAACATAGGAGGTTTAACACAAATAACAAGTTTAAACATGTCTTACACCATGCATAACAAAGTACTTGAAGCGATAATAAACAAAGTTCACAAGCTCATAAGAATCAAAGAGAACACCAAAAGCTTGTGACTTAACCCATGCAAATCCCTCGAAAACCTAATAGACATCTCTCCCCCTTTGGCATCAAGACACCAAAAAGGGAGAAACCATAGCTAGCGTCCCAAACCCTAGTCGGAGAGGTCTTCGTTGCTTGGGGGGCGAGGACGGCGACGTGAGGAGACTTCGGGTTCACCCTCATAATCGGACCAAGTGAAAATGTGGCCCTCTTCATCCTTAGCTTGCCAATTGCTCCAAGTGGTGATGTTCATCTCCGAACCAGAATGCACATCCTCTTCTCCATCATCACGGCGACGTTGAATGTCACGTTGACGAGCCATCTTGTCCTCCTTGTGATTTTCCCAAGTGCGCAACTCCACGGCCTTGGACATACAGAAAATCTTCTTCATTTACCTTGCCATCCATTCAAAACCATCTCCCTTCATAGGAGCCCGTGAGGGACCAGCAGTGTCTTCAGCGGTCTTGTCCTTGGCCTTGTCATCCTTATGCTTCTCGGTATGATCCTTGATGAGCAGCTTCTTGGGCTTGTGTTCAATCCACAGCTTGGGATCTCCAAGACCCTCGGTTAGAAAGCGATGATTCCAAGCCCATAGGATGATCTTCATGACAAGGGGCCCGTGACAAGCATTCTTCTTATTCATGATGACAACAAACAGCTCATTCCAAATGAAATCCGCAATATCAAGCTTCCTCTCGGTAGTCTTCAATTGATGAGTCTTGACCAACAAGGTGCAGAGATAGCCATGGACTTCATCCAAGTTGCCAACCTTGGGGTTAAGAACCATGCGATAGATGCGATGCATGATATCATAGGGACGATAGAGCCCCTCAGACTTCCCAACCTCAAACCGCTTCCAAAATAAAGAGGACGAGGCGATTCCTTTTCCAGTGGTCTTGGGTTTTCATGAACTCGGAACCAAGAGCTTGACAAGTGAGGTGGAAGCAAGGATTGAGTACCATGGTTTTCAAAACCAAGCATAGCTGTGATGTCTTTCCAATTCTCACAAAAGACGTGATCTTTGGCCATCCAAGAGAGATAAGGAATTTGATCTTCGGTACCAAAATGAACTGTGGCATAGAATTGGCAAACAATCTGCTCATCATAGTCTTGCTTGAGGGACATAAGAGGGAGAAGCCCTTGCTCTTGACAAATAGACATAGCTTCTCCAAAGTACTCCGGGTGCCTTGACATGTGATCCAAATCAATCCAGCGCTGAGGCACCACATTCTTCTCTGGCTTCCGATACAGTAACTCAGAGTAGCATTGGGCTTGGAAGACGTTGTGGAAGAAAGGATTGTCGCCTCTAAACTCGGGGAGTAGGTTGTGCCGGGCAGTGGCATAGGCATCCAACTTTCTTTGGGCAAGATACTGCGGTTCCGGCAACTGGCTTGCAGTGAGATACTTGTTCTTGGCCTTCGGCACTTTCGTGGTCTTGGGCTTGGCCTTGCGGGAAGAGGAAGCCAGATGATACTCCTCCTCCATCTCATCAACTTGCTCAACATGGGCCTTGCCCCGAGCTTTCTTGGGAGCTCGACCTCTCTGACCACCTATGAATAGCAATGGATAGGAAGCATGGGGATAAGTTAATGCAAAATGATTTCATGATTTGGGAAACAAGAGCACAAGTGAACGAGAGTGAGAGAATTTAGTGGCTAGAGATGTGTTCAAACACTTGGAGTAGAGGTATCACAAAGAGATGATGAACTAATTTCAACAAGGAACCAGAGTATCATCTCTAGGTGACTCCTATAATCCTAGATGAACTACAAAAATAGACAATGAATCCTAACAAAACTTATACACAAGGTTCTAGGTTCCCTAAATTGCATCTCTACCAAACCAATTTGTCAAAAACACTTAGAGGATACATCATCTATACATCTCCACCCATCAACTAGGTGAGAGAGAGGGAGAGGACATACCGGTGCTCATGGCAAGGGTCAAGGGTGAGGGAGAGGTGTCGGAGTGTCCCCGGGGCGTGGGAGGGGAAGCCCTTGGCCGGGGCACTCGTTTCAGGCTGCAGTCTGGAACTATCAGACTTCAGTAACAGAAGTTACCGAAATTCAGATTAAGGAGTACAGAAATAAAGCTCTAGATAACAGAAATTGATGCCGACTGTATACGATTAATAACCTTTAATAAGCCAATTGTTCAGACGAGCAGGGGCAATCAGAATTCAGAAGTAAAAAAACGCATGGCGACCAGTAACATCAGTGCAGAACCTTACATATGCAGACTAAGAAAAACAAATACAGTAGATAGCAAGAAAACAGAGGACATATAGAAAACTCACTTCCGTCGACCCGCTGTCTCCAGCAACCTCTACCCCGCCGCTATGCCGCGGAGTTGGTCACCGAGATCTCCGAGGTACGGTGCCTCTCCATGGAGCGGGGCGCACCGCGTCATGGAATGGAATGGAATGGGAGAGTGCTACGATTCAAAGCGAGAGTCAAAGCCGCGCCGCAGCTTCCTTCTCCTTGCGTGGATACACGCTGCCATGCCACCCTTGTGTGCGAATGCGAATCCGCGGCGGTGTCGCGGCTGTTTTGTCTTGGTCTGCTTACCCACGAAGTCGTCGTGCACGCGTCTCGGAGAAGAGGGCAAGAGGCTACCTCCGGAGGATATAGTCAGAGCATCTGCAACAGGCGCCCAACGCGCCGGCGCGGTATAAAAAGTTTGCAGCGCCAAAAAGACATTTTGGCGCATCACGTGTCTGTTTCGCTTTAGCAGACGCGCCAAAACGTCGCGCCAAAACTTGCCGCTTTAGCAGACGCACTAAAATAGAGTGCCAGAAACCTTATCCACAACGAGAGCGCGCTGAAATTGGATCGAAAAAAGACATGAAAATAGAAATATATTATAGTTTGACGAACACACCTACGCGCACACGCGCTACAAACGCACACCCGGATACACTATGCGCATATAGGCGCTTAACACACTACACGCCGGCGGAACGTGCCGGCGATCTAGAAGTCGCTGTCGGAGGAGTAGAAGTCGTTGTCGGAGTTCGTTATGTCGGAGACGGTGTCCTCCAGCGCGGTCCACATCGGGTCGCCGGCGGGCCACCAGGCGCGGCCGGCCGCCAGTTCAGCCTCCGCCGCCGCCCTGAGCACCCTCCTCTCCTTGTGCCATTCATGCATCTCGGCCCGCTCCGCCGCCATTGTGTTCCAGTGCTCGAGCTCCTCGCGCATCTGGTCCGGGTGGGCGCGGTACCACATGTCCACGGCGAGGCGGTCGTTCTCCGCGACGAGGTCGAGCGTCGCGCAAAGGCGGAGCGCGCGGCGGTCCTCGGCGGTGACGATGACCGGCTGAGGCGCCCGGTTCACCGCCTCCTGCAGGTTGCGGGAGTCGGAGAAGTTCATGGAGGCCGGGTCGCGGCCGAGACGCCACGCCGCCGCGTCGTACGCGCGGGCGGCGGCCTGCGCGCTGAAGAACGTCCCTAGTGGGACGCGGGTGTCACCGGAGCGGATCTCCGCGCTGTAGCGACCGTTGGCGCGGCGTCGGACGCCGCTGTAGCCGGACTGCGAGCGGCGGCGGCATCGTGGGAGGGGAAGCGGTTGAGCGGCGGAGGTGGCTGGAATCCTAGCGTTAGCGGGAGGGAGGGGAAGCGGTTGCGTTACGCGTGGTGGAGCGCGCGCTGGACGCGGGGCGGTGTATATAGCGCCGAAACTGCCGCTTTGGCCCGCGCGCGCCTCGCTTTTTTCCAGCGCACCCTTTTTTCCGCGCCTGCTGGAGCGGCCGATTTGGCCCCGTGCGGGAAAAACAGTTATTTGGCGCGCGCGGGCCAATTTGGGCGCCTGTTGGAGATGCTCTTACAAACCTATTTGGTGCTCCCCTGCTTCCAATTTTTTTAAAATAAATTTAAATGTTTCAAAAACTTCTAAAAAAAGTTTGAATATTCAAAAAAATGAGCCTATAACCTCCAAAAAAATCAGGTCTAAAATTAAGCTTTCTTGTGATACGTCATTTTTTTGCCGATTTTACCCTCTCACCGAATCACATATTTACCCACCATAAGTCATATACCGGTTTGTTTTTTTCCGGTGCGTACGTCGCTCTGTTTTACAGAAAAATCCCTGACAAATAGGGAAAGTAACCGCAGTTCATAAGGAAATTAACCCGCAGTCACGCGAACAAGTCCACGCGGCCGACCTCGTCGACTTTGCTGCGCCCCGCGGCCGCCACCGGCCCAGACCTCCTCGTAGCCGCCCTGCCCCATGGCAGACCCCGACACGGACGACGTCGCCGCCGCCGTCTTGACCCGTGCCCGCCTCGGCCCGGACCTCGTCGTCCTCGCCGCCTTGCTCTATGGCCGACCTCGGCCTGGACGACCGCGTCACCGCAGCAGCCCCGCGGCCCAGAGCTCCTCTCCGTCGCCGCCGTGCCCCGCCTCTGACCCCGGCAGGGAAAAACTCGTCGCTTCCGTCTTGCCCCGCGGCCGGCTCCTGCCCGGAGCCCCGGACCTCCTGGCCGGCGCCGTTGTGCCTGCTGCCGGGAATCCTCCATGGCCGCCGCCCCCTGGCTCCTCGCGCCGTCGCAAGCCGTACCCTGGATTCTCGCGCTGCGGCCGCCCCTTGGCTTCTCGCGCCGCTGTCGTGCGCTGGAATTTCGCTCGCGCCCAGCTACCGAGTTCCCGCGCCGGCGAGCTGCCGATTACCAGTTCCGCCGCCACGAGTTTCCCATTTCCCTGCTTTGAACGACGTTATCCATTGTCCTCACATCGACGCCCCACCTACCTCCATCGCCCTCCCAAGGATCTCCTTCCCTCGCGGCAGTATCATGCTTCTCCCTCCCAACATTATGTGCTCCGACCGCCGTGGCTCTCTTGTGCGCCGCCGCCGCCCCGCAAGCTTGCACCGGCCTTACTATAATTCTCCCGCTGCCCGTCGATTGTACTGCCGCCCACATGTGTGTGCTACTGTGCTTCCTCGTGCGGGCGCCTGTGCTTGCTGCTGTTCTAAACCGGCGTGTGGTACTGTGGGTCTGTGGTTGACCAGATTGGATGATCTGATTAGTGCGTGTGTGCTTGTCATACAGTGGTTGTTGCTTTGCTCTCTCCCTCAAATGAAGTATAGCCTCGTGAGATTAATTTTTGAATAAAATTGTGGATGTAAATACCGTGCTTTTGGCGGCGGCAGACGTTGAGTTTACACTTGACAAGGATTCCTTGCAATTAGCAGAAAGCTGCGGCTGGAGCTAACTGATGGCTAGCATGTAATCTACTGATCTATTCTTAGTTAATTTGTTCAATATGGATAAGCCGATCCGCTTGGAAAAATTTCTTGCGCTTTGTAACCCAGTTTATGCCTCAAAACGCACTTAGATCTATTGATTGATTTCTGACATCAGTGCACCGTATGTGCTCAGAAACGGATGAGTGACATGGCGTACAGTGGTTTCAGAAGATGCATAGCTCTTGTACTGCTGGAGCAAGCTTTGCATCCATAAATTCAGTTTTTCATGCTTCTGTTATAGGAATCGTGATGCTCTTGTATTGCTGGAATCGCGTGCTTTGTATTTTCATGTAAAGTTTGGTTTCATCTTTAATCACTAGGTTGCATGCTTCAAATCAAAATTTGGCCAGCGGATCGAGTTGATGTCTCATGTGCTTAGTTCTTCTCTGATGCAGATACAGGCATGTTGTCCATAGATATTATTGGTTTTTCTTCCCAACAATACAAGATATATGTGTCCTTGGCCTCTATTTCTAATATGTCTTTTTTCTTTCAAATAGTTTTACGAATTGTTTTTTTTTTGGCATTGAAGCAATAAGTCTATCTTTTATGTTTTTCATGACTACTTAAAAAGACCGAGTTACACAATCGTCGTTCCTTTCGTAGTGAAAGGTCAAAAATCCTGTAGCAACGCACGGGCATATTTTCCTAGTTGAGAAAAAAGATCCATGCATGAATAGTGTTATTTTTCTTTTTTTTCTTTTTGTGACACTAGTGGCAGTGCACTGCGACACACGTCTCATAAATTATTATACTATAAACACGTCTTTGAACCTACGTTTGTTTCATTGAATTATTTTACGAGGCCAGTTAAATTTCTTTCATGATACAAAATTAAAATCGGACCAAATATCTACCTTGAATTAATACTCCACATTCCAGTTAGCAATGATGATTTAGGAAGAGGTTTTTCTTTCCGGATTGCTGACATATTTATCTTTTTATCGTTTGTATATGTGAAGTACACGGAAAGAGCATAATAACCTGTCAACATAAATAATATAATCAATTATAATTAATTGAATGAAAAGTGCTCATACCATGTATATAGTTTTTATTTGTTCCCCATTGTACTAGCATTTAGCCCGTTTAATTTACATATTATAAACACACACAAAACGTGGAAGTGCATAAAAACTAGGTTTTTTCAGCAAAGAAATTTGTCTAGGTAAACAATACCGGTTGAAACTGCCAAGCACGGGGAATACATTTAGTGAAGAAAAGTTGTCTTGCCACTCTATGTCTCTCTCTGCTCTTCTACACCCCCTTTGACCGCGTTATTCGTTCTCAATCATGTGCTCCCAGGACAACCCAGCTGTCTCCTCCCTTCCTACACGTCTCATTGCTTCTATGTCTGGTGATACGTGTAAAACACACGTTTGTTGGGAGATCTCAAGAGGAAGGTGTAATAAGTGCAGCAGCAAGTTTTCCCTCAGTATGAAACCAAGATTATCGAACCAGTAGGAGATGAAGGCACTTCTGAAGGTGTCAATGCGCCAGAAAAAGTAGCATCGAAGGGGAGGTCTGACTGTTGACTTGGAACCTGTACACGACACAACCAAAATACTTTGCCCCAACTTAACGGTGAGGGTGTCAATCTCACCGGCTTGCTGAAAACAAAAGATTAGACGTATAGTGTGAAAAATGGTGTTTGTTTGCAGAGAATGTAAAAGAACAGTGTTTGCAGTAGGTTGTATTATCATTGTAAAAGAATGAACCGGGGTCCACAGTTCACTAGAGGTGTCTCTCCATAATAAATAAATAACATGCTGGGTAAACAAATTACAACTGGGCAATTGACAAAATAGAGAATGCATAACAATGCATGTACAAGACATGATGACTACTATGAGATTTATTTGGGCATTACAACATGATACATAGACCGTTATCCAACAGCATGTATGACTAATGATCTACCTTCAGGTTAACATCCGTGTCCCCCGTTGGTATTAAGTTGCAAGCAACAGATCATTGCATTAAGTAAATTGCATAATGTAAGCAACACAATTATCCTTAGACAAAGCATCGTTGTTTTACCCCTAGTGGCAACAGCACATCCACAACCTTAGAGGTTGCTGTCACTCCCCCAAATTAAATGGAGACTGAACCCACTATCTAGCATAAATACTCCCTCTTGGAGTTACAAGCATCTACTTGGTCAAAACATCTACTAGTAACGGAGAGCATGCAAGATCATAAATAACATATAAGATAGATCAATAATCAACTTGGCATAGAACTCAATATTCATCGGATCCCAGCAAACACAACATGTAGCATTACAATAAGATGATCTTCATCATGATAGGCAGCTCACAAGATCTAAACATGATGGCACAATAGGAGAAGACAACCATCTAGCTATTGCTATGGACCCGTAGCCCAAGGATGAACTACTCACGCATCACTCCGAAGGCAGGCATGGCGATGTAGAGCCCTCCGGTGATGATTCCCCTCTCCGGCAGGGTGCCGGGAAGAGCTTCAGAACCCTCCTGAGATAGGGTTGATGACGGCGGCGGCTCTGAAACTTTTCGTGGAATATGTCTCGGATGTCTAGGGTTTTCCCGAATAGATGAATATATATGCGGAGGGGCGACGTCGGTGGGCACCCGAGGAGCCCACACCATGCCACGGCGCGGCAGGAGGTGGGGACGCGCCGTCACGTGGTGTGGCCGCCTCCTCGGTCACCTTCGTGTCTCCTTCGGACTCCGTGTACGTGACAGCGAAATAGGGACCTAGGCTTTTGTTTCGTCCAGTTCCGAGAATATTTCCAGAACAACTTTTCTGGAATAAAAAACAGCAGAAAACAGGAACTGGCACTGTGGCATCTTGTTAATAGGTTAGTCCCAGAAAATGCATAAAAATGCTATGAAGTGTAAATAAAACATGTAGCAATTGGTATAATATTAGCATGGAACATCAGAAATTATGGATACGTTGTAGACAAAAATGCTTGTATAATATTAGCATGGATAATATTAGCATATCATGCAGTTATTCACTGGTATCATTGCTTGTCTGATTGGATCAGGGCAAAAATGTGAAGATAATTAAGCGGTTAAAGTTGTAATTAATTGGGACTGGGCACCCCATTTGCCAGCTCTTTTTTGCAAAATTATTGGATAAGCGGATGTATATGCCACTAGTCCATTGGTGAAAGTCTGTCAAAGGTAAATGACAAGGTTGATAGATAAAACTCCACATAACTTCCTCATGAGCTATAAAACATTGACACAAATAAGGAGTAATAACATTTGAATAGTTTAAAGGTAGCACATGAAGTATTTACTTGGAATGGCAGGAAATACCACATAATAGGTAGTTATGGTGGACACAAATGGCATGGATTTTGGCTCAAGGTTTGGATGCTCGAGAAGCATTCCCTCTCAGTACAGTGTTTAGGCCAGCAAGTTTGTTTGAAGCAAACACAGGATAACAACTGGTACAGCAAGGCTCACATGAAAACATATTACAAACATTATAAGGCTCTACATTGTCTTCCTTGTTACTCAAACGCTTTTACCGGAAAATATCTAGACCTTAGAGATACCAAACATGCAAACCAAATTTCAACAAGCTCTGCGGTAGTTCTTGAGTAATAGGTTTTAACCACATGATACAAGAGCTTAAACATGAACTACTTGAGAGCTATAAACTATTGCCAAGTATCAAATTATCCAAGACAGTGATCTACAAGAATATGTATGTCTTTTCCAAAACCATCTACCACATGTAGCATTTTCTGTTTCCAACCAAACACCAATCAATTTATTTCAACACAAACTCTCCAATAATTTATCAATGAAACAGGAGAGCACTTCTCTACAAGAACTAACAGCTCTGAACAAGAGATGCATGAAAAACAGGAGATAAAAGCATAGCAGTAGCTAGACAAGACTACTCAACAAATATAAGTGAAGAATACGAGTATTCATATGAAAAAGCGGAGCGTGTGTCTCTCCCACACAAGAATGCTAGGATCCAATTTATTCAGAAAATAAAGCAAAAATAAAAGCACACATACGCTCCAAGTAAAGCACATAAGATGTGAAAGAATTAAAATATAGTTTCACTAGAAATGACATGATAAGTTGTTGATGAAGAAGGGAATGCCTTGAGCATCCTCAAGCTTAGACGCTTGACTATTCTTGAAATATGCTTGGGTGACCCACGGGGGCATCCCAAAGCTTAAGCTTTTCACTCTTCTTGATCACATTATATCATTCTCCTCTCTTGATCCTTGAAAACTTCCTTCACACCAAACTCAGAGTAATTCTCATTAGAGGGTTAGTGCATAATCAAAAATTCACGTGTTCTGCAAGGATGATACGTCTCCAACGTATCCATAATTTCTGATGTTCCATGCTTATATTATACCAATTGCTACATGTTTTATATACACTTTATATCACTTTTATGCATTTTCTGGGACTAACCTATTAACAAGATGTCACAGTGCCAGTTCTTGTTTTCTGCTGTTTTTGTATTTCAGAAAAGTTGTTCTGGAAATATTCTCGGAATTGGACGAAACAAAAGCCCACGTTCCTATTTTCCCGACACGTACACGGAGTCCAAAGGGGAGAAGGAGGTGGGCCGCCCTCACCATGCCATGGCGTGGGTGGGCCCTGGGCCGCGCCGCCACGTGGTGAGGAGCCCTCGGGTCCCAACCGACCATCGTCCTTTCGCCTATATATTGCCCCCGACGCGAAAATCCTAAAATAATCAGTCATATTCCACGAAGAGTTCCGCAGTGCCGCCGCCATCCAAAACAAGTTTCGGGGGACAGAAGTCTCTGTTCCGGCACGCTGTCGGGACGGGGAATTTCCCCGGAGCCATCTCCATCGACTCCACTGCCATCTACATCGCCGTTGCTGCCTCCCATGATGAGGAGGGAGTAGTTCTTCCCCGAGGCTGAGGGCTCTACCGGTAGCTATGTGGTTTATCTCTCTCTCCACTGGTGTGATCTTTATGTGATCATGAGCTTTGTAATATAATTGAATAAGTAGATGTTACTCTTCATCTATTATGCTACTCAAGTGATTTTATTAATGTGATCTCCGGAGTCACCTTGTCCCACGGTGTGAAGATGACAGTGTGCGCAAGGTGTGTGGCTCTTAGGCTAAAGTTTGCATAAATACTTATCATGAGTTATAATTTGAGTTGGATGTCTCCATGGAATTGTGGTGTTTGTTTACTCAGACTTTGAGGTGTGCTTTTGCAGCCCTACGCAATGAATTGGTGTTCGTTATCCAACCGGAGTGTGGTTCAGAGTAGCATAGTGAAGAGAAGATACTTATGTATTCAATTATGATGTCATTGTTGAGAGTGTCCACTAGTGAAAGTATGATCCCTAGGCCTTGTTTCTAAGGATTGAAACACCGTTTACAACAAGTTCTGCTACATGTTTGCTTGCTGCCATTTTTATTTTAGATTGCAATTACTACTTACAATCATCCATATTACTTGTATTTCACTATCTCTTCGCCGAACTAGTGCACCTATACATCTGACAAGTGTATTAGGTGTGTTGGGGACACAAGAGACTTCTTGTATCTTAATTGCAGGGTTGCTTGAGAGGGATATCTTTGATCTCTACCTCCCTGAGTTCGATAAACCTTGGGTGATTCACTTAAGGGAAACTTGATGCTGTTCTACAAACCTCTGCACTTGGAGGCCCAACACTGTCTAAAAGAATAGAAGCGTGCGTAGACATCAAGCTATTTTCTGGCGCCGTTGCCGGGAGGTAAGTGTTGGAAGGTATCTCCTTTAGATTCTGCAATTATTTCTTTTTGTTTCTTGTTTTTATTTTCACTAGTTAGGCTTAATGGAAAACAACAACAAAAATTAGAAATCTTTATGAACTTTATATTGAATTAGGACATGACGCTTTTGAAGAGAAAATTAAAAAATCTACGGAGGCTTGTTCGCATAATAGTGATAGCAATGTTATTAGCATGAATTCTTTGAACACCATTATTGCTAATGCTATGGAAAAGTCTAAGCTTGGGGATGAGGTGTTTGAAAATCCTTTTGCTACTGATGATTATATATTTGAGACCTCTCCTTCTAGTAAAAATAATGATATGTTTACAAATGAACCGCTCTTGAAAGTCTAGGTGACAAGGGGGATATAGTGCCCACTGCCATTCATTGACAACAACAAACACCTCTCAAAAACTTACTTTATGCTCTCTTTATGATTTCAAAAACTTAAAAAGCTCTAGCACATGATTTAATCCCTGCTTCCCTCTGCGAAGGGCCTTTCTTTTACTTTATGTTGAGTCAGTTTTCCTACTTCTTTCTATCTCAGAAGCTAACACTTGTGTCAACTTTGTGTGAAATAATTCTTATATGCTTGCTTATTGCACTTGTTATATTACTTTGTGTTGACAATATCCATGAGATATACATGTTGAAAGTTGAAAGCAGTTGCTGAAACTTAAATCTTCCTATGTGTTGCTTCAATGCTTATATTTAGAATCTATTGCTTTATGAGTTAACTCTTATGCAAAGCTTTTTGATGCTTGTCTTAAAAGTACTATTCATGAAAAGTTTTTCTTATATGATTCAGTTGTTTACTCTTAATCTATTTGTTAGCAAACTATAAGCCATTGCTTTGAGTCACTTCATTCATGACATGAGCCTTGCAATATTATTTGATCAAGATTGTGTGAAAGCATGTCTCCTCAGAAATTATTTTGTTGTTATCGTTTTACCTACTCGAGGACGAGTAGAACTAAGCTTGGGGATGCTTGATACGTCTCCAACGTATCCATAATTTCTGATGTTCCATGCTTATATTATACCAATTGCTACATGTTTTATATACACTTTATATCACTTTTATGCATTTTCTGGGACTAACCTATTAACAAGATGCCACAGTGCTAGTTCCTGTTTTCTGCTGTTTTTGTATTTCAGAAAAGTTGTTCTGGAAATATTCTTGGAATTGGACGAAACAAAAGCCCACGTTCCTATTTTCTCGACATGTACACGGAGTCCAAAGGGGAGAAGGAGGAGGGCCGTGGGCCGCCCTCACCATGCCATGGCGCGGGTGGGTCCTGGGCCGCGCCGCCACGTGGTGAGGAGCCCTCGGGTCCCAACCGACCATCGTCCTTTCGCCTATATATTGCGCCCGACGCGAAAACCCTAAAATAATCAGTCATATTCCACGAAGAGTTCCGCAGCGCCGCCGCTATCGAGAACAAGTTTTGGGGGACAGAAGTCTCTGTTCCGGCATCTTCATCGCCGTTGCTGCCTCCCATGATGAGGAGGGAGTAGTTCTCCCCCGAGACTGAGGGCTCTACCGGTAGCTATGTGGTTTATCTCTTTCTCCCATGGTGTGATCTTTATGTGATCATGAGCTTTGTAATCTAGTTGAATAAATAGATGTTACTCTTCATCTATTATGCTACTCAAGTGATTTTATTAATGTGATCTCCGGAGTCACCTTGTCCTACGGTGTGAAGATGACAGTGTGCGCAAGGTGTTTGGCTCTTAGGCTAAAGTTTGCATAAATACTTATCATGAGTTATAATTTGAGTTGCATGTCTCCATGGAATTGTGGTGTTTTCTTACTCAGACTTTGAGGTGTGTTTTTGCAGCCCTACGCAATGAATTGGTGTTCGTTATCCAACCGGAGTGTGGTTCAGAGTAGCATAGTGAAGAGAAGATACTTATGTATTCAATTATGATGTCATTGTTGAGAGTGTCCACTAGTGAAAGTATGATCCCTAGGCCTTGTTTCTAAGCATTGAAACACCGTTTACAACAAGTTCTGCTACATGTTTGCTTGCTGCCATTTTTATTTCAGATTGCAATTACTATTTACAATCATCCATATTACTTGTATTTCACTATCTCTTCGCCGAACTAGTGCATCTATACATCTGACAAGTGTATTAGGTGTGTTGGGAACACAAGAGACTTCTTGTATCTTAATTGCAGGGTTGCTTGAGAGGGATATCTTTGACCTCTACCTCCCTGAGTTCGATAAAACTTGGGTGATTCACTTAAGGGAAACTTGCTGCTATTCTACAAGCCTCTGCACTTGGAGGCCCAACACTGTCTACAAGAATAGAAGCGTGCGTAGACATCAAAGGAAACAATCATTACCAATACTTTCTGAACATTAGCTACAATCACTGATGTTTTGTGGAGCAAAGAAATCCATTCAAACACGGTAAAAGAGAGAATGCAAAATAAAAGGCAGAATCTGTCAAAACCAGAACAGTCCGTAAAGATGAATTTTTTCGAGGCACTTAAATTGCTCAGATCAGAAAACTCAAAACTAATAAAACTTATGTAAATATCTGAGGATCACGCAATTTTTTCCAGAAGTTTTCAATTTTTCTGGAATTTGTAAAGCTCAAAACGGTGGACATCATAAATCTGTCCCTGTGCAGAAATCCAAATCTAGCATCAACTTTCTCTAGTAGCAGCAAGTTTTCCCTCAGTATGAAACCAAGGTTATCGAACCAGTAGGAGATGAAGACACTTCTGAAGGTGTCGACGCGCCAGAAAAAGTAGCGTCGAAGGGGAGGTATGACTGTTGACTTGGAACCTGCACACGACACAACCAAAATACTTTGCCCCAACTTAACGGTGAGGGTGTCAATCTCACCGGCTTGCTGAAAACAAAGGATTAGACGTATAGTGTGGAAAATGATGTTTGTTTGCAGAGAATGTAAAAGAACAGTGTTTGAAGTAGGTTTGTATCATCAATGTAAAAGAATGGACCGGGGTCCACAGTTCACTAGAGGTGTCTCTCCATAATAAATAAATAATATGCTGGGTAAATAAATTACAACTGGGCAATTGACAAAATAGAGAATGCATAACAATGCATGTACAAGACATGATAACTACTATGAGATTTATTTGGGCATTACAACATGATACATAGACCGTTATCCAACATCATCTATGACTAATGATCCACCTTCAGGTTAACATCCGTGTCCCCCATTGGTATTAAGTTGCAAGCAACAGATCATTGCATTAAGTAAATTGCATAATGTAAGCAACACAATTATCCTTAGACAAAGCATCGTTGTTTTACCCCTAGTGGCAACAGCACATCCACAACCTTAGAGGTTGGTGTCACTCCCCCAGATTAAATGGAGACTGAACCCACTATCTAGCATAAATACTCCCTCTTGGAGTTACAAGCATCTACTTGGCCAAAGCATCTACTAGTAACGGAGAGAATGCAAGATCATAAATAACATATAAGATAGATCAATAATCAATTTGGCATAGTACTTAATATTCATCGGAACCCAGCAAACACAACATGCAGCATTACAATAAGATGATCTTCATCATGATAGGTTGCACACAAGATCTAAACATGATGGCACAATAGGATAAGACAAACATCTAGCTACTGCTACGGACCCGTAGCCCAAGGATGAACTACTCACGCATCACTCCGGAGGCAGGCATGGCGATGTAGAGCCCTCCGGTGACTATTCCCCTTCCGGCAAGGTGACAGGAAGAGCTTCAGAACCCTCATGGGATAGGGTTGACGACGGCGGCGTCTCTGGAACTTTTCGTGGAATATGTCTCGGGTGTCTAGGGTTTTCCCGAATACATGAATATATAGGTGAAGGGGCGACGTCGGTGGGCACCCGAGGGGCCCACACCATGCCACGACGCGGCAGGAGGTGGGGACGCGCCGCCACGTGGTGTGGCCGCCTCCTCGGTCCCCTTCGTGTCTCCTTCGGACTCCGTGTACGTGACAGCAAAATAGGGACCTGGGCTTTTGTTTCGTCCAATTCCGAGAATATTTCCAGAACAACTTTTCTGGAATACAAAAATAGCAAAAAACAGGAACTGGCACTGTGGCATCTTGTTAATAGTTTAGTCCCAGAAAATGCATAAAAATTCTATGAAGTGTAAATAAAACATGTAGCAATTGGTATAATATTAGCATGGAACATCAGAAATTATGGATACGTTGGAGACGTATCATCTGGCGAGCCGAGCTTTGTGAAGCAACCCCGGGTTTTGAGAGGGTCCTCATTTTCCAGATCATGTCTAGCAGGCATTGTATGGATGGCTCAAAAAATTTCTACTCAAGAAAGGCTTCAACTCAGGCAAAATTGATTCCACTCTCTTCACAGATAACCAAGGACGGTGACCTATTTCTCTATCAGATATATGTTGATGATGTTATATATTTGGATCCACTAACCCGGATTTCAGGAAAACTTTGGTGAGCTCATGGCCATGGGATTAGCGACTAGACGATTCCCCGCCCTTCTCAACGCCAGCGACGAGATCGCCGCTGACAAGGTGGACGAGGAAACATTAATTCTTGTTCCACACAACAGCGCCATAGCCATCAAAACATCATTGACGGTTGAGCAGACTAATTTAGAGAGCTAACTATAGCGCCATGCCCACATCCGAGGTCCTCATCCCGTCGCGGCGACGGGGAGATGTCGAGTCCTGGCCAAAGATGGTAGAGATGGGGCGGAAATGTCGCTAGGGGTTGGACCCTATATCGCCCCTGATGGTAAACAAAATTTCATGGACTAACTTTTTTTTTCAAGCATACGCAAGAGAATTCGGTGTCTTCTTTAGTAAGAAAGGCAGAGTTTTGATTACAAGAACGCTAGCGTTCGGGAGATCACAAACGATTCCCAAGCCAGTTAACGAAGCTTGGCTTTCCGCCGTAGTTGAAGCTCCTCTTTGATCGATTTGACCACCACCCACGACATAGAAGCCACTTTGTCGAAGACTACTATTGCGTTCAAGCCATAGACAACGCGCCAGTAGGATAATCAAGCGAGCTGACTTCTTTCATGATATGCGGTGGAACGACAAACGAAACTTGTTGCCACCAAACTGCTATCGTTGATTGAGCCGTCGGGGTGAAACGGTGTAGACGCGGCATCAACAACATCGAGTGCCATACCTCTCTCGCAAGTTTTGCAAGTTCAGAGGCAATGTAGACGCATTCTATCTCTACATACTGACGTGCCAAGCCCTATTCATCTATGCATGTACCACCAAATTAACCTTGGCACCTACTAAAATCAGTGTAATTGTTTAACTTGAGAAACATTATAGGTACTTCCAAACCATGTTCATCGCTAGCTTCGTCGGAGCATGCATGGTTTCCCAAAACCGTAGGCGGGATTCAATCAATCAATCAGAGTAAGGAATCACTCCGATCGATCGATCGATCGATCACAACGCGGGGCACACGCACGATCACGGTTTGCGTCGACAACGGGAGCAGGCGGGCAGAGCTTCCCTGCCTTTGCCTCCCATGCCATGTGCTCCTCTGCCACCTCATTCAAGCGCTTGCCGTGCCGCACAGCTCAGCGAGCACTGTGCTTCTACCTGCGTCCTACCGCTGCCACTCATTCATTCACATCGGTCCATCCACAGGTTTCCCCGGCGTACGGGCAACCGGTTCAACTTTCGCGGCGAAGATCCGCCATGAACAGACTGCCGTGGTCACCCTTGCCGGCCGCGCATGGACGATCGACCGGTTCGTACGGGCAGGGGCAGCAGCGGGTGCAGAGCCGCGCGGTGCCCTCACGCCCGGGTGCAGATCGAGCTCGCGACGACAAGTCCTGAAGCTCTGCCGCCCATGGCCATACGGTGCTGCATCGCACGATCCCCATTCAAATCCACGGTAGGGAGGGTGTTGCGAGTTACCCCACGTGAGTTAAGGGTTTTGCCCCGCGAGATCGATCGATCGATGCCACTCTTACGATCCATCCTAAGTAGCATGCGGACTTTTATTTTCATTGTTGAAGTTCGGTTAACAGCTTACGGACCACACAGGGGAACTAAAAAATATATAGAATCATCAACGTATAATCCTGTTATCGTGCACCGGTTGTATGAATCCCATGCAACCATTTCTTGGCTGCACCCAGAAAGACTTTTGCTAATTATCAGCTGACTGATTTCATTTTCGCGCTCAGTCACTTTTGTGTCCGTCCGATCTGTCTTTGCGATTCGTGCTGGTATCGTGTCTTGTCTCTGCGTTTCTTCTGTTCGCGGGCTTCGCGGGGCTGGATGAAGCCCGTTTGTGGGCGGTTCTGGTACCCGTTAACCTCTTTTCCCCTTCGGCTGGTTTTTTTTGAATTTTTTATCTGTGCTGTCGGCATCGCTTAGGGGAGAGGCGAGGTGAGAGGGGAAAGGCGAGGTGAGAGGCGAAACAGGGGAGCTCCTCCTTCGTCTCTCTCGCCATGGCGTCAATCGAAGGAGGGGATGGCGGGCGGCGGCGAAGTCGACGGCGTACGAGGTATGTCCCAAGCCAAGCTCACATACTCCCTGCGTTGTCGCGCTTGTGGGCCCCCGCGAGGTGCTGATTCGACGCCCCGAGAGGTCGGCGGCGTTGTTTGATTTTCGTGTCGTCGGCGGCGTGTTTGTTCGGATCTCCGGTGCGGCGTCGACGGCGACCGAGTTGTGTTCTTCGTCTATGCTTTTGTTCAGCTTGATGCCTATGATTTTTGTTCGATTTGTAGCTCTTAGGTAGGGCGTAGGCAAGGGATGTTTCCAGATCTCGTTGCCAGCCATGACCCCGCGCAGCCCTCGTCGGTTGTTCGACGTGAGGTCTGCCATTTTCGCGGCGAGGGAGTGCTTTGTTGTTGCTGTTTGTGGTTGATTTTGGAGAGCCTAGCTGCCCATTCGCATATTGGGGTCTGTTGTATTCCTGTGCGCAGGGTTGCTGGTGTGGTTTTGGTGGTGCATTTGTAGGTGATTATTTTTGAATTCTCGATTGTGTGTTGGTGGTTTCTGTTCTTAGCATAATTTCCATGGGGACACCAAGTTCAGCGTCTAGATTTTTTCAGTGTTAGTCTAGCATACAGAACTGGATGGGTGAGGCATTTTTATGTGTGTGTATTCAGATTTGCAGTAGATGATTTGTCTCCTTTATTTGTACAAAGGTGTTTGCATTCATTTCCAAACGCATGTATGTGTGTGAGCATTTTTGTTATTTAATTTGTTGTTGGTGACTTCTTATGCAGGGGGCACTCTGTATCTGCTGATTTTGTCGATGACCATATCGGCGTTGGTCATACTGATGGGCACAGTTTCTCCAGCGATTGTGATGTTAGTGTTGTTTGCTTTAGTATTTTTTACTCTACGGGCCTGATGGTCTCATACACTAGCTAGCTTTTGTCTAATTGTGTTGTATTTTTTCCTCATTTTCAGGTGAGAGAATATGATATAAGTGGTAGGAATAAGGTCTTAGAAGATGCACTGTTTGGCCTCTTCAGGAAACAGGTTATTTTTTCCCATATACTAATTTCATCATGATTTTACTCTTTTGTTATGTGTTTCTTTTTCTTTTTTTATGCTGCTTGTGTGTGTCTTGATTACTCATCTTGTTTTTGTAGGCTGTGAGTAGTTTGAAGAGGAATTTTAGTGATATTTGCCAAGATATGGTAGGAACTGTTGAGGTTAGTTTTATTTCTCCTTTTTTTTCCATTCTCCTATGCTGCATTCCTTTTTGTTCTTCTATCTCTCATTGTTGTGAAATATATATTTCTATTATTTTGTAGGTTAAGAAGAGTAAATCAGATGGTGTAGACACTACTGCTTTCACCAGATACGGGCCCAAGTACTTTCTGCAAGTCCTAAAGAAATTGACTAATGACCAGAGAGTTATTATTGAGAAGTTTGGGTTTCGGTGTCTACTTCTATTTGATTGTTGCTATGTTCCTTCAGTTTTTGCTAGATGGGTGGCTGATTGCATTGACCCAACATGCTCTCTCATCACAGTGTGTGATAAGTCATTTCTTTTATCAAAGGATACCTTTCATGTTGTTCTGGGTTTGCCGATGGGGGGGCGCATATCCCAATCAATAGCGGTGATGGAAAGGATTTTATTCTATCTCATTTTCAGTTGCCTGATATGCCTCACATAACTTTTTTCGGGAACAAGCTCAAAGGGGTTGATCCTTTAAGTGAACTTGATGTGTTTGTCTGTTTCATGACTGTGGCGTTATCTTGTTTCCTCTGTCCCTGCTTGAATGAGTCTGTGAACACCAACCATCTCGCAGTTCTTAAGGATCCTGCAGCGGCTAAGCAATATGATTTCAGTAAACTTGTGTATGAGCATTGCTTGTATAGTTTGTGTCAGTTTAGTTCTTATGGCAAAGCTAGAGGAAGGAGGATGAAGGTACCCATCTGCTGTAATTACGCACTTGCAGTGAGTCTCGTTTTATATTTTTTTATTGTACTATTGTGTTGTTTGTTATGTTTTTATGTGTATCTTTTTTCTCTCTGACTTCCGGCACTTTTTCTGTGAACTAAAAATCAGGTGCGATACCTAGACTTTTTGGACTTTGGCATTCGGAATGTGGACCAGACCATTCCAAGGGTTCTTGTGTGGAGGGGCTACATGAT
Organism: Poa pratensis; assembly: GCA_947311845.1. Lineage (NCBI taxonomy): Eukaryota > Viridiplantae > Streptophyta > Magnoliopsida > Poales > Poaceae > Poa > Poa pratensis. The sequence continues at coordinate 29,447,105 of CAMZMU010000074.1, forward strand.
AAAGGTGTACTCCGAACTTGATTGTAAAGGTTTTCACCAATTTGGAAAGAAGCGATTAAAAGAAGGGTTGTCTGGCTACTGCCCTCAAGTAATTATTTGCTCTTTTTTTTGGTTGCTTTGATTGTTAGTTCTTTTGTCGAAAATGTATAAGCTATCCTCTCTGTAGATTTCTCCTCTGATGGATAGGCTTTTTTTGGGTGTGTTGTGCAGGATTCTGGTCTGCCTGGTGCTAGGATGAAAACCGGCATCCATCTCAGTTTATCTCCTTTGTCTAATGACTTCAAGATCAGTGCGCATACTAAGTTTATGGACTCAATCCCTGCTGGCGTATGTCATTTTTGTCTCTTTTTAGTTTCGATTTTTATCTCTTTGTTTATTGTTGCCGTGGTTCGATCTTTCCTTTTGGTGCTGATCAGTTCTATGTTTCTTTTTTTTCGCAGGTCATTGATGGCATTGTTAGCATTACCGATAAGTTTGTTTTAAACAACCCCTCTTCTAAGAAACCAAAGTTGGATGTGTTAGTCTCCAGTGTGCTGGAGTTTCTTTCCAAAACAAGTGTCCCACACACTAAAGTTCATTCAAAGTCACCACGAGTCGATGCGAATAATGGTGTCAATTTTCAGAAGCAGCTACCTACCAATGTACATCTCAGCTTTTATCTGTTTCCCTTTGTTGTTTCGTTTTCTCCATATTGGTTCCTTTTTAGATTATTTCCTTACATTATTTTTCTTTTTTTGTGTTGATGTGAAAGCAGCGTTCAGATGGAAACATTACTTACAACCCAGGTGAAAGTGACAAAGTACTGCAGAAGACTACTCCTCCACCTGTTGACGCTGCGAAAGATATTGCATACGGTCTCTTTCATATATCAGACCCTTTGTTGTTTAAATCCTTTTTTTCTAGACCCTTTTGTTGACTAGTCTCACCGTGGTTTTTTGTTGTCCTTTTGTGTGTTTTTCAGCAACCCCGGATTGCATGATAACTAAAGTTGTTGAGGGTAATAGTCTTATGACAGTCAATTGTCCTTTTTCTCTTATCTCCTGAATAGGTTTCTGTTTGTCTTGTGTTATATTTAATTTTCATTCCCCTTTTGCCATAAATCAGCCCCTGCACTGAATCCGATAAAAAAGGTGAAGGCCAGGAGGTGTCAAGTTTTGGCTGGAGAAGATGAACTAAATCATTTGAGTCGGAAGCTATGCACAACAGTTGAAGTGAATGGGCTGGGGATATCTGAGCGCAACAAAGGGATTGTTGAACTGAACAACGGTCTGTTTGATCTGTCTTGTGATCCGCCTGAGTCTGGAAGCAAAAAGGTTGGTATCTATCTTTTCTCGGCTATTCTCTGTGTGTGTTTTATTCTGGCATCAATATGAATGCTTTTTTCGCGCTGTCTTTGTTGTCTGACATCCATGTTTGTTGTTTGTGAATTTTTGTTTTTCAGATGCAAACAGGAACATCAGGGTACGTAGGTTGCTCCAAAAGAATGGTTCATTGAATGACCCTATCAAAATTGATGATATGCCCCCAAATCCGCCAATGGTAAATACCTATCCCTTTTCTTTTGCTTCCTCTGATTTTTTTTTGTTGTACACATAATCATTTTTTAGCTCAATTGCTTTTGTTCTTTTCTTTATTCTTTGGATTCGTTTGTATGTTCACTGTGTTTGTGGGGTTTTGTAGGATGGGAATCGTGAGGGAGTGCAAATTGTGGGGTCTAGCGATTTCAGGAGGAGATGCGTTGAGTTGTCAAAGGAAACCGATAGGACATACAACAACATGATCCTGTCTAATCAGCAGGCGGGGGGTGTAATGCATGTTAAGCAAGACAATGTCCAGAAGGAAGAAGCTCAAGGAAACAACAACAATGCCCAGATTGTAGCTCCTGTGAGGCGGAAGTATGGGTTTGTGAACTGGCTTGTGTCCAAACAGTCTCCTCCATTACAGCACAATAGCAGATATCCTGTCTCTGAAGAGCAGATTATTGATTATTCATCTATCATTGAGTTAGCTCACAGTTCACACAAGAAGTAAGTTCTTATTTTTAGATTGTCATCATTCCCCTTACCTTTTTTATGTTTGTAGGTGCTCATGCATGTTGTCATTTATCCCTTTTGTATCTTTGGTCTTAGCCATTTTTTTGTTTGCTTTTTTGGTGGATGTGATTCACTTTTTGCTGAGTTTGTGGTCATTTGTTTTTGCAGGACACCTGGTCTGTCATACCAGAAGGTTCACTGTAGCTACAAGTCACTCGGTCAGTCGTTGATGCCCAATGGCGAAGTTGACAACTTCATAATACCATGTTTCTGCCGCATGCTTTTTGAAGAAAGACATCCTGCGTCCTCTGGGAGGCATTATTTCTTCCCCCACATTGGGGTTAGTTTACTTGCTTTTCACCGTTCTTCATCTCTTCTTGTTTTTTCAAGTTAGTCAAGCATCGGGTTGTTCTCATAGTCATTCTTTTTTTTGTTCATGCAGGAAGCCATTCTCAAGTATTCTGGGGTGCAACAAGAGACAACTGTTAGAGCATCATTTGAAGGTGCAGCTAAAGCAAGCAAGGGTAGGAACCTTGGTCACAAAAATAACAAGGTACATTCTCTCTGGAATCTATCATTTTTATTGTTGTTAGTTTTTAGCAAAGGCCCTTCTGCAATTAAATTTTGTTCTCTTACGCAGTTATTCTTTCCTATTGTTGATTCTGGCCACTGGATCTCTTTTACTGTTGATTTTGAGCACAAGGTCTTTGTGTTTCTTGACTCGTATTATGATAAGGATTCTCCTTTCCACTTAAGGGTGAAGGATCGTCTGGTTAGTCTAGTCTTTCATTCAAGTTTTTTCCGTTCATTTTATGCTAGTGTAGTCTGATTTTTTTTAATAGACCCCATGTATCTCTGTTTTTATTACAGATAGACAATTTTGTTCATTTGTGGGAAATCATCGTAAGCCGAAATCACAACTTTGGTGATTTTCATGCATTGTATCCAGATGTACCAAAGCAACAAACAACGTAAGTTAATCCATCCTTTTTAGTCCTTTATCTTTTTTTCCCAGTCATATGTGTTAGGTGAATAACTCCTTTTGTGACATTTTTGTTTTTGATCACAGGAAAGATTGTGGAGTGTTTGTTATGAAATTCATGGAGGATTGGGAGCCTTTGACTGACATGCGCACAGTTTTTTCTTATCACGATGTTCTCAATCTGAGAATCCTGTATGCAAACAGGCTTTACTTCTTCAGCCAGAATGAGGTTGACCTGAGCTTGGTGACTGAATACTATTCAGAGGTATGAGTTCTATATCTTTTTATTTGTTCAGTGTCAGCTTTTTGTCTTTTTTTGTCTTGATGACCACCTTTGTTCTTTTTTGTTCGTTGGTTCTGTTTTTAAAATATTCTTTTCTCTTATTTCTTTTTCTTTTTTGTTGTGCATCAGGGTTGATATGTTCCGGAGCATTAACCAGACAGGCAAAAATGCAGTAAGGATGAGATCTTGTTGCTTTTGTTGGAGTCGCTGATGAGTCGCAGCTTAAGGGGCGTGCAGAACGTTTGTTCCTTGTGGCCATTTTGGTCTTTAGTTTCTATAGTTCAATGTGTAGCGTCTGTTTTGCATGTTTTGCAACTTTCCCGAGTGTGGGAAATAACCAGTGTAGCAAAAGGCAGTATGGATGAGATCCATTTTGTGTTTTGTTGGAGCCAACGATGAGTCGCAGCGTTTGGGCATGCAGAACGTTTGTTCTTTGTGGCCATTTTTGGGCCTTAGTTTCTATAGTTCAATGTGTAGCGACTTTTGCAACTTCTCGAGTGTGGGAACTAACCAGTGTAGTACAAAGCGTCCATGGCCTTTTGTCATTTTATGTACTTTCAATTCCATAAACATCCTAGTGTATGTTTGTTTCGTTTAATGCGCGTTAATGTGTGCCCAGAAGCATACCTTTTATCGTCATAATTTTTCAGTCCGTGCACCACACCACCATAGTGTATACAAGAAGTCTTGTTACTCATTCATAGTAATGAAAACACACTAGTCACAGTTATAATAAGCAATCATAATACATATGCTCATAGTGTTTCACAGCTAATTTCTTTTTGGTTAATATGCATTATGCAGTTCCAAATTTTTTCAAGAATGACTGATTCTCTGGCAGCAGAAGTTTTTGTTTTGTCCTCCGGAGCTTCGCTCGGTTTTAGTTGTCAACGCTAGCGCCTGGCTGCACGATGGTGCATTCTTGATTTGTTTTCGTGGATGATCTTTTATTCTTCGGTCTTGATTTGTCAGCTGTGGGTTTGCCAGCAGCACCTTGTTCTTGCACCACATCCACCGGAGTTTGCATGAAAGTTCCACTTTGTTCACGCGTGCTCTGGCGCTTGTTTTCGGTGCCTTCTTGAGTTGTCTTCTTGGACGGTGCTCTTTTTCTTGCCACTGCTTTTTTCTGCTGGGGCTGCGCTGAGGTGCTGGCATTGTTCTGTGTTCCTACAAAAGTCAAAGAATAACATTTCGTTTAGTATTTTTAAGAGAAATTTTTCTTATTTTCTCCCTAAATCTTCTCTTTACATTTTACCATCCTTTTTCCTACAAAAGTCAGAGAACAATAGTACGTACTTGAATTAGCAGTCTCTTTAGTCCGCTTCCTTTTGGGTTTTGGTAAGTTATACTCCTTATCCCTGTTAGGACATTTCCTTATTGTGTGCCCATATTCTCCACAATGGCTGCATTTGTAGAACTTGTTCGCTTTTATAGCTTCTTGTATGGTCATCATTCTCGGCCTTCCTTTTGTGTTTGATTCATCTGGGTCCAAAAGTTCTATCGTGGAGCTTGCATTATCCCCGTCCGGCGCGTTTGCAAAATTTGATATGGTCCTTGTTTCCAGAGCCTCCTTCTTCATTTCTTCTTGAAGTTCTTTTTCAATCTTCTCAAGCTCATCATCAACTCTGTCCATTTCTGTAAGCAAGTAGTCGTATTTTCTTTTGTGTGTGGCCCCTTTTGAAGCTGTCTTCACCATCCTGCGTGCAAGCAGATTGTATCTGAGCGTATCATTGTCAGCCAGCTTGTCAGGCACAGGTAATGGATGGATCCTCTTATGTGTTTTGCGCCATCTGTCAATGATATACTTGTCTGGTATCTGTGGGATGTCCAGGTGAAGCATGATCTTCAGTATGTGCGAACACACTAACCCATCCTTCTCAAACTTGCAGCATATGCAGTTGTACTCTTCCTTTTCCAAGTCAACGCGGACCACATATGTTCTGGATCTGTGTTCTTTGATGGGATAATTCTGGGCTTGGAACAGCAGGTACAGTTGTCCTGGAATCTCTTCTTTCAGTCTCAGCCTTGTGACATCAACTAGAACTTTCTGGAATTTTCTGAATATAGAGATGTTATATAGATCATGCGCTTGTATCTCTATGTAGTATTTAGTCTTAAATTGCTCAGGTGGGACTTTCTTGTGTATTGCATTGTGGTCGCACTCTCTTTCTTTTGAATGAATCGAGTCCATTATTCTCTGATATTCACGCAAGAAACTTGTCATGCTATACTGCGCACCAACCCCTCTCTTGAAAAGTGCGTTTGTCCCCTCGCTTCTTGCTGTTGTTTGCAAGAAGGGGAAGAAATGCTGCTTGAAGTAGACTGGCACAAACCTCTTCCTGCTTGTCCACAAGGTCTTGAAATAATCAAGGTGTCCCACTTGGTAGTCTGAAATCATTTTCTGCCATGAGGTCTCAAACTCTTCCTCTGTCAGTGAGTTGTCCACTATGTCCTGAAACTCTTCATATAGGCCTTCATTAGCTCTGAAAGTTGGACATAGCTTGCCCTCCACTGTGCTCTTCACATGAAACAAGCAACTCCTGTGCACTGTGTTGGGAACACTTCGGCTATTGCAATGAGCATAGCTCTGTCCTGGTCGGTAATGATTGTTTGTGGGTGTTTACCTCCCATAGCCCATATGAATTCTCTGAAAACCCATTTGAATGTTTTAGCTGTCTCATTCACAATCAGAGCACAACCAAAAATGTAGGTGTTCCCATGGGGAGAAACACCAACAATGGGTGCAAATGGGAGGTTATACTTGTTTGTGAGGAAAGTTGTGTCAAAGCTGATGCAATCACCACAGGATTCATAGTAACTTCTTGAATTTGCATCTGCCCAAAACACACTTTTCACCTTATTGTTCTTATCCACCTGAAATGAGTAATAGAACCCTGAGTCCTCAGCGCGTTTTTTCTTGAAAAACTGGACAACTTGCATCATGTCAGTGTTTTTGAGCTCTCTGTTGATGCTTGTGGCAAAATTGCTCACTTTTTTCTTGTTATAAGGCGTGTTTTCATGGCCACCTCGTAGGAATGACAGCACCGATACAATCTTGCTTGTTGTTATGTTTGCTTGTCTCAGCGATCTTATCATTGCTTTTTCCTCATTTGTCATGTAGATGTGGGACCTGAAGAATTTGCTCTGGGGGCTTAAAGTGTGGTTGTGGTCAAGCATCAGGTTCGTGATACGCCAAGCACCACTCCGTTCACTTATGACCATCTCCACTTTGCAACCTGTCCTGTCTATTACAGTACTCTGCCTTTGAGTTGCCTTCTGCTCTTCTTCTAGTGGAGTGTTTCTGCCATACTTGTTACATTTCAACGTGGCCCTTATAACCTCTCCTTGTCTCTTCTTGCTTGTTGTCCTGTAACCAGACACTATGGTAACCGAGAAACCTGCTGCAAACGCATACATGTTGAAAAAGTTCTGAGCTTCATCTCGTGTTTTAAATTGCATCCCTACTTCTGGTATCATTCGTTGCTCGATTGAGTAATCATTCTGCCCCTGTGAATTTGATTCTTCATTTTCCAGGAAATTGTCAACATCTTCGTCACAGATGTCTCTTTCTTCTTCTTCATTATTTGTTTGGAGGTGGCCAGTTTGTGTTGAGTTGTTTTCAGTCTGCTTGCCATTCATCAAGTGTTGTTGCCTTACTTGTTCATCCCGAACTGTTTCTTGCCTATCGCACACCTGTAATTAGGCAATGTATCATATTTTATTTCCATTTTCTCTTTTCTAGGTCTTGATTCTATTTTGTTTTGAAGAAATAACAGTAACATACCTCATCATGTTCTATGTCTTTAAACAAGCTGTTCGCCCATGGATCATTGTCATCAAAAAACTCACTCGAGTCATCATTTTCTTTCACAGGGATAGCAGTTACTGAAACTTGAGAAGATGAAAAAGGCGGAGCACTGCAACTCCCAGTAGCAGTTAAGTTCACATTTTCCTGCACAATATATTGCATCATTCATTTTAGGTCGCTTGTTTTTCTGGTGTATTTCTATATGCGCCCGCATTGTGCAAATATTTATCTGCCATAACATAATACCTGTTCTGACACATTTTGGTTGTCACATGTTGCTGCACAATTCTGCCATATTGAGCCAGAAGACATTTGAGCCCCGCTTGATTCGCCAACCTGCATTCAAACAATGGTATTTTAGGTTAGTATTTGTTTCTTTAATTCTTCTGGTATTTTGTTGCCATATGTAGTTTGTTGCAAGTGTAGGGGTTTGTTTTATCTTTAAAATGTTTTTTGAAAATAACCAACCTTCATTGAAGGCTCGCATTGCCGTGATGTGTATAATGCGTCAAAACTCCCCTGCAGCAGCCCTGTGAATGTAAAATCCTGTTGCTGCAACAAAAATTTAGATCATCAACAATGAGCAATGTTCTTTTTAAATTTTGTCACACATGTGGTATATCCCAAAATTTGTTCATTACATACCTCGAAGAAGAAATCATCGAAGTTGTGTTCCTCTGTATCTTTCTGATTTCTGCACGCATATTCATCCTCCTGTTGTAAAAATACAATTTTTAAGAACAATATATGAAATATGCTCTCTCTCTCTCTCTCAATCCTTGCCTTTCTCTCCTCTGTCTCTTTCAGTCATCTCTCTCCTCTATCTCTCTTTCTGTAGCTGCATGCTTCTCTCTCTCTCTCTCTCTCTCTTTGAGATTCATGCTTCTCTCTCTCTCTCTCTCTGTCTCTGTTTCTTGTAGTTTCAGGCTTCTCTCTCTCAGTCTGTAGATTGAGGCTTCCCTCTCCCTCTCTCTCTCTCTCTGATACTCTCTCTCTCTCTGTAAATCTATGTTTCTCTCTCTCTGTCTCTGTTTCTTTGAGATTCTTTTTCTGTCTCTCTATCTCTCTCTCTCTATATGGCTCTCTCAATCTCTGTCTGATACTCTCTCTCTCTGTAAATTCATGTTTCTCTCTCTCTATCTATATATAGTCTCTCTCAATTTTTAGTCTGAACTATTTTCAGGTTTTCCTCTCTCTCTCTGATAGTCTCTCTCTCTGGTTGTCTATTCATGCATCTCTCTCTCTCTATCTCTGAATGCATATATGTGCATCTCTCTCTATTTCTCTGAATTTGTATTTTTATCGTCGCTCTCCGCTGGATTTCTTGTTGTTTATGCCGTACAAACTATTCGGATTTCTCCTTCGTATAATAATAGGTATGTGCTTCTTCAGATTGCGGGGCCGAGAACACGCTGAAGACAAGAGACGTGATTCAGTGCTGTGAGTGTGGCTACCGCATCCTCTACAAGAAACGCACCCGCCGGAGTACAACCTCACCGATTTTATTCTCCTAATCTCTTTTTTTGCACTTGCTTCATGGGGTCACGATTTTTGCTTGTGCTATTGATATGTTTATTGATCTAGTTGATGACCAGTGAATTGTGTTCCCTAACTACCATCTCTCTGAATTTGTATTTTTGTATGCCCCTATAATGCATAACTGCATATAATGCATGTGTACTATGTTCCAACAGGTTTTATATAGTATGCCTAAACTCTGCATGGACTGTCCCCTTGCTGTCTCTTATTACTGCTTGAAATAATTACTGCCATATCTCTCTCTTATTTTTTAGTTTCAGTTCTCATTCTATCCATGCTTGAAAATAATTATACTATGATACTATGTGTGCTTTGTTTGCTGACCTAATTTTGCCAAATAATTATATCTCTCTTATTTTTTAGTTTCAGTTCTCTCTCTTTCACTTTTTTCTCTCTCTAAATTGTCTAGCTACTAAGATCTATTTGTCTGCATATATGAAGAATTGTCTAGCATTATCAATTTTTTCCCCTTAATGTTTGCCATCTGGGGTTTTGTCGAAACCATGACATGACTGTTCCTACATGACTGTTCTTTTGTACTCTATGTTCTCTAATGTGTTTATCTCTTTGATTTTTTTGCAGCGCATCCCCTTTGGAGATTGTCTCAGTTTTCAACATTCCTCCGGAGGGATACGCCGTTCTGATGAAAGAGCTTTTTGGTGTCAACCACAGGGGATCAAAATACTACACGTGCAAAGATGGAAGGGTTTGTTTCAGGGGTGGATGGTTAACTTTTGCGCGTGAGAATGGATTGGGAGAGGGGATGGTTGTGTTGGTACTCTTTCACAAGAACGACGACAACATCTTGATGGTCACGTTTGATGTTCTCTGATGGTATCGTATCTATCATTTCTCGTGAGGATGTAACGCCTTCCGTGCATGCCGTATTTTTGTACTAGGGAATGTAGAACTCCACATCTGGTTTGTATCTATTTTTATGCGAACTCTCTATAGTGAGAGAGCTACGAATTTTGGCACTGGATGTGTATCAGGTTTCTCTAGCGCATGAAACCTGTTCATACTGAATCTCCTTCCTGGTTCTCTAGCTCATGTTTTCCTCAGATTTTAACTGTGCATACTGAATCTACTATCTGGTTCATCTAATCAAGCATAATGAAGCTGCAGAGCAAGTTCTTGGAGTAAATTGCAATGAAGCATGAAGAACGGAGCACACAGAGGAGGAGGTCGATCACTGCATCTTTGGAAGTAACAACCCAGTTCCTACTGAAGATTTTTGGCAAGGTTTTCTTACCTGAAGAACGGAGGCCTTGTGTCTGTCCAGGTTAGCATCCCTCCCGTCAGATCTATTGTTCCAGTCTTCAGGTTCTTTCATCTGGAGTTGGTTTTCTCTCCCCAAATCTCACATCCAGTCAGTGTGTGTCTCTCTCCTTTTGATTTCTCTCTTCTTTTCTTGGGTAAGATCGGGGAGGGGGGCCGGTGGTGAGGCAGCCTACGATCGAGTTCTTTCTTGGGGAAGAAGAAGAACACCTCCCTTTTTTGTGTCTTTCTCTGTTGTTCTCCGCTGCAGCGAGTCCAAGCCGAGGCAGAAGGCCCAGTTCAGTTTTCTGTCTCAGTTGTTTTTTTTCGGGTACGGGTTGGGCTTTTGCGGACCCGTTAAGCACACTAGCTGGGCCGTGCATCTGAACGAAGAGAACGCGGACATATTTCTCGTGGGGGAAGGGCGCGGTCAGTTTTTGAATCAATCAAACTGAAAACAGACGACGTGGCTGTGTCTGATTCGTCAAGAAAATCTGACTGAGCACGAAAAAGAAATCAGCTAGCTGACAGTTAGCCAGTCCCCCCAGAAATGGTAATCTAAAGTCCACGGCAGAGAGGGGGTTGCAAATTACCCCACACAAGTTAAGGGTTTTGCGCGCGAGATCGATCGATGCTACTCTTAGGATCCATCATAAGTTTTTTTTTCTTCCTTATGAAAAGGGATTGCAACCTGGTCTCTCCATCAAATTGATATATACAGACTTTCACCTAGAGTTCAAAGCTCAACAAGACAACAAGGTTTACATCTTCAGCTATGTAATCTAAAAATACTACTAAAAATATAGAGGTGTCGTCTCCTCATCAACATGTGAACATGTTAACAGTTTGTCGGCAACACCGGTTATATAAATCGTGGCAGGCCGCTTCTCCTCTGGTTGGAGATAAAACCACAAAGGGATCAAGTGGGTAGATAAAGAGATGACCTGCAAAAACCATGTGTTGAATTGATTCTTCTTTGTCACATAAAAATGTGTTCAGTCGGATGTTTATTAATTGTGGCTGAATCAAACGTGTCTACACACACCCTGTCTAAATACATCCCGTTCATCAACAATTAATATGGATCGAAGCGAGTAGCTCTCCTTTGTGAAAAGCTCTACAAACATTGTCGTTAAATCATGTTTTGATCCCAAAAAAAAATGATAGAACTCAACAGGAAACTAGCCTGGCTGAGCCTTGCTCTTTTCCATGAGCATTATAGCTTCATACACCTCCTTCTCAATGAATTCAGCTGTTAGCATGAGATTTTCTTCTGACGATAAACATGGAATGTCATGTGTTTCAGATTCTACCATGGAAAAAATATTCTGCTTGGGCAGTCCGAAAAGCCTATTATAGTATTTCAAAATATATATACTCGTACGTGCATTTCCATCCCGACCTATCGTAACTTTATCTTGAATCAAATTGGAAGATATTTTTCCTACTATGTTTGCCATTAGCGATTAAATGAAAGTACTTAGTATTATTGCCGCCTAACTGGCGTATTTAAGCGCTGGTTCACACGAAAACAAGACTGCCAGTGTATTAAAGAAGGGAGATGTACGATAACTACCTTAGTTTTGTCGTCATGATGCTTCCTTGATGATTGATCGATACATCTGGAATCCCAGGCAGATGAGATCTTGACCTCAGCATCTGGCCGGGCCTCGCTGCATAATTTGGACCAGATTCCAGGCTGCATCGTCAGTCAGTCGGTCGGTGTTAAAACTGCATAGCTAGCAAGATTTCGGCAGGCAATCTTGCCGTTACACTTCGTTGATACAGATTTTTACATGCACTTGGTGTTTGCGTTGTGCAGGTGAAAACGGTCTGTATATAACTAAGCACTGATGATGCACACTTAATTAATCAACCTGTAATCCGTACCATCACAAGACTGCCTTGTGCCTTGAGCAGGTTGGTAGGCGCCATCATGTGATGATGGTGATGTGACTCATGCGACGCGAACCCTCTCATTGTCCTCTAAATAAGAGATCTTTAAAGACCAGGACGGAGAGGAGGATATATGTCTCTTTCTCCAAATCTGCAGACAGATACACAGACACGATTTCAGGAAGAAAGAAAAAAAAGGAGGTTAAACCAGGCCTTCAAGAATCAAGATCCATTCCGTGGTTGCGATAGAAACATGCGAAACAAAAACACAAAACGTAAGGTTACAGCTCAAGATGGCTGTACTAGTCAAGTAACTATGTCAAGTAATAAATATTTGATTGCAGGGAAAGGAAAGAGATCAGCGCAGTGCAGTCTATTTCACTCCTTTTCAGCTCACAGGTTCCATGGCAGCAGGTGAATGAAAAGAGAGCAGCCTACAACTGTGGTGGTAGCTGCGATACTTTAGGTCTCACCCTTTTCATGTGTGTTAATTATTATTTTGCTGCAGAATACAGATGCAGTTGCTTGTGGACATGAGTAATGTTCGTTTGCTTTCCAGTTAAAAGTTGGTTTTGCTTTTGTAGCGTACTTTCAAGTGAGCACCGCTCAATGGATATGAGGGTTCTATACCAGCATTGTATAAATACTAAGAATCAATACGGGATGTGGTGTATCTTCCCTGACCAAATGAAGAACACATCATTTAATATCACTTACTCTCTTCTTATGGCCATCAATGGTGCATTGGTGCTTTGTTTAGTGCTATTGACAGTACTAGACACGATAGGTCAAGACAATTGGTTAATTCGTCTGTTTGGCTTTTAGTTTGCACTGATGAACTGAAATACTAAGAATAACAAGCCAACAACTTGATGCCATGCATAATCCTCATTTGAAGCATGGTCTCGGAGTTGAAGACTTGAAGCCGCCAGGAGATTTGTCAGCATATATTTCATGCAAATGGTACTACGTCAAGATGGCAGCACACGCTTTCAGCAACAGGTATATAAAATTAGCACCATACTACAGTTTCTACAGCTGGCTTTTTTTATGGAATAAGTGGTATTCATACACGGCAGCGTCTACTACAGAGCAGGACTGTCGCGATTTAGAAATGCAGCAGTCATATTTTATGCACAAAAAAAAGAAACTACAGAGCAGGAGCAACCAATTGGCAGAAGAAGAGGCACAGAAAATTATAAGAAATTTTGAAAGAGAGAGAGAGAAGGGGGGAAGAGAGTCATTCTTGTAAATGAAGGGGGTGGTGGTGTGGGCACCTTCGTCGCAGCCTTGCATTGGTTGGTTGGTTGATGAAGCCCATAAATCACAGTTGTACCGGAGCAGTGCTCCCTCTGCATTGAATGGCATTACTGCAGCTGGTGAGCTGCCTTCAATGCACACACGATACTCTATTGGCTTCCAGTCCTCCTCCGGCGCCGTCTACATAAACGGGTTCAAGTCCGGTGGACGAGCTCGAGAGCTAGCTGGAAGCGGACAGGTAGAGGCACTGGAAGGAAGAAGGGGAGCAAGCTTTTAGCTTGGCAGGTGCTTTCTTCCTCAGGTCCGATGGCTTCGAGAAAGGGAGTCGTACCCATGGGGTACTTCTTCAAGGTCATAGTATGCCTCTGCTTCTTCAGATTGTCCCAAGGTGTGGGCCTCTCCCATTTCTATCTTGTTTCTTAAGCATTTTTGCTCCCATCCAAACACATCTGCTTCACCGTTCAAACGAAGAACTTGCATTGCTGGGAGATTAGGCCCTTAGAAATGCTCCAGTTATGTTTCCCAGCCTCTGTTTTCGAAATGTTGCAGCTCTGTTTCTCAGTTCCTGTTTTCCTTCTTTCGCCTAGTCACTTGCTCATTAAGCAGACTTCTCTCCTCAGACATTCTGGTTCCAGTCGCTATCTGCTCGGACTATGTTTTCTTTTTCTGTAACAGAAGACCATGCATTATACATTAGAAAATAAAGTATATAAAGAAATGGGCAAAGAATGTGCTGTTATAAAAAGGTGTACCTGTTAATCCGGTATTCCAGTCCTAGACAGTATAAGACCAGATCCCTGATGAGTAGTTTAATGAATACATTAGCTCACCTAGACTGGGGCATCCTTTCTCAAAAAGACAAAAGCTAGGCTAAAACTTGCAAACTTTAGAGCCCAAAACGAAGCGGGCAATGACAACAGTGTAGAACACTTGTACCTGCAGGCAAAGGCACGGCCAAGCAGCCATTCACCTTGAGGAATCTCCCTCCCCTCGAGAAGGCAAGCACCTACCCGGCGATGCGCCATGAGACGTATGACTACATTGTCGTGGGTGGGGGCACTGCCGGGTGTCCCCTGGCGGCGACATTGTCGCTCAAGTACAAGGTGCTCTTGCTGGAGAGAGGTGGATCTCCTTATGGCAACCGCAACATATCGTACATGGAGAACTTCCACATTGGCCTCAGCAATACTGCTCCGGACTCTTCGTCTCAGGCCTTCGTCTCCACGGATGGCGTCATCAACGCCCGGGCAAGGGTGCTGGGCGGTGGTACCTGCATCAACGCCGGCTTCTACAGCCGGGCCAGCTCAAGGTGCATGATGCATTGTTATCCTGCATATCTTATTAGTGTCTCCACTATGTGCATAACATCGAACAGATTTCACAAAAAAAAATACACTGAGGTGGTTAGACATGCCCAAGCGGGTACAGTGAGATTTCCGGTCATCACCTAGCCATGGCGATCTCAACAATGTCCAGGAGTGAGGCAAGTAGATAAATACATGTCTGAAACCGGAATCAGGTTAGCTTAGGTATGAAATGTCATGTCATTATTCAGTATAAGCAGCACAAAACCCTGTCACTTTCAGGCCAGTAAATGTAAGATCTAGGGTAAATGCAGAGCAGTGATAGCGTCAGGAGAAAATAAATGTAAAGGTTGGTTGAGTGCTGACATCCTGGCAACGTATGCTGCTATAGCTAGCTCACTGCGTTAGCACATTGCTGAGATGGGCAGCACGAGCATTTGTTCTCAAGTGTCTCCCATAAAATTTCTTTCTACAGTAGTACCCATAATAAAACAGAAGCCTAAGCACCTCAAATATGTCCTGAAAGAAGTTACCCTCCCAAAAGAGGCAACTGTAAAGGAATTTATCTTCTGCATTGCTATACCCAACACTGCTATTTTGGTTCACAACTTGGCACTGATTCTAGTTTTTGGTTACTACAGTGCGGTTGTAGAATTGGCAATACGTTTCATCCATGAACATGCGTACAAATGAGCACTTGTGGGTAACTTGATAACATACAGAAAAACAAGCTGATGCTGCATTAATTTGCATTGAAGTGGCTCAGCTCTGGTAGTACTCTACAAGGAAGTAACTGGTCTGACAGTACCACGTGCTTTGTTTCTCTCATAGAATTAAAACCGACTCATATTTTTCGTGCTGGAATAACAACTGTAAGTTATATATATTACAGGAGCCCAGGCCGAAGGGGGGCAACAAAACAAAATCGCATGGGCCTATCAATAATACATGGGCCTATCAATCACATGGGTTTTGTATCTTCTTTTTTATTTGGGTCTAGGCCTCCTCTGTTTGCTCCTTCTTTATCAATATAAAAGGCAAAGCTTTTGCCTTGTTTCAAAAAAAAAAAAATACGTTGATTACATGGCAACTATGTTAGCTAAGTAAAAACTGGGAAATAACCAAACCGCAGTGCAGTTCATGCAACTTAAATATTGAACCAAGAGTTAGGTTTGTGAGATGTATCAAATTAGCAGAACCATATCCATGAAAATGGTGCCACAGTCTTAAAGAAGAGCATATATATATCATGCTGAGATTCCATATGGTAACTAAATTATTGCAACTTGATAGTTACTAACCTTGTGTTTGTTGGACCAACAGCTTCGTGCAGGATGTTGGGTGGGAAGCAGATCTGGTGAATGAGTCCTACCCTTGGGTAGAGGATAAGGTTGTCCAGTGGCCTAAGATTGCACCTTGGCAGGCTGCACTGCGGGATGGGCTTGTTGAAGCAGGTGTATCCCCTTTCAATGGGTACACCTATGATCATGTTTCTGGGACCAAGGTTGGTGGCACCATCTTTGACGCGAATGGCCATCGCCACACAGCAGCCGACTTACTTGCAGCTGGAGATCCTAACAACCTGACGGTGCTGCTTCATGCTAGTGTGCACAAGATAGTGTTCAACACACGACAAGGTATAGCCGAGCTCCTAAGAGCTTTATTCCTTCCAAAACAGTATCACAGTCTTTATAGGAATGTTTAGACAGGCTAAAACAGAAGAGTGGATACTACCCAGTCATCATGTACCCTTCTTAAGAACCTAAATTTTGATGCAGGACGACTGAAACCAAGGGCTATCGGGGTACAATTCGCTGATGAGGACGGGAGAATCCACCAGGCACTACTGAACAACAACAAAGATAGTGAAATCATTGTCTCTTCTGGTGCAATTGGCAGTCCCCATCTGCTGCTCCTCAGTGGCATTGGGCCCAAGAATGATCTAAAGAAGCATAACATTCCTGTAGTTCTCCACAACAAGCATGTGGGAAAAGGAATGGCGGACAACCCCATGAACTCCATATTCATACCTACGAAAAGCCCCCCTCGGCAGTCACTCATTGAGACTGTTGGAATAACTGAAGCCGGTGTTTTCATCGAGGCTAGCAGTGGTTTTGGCCAGTCACCAGATAGCATCCACTGCCACCACGGAATCATGTCTGCTGAGGTTTGGCATCCATCGTACTTGCATACTACTTCTACATTTCGTAATTTGACCTCAAAGTTGCACTGTGTGAAGCTTATTCCTTACACGATCTTACATGGGTAGATTGGAGCTATGTCACAAACAATTATAATCCTACTTTGAGCGAAAGCATGAAAACTTCAGTAGGGGGGAAACATTCTAAAGTGTGTACAACAACGCAGAGTCATGTCATTCGGAACACAAATCCAGCATCATCCATTTATTACTAATGTGTATGCAAATGCATAGTCTATGTTTCGATAAATACAAATCTTTATAAGACTACCCGTAGTGGGAGTAACATAGGTAGTAACATGCATGCTCATGCAATGCAAACTAGGCATATTGATGACATGGCATGGTATATAATGAGGAAGAGATGATGTTGCTAACATATTATGTTACCATCACATAGTGTTTTCCAAGAGAAACTGAGTCTTGAGCATAATAAATGAAGCCATCTATGATACTTTGCACTATAAAGGTAGTAACATAGACTAGTGTCTAAGTTACTTCCCACTATGACCAGCCTAAGTTTTAAATCATAACGTCATCATTTCATTCTCACACCTAAGTGTCACAAAATGTAGATGGATCTCATTATGCATGTTACCATATATTTCAAGAAAAGTTAAAGGATCAGAAATTCAGATTGGCTCCCGAGCTCACCTCATTCTCACACTTTCGATTTTCATGCATTAGAAGTCAAGACGAAACTTGTTGCCATTGAATTCAACTATAACTATTTCTTCGCTGTTTTCATTATTATGTGAATCACTTCCGTTCTTTGCCATTGTTGGTACTAATGCACTACCATGCTAATGCAGATTGGACAGCTGTCAACAGTTCCTCCAAAGCAAAGAAGCCTGGAACTAGCCAAGATGTATGCGCATAACAAACTCAATCTACCCAAAGAGGTATTCCAAGGTGGTTTTATCCTTGAGAAGATCGACGGTCCACTGTCTACAGGCCATCTTCTCCTCATAGACACTGATGTCAAGAACAACCCGGCAGTTACGTTTAACTATTTCAGCCATCCACAGGATCTCAGCCGTTGTGTCTATGGTATCAAAACCATTGAAAAAATATTGAAAACAAACCGTTTCGCTCAATTGACTCCTGATGCTGCTGGATATCAAATGGAAAGGGTGCTCAACATGAGTGTACAGGCTAATGTAAATCTGATACCCAAGCATGCCAATACCACAGAATCCCTGGAGCAATTTTGCAAGGACACAGTAATCACCATCTGGCACTACCATGGTGGATGCCATGTAGGGAAGGTGGTTGACCAGCAACACCGAGTGCTTGGCGTTTCGGGTCTCCGCGTTGTTGACGGCTCAACATTTTCTAAATCACCAGGGACCAACCCTCAAGCCACGGTCATGATGATGGGCAGGTACTTTAATACAGATATAACTTACCTATTTACCAAAATAATTTCTTGTTTTAGACTCAGTGACTTCTAACCATAATTCATGATCAGATACTTTGGAGTGAAGATCTTAAGAGGACGACTAGGACAAGAGTGCGGCGTGTAGTAGACTTGTCAACACCAGCCCTCTATGATGCGTGTGTGTGTGTGTGTGACCTAGAAAGGAAATCACTAATTTTTGCTGGGTTCCAGTGTGAATCGCTAATGAAAGACAATCTAGGAGTTTCATCTGTACCCAGTAACTATTTGTCTCGCATGATATTGCACTAGAATGTTATTTATCGATTCGCTTTTATTCTTTCTAGTTTTTTTCTTCTTAAGTAGAGTTTGAGACACGATCCCTGATGAACTACTTCAGTATATGTCTAATCTTACATGAATGGATTGACAAAACATCTTACAAAATGAAAATCCATTTGCATGTTGAAAAAACGCAATACATTGCACACAAATAGAAAGTATCGATTCAGAGAATATTAAAGAAATCATTGTGCAAGACACTTTACTCCATAGATGATTGGAAGGCATAAATTTGCCCCATATGATTCCTATGTTCAGGGTGATGGGTCTTGCGATCATTTTAGTCAACAAAACTACAGAAAATCTGTAACCATCATTTAACACTGCCTAAAAGATAAACACATTGTGTGTGCCCAATGGTTTTAGAGCCTTAAAGCCTTACAGGTAAACTGAGACCGTCATAGCTAAGCTGGATGTCAAGCCCCTCTGTTTCCATCAGCCTCGCAAGATCATCGTTTACTTTTTCATGGTCCATTAAATGCATCATTCCTGAAGATAGCACACAATCAAAATTAATAGCAACATAGTGTAAACAATGGAAGATGAGACACGCACAGTTTAAGCTAATTAGACGATATAGGATTCCCATAGTTGTATGTCCATAAAAAGGAGGGATTGTAACTGTGTTTCTAACACTTTATTCCTGAAATCAATAAGCTACGATATAGGATTCCCATAGTTGTATGTCCATAAAAATGAGAGATTGTAACTGTGTTTCTAACACTTTATTCCTGAAATCAATAAGCTATGAACTGCAATTGGCGTAAATTTTGACATTTAATGTGTTAAGAGGCAACTTCTTGTTTTCTTTGACAAATATTTGGAAGATAACATCTAATATCAAAAGATAAAAGATAAAGTGTACCAATGTCAACTTGAGTTAAAGGGTTTTGTGTGGTGTTTCAGACACTAAGTTATCAAATTATTAAACAGTGCCCTAAAGAGATCAAATAGTTGGATGATTTATTAGTTCAAATGCCTTGCCTTTCTTGTTTCTTTTAGATGAAATCATGTACATTATACAACAGGCAGGTAGCATTTCCCTTTACAATACAATCATGTAATTTTTTTTGTTACAAACAAGAGAGGGCTGTGTTTTTATAAAACCACAAAGAAAATCCAATGTACTTCAAAGTTGAGACTAAAGCTATTTTGAAAGAAGTTCACTATGAAATTAATGAAGAAAAATCAAAATGAAATGATTAGTTAGTCAGGCCATACCAGTAAAGAGTGTTTTCTTTGGTTTGATTTTCCGGACTTCCTCAAGGGCCTGCACAGTTGAAGAATATATCAAAACTGAATATGGTGAAACAGTTAGAAGGTAAACTGATACATTAGAACTTACCCTAGGTAATCCAAAGTGTGTTGAAGAAGACCGATCAGGTCTAAGAGCATCCTGTATGAAGTTAACATAAACCAAGATCAATCTTATATATAGTCAATAGGCAATGCTCAACAGAGATGCACAAACATAAATTAATACACAAACTAAAAGTGCAAAAAACATACAGCTTTCTGACGAATCAAACTATTTCTTAGTTTACAATTCGAGAGATGCAAGAAAGTAAAGCCAGCAGCATAACAAGTGTACTGCTTTCCAATGATCAAAACAATTTCATAATTTAACAGAGATGTGCAAAAAGGGATACCATTATAAGGAGTTCACAGTCTTCCAGAAGTTTATAGGTTTCTTCAGGTATATCACTGACATCACTGCAAACATCAGAGCAGTTCAAACATGATGCCTTCCAACAATATGATTCAATAGAACAAAATGAGCCCTAAAGTAAACTCAATCAACCTTATGTAGCATACGTCACCAAAGCGGAAACCAAGGGAACGGTAACACTGACCATGCCATACAGGCAAAGGAATTACCTGAAATATAGGCATTATAGTAGCAAGATAAACTGAAGAGTTTAGTCTGTTATCACTACGAGTATACTCAGCACATATTGACATAATGAAAGGTAAGTTGCATTTGAGCATGCAAAACAGATCACAAGTTCATGACAGGTTTACTAAGACCCACAGGTTGTTAAGTTCCGCACATTACGTTTGTATACAAAAGTTCATATTACCTTGAGCTATCAATAAGTACAAACTGAGTAGAACTTAATGGAAAGCATCCTGTCTGAATTAATCGGACAAATTCCCCTATCGGCTGCTACTAAGAACACTATCAGTTATTTAAAATGATCTCATCCCACGATAGTAGACCAAAATAAAGACATAAGCATTCATTGTATACCTGACAACATGGCCTATTCTCTTACTAGTTCTACACTCACCTGTAAACAATATCGGTGGAAATCACTCTTCGTCTATATATCTAGTTCTAACTTTTCGAAGTTATAATTTCAGAGCGCAAACCTCGAGATTGTGAACTGTAAATGGTTCCTCTTTTATAATGTTGAATTGCAATGTTGAAACTGCGGCTCCAGGTATGACTGTGCTAGTGTCAACCAAATAGTGGTGGGTCATCTTCATCACCTGATACAAACCAGCAAATGGGAAAAAAAATGAAGGGATAACACTGAGCCAATTGTTAAGATCTAAAACAGAAAATCCAAGGAAAAACTATTTTGTAGATATTTAACTTAGCATGAGGACTTTTCGTGTATTCCATCAGCTTTTCTGAGGCTCAAATGGTAGAGAAAAAAATAGCGTAACTCAGCACAAGATGTTCCAACCTCAAAATCACGTTGTGCCACGTAAATTGGGATGGATGGCTGGACATTGTTCGTCCAATCACGAAGACAGTCAAGGCCTGCACCATAGAACATGTCATCTTTTTGGAAAGAACAAGACCATAAGAATGATGGATTGTTGTGAAGGATAGACGCTAGGACAGATGTTTTTATAAATGGTCCAACCATTCAACTAATGGGTGGATAACAGGGATGCATAGGAATTGAGAAGGTTGAAAGACACTGCAGACCTCCAATTGCATCAGCATGAGAATGGGTAATAATGACAGCATCAATCGTCCTCAACCTGAAGATGAGCAGCAAACGGTTAGCATGATTAAGTTTGTCAGAAACAAAGAACAGAACATGTGAGCAGTTCAGTACCCAAAAACAGGAAACCACTGGATTGCGGAGTGGTAGAAGAACCTGACAGAAGAAACAAAGCAACCAGCATGGTATATAAGTCACTACTCTCTTAATTTCCGATAATGTCAACTCGGTACTTTGATCGCAAAAGAACTGCAGCGACCCATAGTGCAAGCAATAGCGCATACTTTCCAGCGTCGATGAGGATGTTGGAGGTGCCAGACGGCGTGACGTGCCGCAGGAGGATGCCGGTGTTACGCCTTCTGTTGGGGTTCCCCGGCTCCGTCGCCTTAGTGCAAACCTTCAACCATGACGTGGCACACAAACAGCCAGACCAGCATCACATTGAGCACTACAATAATTCAGAACCGAAGCAAGGCCTCTGGTGGCTGATACCGAGATAGAGGTGGAGGATCATACGGGGCAAGTCTTGGAGGGGTCGGTGAGGCAGCTGACACGCGGGATGCCCTCGCTGGTGCCCGTGCCAAGGAAGATGAGCTCCGACTGCCGCGAGCCCTCCTTCTCCGACACCAAGGAAGATACCTCGTTGCCGACGCCGGGGGCACCGTGGGAGGAGCAGAAGGAGCGCGCTGCAAGGTTCACGGCGCACGCTAGGCATTACGTCGAACAGCTGATGCGCCAAAGGTGATTTACGCTCCTACTACGATTTCCGTACTTACCAGACG
Organism: Poa pratensis; assembly: GCA_947311845.1. Taxonomy (NCBI): domain Eukaryota; kingdom Viridiplantae; phylum Streptophyta; class Magnoliopsida; order Poales; family Poaceae; genus Poa; species Poa pratensis. Next base: position 29,469,129 of record CAMZMU010000074.1, read on the forward strand.
CACCGAAGCGGAGGCTCGGGAGGGGGAGGCGGGAGGCGAGAGGCGCGGTGGCCGCCGGGGCGCGCGGGAGAGGGAGACGACGCCCGCGCAGGGAGCGCGCCGCGGCGAGCGAGCACGCGAGCGGTGAATGCTGCAGCATGGGCAAGCGGTGGGCGCGCAGGAGAGCCGCGATCGCGCCGGCGCCGGCCGCCCCTGACATCGGAAGAGCGCAGATGGCCGGCGGCGGTGGGCGAGTCGGTGACGGCGGGGTCTCTCACCGGTCGCCTGTGGCGGGGACGGGAAGAGGCGACTCTGGCAATTGGGCCTGGGCTTCTCTCTTAGATGGTCAAGAAGGGGAGATTTTTTTTTTTTTGACCCACTTTATACCTGGTGCAAATCATATGCCCTCTTTTACTTTGTGCTCCCCTTTTTGCCCCTCTTTCTTTTGGAAGTTCATTATTTGCCCCTTAGATATCAGGCCCACACTCAATTACCAAAATACCCCCTTTTTCTAAACCTAGAACAGCTCTGTTCGTCGTATCGGGCCCCAACCATCTTGTGTTTTGATAGAAATTAAAAAAATCTTGTGGTTTGATAGCGAAAAAAAACCATCACATTTTACTCGAACCTTTGCAAAATGCATTCATCGTGAATTTAACGAGAACTGATACTCGTGCTGATATGGGGATCCACTCAAAGACTGGCGTGGAATGGAAAGACCTACTTGTCAGGACCAATTTTACATATTTTTTGAACCTGGCAAATTTGCATATTTGGACCAAGTCCCACATGGCAGGCGATTAAAAATACAAAAAAGTCTAAAAAGATTAAAAAAATTGACGAAAGCAGTTGTTGTAATCCACTGTGGTTGGAGCCGGATGGAGATAGAGGAGAGGAGCGCGACGGGGCAGGGCGTGACAGGCGGGGGCGACCATGGGCACATGCGTGGTGGTTGCACTCCGTCGCGGGCCACATCGACCTCCTCATGCGCCGCCATGAGCTGCCACATGCGATCTCCATTGGGCCTGGAGCAAGGTCGCGCCGATGTCTGGAGAGCAAGGAGCTCGTCTGAGGTGGAGGAAAAAGGTTTTTTCTTTGTTTTTAATTAGATATTTTTTTAAATTGGCTCACAAGTGGGATTGATTCAACTAGTCCAAATACGCAAATTGGTCCTCACAAGTGGGGTTCCCCATGCCACGTCAACTTTCGGGTGGGGTCCCCCATGTCAGCACAAGTGTCAAATCTCATTCAATTTGCTATTAGTGCACTTTGTAAAGGCCTGAGCAAAATGTGGCCGTTTATTGCTATCAAAACACAAAGCGGTGCTTTTTCCGGATATTTGGTATCAAAGTGGCGGTTTTACTCTAATGACCCCATGACAGTCGGAGTAGAGAGGGCGATCGGCGACCGAATTTCGGGGAGCACAACAACAACTCTCCCACGACACTAGGTACGAACTCTCTAAGGGCAGCAACAACCCCCACAGCTGAGAGTTAGGGTTAGGATTTAGGCACTTCGCCCATCAATGACGAGTTGTCTAGTCACTGCTCCCTTGTCTTGTTTCGATCTCCTGTGAACCATATGATGTTTTTGATTTGGATGCGGAAGATGGTTCCGCCCCTCCCATTTTGTCTGCATCAACAACAACATGTAGCGACTACAAAACAAACAAAAATAAATCAACGAACATGAGGGATTCCGTGTTGCAGCCGAGATGGAGATTGTGTGTGAGATTGCCAGGAGGATCTGTGAGGTCCCGTTGTACCACACAGGAAGCAAGCGGGGTGAGGCCAGCAGCAAGCCGTAGGGGTTGGGAGCTGATACGTCTCCAACGTATCCATAATTTCTGTTGTTCCATGCTTTATTATACCATTTGCTACATGTTTTATATGCATTATATATCATTATTATACATTTTCTGGAACTAACCTATTAACAAGATGCCACAGTGCCAGTTCCTGTTTTCTGCTGTTTTTGGTTCCAGAAAAGCTGTTCGGGCAATATTCTCGGAATTCGACGAAACAAAAGCCAAACCTCCTATTTTTTCGAGGGACACACGGAGCCAGAAGGGCAAGCCAGGGGGAGGCCCACGGCCTCCAAACCACCTGCTCGCGCGGCTGGGCCCACAGGCGCGCCGGGAGGTGAGGAGGGAGCCCAGGACCTACACCGACATCGCCCCTTCGCCTATTTATTCCCCGAGACGTGAAAACCCTAAAAAACCAAGTCATATTCCACGAAGAGTTCCGCAGCGCCGCAGCCATCGACGACAAGTTTCGGGGGACAGAATCTCTGTTCCGGCACGCCACCGGGACGGGGAATTGCCCCCGGAGTCATCTCCATCGACTCCACCGCCATCTTCATCGCCGCTGCTGACTCCCATGATGAGGAGGGAGTAGTTCTCCCCCGAGGCTGAGGGCTCTACCGGTAACTATGTGGTTCATCTCTCTCTCCCATGGTGTGATCTTTATGTGATCATGTGTATTGCTAGTACGCTGAATACATTAATAATGTTTATGCTACACAAGTGATTTTGTCTAGTTTCTGGAGTCATTGTGACAACACGGTATCAAGGTGACAGTGTGGGTACTTGTGTGACTCTATGAATAATTTAGATATTTATCATGGCTTATTCTTGGGAATTGTGGTGTTTGTTTACTCAGACTTTGAGGTGTGCTTTTGCAGCCCTACGCATAGTACTCTTGCTTCATCAAGAAGGAGAATAATCCCGAGTAGTATTTACTTGTGTTCAGTTGTGCTAATCTAGTTGAATATGTAGATGTTACTCTTTATCTATTATGCACTCTATAGGTTACTTTAATATGAACTCCGGTACTCTCCACGGTGTAAAGGTGACAGTGTGTGCACCGTGTGTGATTCCTTTATGACGTTGTGGCGCTTGTTTACTCCGGCTTGAGGTGTGCTTTTGTAGCCCTACACAATGAATGGTGTTTGTTATCCAACAAGAGAGTGTTTAAGAGTAGCTTTTACTTATTCAGTTATGAGATCATTGTTGAGAGTGTCCACTAGTGAAAGTATGATCCCTAGGCCTTGTTTCTAAGCATTGAAACACCGTTTACAACAAGTTCTGCTACATGTTTGCTTGCTGCCATCTTTATTTCAGATTGCAGTTACTACTTATAATCATCCATATTACTTGTATTTCACTATCTCTTCGCCGAACTAGTGCACCTATACATCTGACAAGTGTATTGGGTGTGTTGGGGACACAAGAGACTTCTTGTATCTTAATTGCAGGGTTGCTTGAGAGGATATCTTTGACCTCTACCTCCCTGAGTTCGATAAACCTTGGGTGATTCACTTAAGGGAAACTTGCTGCTGTTCTACAAACCTCTGCTCTTGGAGGCCCAACACTGTCTACAAGAATAGAAGACACGTAGACATCAAGCTATTTTCTGGCGCCGTTGCCGGGGAGGTAAGCGTTGGAAGGTATCTCCTTTAGATTCTGCAATTATTTCTTTTTGTTTCTTGTTTTTATTTTCACTAGTTAGGCTTAATGGAAAACAACAAAAAAATTAGAGATCTTATGAACTTTATATTGAATTAGGACATGATGCTTTTGAAGAGAAAATTAAAAAACCTATGGAGGCTTGTTTGCATAATAGTGGTAGTAATGTTATTAGTATAAATTCTTTGGACACCATTATTGCTAAGGCTGTGGAAAAGCCTAAGCTTGGGGAAGCTAGTTTATATGAAAATAATCTTTTTTGCTCCTCAGCTATGGAGGAATTATTTTGCCTTGATAATGCTTTGTCTCCAATATGTGATAATTCTAATGATGTTTGTGATATTCCAAATCCACCGTTGAAAGTATTTCTTTTAAAATACCTATGAAAATTGTTGAAAGGGTTATGAATGATCAGTATGCAGGGGATGGATCAATCCATCCAAGTGCTCACTTGTCGAAACTTACAGAACTTTGTGAGTTATTTAAGGTTGCAGGTTTATCAAGAGAAAATGTCATGAGGAAACTATTTCCATTGTCACTTAAGGACAAAGCAAAGGAATGGTATAGGCTGCTGGATGAACAACCTTCGAATTGGAAACAGCTTGAATCTCTCTTTTACTCTAAATTTTATCCTCTTCATGAAGTGCATCTAGATAGGAATTACATTTATAATTTTTACCCTCATGATGGAGAAAGCATTGCTCAAGCTTGGGGAAGGCTGAAAACATTAATACTCAAATGTCCTAACCATGAGCTTTCTGAGGAAATAATTGTTACTAATTTTTATGCAAGGCTTTCAGGTCATTACAAGGATTATGTAGATGCATGTTCACATGGTTCTTTCACAAGCAAGAAGGTTGAAGCTAGATGGGATATTCTTGAAAGAATTCAAAACAATGCTGAGGATTGGGAGAATGACAAAGGTAAAGAATCAGGTATAAACTATGAATATGATTGCATTAAGTCTTTCGTTGAAACTGCTAGTTTTCAAGAGCTTAGTGCTAAATATGGTCTTGATTCTCAAATTATTGTTGATTGTTTTAGAACCTTTGCTTCTCATATTAATGTTCCTAAAGAAAATTGGGACGTGTATCATGAACCTTTCAAAGACACTTGCATGGAAAATGAAATTGTTGTTAATGATTGCAATAAACATGCTCAAACTTCTGAAAATACTATTTCTTATAAGCATGTTAATTTTTGTGGAATGCATAGACCTTGTGGAATTAATCAAATCGAAGATGAATATTGTATCCATCATAGGAATGAAAAAACTAGAACATGGTACAAGGCTCTAAGAGATCTTGGTGAAAAAGTTTGTGACCTCCATCCTTTTATTTGTGAACTTTGCTATGAAGTGGGTCATTTTAATTTTCAATGTTCAGGTCATGATAATAGCCTTTCGAATCCAATTACTGCAAATTTGTATTGTGATAACATGATCACTCCTAATCAACATGATGAACTTACATTATTTTTGGGGTGTGAAGAGTTATCAAGAAAAACTTCCTTGTTAGATATGAGTGATCTTGATATGAATAGTGTGTTGCATGGATGTTATCTCTATTGTGTTAATAATTGCCATGCTAACACCTACATACAAAATATTATAAAGGATGAGACTTTACCAAAGTATGACAGGACTAATATGTGTTTTGTTCTCATTAATGAAAGAGAGGAGTCCCCCCAAGTTTCTTCCATTGTCTCTAATACTAAACCAGGTTATGTGGAGGAGCTTCCTTTCAAACCTCTCCCTCCTAAAGATAAAAAGAAGAGGGGAAAGAAGAAGAAGAAGAAGAAGAAGAGGAGTAAAAGGAGAGAGGAAACGGTATCTTCTCCCAAACTTGTTGCTCCTGTTACAATTGATACTTATAATTCTGAATTCGATGATTCTGAACTTGATGATGAACCTATGCCTGTTACTTATATTAGTGATCATGATTGGGAAAATGAAACTACTTTTGATATTGAAAATCTTTGGGGTACCAATTCTGAAAATGATGATATTAATGATTGCCATACTATTAGTACTATCCATGTTTCTTCCAATGATGATATGAAAAGCTCTAAGCTTGGGGATGAGGTGTTTGAAAATCCTTTTGCTAGTAATAATTATGAGACCTCTTCTCCTAGTGATGTGTTTGAAAATTCTTTTGCTACTGCTGATTATATGTTTGATACATCTCCTTCTAGTAAAAATGATGATATGTTTACAGATGAACACACTTTGGAAGATAACTATTCTATTACTTATGATGATACTATGCCTCCAGTCTTTGATAATTATTATAAAGAATACTATGACATAGGTTATAATTACAGTCATCCTCATGAAACTTGTCATAGTTATGGAGAGATTACCCAAAACCATCCCTTTAATATACAACTTGTCTATCATGTTCGAGTTCTTTATGATGATCCTGCCCCATTGTTATTAAGAGAAGAACTTTTCTTGTGTGGAAAATATTGATACTTTTGTGCATATGATCATGGTAAGAATGTTTCATGTGATGGTTATATTGTGGATTTTATCAATGATGCTACTGAAAGTTTTTATGAGAGAGGGAGACATGGATTCATATATCTCAATAATATCAAGTCTCCTCTCTTTTTGTTGAAATTTTGAAGTTGCACTTGTTTTGTCTTTCTATGCTAGTAGCTTCATGCTTCAATAATTTGTTTTCTTACAAGATTCCTTTGCATAGGAAGTGGGTTAGACTTAAATGTGTTTGGTATTTGCTTTTTGATGCTCTCTTATATTCAACTCTTATACATATGAGAGCATTATCAAAATCACTATGCCTAGCTAAAAGGCTTTAAAGAAAAGCGCTTATGGGAGACAACCCATTGTTTTTATTTTGTTATTTTTTTTTTTTTTTTGAGTCAAGGTGTTGTTACTTCTGTAGCAACTCCTTTGTATCTTTATTTTATTGCATTGTTGTGCCAAGTAAAGTTCTATATTGAAAGTTGATGCAAGATTTGGATTTCTGCGCAGTAACAGATTTTTGCTGTCACGAATTTGAGCTTTTCTCCCTGTAGAAAATTCGAAAAATTCTAGAAAAATCACGCATCTTCCTGAGATATGTACGCAACTTTCATTATTTTGGCCAGATCCATCTGAGCAACTTAAGTGCCTCGAAAAAATTCGTCATTCCAGACTGTTCTGTTTTTGACAGATTCTGCCTTTTGTTTTGCATTCGCTCTTTTACGATGTTTGTGTGGATTTCTTTGCTCCACAAAGCATTGGTGGCTGTAGCTAATGTCCAGAAGCTTTGGGAATGATTGTATCATTACAGAATATGAGAATTTTTGATTATGCACTAACCCTCTAATGAGAACTGTCTTGAGTTTGGTGTGAAGGAAGTTTTCAAGGATCAAGCGAGAAGGGTGATATTATGTGATCAAGAAGAGTGAAAAGCCTAAGCTTGGGGATGCCCCCGTGGTTCATCCCAACCATATTCAGAGAGACTCAAGCGTCTAAGCTTGGGGATGCCCAAGGCATCCCCTTCTTCATCAACAACTTATCAGGTCATCTCTAGTGAAACTATATTTTAATTCTTTCACATCTTATGCGCTTTACTTGGAGCGTCTGTGTGCTTTTTTTTTGTTTTTGTTTGAATAAATTCGGATCCTAGCAATCCTTGTGTGGGAGAGAGACACGCTCCGCTTTTTCATGTGAATACTCATGTTCTTCACTTATATTTGTTGAGTATTCTTAACTAGCTACTGCAGTGCTTTTAGCTCCTGTTTTTCATGCATCTCTTCGAGCTGTTAGCACTTGTTTATAAATACTCTCTTGCTGCATTATATTATCATTTGGAGAGTTTATGTTTAAATAAATTGATTGGTGTTTGTTTGGAAAAAGAAAATGCTACATGTAGTAGTTGGTATTGGAAAAGACATATGCATTCTTGTAGATCATTGTCTTGTTTCGATTTGATACTTTGCAATTGTTTTGAGCTCTCAAGTAGATCATGTTTAAGCTCTTGCATCATGTAGTTAAAGCCTAGTAGTGGAGAACTACCGTAGAGCTTGTTGAGACTTGGGATGCATATTTGTTCTCTCTAAGGTCTAGATATTTTCTGGTAAAATGTTTGAGCAACAAGGAAGACAGTGTAGAGTCTTATAATACTTGCAATATGTTTTTATGTGATTCTTGCTGTACCGGTTTATACTTGTGTTTGCTTCAAACAACCTTGCTAGCCTAAACTCTGTACTGAGAGGGAATGCTTCTCGTGCATCCAAACTTGAGCCAAAACCCATGCCATTTGTGTCCACCATACCTACCTACTATGTGGTATTTCCTGCCATTCCAAGTAAATATTCATGTGCTACCTTTAAACTATTCAAAACTTTATTACTCCTTATTTGTGTCAATGTTTTATAGCTCATGAGGAAGTATGTGGTGTTTTATCTTTCAATCTTGTCATTTACTTCTGACAGACTTTCACCAATGGACTAGTGGCATATACATCCGCTTATCCAATAATTTGCAAAAAGAGCTGGCAACGGGGTGCCCAGCCCCAATTAATTACAACTTTCATTAATAATTCTCTTCACATGTTTTGCCCTGATTTATCAGTAAGCAACTTAATTTGCAAATAGACACTCCTCCATGGTATGTGAATGTTGGAAGGCACCCGAGGATTCGGTTAGCCATGGCTTGTGTAAGCAAAAGGTTGGGAGGAGTGTCATCTATAAAGAAACTAAAATACATGTGTAAACAAAAGAGAAGAGGGATGATCTACCTTGCTGGTAGAGATAACGTCCTTCATGGGAGCCGCTCTTGAAAGTCTGGTTGACAAGGGGGTTAGAGTGCCCACTACCATTCGTTGACAACAACAAACACCTCTCAAATACTTATTTTGTGCTCTCTATATGCTTTCGAAAACTTAAAAAGCTCTAGCACATGATTTAATCCCTGCTTCCCTCTGCGAAGGGCCTATCTTTTACTTTATGTTGAGTCAGTTTACCTACTCCTTTCTATCTTAGAAGCAAACACTTGTGTCAACTTTGTGTGCATTGATTCTTACATGTTTACTTATTGCACTTGTTATATTGCTTTATGTTGACAACTATCCATGAGATATACATGTTACAAGTTGAAAGCAAATGCTGAAACTTAATCATCCTTTGTGTTGCTTCAATGCCTTTTACTTTGAATCTATTGCTTTATGAGTTACCTCTTATGCAAAACTTTTTGATGCTTGTCTTGAAAGTACTATTCATGAAAAGTTTTTGCTTATATGATTCATTGTTTACTCTTTATCTATTGTTAGCAAACTATAGACCATTGCTTTGAGTCACTTCATTCATGACATGAGCCTTGCAATATATGATCAAGATTGTGTGAAAGCATGTCTCCTCAGAAATTATTTGTTGTTATCGTTTTACCTACTCGAGGACGAGTAGAACTAAGCTTGGGGATGCTTGATACGTCTCCAACGTATCCATAATTTCTGTGTTCCATGCTTATATTATACCATTTGCTACATGTTTTATATGCATTATATATCATTATTATACATTTTCTGGGACTAACCTATTAACAAGATGCCACGTGCCAGTTCCTGTTTTCTGCTGTTTTTGGTTCCAGAAAAGTTGTTCGGGCAATATTCTCGGAATTCGACGAAACAAAAGCCAAACCTCCTATTTTTCCGAGGGACACACGGAGCCAGAAGGGCAAGCTAGGGGGAGGCCCACAGCCTCCAAACCACCTGCTCGCGCGGCTGGGCCCACAGGCGCGCCGGGAGGTGAGGAGGGAGCCCAGGACCTCCACCGACATCGCCCCTTCGCCTATTTATTCCCCGAGACGTGAAAACCCTAAAAACCAAGTCATATTCCACGAAGAGTTCCGCAGCACCGCAGCCATCGACGACAAGTTTCGGGGGACAGAATCTCTGTTCCGGCACGCCGCCGGGACGGGGAATTGCCCCCGGAGTCATCTCCATCGACTCCACCGCCATCTTCATCGCCGCTGCTGACTCCCATGATGAGGAGGGAGTAGTTCTCCCCCGAGGCTGAGGGCTCTACCGGTAGCTATGTGGTTCATCTCTCTCTCCCATGGTGTGATCTTTATGTGATCATGTGTATTGCTAGTTGATACGTCTCCAACGTATCTATAATTTCTGATGTTTCATGCTTGTTTTATGTATCATTGTCACATGTTTTATATGCATTATATATCATTATTATACATTTTCTGGGACTAACCTATTAACAAGATGCCACAGTGCCAGTTCCTGTTTTCTGCTGTTTTTGGTTCCAGAAAAGCTGTTCGGGCAATATTCTCGGAATTCGACGAAACAAAAGCCAAACCTCCTTTTTTTCGAGGGACACACGGAGCCAGAAGGGCAAGCCAGGGGGAGGCCCACGGCCTCCAAACCATAGGCTCACGCGGTTGGTCCCTAGGGTGCGCCGCCAGGTGGTTTGACTCGCTCGGGGGTCCGCCGACATCGCCCTTTCGCCTATATATTCCCCTCGACTCGAAAACCCTAAAAAGATATCTCATACTCCAGAAAGACTTCCGCAGCGCCGCCGCCATCGCGAGACCTCGTTTCGGGGGTCAGAAGTTCCTGTTCTGGCACCCTGCCGGGACGGGGATTGACCCCCGGAGCCATCTCCATCGACTCCACCGCCTCCACTTTGACTCCATGATGGTTTGTGAGTAGTTCCCCCATGGACTACGGGTTCTAGCTGAAGCTAGTTGGTACTCTCTCTCCCATGTACTTCAATACAATGATCTCATGAGCTGCCTTACATGATTGAGATCCATCTGATGTAATCGGTGTTGTGTTTGTTGGGATCCGATGAATTGTTACATTATGATCAGTCTATCAATATGTTTGTGAAGTTATTGTTGCTGCAACCTTGTTGTGTTTAATGCTTGTCACTAGTGCACGAGTGGCATGATCTTAGATTTAAGCTCTATATTTATTGCTTAGATTGTATCTACAAGTTGTTTGCACATGTCTCTGTCCGGAACCCGAGGCCCCATAGTGACAATAACTGGGATAACTGGAGGGGATGGTTTAGATATGAGGATCACATGTTTTCACTAGTGCTAATGCTTTGCTCCGGTGCTCTATTAAAAGGAGTACCTTAATTACCAGTAGTTTCCCTTGAGGCCGCGCTGCAAACGGGCTGGTAGGACAAAAGATGTTATGCAAGTTTCTCATTGCGAGCACGTATGACTATATATGGAAAACATGCCTACATATGATTAATAGACTAGATGTTCTGTCTTAATGCTATAATAATTCTATCAATTGCCCAACTGTAATTTGTTCACCCAACACTTGTTATTGGAGAGTTACCACTAGTGTAGATAGCTGGGAACCCCGGTCCATCTTTCATCATCAAATACTCACTCGGTCCTATATGCCATTAGAAGTAGTATCAACTATTTTCTGGTGCCATCGCCTTTGTGTTACTGCTACTGCTGCTGTGTTACTGTTACTATTGCTCTCATATTACTGCTGCTTTCACATCACCCCTGTTACTAGTGCTTTTCCAGGTGCAGCTGAATTGACAACTCGGCTGTTAAGGCTTATAAGTATTCTTTGTCTCCCCTTGTGTCGAATCAATAAATTTGGGTTTTACTTCCCTCGAAGACTGTTGCGATCCCCTATACTTGTGGGTTATCAAGACTATTTTCTGGCGCCGTTGCCGGGGAGCATAGCTCTACTCATAAGTTCACCTGGGGAGTACACTCTACCTCTATCTCTGTTTTTATTTTATTTTGTTTTGTCTAGTTTATTTGTGCTTAGTTTATTTCTGCTAGTATTGTTTTGTTTAGTTTACTTTTGTTTAGTTTTTTTTTTTTTTTCTTATAAATTCAAAAATCCATAAAAATTTGAAAAACCAAAAATTAAAAACTGTTGTTATGGAAGAACCCACAACCTATTGGAGCTTATAGAATTATATATGAAGTATAGAGAATCAAAAAGGGTGAAGTCATGAGTGCTGTGTTAGAAAAGTTGAATACAATTGCTAAAATCTTGCTTAAACGCCATGATATAAACTGTTGCTCTAAACAGGATACTAAACATCTTAAATTCCAATGTGCTTTAGTGAAGAAGTTTTAATTGTGAACTATCATTGGAATAACTATATTCATCTTGGGTTCGAAGAAGTAGAACAATTTGTTTTATTTATGGGAGCCTCTGAGATAGAATCCTTCATGGCTAAAAATTATGAAACTTGTATTGCTTGTAAGGACCTTAAAGATTATGTCTCTTCTATCCTTGATTATTGCATAGAACATTACAGCAATAATCCTTATATCATTGATTATAAAGAGAGACTCATTCATGCACAAGAATGCACTCACAATTTGCAGGAACCTGAAGAAGAAGAAACTGAAGCTGAAAGCTCATTAGATGAAAAAGAGGAGGAGAGTGATGAACAAAAGGAGGAAGAATGGATTAGCTACCCATGCCTACCTTCTAATGAGAGTAACTCTTATCTCTTACACTATTTGATTGCCCCCATGCTTACCAAGGAGGATGAATGTTATGTTCCTGTGGATTCTCTTGAAATATTTCCTATGAGTAAAACTTGTGAAATGATTATGCTACTGTTTTTATGATAATCCATGCTATTTCGAAAAATCTTATGATAATCCTTTATTTGTGGCTGATATCGAAATGCATGGTACTAAAGAGTTTTGCTTAGAAAATGTTTATGATAAAGCTCTAGATGATGGTCCTATGTTACTTGATAATATTAATTGTGCTACTAATGTAAATGGGATTGGAGAAGTCTTGACTTTATCTAGGCGTCCCATATATGTTGAGAGTGATCAATCATCTTGTTATAAAATTGTTACATGTGGGTTCGAATTTTTATCCCACTATTTGTGAGCTTGATAAAAATATGTGTTTGTAGATCATGAAAAGCATGCTTTATGTGATAGTTATATTGTTGAGTTTATTCATGATGCTACTGAAAATTATTATGAGAGAGGAAAATATGGTTGTAGAAATTTTCATGGTACTAAAACACCTCTCTATATGCTGAAAGTTTTGAAGTTACTCTTGTTTTATCTTCCTATGCTTGTCACTTTGTTCTTTGTGAATTTATTTGTGTACAAGATTCCTATGCATAGGAAGTGGGTTAGACTTAAATGTGTTTTGAATTTGCTTCTTGATGCTCCTTTTGCTTCATTTTCTATTTTCATGAGAGCATCATTAAAACTATCAAGCCTAGCTAAAAGGCATTAAAGAAAAGCGCTCTTGGGAGACAACCCATGTTTTATTTCTGTAATTTTTCTTTTGCTTTTTGAGTCAAGGAGCTTGCTTACTTCTGTAACAACTCCTTTGTATCTTTACTTTTTCGAATTGTTGTGCCAAGAAGAGCCTTTAATGATTAGATGATGCTAGATTTGGATTTCTGCGCAGGGACAGATTTTTGCTGTCACGTTTTGAGCTTTTTCCAGAAAAATTGAAAAATTCTGAAAAAATCACGCGTGATCCTTATATATGTACGCATCTTTCATTAACTTCACTTTTTCCGATTTGAGCAACGGAAGTACCTCGAAAAAATTCGTCTTTACTGGCTGTTCTGTTTTGACAGATTCTGTCTCTGTTTTTTGCATTGTCTCTTGTGGACTTTAAGTGAGGTTCTAGACGTGGAGGGCTGTAGCTAATGTTTTATTGAGTATTGCAATGTGTCACTACAGAACCAAAGTGGATTAATGTTTTTGAGTACTAACCCCTCTAATGAAGTTTATGAGAAGTTTGGTGTGGCAGAAGTTTTCAAGGGTCAAGAGAGAAGGATGATATTGTGATCAAGAAGAGTGAAGAGCCTAAGCTTGGGGATGCCCCCGTGGGTCACCCAAGCATATTTCAAGAAGACTCAAGCATCTAAGCTTGGGGATGCCCAAGGCATCCCCTTCTTCATCATCAACTTATCAGGTCATCTCTAGTGAAACTATATTTTAATTCTCACATCATATGTGCTGTTCTTGGAGCGTCTTTGTGTTTAGTTTGTTAGTTTTATTCTCTGATCATATCAATGTCGGATCCTATCTATCTTGTTTGGGAGAGAGACACGCTCCGCTTTTTCATTTGAATACTCCTATTCTTCACTTATATTCGTTGAGTATTCATTTTCGCACTGTTTAGCTTCTAGCTCTTGGTTTTCATGTATCTCTTGTTCAGAGCTATTAGTTTTTTATAGAAAGTACTCTCTTACTTCACTTATATTTATTTGGAGAGTTGCTTGGTTGATGTGTTGGTCCAGAAATTTTTGCATGTGGTAGTGGTATAATGAAAAACTTGCATAATCTTGTAGATCATTGAACTTTGATAATCTGATTCTTTGCAAACGTTTTGAGGTATTTAGATGGTAAAGCTTGCTGGTTAATTAAGTTAAAATCATTAGTGGATTGTTGTCTTTAAGCTTGTACCGTACTACAAACTCTAAAATTGTTGAAGGTGTAGTTGGACTTGATAGCTTTCCATGTCTGAAAGTTCATAGTAACTAAGTTGTGCTGAAGGTCGAGGGATCTAACGGGGTACTTGTGCCGCCGTGAACGGCCCTTCTTGGAGTGAATTTTAATCATGCTCTTAATGTTGAACCTGCTAGTTGTTTGCAATAAACTTGTGAGTTCTTTTTGACTAATGTTAAGCTACGGTTTTTGGCACTTCCACCATCCAAATTTGCTAGCCTCTTCGGTGTGTGCATTGCCTTCTGCTCACATTGAGAGTTGTGCATACTTCGCCAGTACATCCAACCCCGTGGGAGGACTTTCTCTTGTTCTCCTACACATAAGCCTATACATCTTCCTCAAAACAGCCACCATACCTACCTACCACAGCATTTCCATAGCTGTTCCGAGATATATTGCCATGCAACTTCCATTTACATTACATGACTTGTTGTCATTCATCATCTATATATTGCTTTGCATGATTCTATACAGCTGATGTGTGGTTTACCCATGTTACGCTAGATCATTGCATATCCTGCTACACTGGCAGAGGCATACAGTTTCATACATCATGTTTTGTTCATTATGAGTTATTTGTACCAAAAAGTGTGTTGTCATATTAGAATGTTGCCCCTGAAAGTGAAAAGAGCATGTGGCCATCGAAAAGAGAAACAGAAAAAAAAAAAAAAAAAAAAAGAAAAAAGAAAAAAAAGAATAAAAAAAGGGGGCAACATTACTATCCTTTATCCACACTTGTGCTCATGTTATAGCACCTGCAGTATTCATAGTCATCATTTGTGCTCATGTTTAGCACCTATACTCCATGTGAGAGAGTTTTCATGTTCTACTAGTATAACTATGTGGGGAATTTACACTATAGAACTTGGGTTGTATATTCCAATGATGAGCTTCCTCAAAAGTGCTCTAGGTCTTCATGAGCAACCAAGTTGGATGCACCCCCACTAGTTCCATTGGAGAGCTTTCATACACATATAGCTCTATGTGCATCCGTTGCATGGCAATCACTACTCCTTACATAGCTTCGATTATAAGACTTCCTCTTGTCTAATGATCACTTATAGCTTTGTGAGACTTTCTTCCATTGGCCTTCCAAACCCCCATTAATGTTCTCTTTGCCATAACATCCTGGTGCCAATACCAAATGCTTGCGCTCACCGGTTGAGTAGACTTCGAAACAGTTGATTCATGACGTTCATGTTTATGTTTACTTGGCTGAATCCTTCTATGTTATGAAAATTTGCTTGATGCTTGGATTGAAGGATAGAACTCTACGCTGGATACTTAAACCATCTTTAATGAACCTTGTACGGTTTCATGTCTTTAAAGCGATAGTTCATGAAAACTTTTAGCTTGTTTGACTCTTGCTTTATTATCTCTTATATCAACTATAGACATTTGCTTTGAATGATTTGATCTCAGCTCACATGCCTTACATTATTATTGGATCAAGATTATGTTGGTAGCATGTCACTTCAGAAATTATTTTCTTTTTATCGTTTACCTACTCGAGGACGAGTAGGAACTAAGCTTGGGGATGCTTGATACGTCTCCAACGTATCTATAATTTCTGATGTTTCATGCTTGTTTTATGTATCATTGTCACATGTTTTATATGCATTATATATCATTATTATACATTTTCTGGGACTAACCTATTAACAAGATGCCACAGTGCCAGTTCCTGTTTTCTGCTGTTTTTGGTTCCAGAAAAGCTGTTCGGGCAATATTCTCGGAATTCGACGAAACAAAAGCCAAACCTCCTATTTTTTCGAGGGACACACGGAGCCAGAAGGGCAAGCCAGGGGGAGGCCCACGGCCTCCAAACCATAGGCTCGCGCGGTTGGTCCCTAGGGCGCGCCGCCAGGTGGTTTGACCCCTCAGGGGTCCGCCGACATCGCCCTTCGCCTATATAGTCCCCCGACTCGAAAACCCTAAAAAGATATCTCATACTCCAGAAAGACTTCCGCAGCGCCGCCGCCATCGCGAGACCTCGTTTCGGGGGTCAGAAGTTCCTGTTCTGGCACCCTGCCGGGACGGGGATTGACCCCCGGAGCCATCTCCATCGACTCCACCGCCTCCACTTTGACTCCATGATGGTTTGTGAGTAGTTCCCCCATGGACTACGGGTTCTAGCTGTAGCTAGTTGGTACTCTCTCTCCCATGTACTTCAATACAATGATCTCATGAGCTGCCTTACATGATTGAGATCCATCTGATGTAATCGGTGTTGTGTTTGTTGGGATCCGATGAATTGTTACATTATGATCAGTCTATCAATATGTTTGTGAAGTTATTATTGCTGCAACCTTGTTGTGTTTAATGCTTGTCACTAGTGCACGAGTGGCATGATCTTAGATTTAAGCTCTATATTTATTGCTTAGATTGTATCTACAAGTTGTTTGCACATGTCTCTGTCCGGAACCCGAGGCCCCAGAGTGACAATAACTGGGATAACTGGAGGGGATGGTTTAGATATGAGGATCACATGTTTTCACTAAGTGCTATTGCTTTGCTCCGGTGCTCTATTAAAAGGAGTGCCTTAATTACCAGTAGTTTTCCTTGAGGTCCCGCTGCAAACGGGCTGGTAGGACAAAAGATGTTATGCAAGTTTCTCATTGCGAGCACGTATGACTATATATGGAAAACATGCCTACATATGATTAATAGACTAGATGTTCTGTCTTAATGCTATAATAATTCTATCAATTGCCCAACTGTAATTTGTTCACCCAACACTTGTTATTGGAGAGTTACCGCTAGTGTAGATAGCTGGGAACCCCGGTCCATCTTTCATCATCAAATACTCACTCGGTCCTATATGCCATTAGAAGTAGTATCAACTATTTTCTGGTGCCATCGCCTCTGTGTTACTGCTACTGCTGCTGTGTTACTGTTACTATTGCTCTCATATTACTGCTGCTTTCACATCACCCCTGTTACTAGTGCTTTTCCAGGTGCAGCTGAATTGACAACTCGGCTGTTAAGTCTTATAAGTATTCTTTGTCTCCCCTTGTGTCGAATCAACAAATTTGGGTTTTACTTCCCTCGAAGACTGTTGCGATCCCCTATACTTGTGGGTTATCACTAGTACCGCTGAATACATTAATAATGTTTATGCTACACAAGTGATTTTGTCTAGTTTCTGGAGTCATTGTGACAACACGGTATCAAGGTGACAGTGTGGGTACTTGTGTGTGACTCTATGAATAATTTAGATATTTATCATGGCTTATTCTTGGGAATTGTGGTGTTTGTTTACTCAGACTTTGAGGTGTGCTTTTGCAGCCCTACGCATAGTACTCTTGCTTCATCAAGAAGGAGAATAATCCCGAGTAGTATTTACTTGTGTTCAGTTGTGCTAATCTAGTTGAATATGTAGATGTTACTCTTTATCTATTATGCACTCTATAGGTTACTTTAATATGAACTCCGGTACTCTCTACGGTGTAAAGGTGACAGTGTGTGCACCGTGTGTGATTCCTTTATGACGTTGTGGCGCTTGTTTACTCCGGCTTGAGGTGTGCTTTTGTATCCCTACACAATGAATGGTGTTTGTTATCCAACAAGAGAGTGTTTAAGAGTAGTTTTTATTTATTCAATTATGAGATCATTGTTGAGAGTGTCCACTAGTGAAAGTATGATCCCTAGGTCTTATTTCTAAGCATTGAAACACCGTTTACAATAAGTTCTGCTATATGTTTGCTTGCTGCCATCTTTATTTCAGATTACAGTTACTACTTATAATCATCCATATTACTTATATTTCACTATCTCTTCGCCGAACTAGTGCACCTATACATCTGACAAGTGTATTGGGTGTGTTGGGGACACAAGAGACTTCTTGTATATTAATTGCAGGGTTGCTTGAGAGTGATATCTTTGACCTCTACCTCCCTGAGTTTGATAAACCTTGGGTGATTCACTTAAGGGAAACTTGCTGATGTTCTACAAACCTCTGCTCTTGGAGGCCCAACACTGTCTACAAGAATAGAATCACACGTAGACATTAGGAGCTAGGGTAGCAATTAACCGGAGGAGTTGGTCTCGGGTCATCGGGCAGCCAGCAACGACGCTAGTGGTAGATATGTGAGCGGTGGCGCGGGAAGGAGGTTTGCTAGCTAGTGTTAATCGTTTCGGACGAACAAGGAGAGGCAGAGATTTGGGGGTGAATCAAATCAACTGAGCGTACAGGGTATACCTGTCTTATACATGTTGCACATTCCCTCCAAAGGCCAAAACACAATACAACAGGGCAAATAATAAGCTTCCAAAGAAAAGAGTGGCAAAAAAGAGAGCTCAAAGTAAAAGTAAAAAGAGGGCAAATCGGCTCTGTAGCACGCAAAGTGGGGCAACAACTTTTTCCACGGGTCATCTTCTTTTCTCAACGACACATGGGCTGCAGATAATATTCCGCCGCGAAGTGGTGCTTGTTTGCCGCTGGGCCAAATGGGCTTTTGGGCTAGCCCGAGGAATATTCGCCGCCGGATGCTGTTTGCCATCTCTTCCTTCCCCATCGTCTTCTCCCCGTTTACCACCACCGCATCTCTCCCCCTCCCGGAGCACCGACCACCGAGGAGATCGACCTAGCCGCGCCGGCTCGCCGGCGACGACACCGACCACAGGCACGCACCCTCTCTCTCTCCTGCTCTCATTTCAAGCAACCCGCGTGCCATCCTCGCGCTCCACGTGGTGTTTCGTGTTTTACCCGATCCGGGAATAGGCTAGATCGCTCGCGGGGATTACAAGCGAGATCCCGCGCGCTCCATCGGCAGTACGATTCTGGGACCAGAGAATTGACGAGTAGCATTTTTTGCCGTTTCTGGCGCAGATGCAGCCTGCCTGAAGGGTAGTGCGTGGCAGTACTTAACGAGGAACACAGCAAAAGCTAGCAATGTCGATTTGTGCATGTTTTCTTGAGCTGTAGACTGCTAGTTAGCTAGTAATTCTCGGTCTATTTGCTGGCAGATACTTGATCCTCTTTGTTTTGTGTTTGTTAGTGCTGATCAAGTGAATATAGTCAGCATATATAGTTTCCTGCAGAGCATGCTGCCGGTCGCTTCCTGCGGTACCAATGGCTTGTGCAAGGATTTTTTTTTCGTCCATTGCAAATCCCTAGTTTAATGGTACTGATTTCATGTGTACCTCTGTGAATGAACTCTTGTATCTTTTGACCGGGCAGTGGTGTGTTATGAAAAAAGGCAGCATTCACAACAAGGAGACTCACGGAACAAGCGGCGACATAAACGAGGAAACGTCCGTGGAACAGGTGAAGGCCCCCAGTCTGCTTGAACGGGCCAAGGAAGAGATTGAAGCTCTCGTGGGAGCTATTCACGACAAGATGTCCAGTCCCCTCCAGAAGGAGGGTGGTAATTTACTTGAGCTGATGTCATTTCGCTTAATTTAACTTCTACAAGTATTGCTTCCTATTAGGTAACATGTGTTGAGTTACACTGAAAGTGATGGTAGGATTTAAAATAGGAATTACATGGGAAGAAACAAAGATGGGTAGGACAAGAGAGGAATAAGAGTGGTGCAGCAGAGATATGATGCACATCTTGTCATCTTGGTACTCTTTTACCAATGAGACTTGCTTGTCCCATCGATAGTTGTGTATACCCCTTTAAATTGTTCACAACCGAACTGAGTCTACCTAAGTCACGACGTAGCCGCTTTCCTGTAGTACCAACACATACACAAGTTTCAGCTTTTCAATTCTTGGCAGGTGACAGAGTTTCACAGAGTGGCACCCAATTCTTTGGGGGAAAAACCTGTGCTTTTGTGCTGTATATGGAAAAAAATGTGCAAACGTGCTATTCTTTCTTATGCATATTCAGTTGATTTGTTTACAATGATGAACTGTTAAGTTGATGTGTACTTCTGTGCTTTTCACCTTGTTAAGAATGAGTTGTTTTTTATGTACCACTACATACGGGGCTTCCCCAGGAGCCTGAGAACATTTCAATTTCAGATTTGTCTTGCTTATAATTGAGACTTCTTGAGCAAATGATTTTTAGGTTTATAACTTAAACTTATAAACATCACACAAATTTGAAAGTTGTAGTAATTACCTCTGAACCCTAGTTCATCCTGGGAGCTCGAGCTTCCTGCTTGTGGTGTGTGGCGGCTAAGCTTAGGAACACTCTGCTCCCATACCTCTTCTTCTAGGACTGCTGCTTCATGGGCTGGGCCTAAAAGGGCCATCACTGCTTCAACACTCCCCCTCAAGATGGGTGATAAATATCTATCATTCCCATCTTGTCACATGCCAGGCTGCATTCTTTTGTTCCTAGTCCTTTAGTCAAACAGTCTGCAATCTGTTGCCCTAAACTCACATGCTCTATCTTGATGATCCCAGCATCTAGCTTTTCTTTGATGAAGAATCTGTCTATTTCCACATGCTTGGTTCTATCATGCTGCACTGGGTTGTTTGCTATGTTGATTGCTGATTTGTTATCACACCACACATTCACACAACTAGTCTTCAATATCTTCAATTCTTCAAGTAAATTTCTTGTCCACAACATCTCACTTAGCCCTTGAGCCATAGCTCTATATTCTGCCTCGGTAGTCGACCTGGATACAACAGCCTACTTCTTACTTCACGATACCAAGTTCCCACCAACAAAGACACAAAAACCTGAGGTTGACCTACGATCATCTAGGCAACTTGCCCAATCTGCATCACAGTACCCATCTATCACAAGATGCTTGTTACTCTCAAATAACAGTCCCCTTCCTGGAGTCCCCTTCAAGTACCTTAGGATTCTATTCACTGCTTCAAGATGATCACTCCTAGGTTCATGCATGTACCTGCTTACCACACTTACCGCAAAGGCAATGTCGGGGCGTGTGTGACATAAGTACAACAACCTCCTAACTAATCTTTGATATCTCTCCTTATCTACTGGCTCTCCTGACTGAGCTGTCACTTTGTGGTTTTGATCAATTGGGGTTGAAGCTGCCCGACATCCTAGCATCCCTACATCACTTAGGAGATCTAAGGCATACTTCCTCTGAGATAGTGCAATCCCCTTGGCAGACCTCGCCACTTCTATGCCCAGGAAGTATTTGAGTCGGCCCAGATCTTTGACTTCAAACGCCTTACCTAAACACTCTTTCAGCCTTGCAATTTCTTCTTTGTCATCCCCTGTGATAATAATATCATCCACATATACATCAAGTAGAGTGATTTTCCCTTTTGCATGTTTGTAGAACAATGTATGATCACCATTACACTGTCCATACCCCATACTACATACAACACGTCTGAATCTGTCAAACCATGCTCTCGGAGACTGTTTCAGACCATAGAGAGCTTTCTTTAACCTACATACCTTGCCAGCAGTCTGAGAAGTAGAGAACCCAGGTGGGATCTCCATGTAGACCTCCTCCTGCAGGTCCCCATGCAAGAAAGCATTCTTCACATCAAGTTGATGTAAAGACCATCCAAAATTTGCTGCACAGGTGATCAGAATCCTCACAGTGTTCATTTTTGCTACTGGAGCAAAGGTCTCATCGTAGTCAATGCCGTAGGTCTGGCTGTACCCCCTCGCCACAAGTCTTGCTTTGTACCTTTCAATCTTTCCTTCTGCATTCTGCTTCACAGTGTATATCCACTTGCAGCTGACTGCCTTCTTTCCTGTTGGAAGAGGTGTTAATACCCACGTCTTGTTCTTAATGCCTCTAGCTCCTCTATCATAGCTGCTCGCCACTTTGGATCCGCTTTTGCTGCCTTCCAATCAGTTGGAAGAGACACCAGCTGAAGAGAAGCAACAAATGCTTTGTAGGCCGGAGATAATGCTTCATAGGAAACATAGTTTCCAATATCATTAACATCGAACCCTAACCGTTCCGGTGGTATCCCTGATGTTGCTGGAGTAGTTCTTCTCAAAGCAATTTGCCCTTCAGCCTGATCTCCATCAGTGGAGACGGAAATCACATCAGCTCTACCTTGTTGTTCTGTTGGTGGCTGATCTAGTTGCTCCCCCTGATGTGCAACACCATTACCACGCTTCCGTGAATACACCTTGAGCTGCTCCTCTTGCTCTGTAGTCCACCTCGGCACACTGCCAGGTACCACCCCCTGAATCTGTCTCCTGGCATTGACACGAGGATTTTGCTCTTGATTTATCCTACCCCACATATCATGCTGCAGGTTCGGCTCCTGCTGGTGCTGCTCACTCTGCTGTACCGGAATGGCATCCACAATTGGCTGCTGCTGCACCGAAACATCTTCAGCACCACCACTCTCCCCCTCTTGACCTATCACAGGAGACTGGGTATGGTCAAGAATGTCAAATAAGCCACTAAGATCAGTTTTCTCACCATAAAAAGGTTCGTATTCCCTAAAGGTAACATCCATGCTTACAAAGGTCCTTCGTTCAGAAGGACTCCAACACTTGTAGCCACGCTGCCCAGAAGAATACCCAATGAAGATACACTTGACGGCCCGTGGATCCAATTTTCCCACAGATGGCCTGTGATCCCTGACAAAGCAGACACAACCAAACAACTTGGGAGGAACCACGAAATCATTCTTTCCCAGAAGTAACTCAGAAGGTGACTTCATGCCCAATACTCTTGATGATGTGCGATTGATCAAGTATGTCGCAGTCATCACAGCTTCACTCCACAAAAATTTCGGCACATTCATAGTAAACATCAGTGATCGAGCAACTTCCAGAATATGTCGATTCTTCCTTTCTGCCACTCCATTTTGAGGAGGAGTGTCCGGACATGAGGTTTGATGCAAAATCCCATGCTCTGATAAGAAAGTCCCAAACACTTTGTTCACATACTCAGTGCCATTGTCACTTCTTATCACCTGTACCTGAACATTGAAGTGATTTTTCACATAGGCATAGAAATTCTTGAAGCATTGGAAAGTTTCATCCTTGTGACACATCAAATAGACCCATGTCATACGTGAGTGACAGTCAATAAAGGTCACAAAATACTTTGCCCCACTAACCGATGCCACAGGACTAGTCCACACATCCGAGTGAACAAGCATGAATGGGAATATACTTCGAAGTCCCTTACTCACATAAGATGACCTCGTGTGTTTTGCAAACTCGCATGCATCACACTTCAGCTTGTTATTATCTACTCCATGCATTACACCAGGAAACAACTTGTACATTTTATCAAAGGATACATGCCCCATTCTGCAGTGATGTTTCATCGCCACAAACTCTCTTTCTTCCACAATCGCCGCAAACACTGGGCTGCCCATCTGACCAAGCCCCTCACGGTCCATGTACCACAGTCCCCTACGCCTTATTCCAGCCCCAATTCTCCTTCCAGTCGGAATGTCCTCAATCAAGCACATTCTTCTATCAACTGTTATCCTACAGTTCACTTGGTCGACTAGAGCACTCATAGACACTAGATTGACCGGGAAAGCTGGAACATATAGGACTGAAGATAACTTAATAGAAGGTGTACATTGAACTGTCCCAATACCCTTAACAGGCTGCAATGTCCCGTCAGCTGTGCATATAGTTTTACTTTGAGAGGGAGGGAGCTGATCATATGACTCAAATTCCCTGAAGACACCTGCAACATGTTTAGAAGCACCAGAGTCAAGAACCCACTCCGGATCAGTCCTATGAGCAGCAATTGTGGCCTTTTCAGTGTCATCTTCATTAGTACGGATAAAGAGGGCCGAACTTGTCCTCTCCTCCTCGATGACCGCTGCCTCTTTGACATCCCTGATGAACGTTGACGTGTACATCATGCAAGCCACCCTTGCCCGCGCAGCATCTAAAGACGCTTCGGCAGAGGCAAGACGTGCACGCAGCACAGCTTCCTCCTGGATGGCGGCGCGCAGGGCATCCTCCAAGTCTCTGCTTGTCGAGGCACACCCAGCAACATCGCCGCCTCCTCTCAGCACTTCATCTCCTACGTGCCTTCCTCCTCCTCCCTCTATACCACACGAACATCCATCATCCTGCCGCACCGAAGCCATGACCCTGGACTCTTCACCACCTGCCATCCGGAAATTTTGAGGAGACCGGAAATTCCGGTTCAGTCACAGCAGCCTCTCCTCAATCAGCAGCCACGAACTCAGAGCTCACAGCAGCCGCCGCTGCCTCACAGCAGCCTCCTTCCTCTTTTTCAGACACAAGGCCGGAGACTTTGAAAGTTTCCGGCTCAGGGCGCCGGAGACTCCGGTTTACTACAGCTGGGAGACCTTCTGGAATGGCCGCAACAGCAAGGGCAACAGCAATCTCCTCTCCTCTGCTCTTTCCTCTTCTCCTTCTCTGCTCGCAGCACAGCACTCTCCCGCTGCTCCTTCTCCTCCGCACCTCACACCTCCTGCTCTGCCCAGCTCTCTCAATCAGCAGACCACGGGCTCCTTCTCCTCCAGCAGCAGCAGCAGCCTCCTCTCTCAATCAGCAGACCAGCACGGGCTCCTTCTCCTCCAGCTCAGCTCCGCTGCAAGCAGCAGCCTCCTCTCTCGCTGTCGCCTCCTTCCTCGTCCGCGGCCGCTCACGGCCACCTCCTCCTTCGCGTCGTGCGCGCGCGCACACAGCCAGCCCGCCGCCTCCTCGCCGGACCCCGCCGCCGGCCGGTGACTAGACCAACCGCCTCCCTGCGCCGCCTCTCTGCGTCACCAACCTGCGCTCTGATACCATGTAGTAATTACCTCTGAACCCTAGTTCATCCTGGGAGCTCGAGCTTCCTGCTTGTGGTGTGTGGCGGCTAAGCTTAGGAACACTCTGCTCCCGTACCTCTTCTTCTAGGACTGCTGCTTCATGGGCTGGGCCTAAAAGGGCCATCACTGCTTCAACAAAAGTTGAACAAGAGATTTTGTGGACGAAATTTCATTTATGAAAGATGTTTCTGAAATATTGTTTCTCTGGAAGCTACCGTACAAAGCAGGTCTTCCATTTTGATAGAACAAAAGAGAAATAAAGTATATACTGAAGGAAGCAACAGATAATAATATCCCCCCTGAAACCTAGTGCTCGATTCCTATATTTCCTGTTCTTTGTACTACTGTCATCATGCATGGTAGTAGTTGGTCTCTTTTATCAGCACTCTGTTGAGAACTTCATCTTGATCATTATGCACCACTCTGAACTGCGTGCAGAACTGCACAAGGACTCCAAGGAAGCGATTGAGGCGACCACGCATAACAAGACACACGCGAACGAAACACATGGTACCAGCAACGATATAGATGAGGACACCCCAGTTGACAAAGTCAAAGGCCCTGGCGTGTTTGAGCGAGCCAAGGAAGAGATCGAGGCTATCGTTGAGGCTATCATTCCGAAGAAGGGATCCGATAAGAAGTGAGAATTGAGTGTACATATAGCGGAGGTGGTGTTTGAGCGAGTCAGTGGTTGTGAAACCTGATGGGCATTGTTTCCGATATTTCCCAAAGGCATGCCTGTATTTTGCATTGCCAAACTCTGTGAGCTGTAATAGCTGAATACTCCGTTGTACCGTCGCTGCTTAGTGTTGAGTGGGAGGTTTTGTATAAAGTGTGGCATTACCTTACAAGTACAATTGTTATATTGTATTTGAATTACCAATAAGTGGTATACAAAACATCCATCATCACATTCTGATTCTGTCATTTGGTCAGGCATGGCCCTTCCTTGGGTACAATTGAGCCCTAGACCGTTTGTCGATTTTGCAAGCTATCTGGTTATTAATAAATAAGATTGATGAGTTTATTAATAGAAATTGCTATCCTATAATAGATCAACCATACTAAATGTAGTAAAGCTCTATGGTTGTTGTCTTGAAACTGAAGTCTGATGTTTTAGGCCCTTGCAAAGGAGAGGATTGCCATTCACCAATAAACGCACTCTATATTTGACCAGGTTCAGGAGAACATTGGCCATCTGCTGGTCCGATGCCCATTGACGGGGCAATTTTGGTTTAGACTTTGGCAACCTAGAGGTTGTTGCTGATTGGCGCCTACAGGGCAGGAGTCAGTTAAGGATTAATGCTGCTCATTGAAGTTGAGAAGTCCGTGGGCGAAATGGAAGGGGTGCTGGAGATGGCGATTTTGGGAACGAGGAAATTTTTGGCTCCAGGCAAATGCAATAACGTTTGATCGCCATGCCTCATCGTTACAGCAGGTTATCAGTTTGGCACCGATAGTGATTTATATCCCTTTGGGAGGTGGCAAAACAAACAACAGATCATCAACCGGGTGGCTTGGCCAGTAGCTCTTGTTCAAAATCTTGTAAATACTCTTTTCCTCTTCTCTTTTCATCTGTCAATGCAATGAAGTTGCATGCTCTTCAAAAAAAAAAAAGTCCCGATGTTGAGATATGAGTAATGAGTTCATATCCCAACCTTTTGTGATCATCTTCATGTCGAAGCACCAAGATCAGTGTCATGGGATAGCAATTGAACATATAAATCTCTAACATATCTTCACTCGACAGCTTTAGTAACTTCACGGAGACATCAAGTTAGGTACCATACTTTGGATGATACTCTAACCACAAAGGTAGTGGACTCTGGAGCTTCGACGTACAGGGTTAACAAAAATTATGTAAGTTATCGTTGGATACTTAGACCGTATGTGCTTATATACGTGCCGACGTACCCAATTTTGGTACGCTTTTCTATTTCCTTATTGCTA
This sequence comes from Poa pratensis, assembly GCA_947311845.1. Taxonomy (NCBI): domain Eukaryota; kingdom Viridiplantae; phylum Streptophyta; class Magnoliopsida; order Poales; family Poaceae; genus Poa; species Poa pratensis. The sequence goes on from CAMZMU010000074.1 coordinate 29,495,640, forward strand.
CAAAGGCCATATGTTTCCTTTAAATTGCACACATTTGTATATTTGACATGTTTGCAAAGTTTCATGAAGAAAACACAAATGCGGAGCTCTATTTCAGAACATCAAAACATTTCAATTTTACCCAAGTCCCGGTCACTAAAAATGAGATGTTTTATGGTACCCTCAAATAAATAGCAGCCATCTATTTTCGGCCATCCAATGGCTCACGACAATTCATACCGGTGTCAAAAAGAAGACCAGTACAAATCATACTGCTGGCAAAATCTATACCGCACCGGAAAAAGGCCGTAGACAGGCCACGGCCCAGAGTCCAACCCGTTATACCTGTGTGCACTATTGTTCGGGGACGGGAAAAAAATATACCTAACCCTGTCCCAGCCGCGTGAGTGGGTACCGCCGCCACTCGCAGAGCTCATGATCCAGGAAGCAGCCTGCAGCAGCTCCGATGGAGAGGCGGACGACGGAGGCTCCGAGGAAGCAACCTGCAGCAGCTCGAGAAAGGGTGGAAGGCGGAGGGGGAGGAGAGGCTTGGTTAATTCAGGCCAGTCGAGCGGGGATGGCGCGGCGGGCGGCGGCGTGGGAGAAGGTAGGGTACGATTGCGACTACCTGTTCAAGGTGGTGCTGATCGGGGACTCCGGCTTGGGCTAGTGCAACCTCCTATCCCGCTTCACCAGGAACACCTTGTCCCTCGACACCAAGTCCACAATCGGCGTCGAGTTTGCCACCCGCACCACCCAGGTCCGCTTCCCACTTCTCTCATCTGCCCCCTTCTTCAATACTGTCCAATTGGATGATCAATCGATCGATTCTTCTGGTCTGATCTTGTCCGGAAGCAGCAAAAGCTTTGTTGTTCTCGGTCATAGTTGGTTAATTACTAGTCATCTTGTGTTTGGGTGGATGTGTGGTACCAATTGTGTAGAATTTCACACTCTGGTCATCCTACCATGGTACAGGTTTAGGTTAGTGTTTGCCTGTTTGGGCGCAATTCTACCGCTTTTTACACCCAGGTATGACGTATGTTACCATTTTTACTCCATCAAAAATAAAGACACCCAACAAAAATGAAATTTTCATACAATCAACAATTATTTAGAATTGCCAAGTGTTTCTTTAGCAGTGAAATTTTGACTAATGTGCAAGCTTTCAGAAAAACTTTGAATTCTGTATGAGATGGTACTCAGTATTCAGCCATTGTTTCTATAAATTTAAAAATATATGCTGTCACTAACTTAGCTCTGTAGAAAAAAACCTCTTAAGGTCCATTGATGTTATTATTGTACAGTTGAAGTGGCTCCTTAGTATAAGTGAGCTTCCTTGTCAACTACCTCCAGTCTTTTGAGTACTCTTCTCTACAACTCTAGCAATGCCCAGAATATGTAGTCCGCTCGTTTTCAGTTTCGGTAGTTAGGGTCAGAAAATCGTGCAAGTTCTTTCCTTTGGTACTTGATCCAGTTTTCGATTGCAACGGCATCACTGTCCTTGTAACATGTGGTGAACGATTTGAAATTGTTCGCGGAGACGGTGTTTTAGGTCTTTGATAACAAGAACACATCTCTGAATTTACATTAAGTACTTACTCTGAAGTTAAAACTTATGTAGGTACTGAAGTTAAAAATTTCACAACGCATGGACATGTCTGGCGTGAGGCACATCCCCGAGGAGATCTTCCAGCATGGCGATCCTGATTTGTGTCCGGAGGGTACGTGCTTCTGTCCCGTACCCAGGGTATGGCTGTGCTGTAGGGGAGTGCGCTAATGGCGACAATGGACGGCACGCGTCCTCCAGTGTCTCCAGCCTCCCTCATTGACCCGTATAGAGGTCCTGGGAGTGGTCGAGTGGATGGCGGGCTCGAAGGCGACGACGCAGTTTGAAGATTCGGTTTCAACATTGTTACTTGTATTCAGTTAATGCAATCAATAGCAGTGTAATCTTAATTCAGTTACGTCAGTGTACCCAGATGTGCATAAGTGACAATTTTAACTATTCATGATTGCTTTATCCAGTTTGTAATATATTTCTCATTTTGTACCCAATCTGTATTGCACGCTGCAAAGGCAGTTTGTATCTTCCATGGCATCACATTTGCACCTGCCTAATTACTTCTGGTTGATAGGTTGGAGACGTTGTACTGGTCTATGGTATCATGTAGAACCGCTTGAGGTACCTTGATAATAATTTGACGTAGGTAGCCAAATACAGTAACTGCTGTATAAAAATGCATCTAGCCCGAGAGGCCTAGAAAGTGCCATTTCGCCACACCATGAAGCACTGGATGAGCAGAAGAATCATAACACCTTTTGTGTGTAATGTTTGTTTTCATGCCACTATTGGCTCAAACAAGCAGCAACTTTACTAAGTAGAGGCTTAAATTAATTCAGATATTGGATGTCTGTTGCCCTCCCTGAAAATCCTGCTGCACTTAACTGTACCTTCTTCTCCATCTGCACACATGAATAGTGAAGCCCCTACATGCCCCCATAGCCTGAAGAATAACTGTTGCTATCATCTTGAAAATGTGGTTTCCAATAGCAAGAGAAAAACAATTGAACAACCCTCAGAGTGAAGTTAAAATCATTTCCTAGAAGCTGTCATTCCTACGAAGATCTGAAGTTAACAGATTCATTACCACTCACTAAGTTGTTACAGTTCAGTGGTCCTTAGCATTGAACTCCATTCGGATGTTATCATGTGTGTGCTGTCGACATGTTTGTGTGGCATGAGTCCGAAATCTTCAGGGATGACAATATCAGCATCACAGTATTCAGGTAATCAGGTTCACACCGAGTTGAAGAACGTGCAGGCGGCATCAGCGTCCATGACCGAGGACGGATTAACCTTACTTCCGGGTGCAGGGGCCCTTGGCGTCGCAGGCCGTGTGCTGCAGAGCGTCGGTGGCGGAACTGGCTGCGTGCAGACTGGGGAGGGCGTTGCCGCATGCCCGTTTCGAAGGCGGCGCGCAGCCGGGCGCAGAAGGTGGGTGAGGTGCGTGGCGGCGCACGGCGCGCCTAGCCCGGCGCAGGAGGCGGCGAACTAGAACTGGATGATTCGTTAATTTTCTAACTGCTAAATCACAACTTGGGCTTGTTGGGCCTAATCTCTCTCAAACGTCCGATGAAATCATACTAGTCCTCCAACCGTAAAACTCACCCTAAAAATGTATTCTCTCCATAAATGTATTTTGTTTTTGTAGTGACCTTCATCTTCAACGATTTTATCAACTCTCGTCTACTAGTGGATCCTTCCGGACGGTCATCAGCATCGGCACGACCACGCCCCACGTAGCTACTCCCTCCGTTCCAAATTAGTTGACTTTGGTTTGTCCAAATACGGATGTATCTATACTTGTTTAGTGTCTAGATACATCCGTATTTGGACAAACTCAAGTCTCCATTCCAAATTAGTTGACTTTGGTTTGTCCAAATACGGATGTATCTATACTTGTTTAGTGTCTAGATACATCCATATTTAAACAAACTCAAGTCAACTAATTTGGAACGGAGGGAGTACCTTGCAGGGGCACGCTCCCTACGCGAAAAGGCTCGCTGTCGAGCGCGCGAGCGCTCGCTTGGTATGGCTCGCCGCGGCGTCCGCCTTCTATTCCCTTTACCCATTTTTCTCCATTTGGACCTGTCGCTCCCAAGTCCCAACCCCGTCGAAGCCTTCCTCCACTCCCCCCTCCCGCAACAATCCAGGCCGCCGCCGGGCCATGCCCTTCTCCCCGGCGACCTCTCCTCCCCTTCGTACTCCCGCCCCCTGACGACCAACTCCCCTTTGAGTCGGGGCCGTACAGGACCGGTAGGAGGTGCAGAGACCTAGATGCCGCCCAGACGAGCCCTCCTCCCCGTAGACCTTCCCGGCGCAACCCTTCCCCCGGTGACCCCCTCCCTCGGACGACCAGAACTAAGAGGAAGAGCGGAGGCCTGCCCGTTGCCCCCTCCTCCCCATGGTTCATTTTTGTCGATTTGGAGGTTCAGTTCCATCCTGTTGTTTACTCTGTTACTTGTTTTTCTTCCCTGAATTGATTGGATGTGGAGCTATATATGTGTGCGGGCAGCTTTAGTTCAGATTTTTCTTTTACCTTTTTCAAAACCCCATTGAAATCAAACAGGAGTAGCTACAAGCGATTTGTTCAATCTAATTATTTAGTGGATCAGCTTGTGTCTTCTATAATGTGAGTTGTACGTAATATATTTATATATTTGTCGACTCATAATTTTGGGGGAAAATTGTAGGAGTTTGGATCGACAGATGGGAACCACCAGTACATATAAACGACAATAAGGTCTGAATCGGCGGGCACACTTGTGTTGGTATCCTCTTTTCTTGTAAATACCATATTCCTATCAGCGCTAGAACTATGATAATTTGGCCTTTTCTCATAATTGGTCTCAATATATACGACTCACTTGAGCAATGGTGAGGGGAGGTGCTAATCTTTCTGTATTAAATTTATTTTGTACCCATAAGCGCACGGCCTCTTTGCTAGTCGGAAACAAACCAGTCTTTAGTTTAGACTCTTAACAACGGTGGACAATAACAGCTCGTCTTTTAATACCTGAAAAAAGAGAACACAACTGTCAGCGAGAGGATTGGAAAACTAAATTTCAGAGGTTGATATAGAACAAAGACAACCAAAATTTCGGACCCATGATTTATAAGTAAACTGTATACAGCTGGCTGTTTACCGACAAAAAGAACTCAACGACAATGGCACATCAGCTCATATAATCTTACAGCAGAAACTAGTGTATACAAGATCTTGGACGATTTGGAGTACTTAAGTTTAAACTTACTTTGGCTAAATCTATCGTACTTAATTTAACCCCACCACTCGTAATGATGATCAGTAGTTTTTTGTCTTAATTTACTTCAGTTGCCAAAGCTTATTTATTTGCTCTGAAAGTCCCTATTTGTGTCATCATGAATCTCTCTACCAACTACTTCTCAGGTAGCCTGCCCCAAGCTTACCCCAAAGTTTCCAGTAATTCTCAAGCATCAAGACACTGTAAGGCAACTGGATTTATGGAATGTACTAACTATTTAGGATGCTCTCTGGATCAAGAATTGACCGTCGATCTTTTCAAAATATATATCGAGGAATCTGGAGAGCAACCAATTTATTGGTCAGCTCCTCCTGGTATGGTGAAGGGATATTCAGCAGGAAGCCCGTCAAGCGGAGGAAGGAGTGACGACGAGATTATGGTTTTGCTATGGGAGCAATTGTCATAGCGGTGCTACTTCCGGCTGTTATTTCCTGGTAAGTGTTGAAGCGGAACAGATCATCTCCCATCTCATCATATTACTACAGATCTTTTCCAAGCATGCACACTTGATAACTTACTTGCTATGCGATTGATATTTAGTATTATGTGTCGTACTTGTTGACAATATCTTTTTACTAGATGTTTCACAATGATAACTTTTAGACTATTGTGTTGATAACAATACCCCAAGTTTCCAAACCTCGATGACTTACCATATATGCGACTGATAACTAGTACAAGGAGATATCCCATTTGGTAACTTTTTTGCTGTAATATTGGTCATAATGCTCAAGCAAACTACACCCTCGATAACTTATATGCCTTAGCCTTGGTAATAAATGGTTTGTATCACATGGTCGATAACTTTATAGATATGCATCCGGTAACAATCGTACTAGTTGTCTCATCGGTAACTTTCATTTAGTGTGATGGTATAATGCTTTCCAAGCATCCCGGCTGATAACTTGCTTGCTATGTGATCGATAACTAGTAGTAGGTGTCCTCCCTATTGGCAACATTTTTTGTATAGATGTTTCACATTGGTAAATTTTAGACTATTGTATTGGTAACAATACCCAAGTTCTAAACCCCGATAACTTAGTTGATATGCGACTGATAACTAATATAAGGAGATATCTCATTTGGTCTTGTTTGCTATAATATTGATCATAAAGCTCAAGCAAACAACACCCTCGATAACTTTTATGCTTTTCGCATTGGTAACTTTATAGATATGCGTCTGGTAACAATCATACTAGTTGTTTATCATCGGTAACTCTTAGTCTAGTGTGTTGCTAACAATACTTTCTAAGCATCCCCACATGATAATTTCCTTGCTATTCGATTGATAACCAATAGTAGGCGTCCTCCCTATTGGTAGCATTTTTTAGATGTTTCACATTGGTAACTTGCTTGCTATGCTATTGATAACTAGTAGTAGGTATCCTCCTTATTGGCAACATCTTTTATAGATGTTTTTACATTGGTAACTTTTGGACTATCGGGTTGGTAACAATACCCCAAGTTTCCCAACCTTGATAACTTACTTGATATGTGATTAATAACTAGTATGAGGAGATATTCCATCGGTAACCTTTTTGCTATAGTATTAGTCGTATTGCTCAAGTAGATCACACCCTCGATAACTTGTATACTTTAGCCCTGGTAATATATTATGTGTATCACATTATCGATAACTTTATAGATATGCGACTGGTAACAATCCTACGAGTTCTTTCTCTTTGGTTACTTTTAGTCTACTGTGTTGATAATAGTTCTTTGGTGATATTTCAATCCTTCAAACCTACCTAGATAATTAATTTATTGGGTTTTCTCCTCTACTGAGTGTGCGCCACTTAGTTTTGAACGAAACCAAGTCTTTCACCATCAGCTTTTGCACTACTACTCATGCCACTTTGTGGCTGCCACACCTATTTGAACTTTTAAACTTTGAATTTTCTCATCCTGTTTTGTTTACACATGAATACCGAGAAGTCAGAACCATATTTTTATTTTGGCATTCTATTGTGAGAAGTCAGAACCATATTTTTCCTTGTGTATTTTCTCTAATGCCAGTGAACTACTAGAATTTGATTATGTATGTGTAATGATAGTCATTTGAGCACTTTGGGTTTCTATTTATCTTTTTAACCTTTGTGTTGTGGTTGTCGACAACTGCTGGCTATGGTTACATGTGAGCGTCACCTTCAGATTGTTTTTCTTTATTGTGCCTGACTATGTTCACTTTTCAGATTGGTGTTCCTTCACGGCAGGTTGGCTTGTGTTTGGCTTGATTTTATAGGCCAGATTAGTCGTTGTTTCCCAACACATCTGCTACAACGCTCTATCATCTGTGTTGTCCTGGGTGAGATGCTTGATATCTTTGTTGGCTCGCCTATCCTTTGTGCGTGTTGATGATGGTATATAGGACGGCTGTTTTCTTAACCTCTCCATGTCGGCTGCTGTAATTTAGCTCGGTTGCCCTAAATTTTGTGTTTCCTGTGTGCTATGCCCCTGTTCCTTTTGTTGTGACGGTGACAAACCCGCTAGCTCACGACTAGCTGGAATAGAAGGCAACATGTCCTAGTTGTCCTAGGTTTTGTTTCGACCAAATGTTCAATATGTTGGCTTTGTTCAGCGTGAGAGAAATGACATATTGTTCTCATCTAGAAATAGAAGTAATGTTTAATTCTCCCTTCCCATGCCTGCTAGTTTATGAGGCCATAAGCCCATAACATGTAAAACCCACATGTATAGTTGTATATCTTGCCTGCACTATCTAGATTTTCGTTCATGAGATCCATTACCATGAGTTTTATGGGTTGATTAATTGTACGAACTAAAGAAATGTGAAAGTGTGGATTTGTATCTAATTTTTGTGGTGCTTCTCTTTGTGCTTGCAACTGACCTGAAGAATACCTAAGTATAGCTGAACCTGAAGGATTTAAACTAAATAAATATGTGAAGCCTATGTTGCATGCTGGACACAAAATATACATAGAGGTCAGCTCTCTTAATGTCACTTGTTTGATGTCATCTGAAGGCTAAATTGGTTCTTTTTAAGCCATTGTATTTGTATATTTATCAAGGCATTTTAGACAGTGAAACGGTTTCTGCTTCTTCCATGTTCCAAGTTCATTGTTGATTAGCCTTCCAGTTCTACACAAGTTTCCTTTGCCATGACAAATAAATTTTTCACACTAGTCTTAGAAGTGAATTTTCTGAAGTTCTTAACTAGCCATGTGTTTGCAATCCTTGTCAGCAAGCCAAAATACTTTGTTTTAAGATTTATTCGTCGCGGCAGTCCAATACTGTTTGACCTATAGATTGACCATTTATTGTTTTATGAATATAATGCGCGCAGAAACATATCCTTTTCTCACCAAATCTCAGTTGAATTTACCAAATAGGTGTAGTATAATACTCCCTCCGTTCCAAATTACTTGACTTTGAGTTTGTCTAAATACGGATATATCTATACTTATTTAGTGTCTAGATGCATCCGTATTTGGACAAACCCAAGTCAATTAATTTGAAACGGAGGGAGTACTTTGTACACTTTTTTTCCTCGAACTCTACTCTTGTACTCAGATTTCAAGGTTGCTACTGTACTCTGATTTTGAGGGTTGGAGCTGCTGCCATTTAGAGTATTTCAGAGCTGTTATGATAAGCTGATAATAAGCACTAGTAGTTCTCTGCAAGATAAGTGGTTTAGCAATAGTCGTGGTGTGTAGTCAGGGGGTTACTTATTTGTATATGCTTGATAGTTGTGTGTCATCGTATTTTTTTTGTTTTTTCGGAAACCTGGTGGGATTATTGCACTTCTACACGAAGCCTAGTAAGTCTGATGTATTCCTTTCATTTCACTATATGTACCCAGCAGCTTGTAAATAGTTGATTTCTTGCTACGATCAACATCACTTTGTTTCTATATCTGGTTTCTTTTTTGCGAATGCATATGAATTGATGCTTCTATTTTGCAAATTTGTCACTATGTGAGGCTGGCAAAGAAACTATATGCTACTCGTAGTATGAAACAGATTATTCTCTAGGTAGGTTATATTCATATTCATTAGCTTTTACATATTATTAATATGTTTTCTTCATATTTTCATACGAATGGGAATAAAGGAATAGTTTAAAATTTATTATTTTTTGTTGTTGAAAGTACTAGTTAATTTCTGTTGAAAGTACAATTTTTTTTGTAATGTGCCTCGCCTATTTTTTTTTAGCTTGAAATACCACCGGAAAATGTCTTCTGCTCCTGGGCACAAGTGCTCCTGCCATTTAGAAAAATTTGAAAATCATTTTTTTAGTTTAAAAAAATTCTGAAAATAAATCAGGATGTAGGTACTGGTGTATCCCATAAGCGTGCAAAATATCAATTTCAAATACTTTATAGTATGGGCCAGACAAAATTGACAAAATCTCATAAAATTTAGATATTGAAACTATGCATACTAAGATCCACACTTTTGTCATTTTTTGTGTAGATCGGAATATATAAAAAAAATCTTCTTTTGCACGTTTTTGGGATTGACCATTTGCTACATCCGGATTTTCTTTTCAGAATTTTTTGAAACTCGTAAATATGAATTTCCGAATTTTTTTAAATGGCAGGAGCACTGGAGCCCGGGAGCATAAAATCTGCACTGGAAATACCACTATCCCAAAATAAGGAATTTGATTTTTCTATGAAATGCCTATTTTCTGGAGGTTTTGTTAGGTCAAGATAACAGTCGGGAAAGAGACAAGTCAAAATAGGGAATTTGCGGGGAATCAGGGAAGGAGGCGTGAGTGCGGTGCGATGGCGCCGGACAAAAATGCACCAGATTATGCATTTCAATGAGAATGAAGGAATATAATTGAATTACTAGCTCAGTTTTAATATTTTCACAGTTGAAATTACTAGTTATTCATGTTGAAAATATCAGTCCATTCTAGTTGAACTAGTTGAAAGTGGATTCATAATATTCCCCATCCTTTTTGAACTAGTTGGAAGTGTATTTATAATATTCCCCACCCTTTTCCCCCCTAAAATAGCACTGTCCCAAAAAGGGAATTGACGGGAAAATTTGCAACTCCTATAAACTTGGAGTAATATTACAGTGCTGGCCAAAAAAGGGAATATAGTGGCCCCGATTAATATACGTTAGGAAAAGAACCGGCCGGGAATTAGCAGGAGCGCGCTAAGCTAATTAACCTGCCCAGAAAAGGGAATAGGACAAGAAAAGGTAGCGGGGACCATTTTCCATTTACGGATGGTCGGAAGCGATCGACAGAAACAAATCCATCGCGCGGCGCGCAAGCTAGACTCGCCGCTACGCGAAACAGAAAACGGGTTTCGTATTCTTGCGCCAAAAGAAACGGACTCACGGCCGTTTCCTTTCTACTAGATCATGCCACGAACGGAACGAAAAAAAAAAAAAACCTTTACAACTCGGTCCGAAGAGCACACGTGTCCTCCTCACGGCGGCCGATCCGAGTCGGACTTGAACCCCGCCCGTGCGCCTCGCATATATACGCGCACCTTCCCCTCGTCGCAGGAGCATAGCACCCAGAAATCAATCGTCATCATCGATCGCAGCTTTGCAAACGGAAGAGATCAGAAGTTCAGAACACCTTGAGAAGCCGTTCGGATCGATGGCGCAGGAGGATCAAACGGTGCTGCTTCAGAGCGCGGACCTCATCAAGTTCGCCGTGCCGGCGTCGATCGCGCAGCGGGCGGGGCGCGTCGCGGCGGCGGTGGGCGCAGGGGAGCGCGTGGTCGAGCTGCCGCGGGGGGTCTCCGGCAAGGGCCTGGCCTTGGCGGTCGCGTACTACATGGCCCGTGCCGACGCCGAGGACGTCGGCGAGTTCGACGCCGAGTTCGTGGGCGGGCTGACGCACGACGCGGCCATCGACCTCATCCACGCCGTACACCACCTTGGCGACGAGGGCCTCTTCAACCTCTTGGCACACTAGTACTGGCCTACTGGGCGTCTTCAACCCGCTTGTACTCGTTTCTGTATTTCGTTGTTTCCGTCGTCGTATCCGCGTGGTTTAGAGTGCATCTTTCGTCGGAACTCCTACTTGACATATGTAACACCACATTATACTTTCTAGTATGTTTAAAAGTGAATTTTATTAGTATAAGGGAGTCAGACCACATCTACTATGTGGAAGAAAAGTGATTCCATGCACGCTTTGAATCGATTTCATACATATATAGTGCGAATCGAAAGGGAACCATTATATGTTTGAGCCTCCAATAGGCCTATTTAAAGCGCAGATGATCTCTCTCCTGTAGAGCGAGCAAAGTTGTAAACAAATGGTGTGGCGCTCGGCAAAAAAACATGTCGCAAGTATCACTACCGTGCCTATAGGATGTGAACGTGCTGGGTCATACTGCTGGCGAAACTGAAATGTGTTATTTATTTCTTATGGCAAAAGATACGGTAGGACTGTACTTTTTCCAGGTCACGGCATGAACGAAAATTTACAGCTCGATCCGAAGAGCATGTAAATGTCTTCAAAGGGCCGACGCAGTCGTGCGCGTCCGCTTGGGTATATTTACAGCTCGATTTACAGTTCGATTCAGAAAATTTAAGGGCGCCGGTGTAGATGGTCCAATGATGTCTTCAACGGGTCGACGCTTTCAGTCCTCGCGCGTCTGTTTGGGTCAAGGTGGACCAAAAACACGACCAAACGCGACGACACAAAACTAGTGCGCGTCCGTTCTCAGTCCGCTGCACGTCCGCCTCGACACATTTCTGAACCAAATTTGGGTGAGGTTTGTGTCCACACATACAACAACGGACTGACCACGTGTCCACGAGGTGCCCTCCCTGGGCCCACCTGACACTGACACGACGTCAGTCGCTCTTCCTTGGCAGTCCTTTTTAATGCCAGGACGCGACTGGATATGGACGGCCAACTCCCACCACCCCACTTCAATTCCCGGCATAGCTCCCCCATCGGTGACAAAAACCTAGCCACCGCTAACCCTAGCCACAATGTCGCTCCAAAGGCCGGGATTTGGCAACGCGAAAAATGACCGTGAGGTGGGATCATTTTCCGGCCGCCGCAGCCGCACACCATCGTCGCCGTCCTCTCCTTCCCCATCTCTGACTCCGGCGCTTTCCGCGCCTTTTTCCAACGCGCCGCCAGGCGTCGAGGTAGCGCGGCGCAACCACATCTATGTGCATGTCGAGGACTGTTGCTGCTACTGGAACCAGGCGGTCCCGGAGCTGTGGTCAGATGCGAAGCTACTTGATCACTGGCACCTGAACCCGCAGCGAATCCTGGTGTCACCCGTCCCAATGAGTCGCCGCGCACGGGCGCATGAGATCGAGCGTCGTTGCGCATGCCTCCAGGCGAAGTACCGGAATGACCCTGCGTCCTCGACCAGGTCCCGCCACTGGCACACATGGTTCAGTGACGAGCACAATACAGGTGCTCTTCACGCGGGCTCCCAAGCCGCCGCCACACCTGCGGCAACGTGGCGCACCACGACCACCGCCGCCACTAGTGGTGAAGGAGGAGGTGGACGCCGACGATGAGGAGGACCCCGACCTCTCGCGGCTGCGTTGGCAAAGTCCAAGAAGTCCATCATCAACGACAACGTGCAGTGGTGAAAAATGTTGCTAGAGGACCTCGGTCGGCAGCATTAGGAGGCCATGGAGGCGCAGCAGGCGGCCTTGAAGGTGGACCTGCCTCCTGGAGCTGAAATGTAGGCAGTTGGACGGTCCCGCTGGTTTCGCCGATGGCAGAATAGGAGCAACTACCGTCTAGTGTTCCATCAGTGCACATCTAGCAGGCGCCGGAGTATGTCATCCTCTCCGAGGACAACGAGGTTTTAGTGTTTTGTTTTAAAAATATAGATGTAAACAGGCCGTTTCTAGCCAGTATTAGAAGATTTTTTTTTTGTCATGTTATCAAAATTATCCCGAAAAATGTGCGATGTGACGCTCCGTTGGGCGTATTGGCTGGCAGAACGGACACGCACATACATGGTCTGTCCGAGGACAAAGGGTATGTCCATTTGCGTCGGCCGTTGGATTCTAAGTAGCGTTAGGTCATCGCTTCCGTGCACGGGCACACGTTTAGGCGAAACAGAAACGGGTTTCGTATTCTTGCGCCAAAAGATACGGACATCGTGGCACGAACGGAAAAAGAACCTTTACAACCCGATCCGCACGGCACACGTGCTTGCCGCGCGTGTCCTCCTCCCCACGGCGGCCGAGCCGAGTCGGACTTGAACCCCGGCCGCCTGTGTGTACGTCTCGCATATATACGCGCACCTTCCCCTCGTCGCAGCACCCAGAAACCAAATCGTCGGCATCGCAGCTTTGGAAACCCCGCGGCGATCACGCACACAAAGCCCTAGGTAGCCAACTCATCCCAGGGAAGCCGTCAGCAGGATCGATGGCGCAGGAGGACCAGCAGAAGGTGCTGCTGCGGAGCGCGGACCTGGCCAAGTTCGCCGTGCCGGCGTCGCTCGTGGTGCAGCGGGCGGGGCGCGTCGCGGCGGCGGTGGGCGCCGGGGAGCGCGTGGTGGAGCTGCCGCGCGGGGTCTCCGGCAAGGGCCTGGCCTCGGCGGTCGAGTACTACAACGCCCGCGCCGCCGCCGAGGAGCGCGGCGCCGACGTGGGCGAGTTCGACGCCGGGTTCGTCGGCTCGCTGACGCACGACGCGGCCATCGACCTCATCCACGCCGCGCACCACCTCGGCGACGAGGGCCTCTTCAACCTCTTCATAGGATACAGCGCTAAGTTGTGTTAGGGGTTTTTGTTAGTAGCTGTTTCGTGTTGATCGGCATGGAGAAGCTGTTTTCTTTCTTTGCATCGATGTATCGTTCGAGACGCAAGATTCAGTACTTCAAAACTCAATTGTCTTATAGTACTGTAATTGATTTCAGTATCGTATTTTCGTATCCTGCTCGGCTGTGTATATATATACACCGACACACTCAAACCAAGAACCGAAGAACACAAAACACGCAAAAGACAACGAAAAACATGGGAAACAGAGAGAACTCAGAGGCAAAGGCAAAATATAATTTGCGCAGCATAGCTGGGAGAACGCAGACACATCTTATAACAAGAAACACAGACGGAACAAAACGGAACCCTGTCATAATTTGCGCCATGACACCACATAGAAGGAACGAAAGCGAATGTGCGGAGCCATCGGCGACAAGGACGGGCATACAAAGGGGGCGTGATTGATGACAGGTTCAGTCAACTTTGCCTGACCAACAAGAAAACACTGAAACACAAGATTCTCAGCATTTCTCTTTTCCCCTTCATACACTATTTATAAGTAAACAGAAATGAGAACCCCCTAAAAAAGAATTATCGCAAGGACAGGATGCGACTACCTGTAATTAGCACACGGCCATGTTATATGTGGTCAAGTGACGCCTTTAGTGAAGATGTGATGCAAGATTGCAAGGTTTACCGACAAAATAAATCCATGACAAGGTTTATTGAGTTTCAGTATCTCTTCTTTGATGTGCCATGTCACACCTGACAGGGGCTGCTGTTAGAGATAGGCTTGTAGCGCTGCCAAATTTCCGAATATTGCTATTTAAAACGAACCAACGCAGTTCTGGTGGATTTTTGAGAAATTACTATAAACCGGCGGATTTGCGAACTCGCACTGGATTGTGGTTTTTTTTTTGGAATAACTCACGCTGTCGCGGCATCTGTCTCCGGTGAGCCTATTCGGTCCTCGTCAAGGTTTCGGTTACCGGCCGGAATTCCGTGGAATTCCGCGGTAACCGGATTTCTCGGACCCCCCGGAATTTGCATATCTCGGATGAAAAATCTCGGATTAGTCAAATTTGAAACAAATTTGTGCTCGAAAAATTTAAATTTTGAAAAAAATTCGATGTTTTAAGTTTAAATCCTGAATTCTTGCCGAAATATTGGGCCAGTTACCGGCCGGTATTTACCGGCCCCCTCCGGAATTTTTTTTGAACCGGTATCCGAAACCTTGGTCCTCGTCATGCATCAAGGAGTTTGAAATTGTTAAAATATACATGTTAATTGTCTAGTCCTTTCCATCAATGCTTGTGAAGTGGAACGCGTGGCCATGCCGCCACGCTAGTACCTTGCTGAGGACAGAGGGCGCCTAAATATTGCTAAAGAACTCTCTGAAATGAGTATCATTCTCAATGATTTTATTTTTTTTAGAAATGGGGAGAAGCCCCGGCCTCTGCATCGAGTGATGCACACAACGTTTTATTAAAGCGTCGAGTATCAGTGTTTATTACAACTCATCGATTACAAAGGGTTGAGGCATGTATCAACCAACGAAATAGCAACATAGTATCAACTACAAAAGCCGTCTAATATGCTGCCACGTATATCGGGAGAAAAACTCATGTGCCACCAACAAGAGCCGCGCACATCTAGAAATCATAAGCTCCTGTTGGTCCGAAGTAAGCAGGGTAGACCATAGCTGGATCGAGTAAGTCGCCATATTGATCACCTGTAAGACATGAAAGTTTGTTTTCCTGTTAAAAACCAAATTGTTCCTACAATTCCATATAGACCAACAAATAGCTGAAACACCGATACGAATTCTAGTTTTGGTCTTTTTATCAATCTCATTCAACCAACTTCCAAACATATTGGAAACATTCGTGGGTGGAGGGATATTGTAAGTATAGAAGACTGCACGCCAAATGAGTCTAGCAAAAGGATATGAAATGAATAAATGTTCTACAGTCTCCTCCGAGCCACAAAAGGAACATTTAGTGTATCCATGCCAATTTCTTTTTATTAAGTTATCCTTACTAAGCAAGACTTTTCTATTGAGGAATCACGTGAAAATTTTGATCTTGAGAGGGATTTTAACTTAGTCTCAACGATTTTATCAACTCTCGTATACTAGTGGACCCTTCTAGGATCAGCGGCAGCATGTCCGCGTCGTTGCATCTAGCCCTCCACTTTTCTGGAGCTTATGCCACGAACGGAACGAAACATGTACAGCATGATTCTTCGCAGGAAACAAAAAACTTTAAAGTTCGTTCCGAACAGCACACGTGTTCCCTTCCGACCGGCCGAGTCCGACTTGATCCCGTGTGTCGTCCGCTCATATATACAGACCACCACCCTTGTCGTCGTACCCAGAAACCATAATCGTCGTCATCGCAGCTTTGGAAGCCCCGCACACACAAAGCCCTAGGTAGCAGTCAAGCAACAGCTGCAATCAATGGCGCAGGAGGATCAGCAGGTGCTGCTGCGGACTGCGGACCTAGTCCAGTTCGCCGTGCCGGCATCGGTCGGGCAGCGGGCCGGACGCGTGGCGGCGGCGGTGAGCGCCGGGGACCGCGTGGTCGACCTGCCGCGCGGTGTCTCCGGCAAGGGCCTCGCCACGGCGGTCGCGTACTACAAGGCCCGCGCCGACGCCGAGGCGCGCGGCGCGGACGTCGGCGACTTCGACGCCGAGTTCATCGGTGGGCTGAAGCACGACGCGGTCATCGACCTCATCCACGCCGCGCACCACCTCGGCGACGAGGCCCTCTTCAACTTCTTCACGGGCTTGGGCTGGAGGGCTGTTTATTAGTTCTAGAAGACGCTAGTAGGAGAGGTTTTGTTTATTTAACTCCAAAAAAAAGGAGAGGTTCTGTTAAGTTTTTTTTATTGATCAGCACAAGTTTTTCTTTCGTTGTATCGATGTTAACGTTTTCCTGTTCAACATAAGTATCGATGTTATCGTGAATCTTGATTTATCATGTATGTACATAGACACAGATGACTCTTAGTTTCATACGCATTAGTAGGAAAACCCCTACAGCCGCCACCCTATCACTGGCGAACACATATTGGTGTTCGCCAGTGTTAATACCGCTGGCGATCTAGGAACACTGGTCGCCAGCGCTTCCTCAACTACCGCTGGCGGCCAAGGAGCGGAGATGGCCAGCGCTACGAGCGGGCGGGGGGGGGGGGGGGGGGGGGGGGGGGGGGGGGGGGGGGGGAGCAGGCCAGACTAGCGCTGGCGACCACGTTTCTAGGCTCGCCAGCGGCGTAAGCAGTAGCCCTGGCGAACATACGTTGTTCGTCAGCGGTACCTACATAGCACTGGTGACATGGTGTTGTCGCCAGCGGTTAGCTATGTGCGTGACCGCGCACCGCGCAGGCAGCAGGTTAGCGCTGGCGAACCCGGGTGTTTGTTCGACATCGCTAACCTGGGAAGAGCAATAAGTGAGCGCCAGCCACCTACCACCCCACCTACCACCTCACTCACTTATTTCTCTTTACTAACTCGAACTTTCCCCATTTCTTGCCAATTTTCCCCATCAAATACTCTCATTTTAGCCAATAAAAAGTAGTGTATTTAATAGATCCAACCAAATCTTCCACCCATATTCACTTCTACCAAGTAGTTTTCCCTTTTATCTCCCTAGATCTATATCTCACACTCTAGATCTACTTTTCACATTCTAGATCTACATCGCGGCTTCGACAAGTTTACAATTGACACAGGTAGTTGGCTACCTAAATTAAAAATATTCTTATGATTATGTGTCATGAGAATGATAAAATGGAGTATAAATATGAAATATTGTGTGATTGTGTTGTGAGATGATAAAAGGAGTACAATGTGAGACTTTTATGTTTATGATGTTGGAATGCGATCGACATTTGTCGATGAATTTGCAGGTACCCCATGAGGCCCTTGAGATTATCGGAACGTCGATTAACTTCCGTTCCGGCAAATTCGGTTACTCCATATATGTCCTATTTTTAGCAAAGGTCATACCGAATTTTTTCGTGAGTTTTGGCATGACTTGCTAAAAATAGGAGGTGTGTCGTGTCAATTGCGAAATATTTATATATATAATAGTATTATTTACATTGTGCATGCGACAAAATGGTCATGATGAGTGAAAGTGTCGTGAATAAATACTTGAGACACGCGACAGAAGACATGCTAGAAAGTGGCCGCCAAACAATAAGATGTCCTTGTAGGCAATGCAAACTTGTGGGTGTCCTCAACCCCTTTACCGGAGATTTGATGAATCACCTGCTAATGCGTGGTTTCATGGATGGCCACACTAAGTGGATAGATGATGAGGATGATGAAATCCCGGGGGGAAATGATCAGGATGATCATCAAGGTCAGGATGATCATCAAGGGCATGAAAACAATAATAACGACGTGTTGCAAGAAGGCGAAGAGTTTGATGATCATGTGCATGGTGAAGGAGATGCGGAAGAACATTTGACCGAAGACGAGGAGACGCAAACGCTAACTGAAATCCTGCAGGACCCTCACCTGAAAGAGCTGCTTCTCAGAAACTCTCAGCAATCTAAGCTAGCGGAACTGGAGATAAACTCGAATACTCAGTTGTACCCAGGTTGCGGGGATAAGGCGTCCCGCTTGAAAGTAGCGCTCGATATTCTGCAGATGAAGTCAAGACACAAATGGAGCGACAAAAGCGTCAACGCTTTGCTGGATTACTGGCACGGTATCCTTCCGGACGGCAACACTTGTCCTAAGAGTTGTGACGAGGCCAAGAAAATCGTGTGCCCCTTTGATTTACCGCACCAGAAATTCCATGTGTGCATCAACGACTGTTACATCTATCGAGAAGATGATAAGGATAAAACAAAATGTCCGGTGTGCGACGCTGATCGATACAAGCAAGGGACGAAGAAAGCTCCTCGAAAAGTGGTATGGTACTTTCCGCTCATTCCACGTCTGCAGCGGTATTTCGCTAACCGAAAGGAAGCAAAGCTCATGCGCTGGCATGCGGAGAGGAAGAAGAAATTGCTAATGAGGCAAAACAAAGATCCAAAGCGGAGTGAAAAGGTAAAGCTGACACACCCTTCAGACGCTAGCCAGTGGAAAGCATTAGACGCTGAAGATAGAAATTTTGCGGCAGATGCAAGGAACATCAGGTTGGGTGCGAGCACCGACGGACTCAATCCGTTTGGTAACCAGAGCAGCACACATAGCACATGGCCCGTGTTTGTATGGATATACAACCTCCCACCCTGGTTATGCATGAAGAGGAAATATATTCACATGAGCATGTTAATTCAAGGTCCGAAACAACCTGGTAACGACATCAATCTGTATCTAAACCTATTAAAAGATGAGCTAGACACATTATGGGCTGATGAAGGCGTTAGGACATGGGACGCCTACGCAGAAGAATATTTCGATATGAGAGCTGCCTTGCTTTGTACGGTGCACGACTTACTCGGCTACGGATACGTCGCAGGCCAGGTGTGCCACGACATAATGGATGCGTCAGGTGCATGGATGACCCAACGTTCCACCAGCTTCAAAGAGATCCAGGGTCCTCGAAAAAACCGTGTTTATAGGCCATCGAAGGTGGCTACACAGTGTAGACCTGTGGAGGTTATGCCGAACGGGTATACCTGCCACGGTGGATAAAACCTGGCCCACCAGGGAGGCCCATCAGATAAAGCCGGAGGGCTTAATGGAGAAGGCCTCATGGGCTTAGGCGCAAGGATAAGCTCTGGGCTGGCTTAGTGAAGTCCAAGACGAAGGCCTGGCTGCGTTCGCCTTAGGGAGCAAGTTAGGGTTTGTTACCGTGTTAGTCTAGGACTCGTGATCTAGGTCGGTTAAGGCTTTCCTTGTAGGGGAAGGCTTGGCGCCTTTATAAGCCAGCCTTCCAGCAGCCTTAGGGCACGCATACAACCTCATTGTAACCTGTACACATATTCTCCTTGAGTGAATTATAGCAGCACGTAGGATCTCGCCACCGTCGTGAGATCCGAAGCTGGGTAAGATCGTGTGTGCAATCCCGTCACTGGAACCCTCTACGTTCTTCCCCACCTCCTCTACGGTACGTATGAATACTTCTAGTAGTTCCGCGTTACCAATACCTCGACAGTTGGCGCCCACCGTGGGGCCCAAGGCGTCGGGAGTTTTGTTTCAGGCGGGAGCATTGGGCGAGATCGGCAAGACTATGGCGGTTGGTCGCGCCCGCATCATCAACAACTTTGGGTGCATCGAAGACGACGGTCCTCTCAGCAAACGACGCACTGGTGTCAAGCTTCGTCGTCCCCTTCGGCACCATCAACATCTTCATGGGTTTTACGGCTGAGGCGTATGGATTCCCCAGGGGATCCGCCGCCTTTTGGCCCACCCACCACCCCATCGATTATGCAATCGAGCAACAACACAGATCGGATCAGGCCTTTGTCTATCGCGATCTGAGTGACTCTGATACCCAAAGCGATTCTGACTCCAGCTCTTATGAGCTTATGGAGCCCGCCTCTCGCTTTGTCGGTGTCATTGACGCATCTGGCCCTAAGCCGGCCGAATCTGACCCTGAGTCAATATTACCTGCCTTACAGACAGGAGCAGACTCAGAAGCCGGATCTGATGGCACCGCTCCAATGGCGGAAGATTCAGATCTCGATGAGCATAAGGAGGAAGACTTGCAGCACAGGTTGCCGCGCGAGGCTATGGCTCATCCGATCCAAACGAAGTCTTAATGACTTTCCCGGCACAGATAGCTCTGAGGATGGTGCGGCCGCGGCTAAGCCAGACGAGGCTGAAGTTTCCTCTAGCATCAAACACATTGGTGACAAGGCGGAAAAGCCAGAGGATGTGCTGGACCCTAAAAGGCCTCCCCCGGCTACGCCTATTGAAGAAGACCTGGAGCGGTCAAAGGAGGAACACATGCGCGCATTGGAGCTTCTCAAAACACCTTTGGGACCAAATCCAACCGCGGTTGAACTTGAGGAAAGACGGAAAGCGCTCCTGGCTGAGACTGAAGTCAACATCAAGTATAAGTTGTCCCTCCTGAACAAGGAAAAAGAGTTAATCCTAGTTGGAAAGGCTCTAGAAGAGGAAGAGTACCAGCGTGAGCGCGATGTTGAGAAATTCCGCAAAATACGAAGTATACGTGACCCTCTTCTGCATCGGGATCTGCAGGGAAACTTCGAGAAGACTTCTGCCCAAAAGCCTTTAAAGCCTTGGCAGAAATACTCTTTCAGAGTTAACCCTGATGGAGTCATATTCTTCTCCACCCCGGCCAAAAACCTAGAGGCGGCCAGGGAAATCATGGGAGACGAAGCAGTTCCAATTGAAGAGCGCCACCATTATTCTAAAATGCTCATCGAAAAGGCGGTAGAGCAGCAGGCTAAGGCGGACTCAAACTCAAAACTGGCGGACGACACGCGTCTTTGCAAGACAGCCGTTGCCGGCGGTGGAGATCCAGAGGAACCAGCTGGTTCCAGTAGCCATGGCAATAAGGGTAAGGAACCTAGGAAGGACAAAGTTCCTGACAACACAGGGATGAGTCAAAGACTGGGTCCAATCGCCATAGTGACAAAGGCAAGGACGACCACCGGCAAAAGGATAACACACGCCATAAGAAGAATGATCCGCCTCGCCGTGAAAGAGATCAAGACAAGGGGAAGGACGCACGGCGTGGGAGTGACCGGCTTAACATGCCACCTCCGCCCGCAGCACGGGCAAGAGACGAAGGAAATAGGGGCAACAGAGATCCGCCTCAAAGGCGATCTCGCTCCCGCTCCCCTCATCGCCAAAGCCGTCAGGAGGAGCCAAGGCGTAGCCAATCCAACAAAGGGCCAGCCAGGGAAAACACTCATATCTCAGACGCCCGCATCCGTCTCGATGAGATTAAAGCGGCCAAAGAGGAGTCTTACCTGGGCCCTGTGTGCTTTGGACCGGCGATTCGCAAGGTGCAACTCCCATCCTCGCTAGGCAATGTCAAGAAAATTGTGGACAAGTACAATGGCATTGACAAACCGGACATATGGCTGCCTGATTACATCCACGCCGTTGGTATTAATGACGGTGATTACAATGCAGCTGTACGTTTTCTTCCACTCATGTTGGAGGGAACGGCCCGGTTATGGATCGACACTTTGCCAGAAAAGAGTATCCACAATTGGCAAGACATGCAGAAAACATTCATGCAACACTTCTCATGCACATACAAACGTCCAAAGGCTTACTCAGATCTACTAAAGTGCGCTCAAGTGGAGGGGGAGTCAAGCAGAGCTTTCATAGCTCGATGGACAGAGACAAAGAATGCATGCGAAGACGTTTCTGAGATCCAGGCCATACATGCTTTTATGAACAGCCTGAAGAAAGGCAACATGATGAGATATATGTTAGCCAGCCAAAACATCAAACACCTCGGCGAGCTCTTAGACAGCGCGAACAATTACGCTGCAGCAGAAGACGACGCTCGAGCTGACGACGGCGATCTGCGCATGGACATAGCTGTTAACCCGGAAAAGCGAAACAACAATCAAAGCCGGAAAAAGAAGGAAGCCAACGATGCGCCAGGACCATCAAAGGAGGTAGCCTTTGCCAATAAGAAGGGTGGCCAGAGCGGGGCTAGCAGATGGCAGAAGAAGGCGATGACAGTCAAGGGTCAAGACCCATTAAAATCACCTATGACGACATCAAAGATGAACCTTGTGCCCATCATAGCAAGCTTGGCAAATGCACCCATACCAACAGGCAGTGCCGCCTTAACGATGATATCAAGAAGGATCCGACGCTGGCTTCAAGGCAAAACAGTTCAAGCGCAAGAACCGTAAAGACAAGAAAGAGCAGAAGGACAACGAGGAAAGTGCTTCGGAGCCGGAAGATCAGGAGCCAAAGCACAAGAGGAGCAACAAGTTTCCAAGGGTCGAAACAAGCCTTGTCACTTTCCTTGCCACTCCTTCGGCCAAAAAGGAAAAGGCAGCCTGGAGGGAACTCAATGCCACTATGCCAGCGGTTCCCCAGTATCTCAACTGGTCCGAGCACCCCATTACATGGGACCGCAACGATCATCCTGATCATATTCCACAGAACCCAGGGAATTACGCGCTCGTTGTAAACCCAATTGTGCAGCAATGCAGGCTTTCTAAGGTGCTTATGGATGGAGGGAGTAGCATCAACATCCTCTATCTTGAAACCTTAAAGCGCATGCGCCTTTCTGAGACACAGCTAAAACATAGCACAGTCAAGTTTCACGGCATAGTGCCAGGCAGGCAGGCCAGTTCTATGGGAACAATTGTCTTAGACGTCACCTTCGGTGACGAAACAAACTATAGGACTGAGGAAGTTGCCTTTGAGGTGGTGGAATTCAAAAGTGCGTATCACGCAATCTTTGGCCGCCCAGCCTTTGCCAAATTCATGGCACGCCCGTGTTACATCTACAGCAAGCTCAAAATACCTGGACCAAACGGCGTCATCACGGTCAATGGCGACTTCAAGAAGGCGAAGGAATGCGAAGCAGGAAACGCCGTCTTAGCAGAAGCAGTCATCAGCAAGGAAGAGCTGGAGCAGTACAAGAAAGAAGTTAACACCAATGAAATGCCGGATGGTAAAAGCCTCCTTGCGCCTCGGATGTCACTTTCAAGGCCAGCTCAAACTCGAAGAAGATCGTGCTGGACAACGCTGATGCAAGCAAGACGACGAACATAGGCGCGGACCTCAGTGACGCATAGGAAGGCGCGCTCGTCAAGTTCCTCCGTGAGCAACGGGATATTTTTGCATGGTCACCATCAGACATGCCAGGAGTACCCCGGGAACTTGCCGAGCACAGCCTTAATGTCGCCAAAGGTGCCAAGCCAGTAAAACAAGGTCTTCGTCGCTTCGGTCCAGAGAAGAAGAAAGCAATAGGAAAAGAGGTAGCTCGGCTTAGTGCCGCTAATTTCATTAGAGAGGTTATCCACACAGATTGGCTAGCAAATCCTGTATTAGTACCTAAGAAGGACGTGAAAGACTTGCGCATGTGCATAGATTTCACCGGCTTAAACAAAGCCTGTCCTAAAGACCCCTTCGCATTGCCGCGAATTGATCAGGTCGTAGATGCTGTATCAGGTTCTGAATTACTATGCTTTTTGGACGCTTACTCTGGCTACCACCAAATTAAGATGAAGGAGTCTGACCAAATTAAGACTTCCTTCATCACACCTTTCGGAACGTTTTGCTACATAACTATGCCTTTCGGGCTTAAAAACGCTGGCTCAACGTACCAACGGTGCATACAACGTTGCCTACACGATCAAATAGGCCGCAATGTTCACGCTTATGTCGATGACATTGCCGTTATGTCGCGAAAACGCGGCGATCTCATCGTTGACCTTCAAGAAACCTTTGATAACTTGAGAAAATATAACATGAAGCTAAATCCGGGAAAATGCTTTTTTGGCGTCCCAGCAGGAAAACTTTTAGGCTTCATTGTTTCAGAAAGAGGTCTTGAGGTTAACCCAGAAAAGATTCGAGCTATCATGGACATCAAAAAGCCTACTTGTCTTAAAGATGTCCAAAGGCTCGCAGGATCTGCAGCAGCTGTAAGCCGATTTATTAGTAGGCTTGGGGATAAAGCTTTACCCCTATACAGGTTGTTGAAGAAAACTAAGACGTTCGTCTGGACTGAAGAGGCAGATGCAGCCTTAGCACAGTTAAAAGACGCCTTAGTTTCAGCACCAATATTAGCGTCTCCTCTACCACAAGAGCCGATGCTACTTTACATGGCGGCTACCAACCTAGTTATTAGTGCAGTGGTTGTTGTTGAACGAAAGGAGAGGGAAAGGAGCTACCGGAACAAAGGCCGGTATATTATATCAGCGAAGTCTTCTCCGAATCCAAACAACGATACCCTCACTATCAGAAGCTGGCTTATGGAGTTTTCTTCGCAGCCAGAAAATTACGCCATTATTTCCAAGAGCACCCAATCACGGTAGTCAGTAAGGCGCCATTGGGTGACATTATAAACAACACCGATGCCACTGGACGTGTGGCTAAGTGGGGAATTGAATTGGCAGCCTTCGACATCCAGTACAAGCCACGTACAGCCATCAAATCCCAGTCCTTAGCTGATTTCATCGCAGACTGGACGAAGCAATGGATGAACTTCCCCTCCCTGACGAAGAATATTGGGTTATGCACTTTGACGGCTCCAAAATGTTGCAGGGATCGGGAGCTGGCGTGGTACTGAAGAACCCTAAAGGAGACAAGATGTGCTATGTCTTGCAGATACACTTCAATGCCACTAATAATGTTGCAGAATACGAGGCTCTGTTGCATGGATTGCACGTCGCAAAGGATTTGGGCATTAGCCGTCTTTTGTGCTATGGCGATTCAGACCTCGTTGTTCAACAGTTAGAAGGGGCATGGGACGCGAAGAGCCCTACAATGGCTGAATACCGACGCACGGTAGACGAGTTTGGTCGGTGTTTTATCGGCTTAGAAGTCAAGCATATCAAAAGGGAGGAAAATGAAGCAGCGGACGCCTTAGCCAGAATGGGCTCGAAAAGATCGAAGGTGCCCTCCGATATATTTTGGAGCACCTGTACGTGCCGTCTATTAAAGGCGGAGATGAGGATGACCCCATGGCTTCGCAGTCTGTTTCCGTCATGCTGGTAAGCCAGACTGGACACAGCCCTACATAAATTTCCTCCTTAACAAGGAAGAGCCAGAGGATGAAGTCTTAAGGCGGCAAGTTGTGCGCAGAGCTAAGGCATACACAATAATAAATGGAGAGCTATACAAGCGGAGTACCACAGGTGTATATCAACGATGCGTTTCGCCGGAAGAAGGACAGGAGATACTAGAAGAGATCCATGGTGGATGTTGCGGTCATCATGCCTCTGCCCGAGCAATTGTCGCCAAAGCTTTTAGACATGGATTCTACTGGCTCACAGCAAAGCAAGATGCAGAAGAACTCGTCAAGAAATGCGTTGGATGCCAAAAGTATGCAAGACAGCCAAAGATGCCAGCCCAGGAATTGCGCACCATTCCAATCACGTGGCCATTTGCGGTCTGGGGACTGGACATGGTAGGTCCATTCAGGACTGCGCGAGGCGGCGTCAAACATCTCTTAGTTGCGGTGGATAAATACACCAAGTGGGTTGAAGCTAAGCCCATAAAAAAGCTTGATGGGGCAACAGCCAAGAAGTTCGTCATTGAGGTTATAACGAGATTTGGCGTCCCCCACAGTATCATTACGGACAATGGGACAAACTTCGCCGTAGGAGAACTGGCAAAGTACTGTGGTGAAGTTGGTATTCGTTTGGACTTAGCATCTGTGGCTCATCCACAATCGAATGGCCAAGTTGAGCGAACCAACAGTATAATCTACAGGGAATAAAGCCAAGATTAGAGTGCCTTTGCATAGAGCAGCTGGAGCATGGGTAGAAGAATTACCTGCTGTCTTATGGAGCATACGCACAACTCCAAGCAGTGCAACAGGCTATACCCCTTTCTTTCTCATATATGGCGCTGAAGCGGTACTCCCAACAGATGTCCTGCACGACACACCTCGTGTAACAGCCTACGTTGAAGCAGACGCAGAAGAAGCCAGACAGGATGGCTTAGACCTTCTCGAAGAAGAGCGTGAGATAGCGCTTCAGCGCTCCGCCATTTATCAGCAGAACATGCGGCGTTACCACAGTCGCAAGGTAAGACGGAGATCGTTTCGAGAAGGCGATTTGGTGCTTCGCCTTGTTCAGCAAAAGGAGCACAAACTATCTCCCATATGGGAAGGACCCTTCGTTATCAGCAAAGCGCTTAAGAACGGGGCATATTATCTTGTGGACCTCCGTGATATCGAGAAGAAAAAGAAAAGAGGCCGCAAAAGGAAAAGGAACGAAGAAGCAGCGCTCAAGGAGACGAAACGTCCTTGGAACATTGAGCAGCTACGTCCTTTTTACACTTAGCAATTCTATTGTAATCACACCATATATGATTATGAAATAAAAGTCTTTGGTTCCCTCAATTATTTTTATGCATGAGTTCTCGCCGTCTTTTATTTCCATTTGATCATATATTTCGATAAAAATATCAATGTTAACCCGAATTGGCTTCGTGCTTGTGGTTACTCACATGATGCTTTTGCCTTAAGGCCTTACAAAAATTAAAATTGCATCCGTCTAAGAGTATTTATCTGATCGCGTATATGCTGGCTTGTCTTAGTAGATGCTTTACGCACCAAAAGCCGGCGCCGTTTCTGTGTTTAAACAGTTTGGTTACTAACCCTGTTGCCAGCGAAGTGTTCCGTGCTTAGGTTCTGCCAGCATACGAAAAGGCTAAAGCATATAAGCCAGAAAACTTAAAGACGGATAAGGAGCATAGTTTGCAAGCCTTTTAAAAATAAGTGCATGCGTGCAAAACAAACATGTTCAACAGATAAAAAGGCTCCTGCCATTACAAAACATAACTTAACAAGTCTTTTGTGCCATCTTTCATGACACGCTTAATGCAAAGTTTTTCCTGCATCTTATGCAGGGGACTGAGGAGGCGAAGACACAGGGGACTTGGATGGATCCAGCGTAGCTTCAGACTCGCCTTCTTCTTCTTCTTCATTTCCGTCTTCTGACTCATCGCCATTGCCAGTGGTGGGGCTTCGGCTTCGTCATCAGACACGTCGTCAGGACGGGGAGGCACAGGCTTCTTGGAGAAGAAGATAGACAAGTCTACCATCTCAGCAACGGCTGAGGCAAAGCCAGAGACAGAGGCATAGACCTTTTCTTTGACGAGCTCGTTGCCGTCTCTGTCCTTGGCTGGGAAACACTTGATAACGCGCCACATGTTGACTTCGGGGTAGTGGCCGCGAACAAGTCCTAGAGCAAGTTTTGCTCCGCCTCTAGCTGCTGAGCGAAGACGCTCCACCACCTCTGGGACGCAGTTCTGAAGAAGTGGCAGCAAGTTGCTGGTGTTTGTCACTTGGGGCAGCTGTTTTGGGAAGATGTTGGCAACAACGTCTCTTCCCGCAGCATACAGCCCTGACACAATCTCGCCACACTCCAAGATAAGCTCCAGGCGCGTCTCAGAGGTAAGCCTTTCCCCAAATCCAGCTGGAACTGAGGAAGGGAGGAATGGAAAAAATTAAGGCGCACTGAAGTGTTTGAATAAAGGCGAAAAGTGACAGAAAGTGCGAAAGTAAAAGAAGAAAGGCTTACTTAGCAGTTTCTCGTCAATGGCGGTGCTCTCATCAGCTTGGCGTTCAAGACGACCTTGTAAGCTCTGGATTAGGAGCCCATCCTTTTCAGCCTGTCGCTGCAGTTTCAAAGTTCTGCCTTCAGTTTGTCTGCCTTCAGCGGCGCTGTCTTGGACGGCTTTAAGATTGGCCTCGGCCGTCTTTCGGTTCTCCTCCAGTTGCTTAAACAAGGCGGCATTTTCCCGCCTCACACTTCTATATCGCCAGTCTCGCTGACGATCTGTTTTGCCTTCGCCACAACAGCTGCGCAAAACACATTGCATGTGTTGAGCATCTTATGTCTTAAAATGAACTAAAGTCACATTGCATGTGAAAGAACAACATTTACCTTTGTTCGCCTTATTTTCGGCGACGGCTTGCTTGAGCACTTGCCTTTGGTTACTCAGTGAGTACCATAGATCGCATGTAAGTTGCTCACTGCTCTGCTAGGCAAGGGTAGTAGTAAGTAAGAAAGGTAAAGGCAATAAGGTATGGCTACAATGGGCTTGGGGACTGAGTCTTTATCACATTAAAGAAAGGCCATTACGTCGGCTTAGTCAAAGCACAACGTAATGCCCGGGGACTAGTATGTACATAAAGACGGAATGTTTACCTGCATCATGGCCTTCAAGGCTTTGTAGCTCTTCTTCATTGTGACGTACAGCTCGTCACAATTGTCTTCCAGATTTAATATGGTCAATGTTTGACCAACTGGCCTTAGCTTCGGAGGCGGCTCGTTGCGCTCCTTCTCATCGGCAAGCATGGCGGCGATGTTGGGTAAGATGTACCCCTCGTCGTCAAAGAGCTCTTGCTTCACCATGTTGCGGATAGCCTCACGAGTAATGGGCTCGTTCGGCTCTCTGACTGAAGTAGCCGCCTTCCCAGCAGCGGCAGCCCTGGCCAACTTTTCAGTTTCCGTCTTATCAGGTAAGACGGCTGAGTCCAATCTATATGATGATCTTCAGATGGGCCTGGGCTGTCTCTTGTTGAACGGAGGGAGTGGGGGGAGCGATGGCTGGAGAGGGCTCAGTTTTCTTTGCCTGGAAGAAATTACTTTCTTCCTCTTGAGAGGCGCAGTTGGTTTGATCCTGCAAATCACATACAAAATAAGATAACATTCATAGACATTGTTCGCCTTACTAAAGAAATTGAGGTTCGGCTTACTTCTGTACTGGAGCATTGAAGGCCGCATCTTCATCGTCCTCAATGTCGAGCACTTCGGCGTTAACAGGGATGGCTTTTCACGCTTCCGCCTTTCTGCTGCTGAAGTTGCTGCAGTGGCTCCTGAAGCCTTTCGTTTCCGAGTCTTTGAGGGCTCGGGTGCCGCTTCAGGCACGTAAAACAAAGGAGCCAGCAGATTATCCGGCAAAAGGGCGAGCTGAAATCAAAAGTGTGTTAGTAAGGCAAACATTGTGGAAGTGTAAAAACAGTAATGGTAAATGCCTTACCTTGGAGCCGGGTTGGCGGCTGTGTACATAGGACGCTGCTCTGTGAGCTGGATCCTTTCCTTGGCAATCCTCTTAAAGCGATACATAAGGGCGTCGTGCGTAAGGTCACTCTCACTAACACGGAGGGGATCTTTCTTCTGGTCCGTGTAGTGGCACATGAGTCCTTTGCGATCTTTCAAAGGCTGGATTCGTCTTGACAACCAACATAGGATGGTGTCTGCGCCCGTGAGTTTGGGCACAGCAGTCTTTGTCAAATACTCAATCCGCCTTTGCATGCGACGGAGGTTGTCAGGAAGGACCTTCAGTGGTTTCTCGCCCCAAGAAAGGCGAGGCTCCGCAGGCAAAGGAGAAAAGCGAGGAAGTCCTATGTCTTTGCCTACTGGCGCCATGTCTTTGCAGTAGAAGAAGGAGCTATTCCAGCCTTTAATGGAATCTATTTTTGGCGCCTTAGGATACCAGTCTCTGCCTCTACGAAGGTTGATGCTAACTGTTCCTAAGGAAAGCAGTTCTTCCTTCTCTGTTTGGCGCTTGCAAGTAAAGCAGTACTTGAAGAATTCTAAGCTGGGCTCTATGCCTAGGTATCCTTCGAATAAAGCCATAAAGCCAGCTATGTACAAGATACTATTGGGGCCTACGCTATGAGGCTGAAGGCCATAGTAGTCTAAGACTGATTGGAAAAAAGGATGCGGAGGCAAAGACAAACCGCGGAGGAGATGTGAGACGAGGAGCACTCGTTCATCGCCGGCGGGATCTGGAGCAGGGTGGCCGTACGCTGACCGCCAGTGGCATTCTCCTGTGGTGGGAGGATGCCCTCCTTTTGCAGCTGCGTGAGGTCCGCGTCGGTGATGGTGGAAGCTGCCCAGTTGCGGGATGATGCTTCCTCTCCCTCCTCCTCTGCCTCCGCCGCATCGCCCTCGTCGGAGGGCTGGGCATTCTTCTCTGCTTCGGTGGAGATGGCCGCAGAACTTGTCGCCGCTGCCGCGCGAGATGCAGATGCATCCGCGGAGCTCGATCCCCTCATGGCCAGATCTTGTCCTCCGTCGCCGCCGACGCCGCCGCCGTTGCCGCTCCCGTGGTCGCATCGGAGCTCTCCATGGGTGGGTGCGCAGGTGGTGGTGGTGGAGCTCGCCGGAGTTCAGATAGGAGGTGCGAGGAGGACGATGAACAGGGAAATGAACCAGGTGGAAAATCAGTTCCCTTTTATGGGGGCCGTGCGCCGCGATTAGTGCGGTGAGATAACGTCGCCGATTTTCGCCACGCGTCCCGCAACGGTCAGTAGTGGGCATCTTCTCCCGCACGCCTCGGAGATCGTGTGCGGAAAAATAGCAGTAATGGCGTCACAACGTCTCTTTGCTTGTCCAGACTGTCGTGGACTGGCTTTGACTGCGGTGACGTCATGACAAGACTCGACGCTGACAGAATCTTTCTGCCAGATTGTTCAAAGTGCAGGAGAGTTCGGCTTAATCCTTAAGGCAGACTGAATGTCTCATTTTGGAATGCTCCAAGCTCTTCTGTCCGCCTTGCACAAAGGCGAAAGCCCGTGTTTCACAAAGACGGCAAACGAAGAACTTAAACCTTTCCGGGGACTACTGTGGAGGTTATGCCGAACGGGTATACCTGCCACGGTGGATAAAACCTGGCCCACCAGGAGGCCCATCAGATAAAGCCGGAGGGCTTAATGGAGAAGGCCTCATGGGCTTAGGCGCAAGGATAAGCTCTGGGCTGGCTTAGTGAAGTCCAAGACGAAGGCCTGGCTGCGTTCGCCTTAGGGAGCAAGTTAGGGTTTGTTACCGTGTTAGTCTAGGACTCGTGATCTAGGTCGGTTAAGGCTTTCCTTGTAGGGGAAGGCTTGGCGCCTTTATAAGCCAGCCTTCCAGCAGCCTTAGGGCACGCATACAACCTCATTGTAACCTGTACACATATTCTCCTTGAGTGAATTATAGCAGCACGTAGGATCTCGCCACCGTCGTGAGATCCGAAGCTGGGTAAGATCGTGTGTGCAATCCCGTCACTGGAACCCTCTACGTTCTTCCCCACCTCCTCTACGGTATGTATGAATACTTCTAGTAGTTCCGCGTTACCAATACCTCGACAAGACCCGTGGAGAAGACGTGGAGATCTTTTCAACGGTAAAGATGAGCTCCGGGGACCTCCCCGTAAGAAGAGCGGCGAAGAAATCGATGAGTTGCTGAAAAAATGGGAAGAGTGCCCTGAGCCAGGGAAGAAGAGAAAGGCGCCCTGAACCACTGCTAGGTGTATGGAAGACGAGGTCCGTGTTTTGGGACTTGCCATACTGGAAAATCCTCGGTACGCCGAATTGTCTTGATCTAATGCATATCACTAAGAATGTGTTCGAGAGTTTGTTTGGCACTGTGCTTAACATGGCGGAGAGGACGAAAGATGGGACGAAAGCATGAAACGACCTGATACATCTTGGTATAAGGACATACCTTCATGGTGGCCGCCCGGACAATGATCAATCGACGGATGAGGAGACAGACGGCCGCAAGGCTAAAAGAGTTAAGAAGAATGACTATTACTGCCCACCCTCCTGCTTCACTCTAAGTCCAAAGGAGGTTGAACAACTGATGAAGTGCCTTATAGGAGTCAAAGTGCCTTTTGGTTACTCAGGTCTGATAACCAGATGGCTAGACCCACAGAAACAAAAGTTCAGCGGTATGAAGTCTCATGACTGTTATGTGATGATGACTCAGATATTCCCGGTCGCGATCCGAGGGATAATGGACAAGCACGTCCGTGAAACCCTTTTTTCCCTCTGTAACTTCTTCGACGTGATCTCTAAAAAGTCAATCACCGTGAAGAAACTCTCAAGGCTACAGGATGAGATCATTGTGATACTATGTGAGATTGAGATGTACTTCCTGCCTGCATTCTTCGACATATGTGTGCATCTGTTGGTCCATATCGTGGAGGATATCATCCATCTCGATCCATTGTTCCAACACAACATGATGGCATTCGAAAGGATGAATGGAGTCATCAAAGGATACGTTCACAACAGGGCCCGTCCGGATGGAAGTATCGTTCAGGGCTTTCTCACCGAAGAGTGCATCTCTTTCTGCACAAACTATCTAGACCTTGAGAACCCTGTTGGTTTGCCTGTAAACAAACACATTGGTAGACTAGATGGAGTAGGTCACAGAAATGGCAAGAGGGATATGCATGTGGATGACGCTCGTCGACGTACTAACTTTAACAGGGCAAACTTAGTAGCTCTCCAACACATTCAAATCGTGGATGCTTGGGTGCAAAGACACAAAAACATGATAAAAAAGAAGTACACTGACCAGGGAAGACAAAGAACCGATGGAGAAATAATCAGAGAGCACAACTCCTCTTTCTTGCGTTGGTTCAAAGACAAGCTTGCCGTTCCACCAGTTGGTGAACTTGATCCAGTCTTATACGCCTTGTCACGTGGCCCTGCCCCCAACCTCGCGACGTTTCAATCATATGATATCAACGGGTTCACTTTCTGAACAAAGGAAAAGGACAAAACTTCTGATTATCAAAACTCCGGGGTAACAATGGAATCCTACACCGGTGACCAAAAGTTCAGATACTACGGAAGGATCGAGGATATTTGGGAGCTTAACTACTCTGGAGAAAAGGTGCCGATGTTTCGCGTCAGATGGTCTAGGTTATCGACCGTAAAAAAAGAAGACAAGTATTTCACTACCACGGTTTTACCCGAAGCCGACACTTCAACCGCCAACGTCACCGCACAAAATGAGCCATGGGTATTGGCTAAGCACGCTTCTCAATGCTTCTTCATAGTCGACCCGTCAAAGCCTAGCCGTGTTGTCGTGAGGAGAGGCAAAAGAAACATCATCGGAATGGATGGAGTCGCCTCTGAGGACGAGTTCGACAACTACGGCGACCCAAATATTGACGATGATGAAGATGACGATGATGAGCCATACACGGCAAGAAGAGGCGCCACCACATTACCCAGGCATGGTCTTCCATTCAAAAGAAGAAGTCACAATGTGGGGCTAAATTATTCGACCGCGACCAAAAAAGGCAAGAAGTTGAGCAAAAAACGCTGAGAAAGATAGAGACAATGTATCCCTTTTGTATTTAATTAACTAGGGGCACACTAAGATCTTGTAATATTGATGATGTATATATATGTACATCTCTTTTATTTGTCAGCTTTATAGATGTAAAAATAGAAACGAATAAATAAAACAGGAAAAAACAAATAAACCAACTCGCCCCCGCGCCCGCGCCTCTCTCACCAAAAATCCCCAACTCGCCCCCGCGCCCAGCCGCGGTCGATCCAAATCGCCGCCGGCGACCTCCCCCGCCCATCCCTGCGCGCGGTCGGCGACCTCCCCTGCGTGGTGCCCCGCCCCATCTCCTCGCCGGCGACCTTCCCTGCGTGGTGCCCCGCCCTATCTCCTCGCCGGCGACCTCCGCGGTGTGGTGCCCATCCCTGCGCGCGGCCAGCGACCTCCCTTGCATGGTGCCCCGCCCATCTCCTCACCGGTGACCTCCACGGCGTGGTGCCCATCACTGCGCGCGGCCGGCGACCTCCCTTGCGTGGTGCCCTGCCCCATCTCCTCGCCGGCGACCTCGCGGCGTGGTGCCCCGCCCCATCTCCACGCCGGCGACCTCCGCGGCGCAGCGCGTCCCGCCTTCGCCGCCTCCTCCTCCACTGCCTGGCCCCGAGCGCCACCGCCTCCTCCTCCACACGGTACCTCCCCTGCCCGAGGTACACATTTTAGGGTTAGGTTAGATTTTAGTCTTGTAGATGCATTTTTTGTTTGAATGTTGTGCTACAATGACCATCATGTCGTGGTTGTATGTGCTCCGACCATCGTGTCGTGGAGATGTCGGTTGGAGATTGTTATGGATATTTTTGTCGATGAATTTGCAGGTACCCCATGAGGCCCTTGAGATTGCCGGAACGTCGATTAACTTCCGTTCCGGCAAATTCGGGTACTCCATATGTCCTTTTTTAGCAAAGGTCATGCCGAATTTTTTCGTGAATTTTGGCATGACTTTGCTAAAAAGGGACATATGGATTACCCGAATTTGTCGGAACGGACATTCCGGCAAAGTTAGACTCATGGGTATCTTAGTACTTAAGTAAGTGAATTTTTCCTGTTATACTAAGTTCGACTT
This sequence comes from Poa pratensis, assembly GCA_947311845.1. Classification (NCBI taxonomy): domain Eukaryota; kingdom Viridiplantae; phylum Streptophyta; class Magnoliopsida; order Poales; family Poaceae; genus Poa; species Poa pratensis. Next base: position 29,529,924 of record CAMZMU010000074.1, read on the forward strand.
TTCTCGCTAGTTTGAACATGGCTGACAACGACGAGGCCGGGGGTTCTCATATAGAAGGCGATGATCCGATGAAGGCGTTCATCGAGAACGAACTCACAAATACCTTCAAATCCATGCTTCCTATGGTCTGTGAGTTTGTTGGGACTTGGATGAAGGGAGGCCAAGTAGGGCCTCCCCCCATAATCGGCTACGAGTGCGGCGACTCTATCACCAATTTGTGCCTATCTTGCCAAATCATGAGACGCCAGAAGATGCGCCGGTGAACAAGCCTAAGAAGGCACGTAAAAGATACAACAAGAAACAAAAGTTGGAGGACTTCGTCAACCGACCAGAGGAGGGGACTGATTCCCGGTTTGTGGACAGGATACCCATCAAGAACTGGCATAAGATGCATCACTTGGGTAAATCGATCCTGCCGGCGGATTGTGTCGAAAAGTTGAGAGGACATTTGTTGGACCTACATGAGGTTGTTGTTGTTATCGAGACGAAACTTCTCGAGCAACCAACTCCAACATATCCCCTTTTCATTGCAAAGGTACCAGACCAGTTGGGCTTTGTCAAGGAAGATGGCGCAAACCTGCTCTTTGTGAGATTTGATGATATCTTCTCAATGTTCCATATGCTTCCGCTCCACCCATCTATAGTCCGTCTTGTTGCGCTCGAAATGGCGCACCAAATCAAAATGGAGGATACCCCTGGCATCTTGATGGTTGACCCCTACTACATGCAAGAAATGTTTGTGAACAACCATGAGGGTAAGAAATCTGCGACGCGTTATCTCCAAAAGCTCTTCCTCGACAATGCTTCGAGGAAGTGCTCATTTCTCTTGCCTTATTTTTCCGAGTAAGTCATGCATACCTGTCTGTCGTCGTGGCGAACAGCAGATGCCTAGGGGTAGGCTTGAGTTTGGGGGCCGATGGACGCTAGAGGATTCGGGGAGGGATTGCGCGATGGAGTCGCACACGAAGAACACGGCAGACACACAGATTTACCCTGCTTCGGGGCCCTCGTGAGGAGGTAAAACCCCTACTGCAGCATCTATCCTACTTTTGTGTATTCTCCTCTCTGTATAGGTTTTGTACAAGTGCTCCTCGAGCTGTATCGTACTAGCGATGGAGAGGTGCTCCAGGAAGAAGAAGAAGTACAGGGGGAAAATGAGCCCAAAGGGCCTCTGGGCGTCCGCCCGGGGTCTCTTGCCTCTTCCCCCTGGTGCCCTTTACATAGGTGCCCAGGGGACAAGTGAGGGACAAGGAGACAAAGAACACTATGCACTGTTCATGATATGACCACTGGGGTCTTGTCACACTATTGATGCATCATAGGGATGGGCTTGGCACGTCCCGTCCGTCCTTTCCTTTGTCTTCTAGTGCTTGTCTCCGGGATCTTCGGTAGGTGGCAGGAGAATCATGCACTTGACGAGGTAGCAGCCGGGATGTCGGAGGTGAGGGATGTCGGTCGATGCAGAGTCGGGCGTTGCTGTCCTGGGAGCTTCGGTCAAAACAAGTACGGCCCGAGGTGATGAAGTGTCGGAGCTGCCGAACTGACCGAGACGTCTCAGTCCATGCGAGTCGAAGACTTGGCCTGCCTGAGACTGGGAGTATCGGCCCGCCCTGGAGAATGTCGCCCTGGCCTGCCCGAGGCTGGGAACCTCGGCCCGCCTTGGAGGAGCCGGCCTGGCCTGCCCGAGGCTGGGAGCCTCGGCCCGCCCTGGAGGAGTCTCGGCCATCGAAGCCAGGGGCAGCTCGGCCTGCCTAGAAGAGGCCCGTCCCGAGGAGTTTTGGCCCTTGCTGGTTGCGGCCACTTGGCCCACCGAGGCAGCGATCGCTCTGCCCACCGAGGCAGTGGCCACTCGACCTGGCGAGGCAGCGCACAGAGGATAGGTCGGCCCGATCCGAGGTAAGGGCATCTCGGACCAGCTCGGGGCCTCATCCGAACTCTGGTACCTCGGTTAAACCGAGCTAACCACAATGTCGGCCCAGCTGCGGATACTTCGGCCTGGGAAGTGCCAATGTCGGCCCAGCTATGTTTTTCTGTCTTTCCCTTCTATTTATTTCTTTGCCGCCTCCTTTAATAACTCAACAAAACCAGTGACGTTGGGGTATCCGGGGTTACATCCCCGACACTGTCATAACATGCTTCCATAGATTCCCATCGTTGAATTTGCGTCTACAATGGTGATTATTTGCGCAGAAACAAACACGGCACCCTAATCCACTTGGACATGGAACGCTTGGCTGCCTTGTATCTCGATAGCGGGGATCGCCATGAAGACAGGGCGGCTCTCAACGGCTACGCCATGAAGGGTGGCCCGATTTTACTAACAAGAAAGACAAATGATGGAATGTTTAGATTCGCGCATAGAACGTATTTCCCCTGCATCAAGCAGGATTCAAGTAGTTGCATGGAGTCATGGTACCTCCTCTATCAAATGAGGTGGTTTTTAAAGTATCAACGACGAGGCCAATTTATTCGTCGTGATTTCAACCCATGGGTCGACAGACTAAAGGACTCCGCTGATTATGTTATCAGAGCTGAGTTCCGATAGATTCAGAACATGATCGCGCGAATCATCATGCGTGACGTCCTAGATGAAGATGGAGAATTCTACTACGGCTTACAACCACCAGATAATGCCGATATAGAAATGTGCTTAAGCCGTGCAGGTGATCACAGGCCATTCTACTCGTTAAATGGTTGTGAACCGTTTCCGTAGATATCGGAGAGAAGGTGATCACAGACCATTCTGTCATATGTACACAACTCGTTAGGCATGCTTAGTTAATTTTTTGTTTGCTTTAATCTTTTTTCTTACAACTCTTATTTGACTTATACTTTTATATGCGTCTTGTGTACAGAGAAATGGGGAAGTGGTATGTGGTGTACAAAGGTCATGTTCCTGGAGTCTATGAAGAGTGGGAAGACTGTAAAAAGCAAGTGAACGAGTTCAAAGGCAAAAGCCACAAAAGCTACAAGACTAAAGCCGAGGCGGAAGCTAGGTATTCCATCCATCTACTCGAGAAAGAAAAGAAGAACCGGATGAAGTCCAACATCATCGTGAACAACCACAACATTTACGACAGTAAAGTGGAGACAGAAGCTAGATACTTGCATCACCTGCTTGCGGAAGAGAGGAAGAACCGGATGAAGTCCGACTTCATCGTGATCCCCTTCTTACTCATCATTATTGTCATTCTCTTGTATAAGATTGTGGTTTAGATGACACTAGCTAAACTAGCGTCGTGTATGAAGCATTTGGGTACTTCGTCTAAATTTGGATACTTTGTCTAAGTGTTCCGTTTGTAATGCATGTGTGATGACTATTTAATTTGGTCTTTTATCTATTATTTGTGCTTCTCAATGTTCTATTTGAGTTGTTTATACTTCTTGTATCTGTATATACTACTCATATACCTATATATACGGTATATATATACTGCTGCAATAAAAAATAAAAATAAATAGCGCTGGCGAAGCTGTAAGCTACCGTTGGCGGTCAAGGTCCTCCCACGCATCTGTACCGCTGGCGAGCGGAGGACGTACCGCTGGTGGTCGTGCGCACCGCCAGCGCTGCGCGAACTACCTCTGGCGGTCTGGAGCCGTGTTCGCCAGCGGTACAGTTTCGTACCGCTGGCGACACGGGAACGGTCAGCGGTAGAAACTACCACTGGTCATTTTGTACTGGCGAACCCGAATTCGATAGCGGTAGGCTAAAAAAGGTCGCCAGCGGTAGGGGTTTCCCTACTAGTGACGAAAACATTCATGCTGCCTTATAGTGCAAAATCACCGGATGTACCATGACCGTTTACTCGTATTGTATAGTAGAGATTATGAATTAAAATTGCATTTTGTTTATCCCCTCCGTTCATCAACTGATCGTGCTTGACGGTAGAGAGGATTGAAAGAAGTAGTAAGATCTATTTTTCTTGGTTGTGCTTGCTGCATGGGAGAGAGCAAAGAGGACAGCGAGATTTATTTTGTTTGGTTCTGTTTCCTGCATGATAATGCCGTTGATTGGTTCTTTCGTCAACCAAATGAGCATTGACTTATCTAGAGTTCCTCTTTGTTGTCGTCACCTATCGTCACCTTATGACGATGACAATAATATGTAAGGGAGGATATTAGCAAAATTTGTGGAAGCAACATCAATTTAAACTAGATGGGACCCATGGTAGGACTTATCGTGTAATTTGCGTGTACACGAGCAACCTTGGCGTCATGATAACATGACACACTGAAGTCGCTCCAAGGCTTCGACATTAAACTTCCGCAAAATCATCTGCTTCTGAATGGCAGCCACGATGTAAGCCCTCGCCAATCTGTTGCCCGCTTGCATAATGTTAGTGGCAAAGATTGATGGCTATGGGCGTGGGAAGAGACACTTAGTTAGATGGAGGATGGGAGTGGAAAGAGACACTGCGGCTAAAATTTTGGGGATTGGAAGATTGACGGCTATGGGCGTGCACCTAGCTAGAGATGGGTCATCGCACTGATATTTGGGCATAACCATCTATACACAAATCGGGTCATCAATCTGATAAAACACCGTGACAGCTGGCAATTTCTAAATTTTGAAACTTAGACCACACACACATAGATTCAACTCAATCTTGGTTCTATGTTGGACAAACGCAAAGCCACATAATTATTAATTAAGCGTACATATAGTTGGTAAGTTTTAAGAAAATGGATTCTTGTCTCTAAGCCAACCGAGATTATGAAATGCAATCAGTTCAGTGAAATTACAGTACGGTTTACTATTTCAATATTTCAACCAAGTTGCACCTACAATTTGTAGTTATCACTCTGAACTGAAATTTCACTTCCCATACCGTTCCTCTTTTCGTGCCATCTGCTTGAGGAGCAGCTCCAGAGCATAGGGACACTCTGTCTTCATCTTCCCTAAATCATCGGTCGCCATAAATGCTTTCAGGTTGTCATACGAAGAGGAACTGCATGCATGCCTCCCTCAGCTTGGGGCAATGATGCTGCTCCGCCAACGCGAGGGTCGCAGCCACAGAACTCCCGCGAATGAAAGGTGTCAACACCTTCTCGCAGATCTGCTTAAGCTTCTCCAGCTTATACCTGTCCGCCGCAATGAGCACCCGCTCCGCGAATGAACGATACCTCGGATCCAGCGTGCCGGTGTAGATGAACTCGATCAGAGCCTTGCACACGTCGGCATCCATGTCGTCCATGCGTAGTTCAGCGGTGACCTCTGACGCGAGCGATAAATCTGCCTTGAAAACGGGGGACTGGGCCTCGAGCAGCCACCGGTGCACGGCGAGCGTCTCCCCTCCAGCCTCGATCTTCACGTCCGGTGGTTGCTTGTTCCAGATGAGTTCTCCAATTGACCCATGCAGGCAGGCCGGCATAACGAGTGCCGGCTCCGGCGGCTCGGCAACATCTGCGTGGTCATCGTAGGCGCGCGGCCCGGTGTCGACGGTGACGTCGCACAAGACGGTGAGGCACTCATCCTTGAGATGCTTCTCCTTGTCTAGATCCCCGTGTTTAACGAACTCTCCCCATCCCCAAGAGAGGTGAGAGTCTGAGAAACGAGCAGGTTTATCTAGAAACTTGGTGCACGATGGGCATGGCTTCCAGTAGGACTGGTCGAGTATACTGAACCGATACTTGGCCGTAGCGTCACCGGTCTTGGCGTGGCTGGCGTGGCGTAGGTAGACAGAGATGAAGCCTTCATTTTTCAGGGAGCCGTTTGGATAGCACTCAACACGCCAGTCGTGGCCGCCGACGCGGGACATGTCTGATCTGATCATCTGGCCGGGGGGCATCATCCTCCTGGCCTGCGCGTATGTGTCGATCTGGAACAGGTGTGAACCGGTCGCCTGCCTCGTGGAGACGAACTTGGAAGCGGAGAGATGGTGCCGGCCGGCAGCGCGGAGAGCGGACATAGCCGCGGACATTGACGGCATGTCGGTGTCGGCGTGGGCGGGTCTCCGATGAGGAACAGGAGAGGTCGATCGTGGCTTGCAGATACATGTGCCCCGAGTATATATAGCTAGGGCAAACCAGGAGGCGCATTCGGAGATCAATTAACAGACATTGTTCTCTGCACGTCTCAGAATATTGGTTGTAGACAATAGTTATCAGTAAATCCTAATCTTGTTTACTACACCTAAAACAAAGACCAGACATATCATGTGTATCAGAGTTCAGAAAAGGCTCAAGTCATGTGGTCGATTCTGCTTGGCGGGGTGACAACCATAGCTCCGTGATCATAGAGGAGAGCTGGCAATATCGTCATTTCAATCGGTATCAAAGACTGGAATTCCCTTGAACAATGAAAATTTAGTAAAATTAACCAATCAAATTGAAGGTCTCCAAATTGCTCGTGCAATGATCAAACTATTGTCCAGTCATTTTATCAAGCACATGGTCTGCGTCATCATCTCATAAAAGAGAATAAAAATTGGATCGTGATTACTGAAATTAAATATCCGTTAGTAGTATAGGGAGCTGCCTTCGTAAGCAATAGAGGCTGAAGCCCGCGGCAGTCGACTGGTGATGCACCGTGAACTACTTAATGTCAGAAAAAAAAATACCACAATAGGCACACCTATATTGATCTGTCATCTAGGGATTTTGTGTGGGGAGGGGTTGCTTACAAAATTCGATCTGGGCGTGGAGCCCAAATCTGTAAATCTGCTATAGCATCTCGAAGGCACTGGTTTTGGCCTCGGCTTTGGGCACTATCCACTTGCAGTGACAGCCTTAACAGGAAACATGAATACTCCTGCTGAAACTGGTATACTTTTAGCTCTAGCCCAGAGGAACTTCATCAAACAAGTAAAATATGCCCCCTCCAGCTGCTACTGGGCAGTGGAACAGCAACAACAACAACAGGGGAGCAAGCAAGAATCAGAGGTTTCAACCAAGGCAGAAGGAAACAGCAAAAACTGCCGAACCTGAATCTGGAAAATCTCTGGATGGGGGATCTGTCTCCTCCATCCCCACTGGTGCAGCCTCATCAGCTGGAGAAAAGGGTGAGGTTTATGCAGAGGTCATCTGCTACAACCGTGGAGAGCCTGGACATCACAAGTCTGGCTGTCAGGTTCCAAAATTCTGCTTTGTGTGTGATTCAGAAGAACATGAAGTAGATAACTGCCCAGTAAGAAAAGAGACTCAACTCTTAGCAAAGTTTGTAGGCAGTGCAGCTCCTGGCCTGGGTTTCTACAGGGTGGAAATCCCCAACAGCACTGATGCTTCACATGCCAGCAAGAATGTTGGGATTGTCTATGTTGATGCAGGTGAAGTATCCAAAGAAGAGTTGTACAAGGGGCTAGCAACAATTTACAAGACAAATTGGTCGTGGCAGATAAGGCAGCTTGATGACTGGAACTTCCTAGTCAAGTTTCCACCACATATCAAGGTAGAGGAAGTAGCTGGTTACCCTTGCTTTGGGCTGCCAAAAGAAGGAGTGTATGTAAAGGTGCATGTTTGGTCAGGAGAGCTAGATTTCTATGCTGAACTCCAGGAGGTCTGGTTGCAAATCAGAGGCCTCAACGCACTATGGTGCAAGTGGAAGATCCTCATGCAATTTGTTACTGCTTTTGGTGTGCTTGTAGATGTAGATTGGATAAGTATGTTCAAGTGCTTCTATGAGATAGTGAGAGTGAAGATCAAATGTAGAGACCCCACCAAAATTCCCTCTGCCAGAGTGTTTGAAGTCCAGGGGCAATTGTTCCAGATAGAGTTTGATGTGGAGGGCCAAAGCAACAACACCACCCTACAAGAGCCTGCTGACAACAACACTCACCTTGACCCTGACCAGCACTATGATCAAGGGGATGGTGCCTCTCAAGGAGACCCCAAACCATCAGATAAAGGGGCAGAGATGGATACTGATAAGCAACCTCGAGAGGATAGAGGTCTACAGAAGAAACCAACTGGAGATGCCTCTGCTGGAAGACAAAGATCAACCAGGAAGCTTTCTGAGCATGTGATGGAGATAGCCTCAGCCTTCGCCCCCACAGAATCACAGGCAATTGGCCCCAGTGGCTTGAAGCCTCTGGAAGATTCTGCCTTCAACAAAGTACTCCACTGGATGAATGAAGAAAAGAATGAAGACTCCTCCTGTATCAATCTTCTACAACAGATGGAGCTAGCAAATGAAGAGGAATTCTTCTATCAAGACCCTGACAAAGAAGAAGAGGAGGCACCTGTCCAGGCGCCTGCTGATGTCCAGGCACCCAAACAAAAATGGGGGCCTGTCGAGGGAGCAAGACATAGCAGCAGGCTCGCTGAGAAAGGTGTGAGCAAGACAGTTCTGGAGATGGCTCAGGAAATATCCAAGAGGAAAGATCTGAAAAGGCACATCCCTACATCCACCCTGACAGGTATAACACATTCTAACTGATGTAGCCCAACCTCCGGTTCCTACACATGACACACCAAGTGGACCAATGACAAGAGCACGAGTCAAGGCTCTACAAGATAAGGTGAATTCGCTCCTATCTTTGCGTGACCTCGATACTCCGTTGAATGGTTTACTATCTCATTCCGATACTTTGTGTGTGCTTAGGTTTGAACCCCATGAAGATCTCCAAGGAAGTGAGGAAGAGGAAGAAGAGGGTCTCCAAGGACGTGGCCGAAGTGGTCGAGAAGAACGCTCAAGCAACGAAGAAGAAACGGGGGAAGAACCGGAAGAAGGGCCGGCCAGCCAGCCCCACAGCCAGCCTAGGCCGGCCCCAGGCCAGGCCACAGGCTGGGCAAGCACCCGAGGCAGCCGGCCTCCCAGCCAGCCTGGGCCGGCCCTCAGGCCGGCCACCCACCCGAAGCCGCCGGCCTCCTGGCCGGCCTAGGCCGGCCACCTACCCGACGCCAACAGCCCCCTGGCCGGCCTAGGCTGGCTGTCAGGCCGGCCGAGCTGCTTCCTCGCCCGCGCCTCCGGATCATCTCCTATTTATTTCCCTTTTACCCCTGGTTGTAGTAGACTATAAAAACCCCTCCCTCTCCTTGAGCTAGGTTTAGACTATGTTGAGATTGAGTTGAGCTTAGCTCCTTTCCATCCTTTGGATGTTGCCTCTTTGTGAGATGCCTCCTTGTGAGATGAACCAAGGCCTCCTTGCATGGAGATGAACTCCTCCGTGTAGTTGCGATTACTCGCCTTTCATCTCGGTGATTGGACCGGTAAATTCGACCGGTGAGATAAACGAATCTTAGAGTAAGTGTGCTTGCATCTCTTGAGGATCAGGGGCTACCCTCGGGGTGTGTTACCGGTCAATTGGTTGCTTGTGTCTTGCTATTTATCCTCCTTTGCCCCTTTGGTGTTTGTGTTCTTCGTGTTCATCGTCGTGTTCTTCGTGTTCATCACCATCCCGCCCAAATCCGTGAAGATCGGGACCGCACCTACAAAATATGGTATCAGAGCAACGGTTGCCACGGATTTGATTTGTGTTTCCCCCAGTTTTCCCCCAAGTTTTTCTTGATTTTGAGAAATTCGAAAATTTCAAAAAAAAAAACCCCCAATTTGCTTTTGGATCGATCTGCGATTTGAGTGCGTTTTTGCAAGTTTTGATCCATGGATCTCGTGCTAAAAATGTTGATCTTGCATCCTTTGCGTTTCCATCGGCCAATTCCATCGTTTTCCCCTTCGATTTGAGGTTTTTCGGGCACATTTTCCGCCGGAAAATCGCGGATTTTCTGGCGTTTCACCCGCCCAGCCGGCCCCACAGCCGGCCTAGGCTGGCCACAAGGCTGGTTTGCCTGAAACCGAATCGTTTCAGTGATATCTTGAGTTCCCGGACTTGGAATTTGGTGTTCTTTGGCTCGTTTCGAAGCTACGAGCGAGGGCTACGATGCCATACCGGTTGTTTCACCATCCACCACTACCCTAAATTCGTGGGCAAGCACGAGACTCCGAAAACAAACGGGTAAGGTTGTCGACGAAGGTATAACCTCTCCAATCCTTACCTCGGGCATTTTTCCTTGCAAGCCACATTATATCTTTGTGTTTAACATATCCTATTGAGGCTAGCTCTTGACGATTGTGTGGACTTTGCACTTCGGCACCGTGTAGTTTCCGAGCAAAAGTTATGCGGCAGTTATCATATCATATATCGTGTTGGCTTCAAGGAAGTGAGTGTGCAAAGAGCTCAAGAAGCAAAAGAGCCACCATATTTGAAAAGAGAAAAAGTCAAGAAGCAAAAAGAGCCACAAAAAAGTCAAGAAGCTAGTGGCTCATCGAGCACTTGTGCAACACCGAGCGTAGTCTTCGCTAGGTTATCTTGCTCATTTTGATATTTGCACAAGTCACTTTCATCGCCACGTGTGTGCTTCTTTCTTCTTTTCTTTTGAGATCGACTTGTTTGGCTCGTTGATCATTTTGGTTTTCTACTTGCTTAGACAATATCTTGATTTCGGGTTGATTTCATTTGGCTTTCCAACCACCATACCTACCTATCCACATAAGTGTGTGAGTTGGGTGTGAGAACCGGATTCTCATTGAACAAGCACATTTACTTTTGGTACTAGTTTATCTTACTAGTCTTTTCCAATACATCTCACTTGTTCTTGAGAATCATGTTTAGGGGAAGTACAAATGGGAGCTCAAGCTCAGACGGTGATATCAATGGAGGCCATCAAGGCGCTCATGGCTACGTCACAAATAGCGAATTTGTGAATCTTCGACACCTTGTGCGTGATAGCCTAGGACGCTATGAACGCCGTCTCCAAGCTCAAGACGACAACTTCACCAACATGCGACAAGATTTGCAAACCATGCAAGCCAACATAAATGAGCAAATGTCGCAAATGAATGAGCACATGGCGAACCTTGCACGTCGTGGATCTTCTTCATCATCTCGTCACTCAAGGGAGTCTTCAAGATCATCACGCCGGCGAGAAGATGGACACGGTGATCATCATGGACGACAAGAAATTCCAAGGCGTGACGAAAATGATCAACGTCGCCATGATGATGAGCGTCAACAATCGCCTCGAGTACACCATGACAATGGCCATCAAGAGCATCATCGTAACCTTGGTGCAAGGCAAGAAAGAACACCATCACCACCACCACAACATCAAGAACGTCGAGAAGCTTGGGCCAATGGCAATGGTGTGCCGGGTGGCAATGACTATGGTGATCAAGGGCGTCCACATCGCCATCCTCCAAGGCCACGCCACCGTCATCGTGAACATGTCAACCGTGAAGAGAACCCAATGCCGCATCATGAGCCGCGTCCTCACCAAGATCGTCATCAAGATAATCATCATCATCCCCGAGTCGAGTCAAGTGATAGCGAGTCAAGCCACCACCATGGTGATGGCCTCAATCAACGGAGACGTGGACGTGCATTCCCACCTCCAAACCATCGGGATGAATATGACAACTTGAGAATCATAGGCTTGACATACCCAAGTTCTTTGGAACAAGTGATCCGGAAGCATACCTATCATGGGCACTCAAGGTTGACAAGATTTTTCGGGTTCGCAACTTCTCCAACAACAAGATGGTGACTCTAGCATCCTTGGAGTTCGAGGAATATGCTCTCTTATGGTGGGAACAACTCAAGATGCGCGTGTGCAAAACCACCAACAACCTATCACCAATTGGGTTGAAATGAAGGAAGAGATGTACAAGCGCTTTGTTCCTACTCACTATACTCGAGACTTATACAAGAAGTTGCAAGAGTTGAAGCAAGGTGTGAGGTCCGTGGATGAGTACTATAAGGAAATGGAAATCTCAAGGATACGAGCCATGTTGAGGAGTCACAAGAGCAATCCATGGCTCGTTTCATGAATGGCCTCAACTATCCTATCAAGAAGATTGTGGAGTTCCAACCTTATACCAACTTGGTTGAGCTAGTCCATCAAGCAACAAAGGCCGAGCGTCACGTGCTTGAAGAGCTCAAGTATCTCAAGACAAAATCTTTCTTTGCAAACAAGCCGTCATCCTCAACACCTCCAACGACACAAGCTTCACCTCAAGCAAGCATGAGAGGTACTCCAAAAGTCGCATCTTCTACACCTCAAGCGCCTCAAGCTTTCAAGAAAGCGCCTCTCCCAAGCAACAAACCTCAAGGACAACCTACCGGCACAAGACTCTTGCAATGTTACAAGTGCGGAGGTCATGGACACAAGTCATTTGAGTGTACAAACAAGAAAGTCATGATTGTCAATGACTTGGGAGAATATGAGTCGATGAGTGAAGAGGAGTACATTGCCACCACCAAGTCACCACCACACAAAGTGCTCAAGATGACTCCAAGAGATATTTTGTGATGGTGACCCAATGAACCAACCTTGGTTGTGACAAGAGCTTTGACCACCAATGTCCAAGTAGAGGAAGACCAACGATGCAACTTATTTCAAACAAGAGCGGTTGTTAATGGAAAGTCCATCAAGGTCATCATCGATGGTGGAAGTTGTCACAACTTGGCAAGCAAGGAACTTTGTGACAAGCTCAACTTGAAGATCAAGAAGCACCCCCACCCATACCATGTGCAATGGTTGAGTGATTGCGGAACCGTCAAGATTCAACATATGGTGCAAGTGTCTTTCAAGATTGGAGCTTATGAAGATACCGTCGATTGCGATGTTGTGCCTATGACCGTTTGTCACTTACTTCTTGGAAGACCTTGGCAATATGATAGGAGTGTTGCACATGACGGAAGGACAAACTACTATAGTTTCAAGAACAATGACAAGACCTTCGTCCTCCGCCCTATGACTCCAAGTCAAGTAATTGCCGACAATGCCAAGACCATTGCAAGGGCACAACAAGAGCGTGCTTCAAGTGAGATGAGTGGTGAGAGAGTGATCCACCAAAAAGTGAGTGAGAGCCACAAGCCAAACATGAGTGAATCTTCAAAGAGAGCCACACCAAACTTAACTCTATTTGCCACCAAGAGAGACATGAGGGAGTTGAGAGAGGACCCATCCACACTTCACTATGTGCTCATATGCAAGGGTGAAGCCTCTTTTACTAACACCTTAACAAACATTCCTCCATCTTTGTTGTCTCTTTTGAAGGAGTTTGAAGATGTGTTCCCTCAAGAGGTGCCACCGGGACTACCTCCTCTACGCGGCATCGAGCATCGCATCGACCTTGTCCCCGGCGCACCACTACCTAACCGCGCACCTTACCGCACCAACCCCGAAGAAACGAAGGAGATTGAGCGGCAAATACAAGAGCTACTTGACAAGGGCCACATCCGTGAGAGCTTGAGTCCGTGCGTGCCCGTCATCTTGGTGCCCAAGCACGACAACACCTTACGCCTTTGCATGGATTGTCGCCCCATCAACGCCATAACCGTTAGGTATCGCCATCCTATCCCTAGACTTGATGACATGCTTGATGAACTTTGTGGTTCCGCTATCTTTTCCAAAATTGATCTTAAGAGTGGCTATCACCAAATAAGGATGAGTGAGGGTGATGAATGGAAGACCGCCTTCAAAACAAAGCTTGGTCTTTATGAATGGCTTGTCATGCCATTTGGTCTTTCCAATGCACCTTCAACTTTTATGCGTCTTATGAATCATGTCCTTCGTCCTTTCATTGGAAAATTTGTGGTTGTCTATTTTGATGATATCCTCATCTATAGCAAGTCGGTGGAAGAGCATACTTCTCATGTTGCTCAAGTTTTGTTGGCCCTTCGCAATGAAAAGCTTTATGCTAATATTTCTAAGTGCACATTTGCCACCGATAAGCTCATTTTCTTGGGTTTTGTTGTTTCTTCGAATGGTGTTGAAGTTGATGAAGCAAAGATAGAAGCTATTCGCTCTTGGCCTTTTCCTACGTCACTTGAGGAGTTGAGACGTTTCATGGGTTTTGCCGGATTTTATCGCCGATTTATCAAAGATTTTTCAACAATTGCATGCCCTCTCCATGATCTTACAAAGAAGAATGTGCCTTTCATTTGGGGCCATGCACATGATTTTGCTTTCAATGAGCTCAAGAGGTTGTTAACCCAAGCCCCACTACTTGCACTTCCGGATTTTTCCAAAACTTTTGAAATTGAATGCGATGCAAGTGGTTTGGGTATTGGAGGAGTGCTCATGCAAAATGGTAGACCCATCGCATACCATAGTGAGAAACTAGATGGAGCTCGTTGAATTATCCAATTTATGACAAAGAATTGTATGCTTTGGTTCGTGTTTTGGATGTTTGGCAACACTACCTTCGTCCTAAGGAGTTTGTCATCCATTCCGACCATGAATCGTTGAAATATTTGAAAAGCCAAACAAATTTGAACAAAAGACATGCTAAGTGGGTTGAGTTCATTGAGTCTTTCACCTTTGTAATCAAATACAAGAAAGGTAAAGACAATGTGGTCGCGGATGCATTATCCCGCAAGACCAACCTACTTACACGTTTGATTTTAATGTTTTGGGCTTGGAAGAGATCAAGGATTTATATGCTACCGATAGTTTCTTTGGAGACATTTTTGCTCAATGCTTGGAGAACAAAGGAGTGGGAGATTACAATTTGCACAAAGGTTCTTGTTTAAGGCTAACAAATTTGTATCCCGAGTCTTCGCTTCGTTTGCTTCTTTTGAAGGAATCTCATGGAGGATCGCTCATGGGACATTTGGATGCGACAAGACCTACGCCATGCTCGCCACCAACTACTATTGGCCACGAATGAAGCGTGATGTGGAACGCTTAGTCCGCCGATGCTCCACATGTCTCAAAGCTAAGTCTACACTAAACTCTCATGGCCTATACACTCCTTTGCCAATTCCACAAACACCTTGGTGTGATATTGCTATGGATTTTGTCTTAGGACTACCACGCACTACAACAAACAAGGACTCAATATTTGTTGTCATTGATCGATTCTCTAAATGGCACATTTTATTCCATGCAACAAGACCGACGATGCTTCACACATTGCCACTTTGTTTTTTAGGGAGATCGTTCGTCTACATGGAGTGCCAAAGACCATTGTTTCGGATCGTGACGTCAAGTTTGTGAGCTATTTTTGGAAGACATTGATGGCCAAGTTGGGAACCAAGCAACTCTTCTCCACCGCCTACCACCCTCAAACGGATGGTCAAACCGAAGTGGTGAACCGAAGTCTTTCCACTCTACTTCGTGTGTTGATCAAGCCAAACTTGAAGAATTGGGAGGAGTGCATTCCACATGCCGAGTTCGCCTACAATCGAGCACAACACCGAGCAACAAAGAGAAGCCCCTTCGAGATTGTTTATGGTTTCAACCCATACACCGCTTTGGACATGCTACCACTACCACTCTGTGAGCAAACAAGCATGGACTTCGACAAGCGCGCCGCCCACATGAAGAAGCTACATGAGGATACAAGAATATCACTTGAGAAGCACAATGAAGACCTTGCTAAGAAGATGAACAAGAACAAGCGCGCCATGATATTTGAAGAAGGAGATCTAGTATGGCTACACCTTCGCAAGGACCGCTTTCACCATGGACCATCAAGCGATGAGGATGAACAAGAGTCGAGGACGACTCTTTCCCAAGGGGGGGGGGAATGATGTAGCCCAACCTCCGGTTCCTACACATGACACACCAAGTGGACCAATGACAAGAGCACGAGTCAATGCTCTACACGATAAGGTGAATTCACTCCTATCTTTGCGTGACCTCGATACTCCGTTGAATGGTTTACTATCTCATTCCGATACTTTGTGTGTGCTTAGGTTTGAACCCCATGAAGATCTCCAAGGAAGTGAGGAAGAGGAAGAAGAGGGTCTCCAAGGACGTGGTCGAAGTGGTCGAGAAGAACGCTCAAGCAACGGAGAAGAAAAGGGGGAAGAACCGGAAGAAGGGCCGGCCAGCCCCACAACCAGCCTCGGCCGGCCCCAGGCCAGCCTCCCAGCCGGCCTCACAGCCAGCCCAGGCCGGGCCACAGGCTGGGCAAGCACCCGAGGCAGCCGGCCTCCCAGCCAGCCTGGGCCGGCCGCCAGGCCGGCCACCCACCCGAAGCCGCCGGCCTCCTGGACGGCCTAGGCCGGCCCCCAGGCCGGCCACCTACCCGACGCCAACAGCCCCTGGCCGGCCTAGGCCGGCTGTCAGGCCGGCCGAGCTGCTTCCTCGCCCGCGCCTCCGGATCATCTCCTATTTATTTCCCTTTTACCCTGGCTGTAGTAGACTATAAAAACCCCTCCCTCTCCTTGAGCTAGGTTTAGACTATGTTGAGATTGAGTTGAGCTCAGCTCCTTTCCATCCTTTGGATGTTGCCTCTTTGTGAGATGCCTCCTAGTGAGATGAACCAAGGCCTCCTTGCATGGAGATGAACTCCTCCGTGTAGTTGCGATTACTCGCCTTTCATCTCGGTGATTGGACCGGTAGATTTGACCGGTGAAATAAACGAATCTTAGAGTAAGTGTGCTTGCATCTCTTGAGGATCGGGGGCTACCCTCGGGGCGTGTTACCGGTCAATTGGTTGCTTGTGTCTTGCTATTTATCCTCCTTTGCCCCTTTGGTGTTTGTGTTCTTCATGTTCATCGTCGTGTTCTTCGTGTTCATCGCCGATCCCGCCCAAATCCGTGAAGATCGGGACCGCACCTACAACACTGAGCTTAGAGCTCTAGATATTAGAGCTGAAATATCGATCCCGCCCAAATCCGTGAAGATCGGGACCGCACCTACAATCCGTGACGATCTGGACCGTTTGATCGGATATTGAACGGTCTAGATTTAAAGTATCTATAGACAATAAGTTTGCTATTTTAATAGTAGATAGAAAAGCATTAAGACTTCTTTCGTACGTCATTAAAAATACCCCTAAACTTCGCATAAATTACCCACCACTACCACCCATACGTCTTGTACCGGTTCGATTTTTTCTTTTCTTGTCAGCGTTTCTGTTCACACGAATACGGCCCGGCGTACTGGCGCAGTCCCTCACCTGCCCCCGCCGGCGAGGCTCCCGGCGCGACCGATGCGTCAGTGATGGGCCTTCCCGGTGAGGCTCCAGGCGCGTTCGATGCATCAGAGATGCGCCTTCCACGGCGAGGCGCCCGGCGTGGCCCAAACCTACCCGTCTGTGATCTCCTCTCGATTTCCATGGCGGATCCGTTGGCGGCGTGCCCTCCATGGCGAGGCTCCCAGTCCCAGCGCAGCCCCCGGCCTCGCGGAGGCGCGCTCCTCCTACTCCTCTCGACTGAAGTGGATGGAAGATCCATCCCAGGCTGGTAAGGAAGCCCTGTCTTGTCTGAATTTGTTCCCTTCCCATCTCTGTGGCATGGCTTCTTCTGCATCTGTGGTAATGCTTATCTCTTCGTTCTGTTTTTTAATCAGTTTGTGTGGTAGAGAAGCAACGTTGAATTAGTTCTCGATCATCGGAAGTGGAGAAGATCCACGAGATGCACAATTTTCTTTCTCTACTATGCCGGCAGCTGGCCCTGTCGTAGTTCAGTGCCATGTGCTTCTTGGAGGCCTTGACAGGACCGGAGATTGCATAAGGGAGGACTGAACATGACCTTGAGCTGTGCCAATTAAGGGAGAAGATACTGTACTAGCCTTCTACAGTAGCTTCTAAAAGAAGGAAGTTCTACTGAATACTACTCATCGGCGATATATGATTGATGAGTGTGAGTAGCTAATTCGATTAATGCACCGTCCTGGCCTATACTTCCTTCTGTTTATTACATGGCAGTGCACTTCTGTAGCTTAATTAACTTGGCTCGGACATATGTATTGAACAAGCCATGACTTGATGCAATTTCAGTTGTTCTGGCATGTTTGTTACCACATGATTGATACACCTCTTCATATTTATGCAGCACATACAGATTTTTATGTAGCTCAACTTCCTCTTGCTAATATATTGTCCAAGCTAATGTTTATATATTATATTGAGTGCATGTGTGTTTCTGATTAGCCATTACATGTAAACCTGAATCCTTGTTCTGATATCTTCTGCGGCTCCAGCAGTACTGTTTGTCTAATATAAATATGAGGTTATTCTAAATGCTAACGCAAAGATAATGCCAGGAGGTTTCGCTACTTTCAAAATTATCTTAATCACTAGAAACTAGCAATTTACTACTTTTCATCTCATTGTGAACTCTCTTGTGTCCATTTTTTACTGGCATAAGTGCTTGGCTGCAAATGCATGCAACCATTTTAGGATTTGTTAACAATAGTTTCTTCACTAAAACAATCTTATATGACTAGGTTGTAACAATATCCAACATCTACATGTTCCAAAACAATTATAATTTTGTACGCCTATGTGTCGAAGATTTTTTCCTCCCGTTGCAACGCACGTGCATGTTTCCTAGTATATATAAAAATCCCTTAAGGTAACGACCTTAAAAAAAATTCCTTCTTTGTGCTAAAAAGAAGACTGATACAACCAGCCTGGTCGTACATCGGACAGATCACAGAATTTAGAAGAAGAGGACGAAAGTCCAATAAGCAAATGAGGTAACAGCATAGAAAAATACAGTAAAAAAATGAGATCCATGGGCACTAGCACCCAGGACTTTTTTTTGTATAGGTAGCAGCCACCCAGGTGAGGCACAGGGAGTCGAACCCTGGACACAGGGTTGCCACTGCAAGCCCTTGCCACTAGGCCACAGCCTAGTTCTCAGAAAAATACAGTAAGCTCAAGGGTTCTCGCCTCAGACCTCCACAAACCACAGGGACGCATGCTTCCTGTAAGGTGCACCAGCAATGTAGCAGCAAGCCAGAGATCGACAAAATTATGTACATGAATCAAAATACCCACAATTATACTACTGTACAAACTTTTCTTTTGTGATGCAATGAAAACGAATGCTCAAATAGAATAAAATATAAAACAAAAAACATGCCACATTTGTACATGTCCATACGAAACTAAGACCACTATTACTACACTGATCCATGCCACATTTTCCACGCCAAAATAGCAGGCAGATCTACATGTCAACAAAATCACTTCCGTAATTAAAAAAATCCTGAGATTTTCTTCGAGAGTAGAAACAATAAAAAAGAAACAGTAAAATACTGCCTCCACAGCAAAAACAGGTAATATTGGGGCCCACTTAGCTAGTTTTGAAACTGCTAAAGACAGTAGAAATTAAGCAACAAGAATTATACAAGTGGTGACTAATATTAAAGTTGCATTCATCAGATGCCGACCAAAGTACATCACTAGAATGTCAACACAGGAGAATCATTGCAGTAAAGGTCGAAGGCAATAGAAAGTTCAGATAGTCTGGTCAGATGATGCACATCCTTCTACAATGGTGCCACGCAACAACTTCGTGTTAAAAAGAAGACTGATACAACCAGCCTGGTCGTATAATAAGCAAATGAGGTAACAGCATAGAAAAATACAGTTAACTCATCCACAAGGGTCCATTTGGGGCACCCACGGCGTTCTCGCCCCAGACCTCCACAAACCACAAGAACGCATGCTTCCTGTAAAGTGGACCGGCGATGTAGCAGCAACCAGCAAGCCAGAGGTCGACAAAATTATGTACATAAATCTAAATACCCACAATTATGCTACTGTACTAACTTTTCTTTTGAGAAGCAATGAAAACACATGCTCAAATAGAATTAAATATAAAACAAAAAAACATGTCACTTTTGTACATGTCCATACGAAACTAAGACCGCTATTACTACACTGATTCACATGCCAAAGTTTCCACGACAAAATAGCAAGCAGATCTACATGTAATTAAAATCACTTCCGTAATTAAAAAGGGTTCCTGATATTTTCTTAGAGAGTAGAAACAATAAAAATGAAACGGTTAAATACTGCATCCACAGCAAAAACAGGTAATATTGGGGCCAGCTTAGCTAGTTTTGAAACTTCTAAAGAGAGTAGAAATTAAGCAACAAGAATTATACAAGTGGTGACTACTATTAAAGTTGCATTCATCAGATGCCGACCAAAGATCATCACTAGAATGTCAACACAGGAGAATCATTGCAGTTAAGGTTGAATGCAATAGAAAGTTCATATAATCTGGGTCAGATGATGCACATCCTTGTACAATGGAGCCACTCAACAACTTAATGGTTCAGCAGCAAATTTATAGTGTCAATTTTGGAGACCACTTCATCAACAGCCACCACTCACACCTATTTTCTTATTATTGGAGTAGTGAACTGACTTGGCAACACCCTGCGCAGCTTGCAGAGAGACCCGGCCACAATAATCAATGACCAACGTCTCCAACTTATGTGCACGTCCCAGTTCAGCTACTCCAGCATCAGTCACATTATGACACACCCGAAGTGTAAGATTACTCAAGCATGGGGTGTGCGCAATGAAGAGCATCCCAGCATCAGTTACCGCTTCACAAAATATAAGCTCGAGTGTCTCTAGATATCGTGAGAATGAGAGGACCTTCATCCCCTCGTCATCAAAAAAGTTGGCCTTATTCAGCACGAGAACACGAATCGGGCAGGACTGAATGAGCACCAGAGTCATCAAAAAAGTTGGCCTTATTCAGCACGAGAACACGAATCGGGCAGGACTGAATGAGCACCAGAAAGCCCTGTTGTGTGAATCCTATTTCTGATGGCCAGTCAGAAGCACATCCTGTAAATTTGAGATCTACAATCTGAAGCATACGACAGTTTAGGGCTAGAGCATAAAGGCTATTATCAGTAAATGACGTCCTGGTTTCACAATACTGGACGTCACTAGAGTAGCGCTGAAGGTTGAGCCCAAGTGAGAGGCTTTTAAGCTTACTGCAGCTCCTCGATAATGCAATAATGTCATTGTCATTTAGGGCAAGAACGTACTCAAGGGAAAGGTTCTCCAAGGCTTTACACTTACCTAGGACAACACGAAGTCCTATTTCTGGCCAAGTTTTAATACGCGCCAACCTTAAATCCTTCAAACTCTCACAGCAGAAATCATATATATCCATGTTGTGAGCATTATATGAGGAGCCGAAGACATCATCATCTATAGCAAAACCATCAAATTTTTCTCTTTTGTTCTCAAACTCAAACTTCTGGAGTTTCATCCATCCTGAACCAAACTTTAGGAGGTCATGATGATTGATTCCTTTGCAACTCTTCACTACAAGCTCTTCCAACGATCCATCCCTACCAAGGTATTCCAGCCACTCTACGTTGTTGATATTCTCGCAATCAATAAGGTGGAGAGCAGATAGATTTTTGCAACCAACTGCAACCGAAAGAAGACCAATGGAAGTTATTTGGGGTGCAGAGTTCAGCCTGAGAGTCACCAGTGTCTTGCAATAAGCTAAACAACCAAGCCCAGAGTCATCGATGTGTGAGCAGAAGCTTAACTTCAGGTCAGTCAGCGAGGAACACTGAGATGAAAACACAAAAAGGCCTTTGTTGTCCAACTGAATTCCCTGTCCAGGTATCCAACCAGAGTAATCGATTTCCAGTTTCCATAAATTTGGGAACCGGGTGCACAATGATATCAGTGATTCTGTAGCAGTGCAAAGACCGGAACCAACACGGATAGCACCCCTTTGATTCCCCTCTATCTTGTAGATAAGCTTTGACACAAGGGAAAGAGAATTCAGATCACCTATGCTGGTGATCTTCTTGAGAATCTCGGTCAGCAGAGCCTCCGGTAGGTCCTCCATCAAGCAAATGCAGCTGTACAAAGAAAACATCAAAGTTCAGAAAACTACCGAATTGCTGGACCAAAACTTATGATATACTATGAGAATAAAGCATGTGATGAAGGTGATCACACTAGCAACACTCATTAGGAAGAATATACTGACGAACGTATCCGTCCAAAACTTATGTGTTCTTCATAAGAATGGATATTTATTATAGTACCTAGCACCGTATCTGTCTCTAGATAGCTAGTAAGAAAAAAAATGTCGCTACAAGCCACGCCATTAAACTAAACTACCGCCGCAAGTAGCCAAACCTGAATAATGAACGAACAAAGAGAATACAAAGATATAAATTAGAATTGACGCAAGCAATTCCTCAAAGGAGACCCAAGTGCTGAATCTGAACCTACTTATTTAGGGGCACCTAATAAATCACATGAAAATCAGAGCCTGCAAATTAATACTTGTAATTCATGAGCAAGAAATTAGGGATTTAAAACAAAACGAATTACAAATGATTCTCTACAAGATAACTCCAGTCCTTTCTATTTTTTTGAGGATCCCCACCGGCATATGTTACTCAAATTGGTGCTAAAAATTTCGCAAGAAGCGAAGTTAGGTGATCACACCAGAACGTGCCCCTTTAAATCAGTTCTCCTCAACCGAAGAGTCCACAGGGTGCAGTCATCAGTTGATAGCGCCTATATATTATCTGTTCAACTAGAAATACAGTTTGCTGCAACCCTCGGACAGTACTCCATTGCAAAAAAGCTTACTTTACAACAAGGAGATCCGTTTCACAACTAAAGTATTTGATGCTACCGGTTTTACTCTGGGGGGAAAGCCTCAGTTAGGAAGCGAATCGAACAGAAAAACAAAGAAATTGTTGAATCAGGGAGCCAACGAACATGGGAAAGAAACGGCGGTACCTTCAGCACGGCCAGGAGATAAGAACTGCGGCGAAAGAGAATAGATCGTAGGAGGGGAATTCCGCCGCCGCTCGACCTTGGAGATGTCGATCGACCAGCCTCAGTCCCCAGCGGAGGAGACTGTGAACCCTAGTCTCGCTCGCAGCGCCCTTCGTCTCTTTTGCAGCGGAAGAAGATGGGCCGTGAATGCCTCACTCACATAGTCACATAGGTCGGTCCAGTCCAGGAACGTTGGTGCGACCCATTAACAGGTACAAAATGTTTTTCTTTTCTTATTATTCTCAAAAAAATCTTGGGATTTCATATAACCATTTTAATAAATAAGTAAATTCTTGGGTGCTACAAAAGGTTCATTCGTACCGAAATAAATGTTAGGTATTTCAAAAATGTGACCATTTATTTTTAAACGTTCTTGTTGTTTGAAATATTTATGTATTTTTTAAATATACATATAGTTGAAACAATCGCATACATTGAAAATAATTCTTGTGCTCATTAATGTGCTTGTGTATTTTTTAAGGTTTCTTGTAAATAAATATAATTGTTCTTAGTTGTAACAAAAAGTGTTGGTGTATATCAAAAAAAGTCTTCATGTATGCATTTCCACAATATTCTTGTTGTGAGAATATATAATCCCACCTAAGGTCCTACTTAAAGTTTCGCACCTATTTATGGAGGTGTCTGTTTGGTTGGAAGATACGATGAGGAGTATTTTTATCTCACATGGGTGGCAGCCTAATCTTCGGACTAGACCTCCACCTCCATAGGCATTCTACGAGTTCTCCTTGATTCTTGTACTTCGTCTATGATTGGATTGCTTTGGTTGTGTGCATCGTTACTATGCAGAGGCCGGTTGTAATTTTTTTGTATCTCCGTGATACCATGAGTAATAAAATTGTCCTTTATCAGGAAAAAATGTAGGTGATTAATTACTTTCAGCGAAAAAGAGACCTCCCTCACTGCAATAGTGCCATGGTCCCATGGGAACCCAAAGTAGGCATAGCTCTTTTGAATTTCATGATCACCTAGGTTGTGGTCCTAGGAATAATTGAGATATTTGCTTCATTTTTATACTTTTCAGCCTTTTGTTTTTGGTTTGCCTTGTTTTTCTTTTTCCGTGAAGAAAGCTGTGTCTTTGAGATGGTACGAGCGCTAATACAACAGCTCATGGTTGTACCGCGGCTGGTTATATTTTCTGTTAAACAAGATGGCTTGGCTACTATAGGTACGAGCGCCACTGCGCCAGTACAATTCACGGTCATACGATGCCCATGTCCTTTTTGAGTTACTGGTCTGTGCAACAATGACCCAAAGAGTTGCTGGTTTGTGCATTTTTCTCCTTTTCTTTTGCTATGAAAGAAGACATTTCTGTAACAAAGCTGACATGGCACTCGTCACTCGCCCCCGCGACGCCTTTGCCGTACCTCTCTCTGTTGAAGCTTTTGCTGAGTTTGACCAAGCTACGGCAATCTGCAACAGCTATACCCTGGATTTTTTTAGATAAAGAGCTATACCCTGGATGCCGGACAGCGTGCACCAATTCCTTCTGATCTCCTGCCAGTTATTACAAATTCATTTTTGCTAGAGTTGAGTGCGACCAGCTGTTCAAAGAAATCTGGGGCTCTAAATGCTTGCCAAAGCTACGAGTCTTACTGAGTCTTCTTGTGGCTCCTATTCTATGACCGTCTGAACGCAAAAGACATTATGACTAGGAAGCAGTGGCACGTTGAGGAGGGCACTCCTTTTCTAAAAAAAAAAACGTTGAGGCGGGCACTGATTGCCTCATGTGCCCAAATGGTCTGTGTGAAAATCGTGAACATCTATTTTTTGGATGTCAGTTTGCGGCCACATGCTGGGCTCGCATACACTGGGACTGGGACATGACCAAACCCTGTCTGGACAGGATTCGACTAGCACGAAATAGCTCACCAAGCCCTCTGTTTCTGGAGATCTTTGCCTGTGCAACTTGGAACATTTGGAAGGCATGAAACGAGTTCATTTTCAAGACCTGCAGCCCTCGGTCGAGAGGTGGGGTGTCAAATTTAAATCTCATCTCATGCTCCACACCCATCGGGTGAAATCCTCCAACGTACAACCACTGATTCAGTGGATTCACAACCTTAGTGTACCTCTTATTCTCCTTCCAACCCCCTTGATGTAATCCGTTACTCTGACGGACATTTTTTGTTGGTCACCCCCATATATATATAAAAAAACACACCGTAAGGGATTCCCTTACGTTAACGACCTTCAAAAAAAATCACCTTCTTTGTGCTAAAAAGAAGACTGATACAACCAGCCTGGTCGTACATCGGACATCGGACAGATCACAGAATTCAGAAGAAGAGGACGAATGTCCAATAAGCAAATGAGGTAACAGCATAGAAAAATACAGTAAACTCAAGGGTTCTCGCCTCAGACCTCCACAAACCACAGGGACGCATGCTTCCTGTAAAGTGGACCAGCGATGTAGCAGCAAGCCAGATATCGACAAAATTATGTACTCCCTCCGTCCCAAAATAAGTGTCTCAAGTTTGCTCAAAAGTGGATGTATCTAGACATGTTTCTTGTATAGATACGTTCACTTTTGGGCAAACTTTAGGCACTTATTTTTGAACGGAGGGAGTACATGAATCTAAATACCCACAATTATGCTACTGTACAAACTTTTCTTTTGAGATGCAATGAAAACACATGCTCAAATAAAATAAAATATAAAACAAAAAAACATGCCACATTTGTACATGTCCATACGAAACTAAGACCGCTATTACTACACTGATCCATGCCACATTTTCCACGCCAAAATAGCAGGAAGATCTACATGTCAACAAAATCACTTCCGTAATTAAAAAAAATCCTGAGATTTTCTTCAAGAGTAGAAACAATAAAAAGAAACAGTTAAATACTGCCTCCACAGCAAAAACAGGTAATATTGGGGCCAACTTAGCTAGTTTTGAAACTGCTAAAGACAGTAGAAATTAAGCAACAAGAATTATACAAGTGGTGACTAATATTAAAGTTGCATTCATCAGACGACGCCGACCAAAGTACATCACTAGAATGGCAACACAGGAGAATCATTGCAGTAAAGGTCGAAGGCAATAGAAAGTTCAGATAATCTGGTCAGATGATGCACATCCTTCTACAATGGTGCCACTCAACAACTTAATGGTTTCAGCAACAATTTATAGTAACAATTTTGGAGACCTCTTCATCAACAGACACCACCCAAACCTATTTTCCAATTATTGGAGTAGTGAACAGATTTGTTAACCCCCTGCGTAGCTTGCAGGGAGATCTGGCCACAATAATCAATGACCAACGACTCCAACTTATGTGCACATCCCAGTTCCGCCACTCCAGCATCAGTCACGTTATGACACACCCGAAGTGTGAGATTACTCAAGCATGGGGTGTTTGCAATGAAGAGCATCCCAGCATCACTTACTGCTCCACAACGTATAAGCTCGAGTGTCTCCAGATATGGTGAGAATGAGAGCGCCTTCATCCCCTCGTCATCAAAAAAGTTGGCCTTATTTAGCACGAGGACACGAATCGGGCAGGATTGAACGAGCACCAGAAAGGCCTGTTGTGTGAATCCTATTTCTGATGGCCAGTCAGAAGCACATCCTGTAAATTTGAGGTCTACAATCTGAAGCAAACGACAGTTTAGGGCTAGAGCATAAAGGCTATTATCAGTAAATGACGTCCGGTCCCAAGCCCGGGTAAAGGAGGAGGGTTGTGATAGGCTTGGCGAGCCAACGTAAAAACTAGCCAGTCCCATGGATATGAAACCCACGAGAGTAGTACTAGGGTGGGTGACCTCCTGGGAAGTCCTCGTGAAAGGTTTCATATCTAAGGGTTGTGATAGGCTTGGCGAGCCAACGTAAAAACTAGCCAGTCCTATGGGTATGAAACCCATTTGGGCGAGAGTAGTACCAGGATGGGTGACCTCCTGAGAAGTCCTCGTGAAAGGGTTTCATATCTAGCCTACCCCAACTTGTTTGGGACAAAAGGCTTTGTTAAGGTTAAGGAGACGTCCTGGTTTCACAATACTGGACGTCACTAGAGTAGCGCTGAAGGTTGAGCCCAAGTGAGATGCTTTTAAGGTTACTGCAGCTCCTCGATAATGCAATAATGTCATTGTCATTTAGGGCGAGAACATACTCAAGGGATAGGTTCTCCAAGGCTTTACACTTACCTAAGACAACACGAAGTCCTATTTCTGGCCAAGTTTTAATACGCGCCAACCTTAACTCCTTCAAACTCTCACAGCAGAAATCATATATATCCATGTTGTGAGCATTATATGAGGAGTCATAGACATCATCACCTATAGCAAAACCATCAAAGTTTCCTCTTTTGTTCTCAAACTCAAACTTCTGGAGTTTCATCCATCCTGAACCAAAATTTAGGAGGTCATGATGACTGATTCCATTGCAATTCTTCACTACAAGCTCTTCCAACGATCCATCCCTACCAAGGTATTCCAGCCACTCTACGCTGTTGATATTCTCACAATCAATAAGGTGGAGACCAGATAGATTTTTGCAACCAACTGCAACCGAAAGAAGACCAATGGAAGTTATTTGGGGGTTAGAGTTCAGCCTGAGAGTCGCCAGCATCTTGCAATATGCTAAACAACCAAGCCCAGAGTCATCGATGTTTGAGCAAAAGCTTAACTTCAGGTCAGTCAGCGAGGAACAGTGAGATGAAAATACAAAAAGGCCTTTGTTGTCCAACTGATTTCGCTGTCCAGGTATCCAACCAGAGTAATCGATTTCCAGTTTCCATAAATTTGGGAACCGGGTGCACAATGATATCAGTGATTCTGTAGCAGTGCAAAGACCGGAACCAACACGGATAACACCCCTTTGATTCCCCTCTATCTTGTAGATAAGCTTTGACACAAGGGAAAGAGAATTCAGATCACCTATGCTGGTGATCTTCTTGAGAATCTCGGTCAGCAGAGCCTCCGGTAGGTCCTCCATCAAGCAAATTCAGCTGTATAAATAAAACATCAAAGTTCAGAAAACTACCGAATTGCTGGACCAAAACTTATGATATATATACTATGAGAATAAAGCATGTGATGAAGGTGATCACACTAGCAACACTCATTAGGAAGAATATACTGACGAACTTTGAGCATTTCCTGTATCCGTCCAAAACTTATGTGTTCTTCATAAGAATGGATATTTATTATAGTACCTAGCACCGTATCTGTCTCTAGATAGCTAGTAAGAAAAAAAATGTCGCTACAAGCCACGCCATTAAACTAAACTACCGCCGCAAGTAGCCAAACCTGAATAATGAACGAACAAAGAGAATACAAAGATATAAATTAGAATTGACGCAAGCAATTCCTCAAAGGAGACCCAAGTGCTGAATCTGAACCTACTTATTTAGGGGCACCTAATAAATCACATGAAAATCAGAGCCTGCAAATTAATACTTATAATTCATGAGCAAGAAATTAGGGATTTAAAACAAAACGAATTACAAATGATTCTCTACAAGATAACTCCAGTCCTTTCTATTTTTTTGAGGATCCCCACCTGCATATGTTACTCAAATTGGTGCTAAAAAATTCGCAAGAAGCGAAGTTAGATGATCACGACACACCAGAACGTGCCCCCTTTAAATCAGTTTTCCTCAACCGAAGAGTCCACAGGGTGCAGTCATCAGTTGATAGCGCCTATCTAATATCTGCTCAACTAGAAATACAGATTGCTGCAACCCTCGGATAGTACTCCATTGCAAAAAAGCTTACTTTCTAACTAGGAGATCCATTTTACAACTAAAATGGATGATGCTACCGGTTTTCCTCTGCCAAGCCTCAATCAGGAAGCGAATCGAACAAAAACCAAGTAATAGTTGAATCAGGGAACCAACGAACAGGGGCAAGAGAACCAAATAGACGGCGGTACCTTCAGCACGACCGGGAGACAAAAACTGCGGCGATAGAGAATGGACCGGAGGAGGGTTCTCCGCCGCCGCTCGACCTTGGAGATATCGATCGATTAGCGTTGGTCCTCAGCGGAGGAGACTGAAAACCCTAGTGTCAGCTCGCAGCGCCCTTCGTCTCTTGCAGCCAAAGAAGATGGGTTGGGCCGGTCCATTCTCTATCGGTGTGCTGGCTTCCCGTACTCGTAGGTCTGAAGCATTCGGCCAGCACTTGCGACCCATTAACAGGTACGAGACTCTCAAAAGAATCTTTTTTCATTCTGATCACCAATTCACTATTATTCTCCACCTCAACACCATCCAAGACGCAACTCTGAATGCCCTTGTCGGCAAGAACAGGCTGCCCCATGCAAAGACGCATCAAAAGTTCAGAACTCATTCTCTCTCTGTCACCGTCTTTACCGGACTGCAAAATGCAAATACTTGGCCTCATCGTCATCGAGGATTTCGGCGAGTGGCTGCCGCGCTGGAGGGTGGGATGGTCAGGGTACTTCTATAAGAATCGATCATCTATGTTATCCTCCATGAGAACGTATTGGAGAACCGGTTCACTGACACTGCCGCCATAGGCGACCGGGGGATGTCGAGGTAGTGGGACGGGGATGGCAGAAAGGACTCCGTGGGTCTCTCCACCGCCATCAACTCATCCATGGTGGGTTGGTGATCCGCATGGTGGGTGAACCCGTGAACTGAACTGGTGATGGCGCTGCGCTACACTCCACACGGAGATGGCTGGTTGCTCTTGTACAAAGAGAGACGCAGGGTCGATCCATGCTTGGGGACTTGGGAGTCATCCATCAACCATGCACTTGCCTCCAAAATTTCAATGATGTGTAATTTTGAATTTAACAACCACAACAAAATAGTATCGCTATATTATAAAATAATGTGCTCGTATTCTGATCGAGTTATCCCTTGGCATTGCAATTGTCTTGCATTATTCCCTGTGTCGAAATATAATGAACTCCCACAACATCAAAGATGCCTCCTCTAATAATTTTAGCAGCAGCCTTGTCAAATATCGGACAAATCATGGAAAAAGAGGACGAATGTCCAAAAAGCCAATGAGCTAACAGCATAGGAAAATACAGCCAACTCCTCCACAATGGTCCATTTCAAAGGGATCAACAAACAATCTCGAATAACCAACAGAAGCACACAAGGTGTTCTAGTTTCAGACCAGCTATGTAGCAGTAAGCAAGCAACAATTCAACTAAATTATGCATATGAATCTGAACACGCGCAATTATGCTAATAACTTTTCTATTGAGAAGAATTAATATTAACAAAAAAAACATTGCACATGTCCAGGCGAAACTTTGAAAACTATTACTACACTGATCCACGCCAAATTTTTAAAGCTAAAATAGCAGGCAGACTGCTAAAATAGCAGGCAGACCTACATGTCAGCAAAAATCACTTCCGTAATTAAGAAGGGTTCATCACATTTTCTTGAGTACGAACAATAAAAACCAAACGGCCATATACTGCATCCACAGCAAAAACAGGGAATGTTGGGGCCAGCTTAGCCGGTTTCGAAATGGCTACATAGAGTAGAAATTAAGCAACAACATTTACACAAGTGAGAGTACACAAGTGGCGACTACTATTAAGGTTGCATTCATCAGATGGTGACCAAAGTTGGTCACTAGAATGGTAATACAGGAGAATCATTGCAGTTAAGGTCGGCGGCAATAGAAAGTTCAGAGAAGTGAATCTGGGTCGGATGTTGCAGGTCCTTGTCCAATGGTGCACATTCAACAACTTAATGGCTTCAGCAAAAAAAAAACTAACAATTTGGAGACCACTTAATCACCAGTCATCACCCAAACCTATTTTCCTCGTAAGGGCAGGTGAACGGTCCTTGGAGTAGTGAACTGACTTGGCAACACCTTGCGCAGCTTGCAGAGAGACCCCAACACAATACTCAATGACCAAAGACTCTAACTTATGTGCACGTCCCAGTTCAGCCACTCCAATATCAGTCACCTCATGGCACACCCGAGTGTTAGATTAATCAAGCATGGGGTACACGCAATGAAGCGCATCCCAGCATCAGTTACCGCATGACAAAATATAAGCTCGAGTGTCTCCAAATGTGGTGAGAATGAGAGCGCCTTCATCCCCTCATCATCAAAAAAGTTGGCAGTATTTAGCATGAGGACACGAATCGGGCAGGATTGGACGAGCACCAGAAAGCCCTGTTGCGTGAATGCTATTTCTGATGGCCAGCCAGGAGAACATCTTGTAAATTTGAGGTCTACGATCTGAAGCATACGACAGTTTAGGGCTAGAGCATGAAGGCTGTTATCAGTAAATGAGGTCCTGGTTTCACAATTGTTTACGTCACTAGAGTAGCGCTGAAGGTTGAGCCCAAGTGAGATACTTTTAAGGTTACTGCAGCTCCTGGATAATGCAATAATGTCATTGTCATTGAGGGCAAGAACATAGTCAAGGGAAAGGTTCTCCAATGCTTTGCACTTTCCTAAGAGAACACGAAGTCCTATTTCTGGACAAGTTTTAATAAGTGCCAACCTTAAATCCTTCAAACTCTCACAGCAGAAATTATATATATCCGTGTTGTGAGCATCATACGAGGGATCAAAGTACTCAAAACGTGGAAAAAGACTGTATCTTCCTCTTTTCGCCTCAAACTCAAACTTCTGGAGCTTCATCCATCCTGAACCAAACTTTAGGAGGTCATGATGATTGAGTCCTTCGCAATTCTTCACAACAAGCTCTTCCAAAGATCCATTCCTACCAAGGTATTCCAGCCACTCTACGCTGTCGAGTTTCTTGCAAGCAATAAGGTGGAGAGCAGATAGACTCGTGCAACCAACTGCAACCGACAAAAGCCCAACTGAAGTTATTTGTGGTGCGGAGTTCAGAATGAGAGACACCAATGTCTTGCAATAGGCTAAACGGCCAAGCCCAGAGTCATCGATGTCTACGCAGAAGCTTAAGGTGAGATCAGTCAATGAGGAACAGTGAGATGAAAACGCAAGAAGGCCGTTGTTGTCCAACTGATTTCCATGTCCAGGTATCCAACCAGAGTAATCGATTTCCACTTTCCGCAAATTTGGGAACCGGGAACACAACGATGTCAGTGCTTTTGTAGCGTTGCAAATACTAGAACCAACACGGATAGCACCCCTTTGATTCCCCTCTATCGCGTAGAGCCGCTTTGATGCCAGGGAAATAGAATTCAGATCACTTGTCCTGGTGATCTTCTTGAGAATCTGTCACCAGAGCCTCCGGTAGGTCGTCCATCGAGCAAATTCAGCTGTACCAATCAGGATATATCAAAGTTCAGAAAATGGCCAAAGAGCTGGACTAAGACTTGCGATATATCCAAATAAAGCATGTGTAAAGATTGAGATCACACTGGAGCACTAATTATGAAGAATGTACTGATGAACTTTGAGCATTTACTGTATCCATCCAAACCTTGTATATAAGAGTCAAGATTAATTGAAGTGTCTAACACCTTTTCGGTCCCTAGATAGCTAGCACGAAACAGTGAAGCCACGAGCCACATCATTAAATTAAACTACCAGTACGACCACAAAGAAACAAACTAGAATTGAGTAATTGGCGGAAGTAACTCCACAAGGCAAGACTCATGTGCTGAATCTGAACCTATTTATTTGGAGGCGCCTAATGAATCACATGAAAATCCAGAGTATGTAAACTAATACTTTTAGATTCCGGGCAAAAAAGTAGGGATTTAAAGGGAAACAAATTATAGATAATTTTTCTACTGGACAACGCCAGTGTTTATTTTCTTTGAGAAAATCACCAAGCGGGGAGGATCCCCACCTGTATATATTACTCAAATCGGTGCTTACAAATTCACAAGGAGGTAAGTTCGACACCAGAGCGTGTCCCTCTAAATCGGTTTTCCACAACCGATGAGTTTGTTCAGGCCTCAATATATAAGACCGATCTAATATATGTTCAACTAGAAATGGTGTCTGCTGCAACCTAGGCTACCGCATTGCAGAAAGCTTGCTTTCCACCGAGGAGAATGGCTTTGACAGCATTAAAGAAAGCGAATCGGTTTCCCCAATAAAGAAAGCGAATCGAAAACAAAAAATCATGTACATGTCGAACCGGGGAACCACCGAAGACGGGCTGTAGAACTAAGAAAAAGGAGATACCTTCAGCACGACCAGGCGGCGATAGAGAATAGACTGTGGGTGGGGAGCTCCGTCGCCGGACCTTGGAGCTGTCTTATTTTTGAGATTCGGGGGAGAGTGCTAAACCCTAGTCTGGCTCGCAGTGACTGAAGAAGATGGGCAGTGACTGAAGAATGAAGATGGGTCGCCGTATATGGGCCGAACCTGGAATCTCGTGCTGGGTTAGCACACCCGCAAGTCTCAAACATTGGGCCACCACTTGGTGCGACCCATCTTATAATAATTTTATCTCTAAATTTCATACAAATATTTGAATAAATAATTAAAAATAAGAGCTTTACAAAATGTTCATGTGTACTAAATAAAACTTTCATGTATTCCAAAACATGCTCATGTATTTGTACATGTTATTTTATTCCTATAAATGATGTATACGAAAAGAAATAGTTTTTTGTGTGGCAAAAATAACACCTCTACTAAAATAGTTTTTTGTATTTTCAAATAATTGTTCAAGTATATTTTTTTTAATTGTATTGTATGAAAAAATGAATGTGCATGTGGTTGTAATAAAAGTTGCTAACATGACAAAATAAAAGTTCATGTGCATCAATAAAAGTTACCACATATTTCACAAAAATATTCTTATACGTGAAAGAACACTTATATATATATATATATATATATATTACTTCATGTTTCGAGAAAACATTTCACTTTTCAGAAAATACATGTTCTCACAGAAATAGTCATGTATTTACCTAGGAAAAAAAACCTAAATGGAAAATTTATAAAAAGGAATAGATAAATAAAAATAGAAATAGGAAAAAAGAATATGAAAACAAATAAGAATAGGTTTTTTTCTAGAAAACATAGTGGAAATGTGTATGTTTTTCGTAAAAGAAGTAGCCAAGCGGCTAGAACTATATATATTTCGGCTTACAAGGTCAATTCGAAAACTGGCCACCGCACACGCTACAAACACCACTTGACAGGTCATGCCTTGCCCAGAACTCAGCATCAGACCCGTGTCAACCAACGATGGTAACCTCTGAAGTGCAACATTTCACCGAACTCCCCAAGTCGATGTACCCTCCCCCTTGTGTGGCTAAATGATGAATCAGTGAGTTGGCAGGACTCCGCACTAGTACAAAGCGGTACTACGTATATTGACTGAAAAATCAAAATGTTGCCTCGAGGTTGGTTGAGTAGGAGTTTTAAGAACCATTACAAATTTTGTTCAAAATAGTTTGGAAGTAAACTACTCGTTTAGTTTGTAAATGCAAAACTTAATATGCTTTGCTCAACTAAGTGCACCAACAAGTTAAGTTAACAAGATGGGAACGAGGGAACTAGCTCAAGTTGGGGATCTTTAACTATGGCTAGTGTTTCCTCCAATGGCGGAGATGGAAACCTCCACAACCCCTTCACAATCCACACGAAAGAGAAATCCGGTCTTCTTCACTGTCTTCGATGAAGAGGTCACGATGGAGTAGCAGGGTACACTCTCCAATAGGAGCAAACTCACGGCCTCTCACTCAAACCAAAGGGCACGAGGAAATTTTCTTATTATGTAGTTTTCAGGCATCTCTGGATTTAGGTTTGGATATTCTGGATTGAAACCAGGTAGATTCCGAATCAGACCAAAACCTAATGGTTTGGTCTAGAGTCATTTCAGATTCATACCAGAAAATTCTGAACGGTTCAAAATTCCATGCTGAATTTCGGAGTTAACCTGGAATGTTAAAAGAACAGAAATGCGAGAGTAGTGCATTAGGTTTAGGAGTGGAGCGTGGAGTGTGGGGTGTGTACAGACGTTGGTTCACAACGCTCTGTCAGGTTGTATTCAACTTTCTCTTCTATATAAATAGGGCACGCAATTGCGTGCTCTCAAAAAAAAACAGAAATACACAAACAAAAATGTGATATCTTTTGCACATGAACCCAGTTTTCAATGACTTTTGGCTTGTTTTGAAGGTAACAACAAGATTTAGATCCTGAAAAGGTATTTCCCACACCGAGTGATTTTGGCATTTAATGGCAGCATAATGACGGCCTAACCATGTGTTGAGCATAACAGCAAAGGAAAGCCAACGAGCTAGCAACTGATCAGACGCAAGAGATTACTCCATTCTAAGGATTTCATTGACCGAAAAGCTAGTCATCGCATAAATATGACAGATTTCTGAACCAAAAAATAGAATCCCAGCAACATAATAGGTTCAACTAGCATCGAATGATCCTCAACAGGGCAAATTAAAGCTCAAAACAGCAGGACCACACATAGAAGTTCTTGGGTTGCAAGGACAGAAGAT
The DNA here is from genome assembly GCA_947311845.1 of Poa pratensis. Lineage (NCBI taxonomy): Eukaryota > Viridiplantae > Streptophyta > Magnoliopsida > Poales > Poaceae > Poa > Poa pratensis. The sequence continues at coordinate 29,564,774 of CAMZMU010000074.1, forward strand.
GCAAAGATGGCCTGAAGAAGACATCTACAGCCTCCTTCCCCTCCTTCCACCCTTCCGGCGAGTGCTGTCAGTGGGAACCGGAGTAACGTCCTCTGCAACACAAACGAATTTACAGTTAAGCAAACACAGAGCGTAATATCACATAATAACAAATGTTGTTTCATCACAAGTATAGCAAAAATTATTCATACCAATGCGCCCAATTTTCATCCCTGAACGAGCAAGAGCCCTGAGAGCAGACTGAGCTCCGGGTCCAGGTGTCTTGGTTTTGTTGCCTCCAGTGGCACGCAGCTTAATGTGCAGTGCGGTGATGCCAAGCTCCTGACAGGACAAGAAACAACTATCAGTCAACTCGTCTCCAGAAAGAACCACAGGACTACATCTTAATCAAGTACTCCATATAGCTTGGCACATCAGTCTAATAAATATGTCACAGAAGAAATCCTAATCAAGTACCACGTTACATCATAGCTTACCAGATCAGTCTAATAAATATGCTACAGAAGACATGGAAATAAGATCAGTTGAAAGGGAAGCCTTGATCTTGATCTGCATACCTTGCAACGTATAGCAACATCCTGAGATGCAAGCATAGCAGCATAAGGTGAGGATTCATCACGATCAGCCTTGACCTTCATCCCACCTGGTTGAGGAATTGCAGTCAATATCAATGATGCATACCAATAACTAATAGTGCTAATGCAAGTAATGACGTAGGTTAGCATGCATACCGGTGATGCGCACAAGGGTTTCCCTCCCAGACAAGTCAGTCACATGCTGCATAATGAGATTAAAGGTTAATATTCATAACCCAATGAGGTATATGGTGTATATGTGAAATAATAAAAACTTACAATGAAGGTGTCATTGAAGGATGCAAAGACGTGAGCAACACCAAAGACATGCTCTCCTTCACGGACAGCCGGTCCAAGGGTGACGTTCTCCTCCTTGGGCTCCCTGGTCTTCCTCTTCGACTGCAAAAACAAAATACTATTGATATTAGATAACTCAGCAAGACATACAAGAATGGCAGCACCTAAAGAACATTTATAGTTCTAAGCAGTTAATTAACCTAACTTGATACAAATATATGCATCCAGCTGCTGTATGACACCTACGTTATGTCACTAGTTGCTGCTTGCTTTAGGTTACAGTAAATTCTGGAACAAGCTGGTACACTGGAACTTGAGTTACAGCTTACCGTGCAAACAACTGTATGCTGATGATCTAAACGTGATAATTAGAAGAAACGAGTCTAATGTAAGCAATCAATCAGCACAAGTCATCTAACAAGGCTGGGCATTTTCAAACTTCACATTAGTAACAGGGCCAAAACATGACAAACCCATTCGGCATAGAAGCGAGTTAATGTAATTTACCCAAGCACCTGCACTGGGTTGTGTCATACTACATACAAGTGTGACCGACCACAAGGAACAATTCAAGAAAAAATATACCGTGGTTCCATTGGATTAACAGGGTCACATTAAGATTCCTGCTCACCAAAACAATCAGGTGAAAGGACGGATCACCTGCCGATCTTGTACAAAACTATGCCGAACAACATCAGCCCTAGCAAATCATTTCACCTCGCCGCAGCCTACAGAGCGCCGCCGGTTCTACCGAATCCTCGCTCTTCCGGAAACAGAGGAGAATCACCACGAGCAACCGCGACTACCGGAATCAGGTGAACGGAACTCACCATGGCTGCGGGACGCGGCGGTGGATCCGAGACGACGACGGGAGGTGCGCGCCGGGTTTGAGATCAATGGTTCTCCGCCGCCGTCGAAAGCTCAGCTAGGGTTTAATCCCCCGGCTCCGCTCGGCTCAGAGTGAAGAAGATGGGTGGGTCGCTCACATGGGCCGGTCCAGGAACATTCCCATACTCGCAAGCCTGAAGCATTGGGCCAGCACTTGCGACCCATTAACAGGTACGAATTGTTTTTTAAATAAATTTCAAAAATATATTAATTATCTCGGAAATTTCATGAATGAACCTCAGCACCTGGCCTCCTCCGTTCCCTTCAAGAATGCCAAGTTAAGCATGTCTTCGTTGGAGGGGTTGAGCTTGCTCTGATCAGTGATCACCATTATTCTCCACCTCAGCACCATCCAAGACCCAACTCTGGATGCCCTTGTCAGCCAAGAACAGGCCACCTCCACGCAAAGACGAGTCAGAACTCAACTCATCCTCTCCATATCACTCTCATTGCCGGACTGCAAATTATTGCCTCATCGAGGATTTCGGCGAATGGAGGAGGGCGTCTATGTCATCCTCCATGAGAATGCGCTTGATCGGGAAACCGAGTCGTGGTGGAGGGCTCCGTAAGTCTCTCAATGGCCAGCAACTCATCCGTGGTGATTGGCATGGTGGTTGATTGAACTGGTGAGTGCCTGAGTGGTGATGGTGCAGCAGCTGCAGTCCACTAGACATGGCTGATTGCTCTTGCCAAAAGAGAGGGACAGGGTCTATGTTTCCCATGCTTTTGGAGACTTGGTAGTCATCGATCAACCACGCAGCTGCCTTCAAAATTTCAATGATATGTAATTTTGAATTTAACAACCACAACAAACCAATATATACGTATTACATACAGTATGAAAAAAGTATACTTGTAATTTCCATCCAATCTGTGATCACTATTCGAGCATGGTAATCGTTCCGTGCCTTCAAAGTTTAGACCTTGGGATTACGAGTACAATATAGCACGAACAGTCCTTAGCAGCTACTCGCTCCGTTCCAATTTAATTGACTTGGGTATGTCTAAATATAGATGTATCTAGACACTAAATAAGTATATATACATTTGTATTTGGACAAACCCAAATCAATTAATTTGGAACGGAGGGAGTACTCGACTTTGCAAGTCTGAAGTCTGAACCCCGAATATTCTACACAGTCAGCGATGACTAACTGGATATCAAGAATGCCTACCTACTACGACATTTAACTGATCATAGAAGAAGAGGACTAATGTCCAATAAGCCAGCTCCACAAGGGCCCATTTGGGGCACCCACGGCATTGATCTCAACAAGGGCACACATGCTTCCTGTAAACTAGACCAGAAATGAAGCAACAAGCAACAGATCTACAAAATTTTGTATATGAATTAATATAAACAAAATTATACTACTAACTTTTCTTTTGCATTAATATAAACAAAAGGAAAACATGCTGTCCATGCGAATTTTGACCACTATAACTACACTGAACCTTACCAAAAGTTCCACACCAAAAATAGCAGGCAGACCCACATGTCAGAAAAAAAACACCTCGCAATTAAAATGCATTCATGAAATTTTCTTAGAGAGTAGAAACAATAAAAACTAAACAGTAAAAAACACGGAATATTGGGGTTAACTTAGCTGGTTTCGAAACGGCTACAGAGAGTACAAATTAAGAACCAAAAGTTGCACAAGAGATAGTACACAAGTGGTGACTACTATTGAAGTTGCATTTATCAGATGCTGACCAAAGTTCATCACTAGAATGTCAACACAGGAGAATCATTCCAGTAAAGGTCGAAGGCAATAGAAAGTTCAGATAATCTGGGTCGGATGACGCAGGTCCTTATCCAATGGTGCACAATAAACAACTTAATGTCTTCAGCAGCAAATTTTACTCACAATTTTGGAGACAACTTCAAATCAGCCACCACCCAAACCTATTTTCCTCGCCAGGGCACGTGAACAGACCTTGGAGTAGTCAACTGACTTGGCAACACCCTGCGCAGCTTGCAGAGAGACCCCGCCACAATACTCAATGACCAACGACTCTAACTTATGTGCACGCCCCAGTTCAGCCACTCCAGCATCAGTCACGTTATGACACACCCGAAGTGTGAGATTACTCAAGCACGGGGTGTGCGCAATGTAGCGCATCCCAGCATCAGTTACCGCTACACAAAATATAAGCTCGAGTGTCTCCAGATATGGTGAAGTTGAGAGGGCCTTCATCCCCTCTTTTTTTTTTTTTGAACAAGGAGAAGAACCCCGAAGGGTTCAGACTGCATTACTCGGTGGAGTTACAAATTACATCAAGGACCTCAATGAAAAAGAAAATTACAACCAAGTCCCTAAACTTTACATAAAGGACCCTGCCTAAAGAAAAGGAAATGCAATCAGATCCTACACCACCGGGAACGAACAACTCGACGCAGCGGCCATCGACGCCATCGCCAGGGACGAGACCACTTGGTGACAGTGCGATGTTTGGTGCCGCGGTGGAGCTGGAGAAGGGCCTCCGCTGGAGGTTAAAGATGCCATGGCAAAGAAATTGCCACGGCACGGAGCAGCACCTTGAGCCAGGAATAACGGGAGCAGAAGCTTGCCACCGTTGATGATCTCCGTAGTTTGCAGTCAAATCTCCATGTGGAAAACCAGAGCCAACTCGCCGATCTTCCTTCCCACAACCAGTGCGGCATAGCAAGACTAACGAATCCACTCCAGAAATTCCAGAGAACCAAGTTTCCCGCCGCCGAGCAGGATGTACGGATCCGCCATCGAACTCCGGCTTCTTGCCACTAGCCAGAGGAGATAGATCGAAGAAATTGCAGTGGAAAACTCGGGATTCGGCCTTATGGAAGCCGCCAGCTCTTCTCTTCATCTCTAACTCTGACCTCCAGAGCACAGAACGAAGAAGAGGAAGAACAGCCCGAGGCCGAGGCTGGCCGGAAAACCTCAGCTCGAAGCTTCCTTTGCGTACCTTATTAAGAGAGATGCGTGCCTCCGTCGTCGTTGCCAGCAGCACCGCTTGCCACCGGCGAGCTGTGGCTAGGAAGAAGGACACGACGCGGCGGATCTGGCCGCCAAGATCCACCACCCTACTCTCACACAGCGCCATATAGGCAATCCTAGCACTACGGCTAAAGCTAGATCTACGCCTAATATGTACAAACCGAGCTGCGCAACCATGTCCACGCCGAGCGACAACACCGTCAGAGAGGAACAAGGCGCGAGCCGACAAAGGAGCGGAGAAGACGAAGACGACTCTCAAGTCACTGTTCGGGAGCTCACGAGTGGAGGGGAAGGCCACTTGCCGAGGGAATGTCCCTTCATCCCCTCTTCATCAAAGAAATTAGCAGTATTCAGCACGAGAACACGAATCGGGCAGGAATGAACGAGCACCACAAAACCATGTTGTGTGAATCCTATTTCTGATGGCCAGTCAGAATCACATCCTGTGAATTTGAGGTCTACGACTTGAAGCATACGACAGTTTAGGGCTAGAGCATAAAGGCTATTATCAGTAAATGACGTCCTGGTTTCACAATACTGGACGTCACTAGAGTAGCGCTGAAGGTTGAGCCCAAGTGAGATGCTTTTAAGGCTACTGCAGCTCCTGGATAATGCAATAATGTCATTGTCATTTAGGGCACGAACATACTCAAGGCAAAGCTTCTCCAATGCTTTACACTTCCCTAGGACAACACGAAGTCCTACTTCTGGCCAAGTTTTAATATGCGCCAACCTTAAATCTTTCAAACTCTCACAGCAGAAATTATATATATCCGTACTGTGTGCATCGTACGAGGAGTCATAGACCACATCACCTGGAAGAGAATCATACATATCTCTCTTCCTCTCGAACTCAAACTTCTGGAGCTTCATCCATCCTGAGCCAAACTTTAGAAGGTCATGATGATTGATTCCTTTGCAATTTTTAACTACGAGCTCTTCTAACGATCCATTCCTACCAAGGTATTCCAGCCACTCAATGTTGTTTGTGGTGCGGAGTTCAGCCTGAGAGACACCAATGTCTTGCAATAAGCTAAATAACCAAGCCCAAAGTCATCGATGTTTGAGCAGAAGCTTAAGGTCAGGTCGATCAGCGAGGAACAGTGAGATAAAAGCACAAAAAGCCCTTTGTTATCCAACTGACTTCCATGTCCAGGTATCCAACCAGAGTAATCCACTTCCACTTTGTACAAATTTGGGAACCGGGCACACAATGATGTCAGTGCTTCTGTAGCAGTGCAAAGACCAGAACCAACACGGATAGCACCCCTTTGATTCCCCTCAATCTTGTAGAGCTGCTTTGACACAAGGGAAAGAGAATTCAGGTCACTTATCCTGGTGATCTTCTTGAGAATCTCTGTCATCAGAGCTTCCGGTAGCTCCTCCATCGCGCAAATTCAGCTGTATCAATCAGGTAATATCGATGTTCAGAAAAAACCCGAAGAGTTGGTCTAAAACTTATGATAGCGGAATAAGGCATGTGAAGATGGAGATAACATTGGCAACACTGGTTACAAAGAATACAGTGATGAACTTTTAGCATTTACTGTATCCATCCAAAACTTGTTTGTTCTTTATAAGAATGGAAATTGATTAAAGCAACTAGCACCTAATTTGTCTCCAGATTACTAGTAAGAAACAATGAAGCTACAAGCCACACCACTAATTAAATTACCGCCATTAGTAGCAGAGCCTGAATAAGGAACGAGCGAATAGAATACAAAGATACTAGAATTGAGTAATTGACGCCAGCAACTCCACAAGACAAGACTCGTGTGCTGAATCTGAACCTATCTATTCAGAGGCACCTAACTAATCACATGAAACCAGAGCATGTAAATTAGAGATGATTTTCTACCAGATAATGCCAATGTTTTTTTTCCCTTTGAGAAGTTCACCAAGGGGTAGGATCCCCAACTGTACATATACTACTCAAATCCGCGCTTTCAAATCAACAAGAAGCGAAGTTAGGTGATCACGCCACACCAGAGCGTTCTCCACAACCGATGAGTTCACAGGGTGCACTCATCAATACATCACGCCGATCTAGTACCTGCTCGACTAGAAATACAGTTTGCTGCAACCCTAGGCTGCAACCCTAGGCTAACTTCAAAATGGATGATTCTACCGGTTTCGCCAATACAGAAAGCGAATCGAAAACAAAAATCATATACACTACAGCTCAAATCGGGGAACCAGCGAACACGGGCTGGAGAAGTAAGAAAAGGAGGTACCTTCGGCACGACCGAGGCAGCGATAGAGAGAAGACGGCAGGAGGGAACCTCCGCCGCCGGACCTTAGAGATACCGATCGATCTGCCTAGTCCGCAGCAGAGGAGAGTCCTCCTTTTGAGATTCGGGGGAGCGTGCTAAACCCTAGCCGCCGACTGCGAGCTGTAGCGGCGGCGCCTCGCGTATATTCGCCCGCACTGGAACTTTGTGCTGGCTTCACCGTTCACACACCCGCAAGCAAGTCTGAAGCATTGGGCCAACTCTTGTTACGACCCATTAACAGGTACAGAGTTTTTTTTCCCTCAAAAGATTTGTTTAACATAAATTTTATAATAAAATTATATCGAATTCGATATAACAATTTTAGTAACTGAGAAAAATGTTAAGGTGCTTTAGAAAAGTTCATGTCTACTAAATAAATATTTTGTGAATTTCAAAACGTGTTCATGTGTTGTTTAAATGTTATACGATAAGAAGTGTTCATGCGTGGTAAAAAAACACATGTGTTAAAGTAAATGTTCGCACTTTATAAATGAGTGTTCATGTATACTTTTTTAAAATTTCTTGTATGTAAAATTGATTGTTCATGTGTTGTAAGAAAATTTGATCACATGACAAAATAAAAGTTCACGTGGATCAATAAAAATTACCACATATTTCAGAAAAATATTCTTATATGTGAAGGAAATGCTTATATATCTTGCTTCATGTTTGGAATAAAAAATCACTTGTACAAAAAGGCATGTATCTCATAGGAATAGCCATGTATTTACCTTGGAAAACAGAAACAAAAAATTATACATGGAAATAGAAAAGTTTCAAAAAAGGAAAACATATATATAAATTGGAAAGAAAATATTAAACAAAAAAGTTAAGAATATGCTTTTTCCTAGAATACATCTTGGCAAGGTGCATCTTCTCAGTAAAATAAGTAGGCTAGAATGATATATTTTGACTTAAAAGGCCAATCTAAAGACTAGCCACCAAACATGCTACAAACACCACTCAATTTTTTTTTTAAACCACTCAAAGGTCATGCCTTTCTCAAAAACTGAGCATCAAGACCCCGGCTCAACCAACAACGGTCACCTCTAAAGAGAGACAACTTCACCGAACTCCACAAGTCGACATACCCTCCACCCTTGTGTGACTAAATGAGTGAACAATTGGCAGGACTCGGCACTAGTACGAAGCGATACTGAGGATATTGTCTGAAAGATCACAATGTTGCCCGGAGGTGGGTGAGTGGGCGTTTTTTAGAAACTATTACAGAATTTGTTTGAACGAATACGAAAATAAAATACCCGTTCAGTTTTCAAACACAAAACTTAAATATGTTAAGCTCAACTAAGTACTCCTACAAGTTAACCTAACAAGACGAGAACGAGGGAACTAGCAAGCACAAAAATATAGACAAGATTAATAACACAATATAATACCTTAGTATATCAATAACATCAAGCATGACATCCATCACAATATAAATAACAAGTAAATAATCTCATATAGAGATAACCGAGACACGCAAAGACAAATATTTATCACGACATTCACTTCCTCGCAAGGAAGGTAATCACCATTCTAGTGGTGCGGAAACCACGATTTTTCCTTAATGCCTCTGAAAGCCACCTTTTTCTGCTTCAGCCCCTACGAAGTTAGAGATCCTCCACTATGGCTAGTCTTTTCTCAAACCGTGGAGATGGCAACCTCCATAACCACTTCACAATCCCCACAAAAGAGAATCCGGGCCTCTTCACTATCTTCGACGAAGATGTGTCGCCTCGGTCGCAACCACCAAACCATCTAGGAGGGACACTGTCCAAGAGGAACAAACTCTCGGACTCTAACTCTAACGAATAAATTCTCTCTCTCTCATATCTCACACTAAGGAACAAATCATATGGAGGTATAGGAGAGGAGAAATAATGGGTCTGGGGAAGAACTCAAAAGATTTTCATATCCATCTCTCTCAAAATCTAACACAAACCAACAAATGCTAGGAGGATGTGAGATAGAAGATGAGCAATAGACGAAAATTAAGGAGGGCAACAAATGACTCCAAGAGTCCAAGATATATAACTAGAAACACTCCCTATAAGAGAGGGGGAAAAGGTAGGTGAAAATATTGATCTAGATCTCCTCTCTCTTCTCCCTCAAAAAAATCAGAAGATTCATTGGAGCGAATGAGGAGAAATCAATTTTCAAAGTAAACAAAGGTGGGGAAAGTAGTGCTCAACGCCTTAGCTTTCTTTTCGCAAGAAGGCCCTTTTAAAGCGCGACAGGAAATTTGCCCACTACGCACAGTTCAGAATATTCTGGACTGAATCCGAGTAGATTCCAAATCGGGTTTGGTCCAAAATCATTTCAGATTCTTATCAAAAAATTCTAAACGGTTCAGAATTCCATCTAGAATTTTAGACTACATCAGGGTTTCGGTATTTAATACTCCCACCGTCTCAAAATATAATGCACCCTTTTAATTCCGCTGGTCAACGCCCTTTTAATTCCGTTGGTCAACGCCGTATAACTTTGACCATAATTTGTACTTATAATATGTACCCAAAATTGTTACAAAGATATATTAAATTACAAAAGTTTGCAAGACGAATCCAACGGTACCACACATACATTTCCATTCAATATATTTTCTTATATATTGGTGGTCAAAGTAGAGCGTCAAAGACCGCCTTAAAAATAGGGCGCCTTATATTTTGACACAGAGGGAGTAACAAAATAATTACTGCATAACCGTGTGCTGACCATCATAGGAACTATTCGAATATTAGTGAGAAAGAGGAGCTTGAGGTGGAGTATCCATCGTTGCAACCCATGGGTAATGAGAAGAGCTAGAGGTGAGAGAGTTGAGCGGTAGAGGTTCAGTTAAGTTTTGCCCGAGAACCTGATGATCAGTCAACTCCTCCACTAGGCTCCATGTGGAACGGAATCAGCAGTGATCTCGCTTCAGGCCTCCAGAAGGACACATGATTCCTGCAATGGGCGAAGCAATACCGGACCCTCTGTAAATAACCTTAGTTTCTCTTTGTGATTTGTGAAGGAGCTCCCTCTATAAATAACCTTAGTTTCAGTATTTTCATCTGGATTTAACGCATAACCAGCGACAAGCTGTCTTGTTACTAAAAGAAAAGGATTCAGAAATCAGAACCCTCCTTTGAGCTGTGTGTTGGATTTACAGTCTCAGGATCTTTGTCCTGTACTGACGAACCAAGCGAACACATGAATCCCAATATCTCATGCCTCCAGTCTTAATTTCTGCTATTTTCATACTCGCCATACTCCTGTCCAGGGGCGGAGCCAGGAATTGAGCATGGGGGGGCGAGTTGACAACCTAAAATTTCTCATAGCATATAAGACATGCATAGTTACCAGGCCTTTGCAAGAAATTTTTCAGTATTTTGACATGAGAGATACCCATTTCTCCATGTCTTGCGTGGTAGAGTCTAACTAAACCAAAATACCAATATCGGTACATAATATCAAGTAGTACTAGATTAATCTATATTGCCAAGTCTATTGATTAACTAGACTACTAGGTCGCAGGCCACAAAAAAGACAAGCTACTACAGAATACAGATATGTATGTCGATGATTCGATGTACCTTAAGAGTCCTTGATCAGACACAGGCCGTAATCGGCGGACGGCTAGCATGGGTGTGCGTCATGCGTCCATGTCCAAGGCGCCGCAGGCCGGCGGCGGCCAGCGAGCGGCAGCAGACGCCACAGCGGTAGCAGATCGATCTGATCTCAATACGAACCGTCGAGGCTCCTGTCTTGATAAGTAAACAGAAATGTTGTTGAGTGCTGGATGCCTAGAGCAAAGACATGATGTGACTACATGTAATTAGCACACAGCTATGCTATATGCCTTCAGTAGACCCTCCAGTTTCAGTTTTTCATGAACCTCGGGTCATTTTGCATGGAATCTAAACATGTCCATCAAAACTTCGACCATTATTACTACTACATAGATCCATACAAAAACTGCCACATGAACATAGCAGGCAGATTAAAGGGCCATGACATTTGCTTAAATAATATACTAATAACACCAAACGGTCAAATGGTGCATCCACAGCAAAAATAGGGAAACCTTGGGGCCTAATTATGCGAGATTCAAAACAGCTACAGAGTCGAAATTAAGCAACGATAATTACGGTAGATAGTACACAAGTGGTTACTACTATTAAAGTTTCATTAACCAGATGGCGTCCAGAATTCATCATTGCAGTAAAGGTAGAAGGCAATAGAAAGTTCAGAGAAGTGAATCTGGGTCGGATGATGCACACTCAACAAATTAATGGCTTCAGCAGCAAATTTATACTGACAATTTTGGAGACCACTTCATCAACAGCCACTACCCAACCCCATTTTCGTCATAATATAAGGCCGGGTGAACAGTCCTCGGAAAAGTGAACTGACTTGGCAACACCCTGCACAGCTTGCAGAGAGGTCTTACCACAATACTCAATGACCAACGACTCTAGCTTATGTGCACGTTTCAGTTCAGCCACTCCAACATCAGTCACGAGATGACACGCCCGAAGTGTGAGATTACTCAAGCATGGGGTACGCGCAATGAAGTGCATCCCAGCATCAGTTAGCGCGTGACACAATATAAGCTCGAGTGTCTCCAGATGTGGTGAGGATGAGAGGGCCTTCATCCCCTCGGTATTAAGGAAGTTGGCGGTGTTTAGGACAAGAACACGAATTGGGCAGGACCTAATGAGTGCCAGAAAACCCTTCTGTGTAAATCCTGTTTCTGATAGCCAGTCAGGAGAGCATCCTGTAAATCTGAGGTCTACAACCTCAAGCATAGGACAGTTGAGGGCAAGAGAGTAAAGGCTGATATCAGTAAATGACGTCCTGGCATCATCATAGAAGCGCTGAAGTGATAGCCAAAGTGAGATGCTTTTAAGGTTGCTGCAGCTCCGGGATAATGCAATCATGTCATTGTCATTTAGCGCCTGAACATACTCAAGGGTAAGGTTCTCCAATGCTTTACACTTCCCTAGGATAACACGAAGTCCTATTTCTGGCCAGGTCTTAATATTTGCCAACCTTAAATCCTTCAAACTCTCACAGCAGAAACCAAATATATCCATGCTGTGAGCATCATACAAGGCATCATAGAACTCACTTGTATAAAGATCAAATAATCCCCTCTTCCTCTCAAACTCAAACTTCTTGAGCTTCATCCAGCCTGAACCAAGCTTTAGGAGGTCATGGTGATTGATTCCTTTGCAATTCTTCACTACAAGTTCTTCCAACGATCCATCCCTACCAAGGTATTCCAGCCACTCTACGCTATCGATTTCCCTGCAATCAATAAGGTGGAGAGCAGATAGATTCGTGCAACCAACTGCAACCGAGAAAAGCCCAACTGAAGTTATTTGCGGCATGGAGTTCAGCCTGAGAGACACCAATTTCTTGCAATAAGCTAAGCAACGGAGCCCAGAGTCATCGACGTATGCGCATGAGCTTAAGGTGAGGTCAGTCAGTAAGGAACAGTGAGATGAAAACACAAGAAGGCCTTTGTTGTCCAACTGATTTCCATGTCCAGGTATCCAACCAGAGTAATCAATTTCCACTTTCCGCAAATTTGGGAACCGAGCACACAATGATGTCAGTGCTTTTGTAGCAGTGCAAAGACTGGAACCAACACGGATAGCACCCCTTTGATTCCCCTCTATCGTGTAGAGCCGCTTTGACACCAGGGAAAGAGAATTCAGATCATTTGTCCTGGTGATCTTCGTAATAATCTCTGTCACCAGAGCTTCCGGTAGGTCCTCCATCAAGCAAATTCAGCTGTACCAATCAAGTAATATCAAGGTTCAGAAAACAACCAAAGAGCTGGACTAAAGCTAATGATATATATAAGAGTAAAGCACGTGAATAGATTGATATAACACTGGCATCACTAATCCTGGGGAAGAATATACTGGTGAACTTTGAGCATTTACTGCATCCATCCAAAACTTATGTCTTCTTTATAAGAATGGAGATTAATTGAACTATCTAGCAACTTATCTATCCCAAGATTGATAGCAAGAAACTGTGAAGATACGAGCCACATCACTAAATTAAACTACCGCCATAAGAAGCAGAGCCTGGATAAGAAATGAACGAACAGAATACAAAGAAACAAACTAGTTCTTTTTAAACTGAGTAATTGACGCAAGCAACTCCCCAAGACAAGACTCGTGTGCTGAATCTGAACCTACTTGTATGGAGGCACCTAATTAATCACATGAAAATTAGCACTTGTAACTCCCGGTGAAGAAAGTAGGGATTTAAACCGAAAAGAATTAGAGATGATTTTCTGCTAAGACCACACGAGGTTGATCCCCACCTGTAGTTGGTGCTTACAAATTCACAAGAAGCAACGTCAGGTTATCACTCTGCACCACAGCGTCTCCTTAAATCATCGGCTGATGACTCCACAGGGTGCAGTATCTGTTTCACCTAGAAATACTACAGTATTTGCTGCAACCCTAGAATATTACTCAAGTGCACGAAGCTTAATTTCTATACCCAGGACAATGGGCTCACAACGTTAACTTTAAAACGGATCAAGAAAGGCGAATCGACAAAACCATTTCCATGTCGAATCGGGGAATCAACGAACAGGGGCGAGGAGAACCGAGAAACGGCGGTACCTTCCGCGCGACCAGGGGAAAGAAGCAGCGGGGCCGTAGGAGGGTACCTCCGCCGCCGCCGTCAATCGATCAGCCTGGTCGGCAGCGGAGGAGAGTGCTTCGTTTTCAGATTTGGGGGAGAGTGATAAACCCTAGCATCGCTCACCTGGGCAAGTCTGAACTCTGAAGCATTGGGCCACTAGTGGGTGCTGCGACCCATTAACTGGTACAAATCATTTTTTCCTTTTCCCAAAAGAAACAAATCTTTTTTATAAATCTTAAAAATATATATATATCGTAATTTCGCATACACATTCCAAATATTAATTGAAATTTCCAGGTTCTGTATAGAGTGTTCATGTGTGCAAAATAAATGGTCATGTGTTATTGTGGTTTAAAGATATGCTATTGCATGAGACAAAATGTTCACGTGTTGCAAGAAACTTCATATGTATTTGAAATAAATGTTTGTTTTTTAAAATAATTGTATTTATATTTAAGTATCTTATATGTAAACATGATGGCTCGTATGTTGTACGAAAAAACGTTCACATGTCAAAATAAAAGTTCACACGCTCGATAAAAATTACCGCATATTTGCAAAACTATATATGTGAAATAAATGTTTATATACCTTTAAAAATTCATATTTTTGAAAGATGTTCATGTTTAAAAAAAGATATATGTCTCATAAAATTATCATGTATTTACCTAAAACATAAATAGAAATAAGAAATTAATAAAATAGTAAGAAACAAAAATAAGAAGAATAATCTTGTTATTGTCAATTTTGTTGTGATTTAAGGAACACGGAGGAGTCAAGGAACATCGTCCCCGCACTCTCCTTGGAGGACGCCCACGTGTGGTCTCAGAATGGCACATCGCGACCACTGGGAGCACCTTCGTCCGACAATGACGGAGACGCAGGGCCCAGCGGCGGGGTCAAGGCCGAGCCCGGCTGGGCTGAAGTTACAGGCTGCGCTAGATTAGGTTTAGTTTTTTTAAGTTTATCTAAAATTCGTTCAAAATTGTAAATTTACTATATATTTGAATGAAATCTATCAAATTTCGTGTTTGAACGTCGTTTAAAAAAAATGTGTTGGCGTCGCAACTGGGGAGCAGCACACCCAATAGCCCACGGCATGTCCGAACGGTGCCAATAGCGCCTGCCTGGCGCTGCAACCGAACACGGTTTGGTCGCCGCGAGTGGAGATGCTCTAAAGGAGCAACATTTCTCTTGTGATTCGTGAAGGAGCTGCTGCCTCTGTAAAAAGGACACTTGTCTCAGTATTTCCGTCTGGATTTAACGCATAAGCAGCGACGAGCTGTCATGTTACTAAACGAAAAGGATTCAGAAAATCAGAACCCTCCTTTGAGCTGTGTGTTGGATTTAAAATTTCAGGATCCTTATCTCCTATACTGACGAACCAAGCAAACACATGAATCCCAATATCTCATCCCTCAAGTCTTAATTTCTGCTACTTTCATACTCACCATACTCTTGATAAGTGAACAGAAATGCGAACTCCTCATAAAGGTTCAAACATAAATGTTGTTGAGTGGTGGATGCCTAGAGCGATGTGACTACATGTAATTAGCACACAGCTATGCTATATGCCTTCAGTAGACCTCCAATTTCAGTTTTTCATGAACTTCGGGTCATTTTGGAATCTAAACATGTCCATCGAAACTTTGACCATTATTACTACATAGATCCATACAAAAATTCCCACACATTTTCTTAAATAATATAGTACTAATAACACCAAACGGTCAAATGGAGCATCCACAGCAAAAATAGGGAATTTTGGGGCTTAATTATGCCAGATTCAAAACAGCTACAGAGAGTTGAAATTAAGCAACGGTAATTACAGTAGATAGTAAGTGGTGACTACTATTAAAGTTTCCTTAATCAGATGTTGTCCAGTATTCATCATTGCAGTAAAGGTAGAAGGCAATAGCTGGAAAGTTCAGAGAAGTGAATCTGGGTCGGATGATGCACACTCAACAAATTAACGGCTTCAGCAGCAAATTTATACTGACAATGTTGGAGACCACTTCATCAATAGCCACCACCCAAACCCATTTTCGTCATAAGGGAGGGTGACCAGTCCTTGGAAAAGTGAACTGACTTGGCAACACCCTGCGCACCTTGCAGAGAGATCTCACCACAATACTCAATGACCAACGACTCTAACTTATGTGCACGTTTCAGTTCAGCCACTCCAACATCAGTTACCTGATGACACGCCCGAAGTGTGAGATTACTCAAGCATGGGGTGTGCGCGATGAAGCGCATCCCAGCATCAGTTAGGGCGTGACACAATATAAGCTCGAGTGTCTCCAGATGAGGTGAGGATGAGAGGGCCTTCATCCCCTCGTCATTAAGGAAGTTGGCGGTATTTAGCACAAGAACACGAATTGGGCAGGACTGAATGAGTGCCAGAAAACCCTTCTGTGTGAATCCTGTTTCTGATAGGTAGTCAGGAGAGCATCCTGTAAATCTGAGGTCTACAACCTGAAGCATAGGACAGTTGAGGGCTAGAGAGTAAAGGCTGATATCAGTAAATGACGTCCTGGTATCATCATAGTAGCGCTGAAGTGAGAGCCAAAGTGAGATGCTTTTAAGGTTGCTGCAGCTCCGGGATAATGCAATCATGTCATTGTCATTTAGTGCCTGAACATACTCAAGGGAAAGGTTCTCCAATGCTTTACACTTGCCTAGAACAGCACGAAGTCCTATTTCTGGCCAGGTCTTAATATGTGCCAACCTTAAATCCTTCAAACTCTCACAGCAAAAATCATATATATCCATGCTGTGAGCATCATATGAGGCATCATAGAACTCACCTGAAAAAAGATTATCTCTTCCTCTCTTCCTCTCAAACTCAAACTTCTGGAGCTTCATCCATCCTGAACCAAACTTTAGGAGGTCATGGTGATTGATCCCTTGACAATTCTTCACTACTAGCTCTTCCAAAGATCCATCTCTACCAAGGTATTCCAGCCACTCTACGCTGTCGATTTCCTCGCAATCAATAAGGTGGAGAGCAGATAGACTCGTGCAACCAACAGCAACCGAGAAAAGCCCAACTGAAGTTATTTCTGGCATGGAGTTCAGCCTGAGAGACAACAATTTCTTGCAATAAGCTAAGCAATCAAGCCCAGAGTCATCGATGTATGCGCAGAAGCTTAAGGTGAGATCAGTCAGCAAGGAACAGTGAGATGAAAACACAAGAAGGCCTTTGTTGTCCAACTGATTTCCATGTCCAGGTATCCAACCAGAGTAATTGATTTCCACTTTCCGCAAATTTGGGAACCGGGCACACAATGATGTCAGTGCTTTTGTAGCAGTACAAAGACCGGAACCAACACGGATAGCACCCCTTTGATTCCCTTCTATCGTGTAAAGCTGCTTTGACACCAGGGAAAGAGAATTCAGATCACTTGTCCTAGTGATCTTCTTGATAATCTCTGTCCCCAGAGCCTCCGGTAGGTCCTCCATCGAGCAAATTCAGCTGTACCAATCAGGTAATATCAAGGTTCAGAAAACAACCAAAGAACTAGACTAAAGATTAGTGATATATCAGACTAAAGCATGTGAATATATTGAGATCACACTGGCAGCACTAATCACGAAGAATATACTGATGAACTTAGAGCATTTGTTGCATCGATCCAAAACTTATGTCTTCTTTGTAAGAATGGAGATTAATTGAATTATCTAACACCTTATACTATCCCAAGATTGATAGCAAGAAATCTACAAGCCACATCATTAAATTAAACTAATGCCATAAGAAGCCGAGCCTGGATAACAAATGAACGGAGAAGAAAATACAAAGAAACAAACTAGAACTGACACAAGCAACTCCTCGAGACAAGACAAAGAGACAAATTAGCACTTGCAGCTCCCGGGGAAGAAAGTAGGGATTTAAACCGAAACAATTTAGAGATGATTTTCTACTAGATCACGCCGATTTTTATTTATTTGGGAACTTCACTAGGTGAGACTAGAGGATCCCGACCTGTAATTGGTTGCTTACAAATTCACAGGAAGCGACGTCAGGTTACCACCTGACGACACACCACAGCGTGTCTCTTCAAATCAACAACTGATGACTCCACAGGGAGCAGTAGTCAATCGATAACGACAATCTAATATCTATTCAACGGTTCAACCAGAAGTCGTCCAGAAATGATGTTTGCTGCAACCCTAGCTAGTACTCAACTGCAAAAGGCTCAATTTCTTCCTAGGGTAATGGCTTTACAGCATTAACTTCAAAACGGATGATACTGCCGGTTTTCCCCGTCAACAAAGCGAATCGAAAAAACCATGTACAATTGTACATATCGAATCTGTGAACCAAAGAGCAGGGGTGAGGAGAAGGGGAGAGAAACGGCGGTACCTTGCGCACGACCGGGAGAAAGAAGCCGCGGAGGAGGGTATCTTGCCGCCGGTCGATCAGCCTGGTCCGCAGCGGAGGAGACTGCTAAACCCTAGCCGGAGGAGGCCGCCGCTCGGCCGCTGCTATTTTCTAGCGGAGGAAGATGAGGTCGGCCAATTTCTGCTGTAGCGGCGCATCGCTCACCCACAAGTTATTGGGCCACTAGTTGGTGCTGCGACCCATTTATTACAGAAACAGATCATTTTTCTTTTTCCCAAAAGAAACAAATCTTTTTTATAAATATTAAGAAATATTTATATCGTAATTTCCCATAACCATTTAAAATTTGAATCAAATTTTCCAGGTCTTGCATAAAGTGTTCATGTGTAACATATAAATGGTCATGTGTTATTGTGTTTTTTATAAAAAAAATTAAAAGGATACGTCCGAGCGGACGCATCGGTTTCAAAAAGGAGAGGCCAAGCGGCCCATTACAACGCGTTTAGGCACATGCGCCAAAAACGTCAATCCACAAGCAGAAAGAAAAAAGGATCACTCGCCAACCCTCCACGTGTCTACGGGTTCTAAGCTACCCCTAAACATCCTCGCTGCCCGCCAGAGGTCAGCCTCGGCCTCCACCATACTAATGGCAGTCTCTACTGAAGGCCTGTGTCCTTGGAAGACCACTCCGTTCCTATGTCTCCACAAGCTCCAGCAGATCAAGTTGATCGCCGTCCACAAGTCCTTCTCATCGTGACCTCCCGGGGCCCTGGCCGGTAACCAATCCACTAGACGATCATCGTGGGCAGGTGATGACTCCCAAGTGCAGGAGATCAATTGTAGTACCTTTCGATTAGAAAAGGTTGTCGAACCCACGAGGAGCTGAAGGTATTGGTTAGCAAGATTGATAAATAAAACAATAAAAGATGCAAGTGTTTTTGGTATTTTTGGTTGTATAGTTGCAATGCAGAAAATAAATAGTAGCAAGTGGAAGCTCTCAATGAGAGAAAGCCCAATCCTCTTATGTGGCAAGAGGACAAGCTCAAGTGATGTGTAACTTATATGTGGAAAACGTTCCCGAGGGCGGCATGGATATTGCTAGGCATAGAGATTTATTAAACAACACGTTGAATATCTTGTCAAGTTTTAATCTTCTTTGGACGGAGCCATAATTAGGTATAGCTAAATAAATAAATTACAACCCCTTATTATGGATCATGTGGCCAAGTAAATGACTGCAGAGGAATTATTAAGACATAATGTCCCACCCTAGCATTACACTCTAATGTCCCCGATACTAATACCCTCATAATATAACTTCATGACTCGGTCTCAGATTTACATGTCCTCCCAAATCTCCCTCAATTCATTATACTACGGTGTTCTCCTATGAGCCCATATAGGTGAAGTGTTGTGCAGTCGACGTTCGCACAACACCATCGTAGAATCACATAAAAGATAAACTCTTGACAAAATACCAACACATGTTATATATAAATCATTGCCAATTCATCATATGCCCTCAGGAACATATGTGAATGATGTCTACGCACGATTCTATTCTTGTAGACAGTGTTGGGCCTCCAAGAGCAGAGGTTTGTAGAACATCATCATGTTTCCCTTAAGTGAATCACCCAAGGTTTATCGAACTCAGGGAGGTAGAGGTCAAAGATATCCCTCTCAAGCAACCCTGTAATTAAGATACAAGAAGTCTCTTGTGTCCCCAACACACCCAATACACTTGTCAGATGTATAGGTGCACTAGTTCGGCGAATAGATAGTGAAATACAAGTAATATGGATGATTATAAGTAGTAATTGCAATCTGAAATAAAAATGGCAGCAAGCAAACATGTAGCAGAACTTGTTGTAAACGGTGTTTCAATGCTTAGAAACAAGGCCTAGGGATCATACTTTCACTAGTGGACATTCTCAACAATGACAACATAATTGAATAAATAAATGCTACTCTCAAACACTCTCTTGTTGGATAACGAACACCATTCATTGCGTAGGGCTGCAAAAGCACACCTCAAGTCGGAGTAAACAAACACCACAACGTCATAAAGGAGTCACACACGATGCGCACACTGTCACCTTCACACCGTGGAGAGTGACTCCGGAGTTCATATTAAAGTAACCTCTAGAGTGGCATAATAGATAAAGAGTAACATCTACTTATTCAACTAGATTACAAAGCTCATGATCACATAAATATCACACCATGGGAGAGAGAGATAAACCACACAGCTACCGGTAGAGCCCTCATCCTCGGGGGAGAACTACTCCCTCCTCATCATGAGAGGCAGCAACAGCGATAAGATGGCGGTGGAGTCGATGGAGATGGCTCCGGGGGCACTTCCCCGTCCCGGCAAGGTACCGGAACAGAGACTTCTGTCCCCCGAAACTTGTCGTCGATGGCGGCGGCGCTGCGGAACCCTTGGTGGAATATGACTGATGTTTTTCGGGTTTTCGCGTCGGAGGGAATAAATAGGCGAAGGGGCAATGTCGGTGGAGGCCCGAGGCCCGCTCCCCACATGGCGGTGCGACAGGGGGCCTACCCGCGCCATGGGGTGGGGACGGCGCCTCGGTGCCCCCTTCGTCTCTCCTTCGGACTTCTTGAACGTGTCGGGAAAAATAGAACCTGTCAATTTGTTTCGTCCAATTCCGAGGATATTTGCAGAACAGCTTTTCTGAAACCAAATACAGCAGAAAACAGGAACTGGCACTGTGGCATCTTGTTAATAGGTTAGTCCCAGAAAATGCATAAAAATGCATGAAGTGTGAATAAAACATGTAGCAATTGGTATAATATAAGCATGGAACATAAGAAATTATAGATACGTTGGAGACGTATCAAGCATCCCCAAGCTTAGTTCTACTCGTCCTCGAGTAGGTAAAACGATAACAACAAATAATTTCTTAGGTGACATGCTACCACATAATCTTGATCAAATAATATTGTAAAGCATATGTCATGAATGAAGTGACTCAAGGCAATGGTCTATAGTTTGCTAACAAATAGATAATGAGTAAACACTGAATCATATAAGCAAAAGCTTTTCATAAATAGTACTTTCAAGACAAGCATCAAAAAGTTTTGCATAAGAGTTAACTCATAAAGCAATAGATTCTAAGTAAAAGGCATTGAAGCAACACAAAGGAAGATTAAGTTTCAGCAATTGCTTTCAACTTGTAACTTGTATATCTCATGGATAATTGTCAACACAAAGCAATATAATAAGTGCAATAAGTAAACATATAAGAATTGTTGCACACAAAGTTGACACAAGTGTTTGCTTCAGGGATAGAAAGGAGTAGGTAAACTGACTCAACAATAAAGTAAAAGATAGGCCCTTCGCAGAGGGAAGCAGGGATTAAATCATGTGCTAGAGCTTTTTAAGTTTTGAAAACATATAGAGAGCATAAAGTAAGTGTTTGAGAGGTGTTTGTTGTTGTCAACGAATGGCAGTGGGCACTCTATCCCCTTGTCACCCACTTTCAAGAGCGGCTCCCATGAAGGACGTTATTTCTACCCAAGGGTAGATCATCCCTCTTCTCTTTTGTTTACACATGCATATTTATAAATTGGTATGACACTCCTCCCAACCTTTGCTTACACAAGCCATGGCTAACCGAATCCTCGGGTGCCTTCCAACAATCACATACCATGGAGGAGTGCCTATTTGATAGTTTAACATTTTGGATTTGCTTCTGATAAATCATTGGCAAACATGTGAAGAGAATCAAATGGTTAAATGTAATTAATTGGGACTGGGCACCCCATTTGCCAGCTCTTTTTGCAAGTTATTGGATAAGCGGATGTATATGCCACTAGTCCATTGGTGAAAGTCTGTCATGAATAAATGACAAGGTGATAGAGTAAACGCCACATACTTCCTCATGAGCTATAAAACATTGACACAAATAAGGAGTAATAGTTTTGAATAGTTTAAAGGTAGCACATGAAGTATTTACTTGGAATGGCAGAAAATACCACATAATAGGTAGATATGGTGGACACAAATGGCATGGGTTTTGGCTCAAGGTTTTGGATGCACGAGAAGTATTCCCTCTCAGTACAGAGTTTAGGCTAGCAAGGTTGTTTGAAGCAAACACAAGTATAAACCGGTACAGCAAGACTCACATGAAAACATATTGCAAGCATTATAAGACTCTACACTGTCTTTCCTTGTTGCTCAAACACTTTTACCAGAAAATATCTAGACCTTAGAGATACCAATCATGCAAACCAAATTTCAACAAGCTCTACGGTAGTTCTTTACTAATAGGCTTTTAACTACATGATGCAAGAGCTTAAACATGAAATACTTGAGAGCTCAAAACAATTGCAAAGTGTCAAATAAAACAAGACAATGATCTATATGATGTCTTTTCGATATACCATCTACCACATGTTGCATTTTCTGTTTCCAACCAAACACCAATCAACTTATTTCAACAAAAACTCTCCAATAATTTACAAATGAAACAAGAGAGTACTACTCTACAAAATTAACAGCTCTAAAAGAGATGCATGAAAAACAGGAGCTAAAAGCATAGCAGTAGCTAGATAAGAATACTCAAAAGATATAAGTGAAGAATATGAGTATTCACATGAAAAAGCGGAGCGTGTCTCTCTCCCACACAAGAATGCTAGGATCCAACTTATTCAGAAAATAAAAACAACAAAGCAAAAATAAAAGCACACAGACGCTCCAAGTAAAATACATAAGATGTGGAAGAATTAAAATATAGTTTCACTAGAGATGACCTGATAAGTTGTTGATGAAGAAGGGGATGCCTTGGGCATCCCCAAGCTTAGACGCTTGAGTCTTCTTGAATATTGCTGGGATGACCCACGGGGGCATCCCCAAGCTTAGGCTTTTCACTCTTCTTGATCACATCATATCATCCTTCTCTTGCTCCTTGAAAACTTCCGCCACACCAAACTCAAAGTAATTCTCATTAGAGGGTTAGTGCATAATCAAAAATTCTCATATTCTGTAATGACACAATCATTACCAAAGCTTCTGGACATTACCACTGATGTTTTATGGAGCAAAGAAATCCACTCAAACATAGTAAAAGAGAATGCAAAATAAAAGGCAGAATCTGTCAAAAACAGAACAGTCTGGAAAGACGAATTTTTTCGAGGCACTTAAGTTGCTCAGATGGAAAAGTCCAAATAATGAAAGTTGCGTACATATATGAGGATCATGCGTGATTTTTTCAGAATTTTTGATTTTTCTGAGTGAATAAGCTCAAAACGTGGACAGCAAAAATCTGTCACTGCGCAGAAATCCAAATCTAGCATCAACTTTCATAAGACTTTACTTGGCACAACAATGCAATAAAATAAAGATACAAAGGAGTTGTTACAGAAGTAAAAAGCTCCTTGACTCAAATAAAAGAAAATTGCAGAAATAAAAACATGGGTTGTCTCCCACAAGCGCTTTTCTTTAAAGCCTTTTAGCTAGGCATGAAATTTTGATAATGCTCTCATATGATAAGAGTTGAATATAAGAGAGCATCAAAAGCAAATATAAACACATTTAAGTCTAACCCACTTCCTATGCAAAGGAATCTTGTAAGAAAAAAATTATTGAAGCAAAAGTGACTAGCATAGAAAGCAAAACAAGTGCAACTTCAAAATTTCAACAAAAGAGAGGAGACTTAATATTATTGAGATATATGAAGCCATGTCTCCCTCTCTCATAAAAACTTTCAGTAGCATCATTGATAAAATCCACAATATAACCATCACATGAAACATTCTTACCATGATCCATATGCACAAAAGTATCAATATTTTCCACACAAGAAAAGTTCTTCTCATTAATAACAATGGGAGCAGGATCATCATAAAGAACTCGAACATGATAGACAAGTTGTATATTAAAGGGATGGTTTTGGGTAATCCCTCCATAACTATGACAAGTTTCATGAGGATGATTGTAATTATAACCTATGTCATAGTATTCTTTATAATAATTATCAAAGACTGGAGGCATAGTATCATCATAAGCAATAGAATAGTTATCTTCCAAAGTGTGTTCATCTGTAAACATATCATCACTTTTACTAGAAGGAGATGTATCAAACATATAATCAGCAGTAGCAAAAGGATTTTCAAACACATCACTAGGAGGAGAGGTCTCAGATATATAATTATTACTAGCAAAAGGATTTTCAAACACCTCATCCCCAAGCTTAGAGCTTTTCATATCATCATTGGAAGAAACATGGATAGTACTAATAGTATGGCAATTATTAACATCATCATTTTCAGAATTGGTACCCCAAAGATTTTCAATATCAAAAGTAGTTTCATTTTCCCAATCATGATCACTACAATAAATAACAGGCATAGGAACATCATCTAATTCGGACTCATCAGCAAAAACTACAATAGGAGCAACATGTTTAGGGGAAGATACCGTTTCCTCTCTCCTTTTACTCCTCTTCTTCTTCTTCTTCTTCTTCTTCTTCCCTCTTCTTTTTATCTTTAGGAGGGAGAGGTTTGAAAGGAAGCTTCTCCACATAACCTGGTTTATTGTTAGAAACAACAGAAGAAACTTGGGAGGATTCCTCTCTTTCATTAATAAGAACAAAACACATATTAGTCCTGTCATATTTTGGTAAAGTCTCATCTTTTATAATATTTTGTATGTAAGTATTTGCGTGGCAATTATCAACACAATAAAGATGACATGCATGCAGGACACTATTTATATCAAAAGCACTCATATCTACCAAAGAAGTTTTTCTTGATAACTCTTCACACCCCAAAAATAATGTAAGTTCATCATGCTGATTAGGAGTGATCATGTCATCACAATATAAACTCGCAGTACTCATAGGATTCGAAAGACTATTATCATAGCCCGAGCATTGAAAATTTAAATGACCCACTTTATAGCAAAGTTCACAAATAAAAGGATAGGGCACAAACTTTTTCACCAAGATCATCAAGAGCTCTGTTCCACGTTCTAGTTTTTTCATTCCTATGATGGATACAATATTCATCTTCGATTTGATTCTTTTCACAAGGTCTAAGTGCTCCACAAAAATTAACATGCTTATAAGAAATAGTATTTTCAGAAGTTTGAGCATGTTTATTACAATCATTAATAACAATCATTTTTCATGCAAGTGTCTTTGAAAGGTTCATGATACATGTCCCAAGGAACATTAATATGAGAAGCAAAGGTTCTACAACAATCAACAATAATTTGAGAATCAAGACCATAATTAGCACTAAGCTTTGAAAACCAGCAGTTTCAACGAAAGACTTAATGCATTCATATTCATAGTTTATACCTGATCCTTTACCTTTGTCGTTCTCCCAATCTTCAGTATTGCTTTGAATTCTTTCAAGAAGATCCCATCTAGCTTCAACCTTCTTACTTGTGAAAGAACCCTGTGAACATGCATCTACATAATCCTTGTAATGACCTGAAAGCCTTGCATAAAAATTAGTAACAATTATTTCCTCAGAAAGCTCATGGTTAGGACATTTGAGTATTAATTTTTCAGCCTTCCCCAAGCTTGAGCAATGCTTTCTCCATCATGAGGGTAAAAATTATAAATGTAATTCCTATCTAGATGCACTTCATGAAGAGGATAAAATTTAGAGTAAAAGAGAGATTCAAGCTGTTTCCAATTCGAAGGTTGTTCATCCAGCAGCCTATACCATTCCTTTGCTTTGTCCTTAAGTGACAATGGAAATAGTTTCCTCATGACATTTTCTCTTGATAAACCTGCAACCTTAAATAACTCACAAAGTTCTGTAAGTTTCGACAAGTGAGCACTTGGATGGACTGATCCATCCCCTGCATACTGATCATTCATAACCCTTTCAACAATTTTCATAGGTATTTTAAAAGAAATACTTTCAACAGGTGGATTTGGAATATCACAAGCATCATTCGAATTATCACATATGGGAGACAAACTATCATCAGAGCAAATTTTCTCCTCTAAAGCTGGGAACTAAAAAGATCATTTTCATAAAAACTAGCTTCCCCAAGCTTAGACTTTTCCATAGCATTAGCAATAATGGTGTTCAAAGAATTCATACTAATAACATTACTACCACTATTATGCAAACAAGCCTCCATAGGTTTTTTAATTTTCTCTTCAAAAGCATCATGTCCTAATTCAATATAAAGTTCATAAAGATCTCTAATTTTTTTGTTGTTTTCCATTAAGCCTAACTAGTGAAAATAAAAACAAGAAACAAAAAGAAATAATTGCAGAATCTAAAGGAGATACCTTCCAACACTTACCTCCCCGGCAACGGCGCCAGAAAATAGCTTGATGTCTACGCACGCTTCTATTCTTGTAGACAGTGTTGGGCCTCCAAGAGCAGAGGTTTGTAGAACAGCAGCAAGTTTCCCTTAAGTGAATCACCCAAGGTTTATCGAACTCAGGGAGGTAGAGGTCAAAGATATCCCTCTCAAGCAACCCTGCAATTAAGATACAAGAAGTCTCTTGTGTCCCCAACACACCAATACACTTGTCAGATGTATAGGTGCACTAGTTCGGCGAAGAGATAGTGAAATACAAGTAATATGGATGATTATAAGTAGTAATTGCAATCTGAAATAAAAATGGCAGCAAGCAAACATGTAGCAGAACTTGTTGTAAACGGTGTTTCAATGCTTAGAAACAAGGCCTAGGGATCATACTTTCACTAGTGGACACTCTCAACAATGACAACATAATTGAATAAATAAATGCTACTCTCAAACACTCTCTTGTTGGATAACGAACACCATTCATTGCGTAGGGCTGCAAAAGCACACCTCAAGTCGAGTAAACAAACACCACAACGTCATAAAGGAGTCACACACGATGCGCACACTGTCACCTTCACACCGTGGAGAGTGACTCCGGAGTTCATATTAAAGTAACCTCTAGAGTGGCATAATAGATAAAGAGTAACATCTACTTATTCAACTAGATTACAAAGCTCATGATCACATAAAGATCACACCATGGGAGAGAGAGATAAACCACATAGCTACCGGTAGAGCCCTCAGCCTCGGGGGAGAACTACTCCCTCCTCATCATGAGAGGCTGCAACAGCGATGAAGATGGCGATGGAGTCGATGGAGATGGCTCCAGGGGCACTTCCCCGTCCCGGCAAGGTACCGGAACAGAGACTTCTGTCCCCCGAAACTTGTCGTCGATGGCGGCGGCGCTGCGGAACCCTTGGTGGAATATGACTGATGTTTTTAGGGTTTTCGCGTCGGAGGGAATAAATAGGCGAAGGGGCGATGTCGGTGGAGGCCCGAGGCCCGCTCCCCACATGGCGGCGCGGTAGGGGGCCCACCCGCGCCATGGGGTGGGGACGGCGCCTCGGTGCCCCCCTTCGTCTCTCCTTCGGACTTCTTGAACTGGTCGGGAAAAATAGGAACTTGGCAATTTATTTCGTCCAATTTCGAGGATATTTGCAGAACAGCTTTTCTGAAACGAAAAACAGCAGAAAACAGGAACTGGCACTGTGGCATCTTGTTAATAGGTTAGTCCCAGAAAATGCATAAAAATGCCATGAAGTGTGAATAAAACATGTAGCAATTGGTATAATATAAGCATGGAACATAAGAAATTATAGATACGTTGGAGACGTATCAGGGAACTACTCACAACGTGCAAACATGATGATATTCAGTGGCATAAGTGGTACAACACAATCTGAAAATATAACTTCACCACCAAATAATGACATGTACTCAATCACAAACATGAATAGTAGCACAAGACAAGTATCTAGGGTATAGCAACTCTCAAACTACAAGGGGAACGGAGTGGATCATGGTGATGATGATGGAGATGGTGTTGGTCTTGATGGGGGTGATGATGTAGAGGCCTCCTCCCACGCCAAGGAGGAGAGGTGATGACAATGACGATGATTTCCCCCTTCTCCGGAGCTCCGGAGCAGCAGGATCTAATCCCCCTCGGAGGGAGTCAGGAGTTTCGCCGCGGCCGCGGCCGCGGATGGACTAGGAAAAATTAGGTCTTAACTTTTAGGGTGAGACGAAGGCATCCATAAAAAGCCCCAGGCGAGGAGGTGCCCGAGGCTCAACTTGGTGGGTCCCACGCGGCCAGGTACATGGGCCGCGTGGGCCCCCTTGTTTTGGGCCTCATGGCTCTCCTCTCTTAGGTCTTCTTCCCACTGCCTTTCTCCCGATGAAAAACTGACGTGGTATTTTTCCTTTTATTATTTGGGTCCCTGTAGCTCCTGAAACAATAAAAACAAGAAAAAGGAGGTTTTCTGCCTCCCAGAAATTAAATACCAAAAATAGGGACTTTGTATAAAAGTCTCCTAAATCATCTAAAACATGTAAAAACAATGATATACCAATGCAAATAACATTCTAATATGATACTAAAAGTTGTATAAATGATGATATAAAATGCACGTATCAACTCCCTCAAGCTTAAACCTTTACTCGTCCTCGAGTAAGGACATAGATCATTACATGCATCAATGGACTTATGGTTGATAAATAAATACGAGCATTGTATCATCATCATATTCAGTTGCAAGATAAGATTAATGAACTAAAACTCATACACATGAGGGCAACATAAGTAGAACTCTAGCAATCACCCCTTACTTTTGAAAGCAAATAACCATTGTATGTTGGACAATCGAATCATATATTTTTCACATGCTTTTGCTCTTCATGGCAAGCATTATAATCTTTTATATTTTGCTAAAATTTAAAGACAAGATAAACTCTTATTGGATAACAAGTTCAAAGAAGACAAATGAAAAGATAGATAGATGTAAAAATTGTTGTCACCCTTGTTTCTCTAGTAACTAGTGCAAACTTTAGTAATGGATATCTCAATCAAGTTACTATGCTCCATACAACCTTTATCTTACACTTTCCATGGCTAACTGAAACTTCAGGTGCCTTCCTTTTCATACACATTCAAGAGCATAAGTATTGAAATGTCCATGATCATTAATTTGCTCAAAAGATACTAGATTCTAACAATAGTGTTTTATATCCTTTTCATTAACCTTTCTCAACTTTTTATCCTACAAGACTATATCTCAACCTTAAACCATTGATTCCAAGTCATATTGACTCTTTTACTTATTTTATGATGAGATGATTCTACAATTGTCCAACACACTCAAGTTAATTAATTTCAAGGCAAGATGTGACTGAAACTCTAAATATGCCACGCTCATTTGCATGAGTGTTACCCATCAATCTCCAAAAAAGAGAATTATGGATGACACCATACTTTAATATTCATTGATAAACCATAAGATAGAGATACATGATAATGCTCCATGAGCTCACACACGCCTAAGAGATATTGATAACTAAACGATAAAAACAAAACACACCATGACTAGATAGAAACGATAAACTAGTAAAGATAAAGACTAGGTGGAACTCCCCCAAGCTTGACGTCTTGCTAGAACTCCCTCTCTTCTTTCTTCTTGTCTTCATAATAATTTTCTTCAAGATCTCCAATGATGCTCATCATAAGGTTGTAGGCTTGTTCAAACTTGCTTGCAACTTCTCCCAGTTTTTGCATGAGATTCTTATCCACTGTCTCTTTGCAAGGTTTCCACTCCGGGCTTGGCACCTTCTTGTTGGGGATCTTGCGATCCCATTCACCAGGATAGTTTTCTTGGGTGACACGCCGGAATTCCCTGTCAATAAGAGTAGAAGCCACGTTTCTGCTTGCAAGTGAGAGCCTAGGAACCTTCCCTCCGGTCCTCATGCACGCCGTTTGCCTCTTGTTTCCAAGAGACTGGTTCACTCTCACACCGGCAACATCAATGGGTGAAGGAGGTGCTGTCGCCGGAGGTGCGATGTCGACGGAGGGCTTGTACTCTCCTTCTTCATCTTCTTCCTCCTTCATCTCCTCCTCGTCAAGCTTGTAGTCTTCATCATCGGAGTAGTCCTTCCTCTTTCTCTTCCTCCTCCATATGGACGTGAGGCTGAGACCCTCGAGTTCATCATCATCGTCGTCCATGGAGTAGCATTGGTAGGATCTCCCGAAGACATGGCTAAAAACCTGACAGGCAGAAACAACAAAAGAAAAATCGCTCGAAAGCTCTCGGTGCGAGATTAGATCAGCAAAAAGGGGTATATATTGAGGGTTTTAGGTCAAGACGAAGCGTCGGGATCGAAAACGGGGCGAAAAAGGGACTCCGAGGGGCAAAAGGAGTGGGCCCATGCGACCCCTGTACTGGCCGCATGGGCCCCCTCTTTCCTTCCTCGGGTCTCCGCTTCGTCCAGTTTTCTTGTCCCATACGTTAATTTCCATAAAAAATGACTTCCGTAAAATATTATGCAATTCCGAGAAACTTTCCAACAGTAAAGTTACCTTCTATTGATTTAGGGTTTCTGAAACTGCACGGTTTCTCTCAATTACCTCCTCCGGTGTTTGTAAATGCAACTCTCTGCAATATAAGGTTTAAGGCGTTGTACATTAACTACATGAGGTTTACCTTTCATGTCACCGTGAAGACGGATAGCTCCTGAACGCTACACCTCCTGTATCACTAATGGTCCCTGCCACTGTGAACGCAACTTCCCTGCAGAAAACTTAAAACGAGAGTTGTATAGCAAAACTTGATCACCTACTTTGAATTCCTTCTTAATTTTCTTGTCATGCCAAATTTTAACTTTTTCTTTAAATATTTTAGCATTTTCATAAGCTTCATTCCTCCATTCATCTAGTAGGTTTAAATCAAGAATTCTCTTTTCTCCAGCAGTTTTAAAATCAAAGTTCAATTGTTTAATGCCCATCTAGCATTATGTTCTAACTCAACAGGTAAATGACAAGCTTTTCCATAGACCATTTTATAAGGAGACATTCCCATAGGATTTTTAAAAGCAGTTCTATAAGCCCATAATGCATCATTAATTTTAGTTGGCCAATCAGACCTAGACTTATTGACTGTCTTTTCCAAAATGAGTTTGATTTCCCTATTACTTAATTCAACTTGTCCACTTGTTTGAGGATGATAAGGAGATGCAATTCTATGGTTAACATCATATTTTGCCAAAGTTTTTCTAGGAACACCATGCAAGAAATGAGAACCACCATCAGTAATTAAAACCCTAGGAACACCAAACCTGGGGAAAATGATGTCCTTTAGCATCGTCGTTGCTGTGGCATGATCTGCACTTTTGGTTGGAATTGCTTCCACCCACTTCGTAACATAATCAACTGCAACCAAAATGTGAGTATGCTTTGTCTTTGATTCTGGGAAAGGTCACATATAAAGTCAAAACCCCACACATCAAATGGCTCAAGTGGCAAAGAATAATTCATAGGCATTTCATTTCTCCTACCAATATTTCCTACTCTTTGACATTTATCACAAGATTTAACATATTCAGCACAATCCTTAAATAAAGTAGGCCAATAGAAACCAGATTGTAATACCTTTGCTCCTGTGCGATCTCCTACATGATGCCCTCCATAGGGACTATCATGACAATCTCTTATAATAGCCTGTTGTTCATGCTCAGGTACACAACGTCTAATAATACCATCCACACTTTTCTTATAAAGGAAAGGATCATCCCAAAAATAATGTCTAACATCATAAAAGAATTTCTTTTTTTGTTGATGAGTGAAGTGTGGAGGTAAAATTTTACCAACAATAAAATTTGCATAATTGGCAAACCATGGAGATGCAACTTTAGCACTAGAAACATTAACATTTGCAAGTTGTTCATTAACAAAGCTATCTGTAACACCCCAAGCCAGCTAAGCACTTGGGATGCTACCAAATTTATACATAAAACGTAACTAAGAATTTTTAGAGAAAAATGGACAGAACCTCCTTTGTTTTTAGGGACAACCAGGAGGCAACAATATACAAATATAAACACAAGGAGATAACATATGAACAAGATAGAGGCATCAATCAACAATCAACCATAAATAACTCTCGATTACCACAACTTCATAAAACTTCCAGCCACAAGTAACAACGATGACCATTGCCAACGGGTAGATAACCAACATAGTCTAAGTATCCAAACTTCCACAAGACTACAAGACAAAATATTCATAAGCAAAGTTCCAACATAAGGTGATAAATGAGTGAAACGTGTAGTGATGAAGGTGAAGGTGCTATTCCCATATCTCCCCATGCATGACGTCCTCAAGGTTTACCTAAAAACATGAAAACCAACAAGGGTGAGTATAAAAAATACTCAACAAGTACATACAGAAATAATAAGCTTTGCATAAGACACAACACCAACGATTATCCTTTAACTCTTGATATAGCACAAACATGGACCTGTATGCCTACATGCTCTTTGCTTTCACTTTCTTTGCGTATACCGGTATCGCTTGAGTGGACACCCGTCGGCGTCCACTCACTCCAACTTGTGGAGGCAACCCACAATGTGGGGACCTGAAGGTGCCTACCTCAGTAGGTCACAACACTATGCAATTTCTTTAAGATGATATGCAAAAATGCAAAGACAATTGTATCTTTTTCTCTGTCCACTTCATCTCCACACAACACTATTATCTAGTCACTGGAATAAATAGCAAGTGCTAGACAATAACAGTCGAGTGAGGGGAATCATGCAAAGTATTATACTGTCATGCACTTGCCTCAGCCGCGGGGCATGAACTGTGAATTGTAGGGTTCCGAACCGGAAGTACCAACACCTGATATTGAAACAAATATCACTCTCAATACACATAAACACTTCAAAAGCATACATGCAAAAATATTGAATCGCTCATATGCGCAAGACCATGTCATTAACTTTCAGAAACTAGAATTTCTGTCAACACAGGACAAACCACTAGGTATTTTTATAAGAATTAATTTTCTACACGAAAGCTTGCAAACCAAAGGTGTTCTAACATCAGAAAAACATTCTCTACAACTTTCAGGTTCAGCCCATAATTTAATTCGGATGTTAAAAAGGCCTAAAGATGCAAAGAAGCTCACTGCATCCAGAAACTGTACAGTTCTGGACAGAACGCGAAACTGATCGCTACGAGCAATCTGTTCGACCAAATAGCGCAAAAGAAAATTCTATGGAAAGCCTGAAACATGATTTACAACTTTCGTTCAGATTATAACTTGAAATTATGGGCAGAACAACCCAAAATTATTGGTCTTAAAAGGATGTATAAAACCTGCAGTTGCCTGCAAGTACAGCTTACTGATCTAATTAGCCGCAACTACTAGCACTAGCGTTAGGTTCAAAAGACTCCTCATAAATCCAGATTGATGTCTCACGTAAAAAGCTAGCAAGGAGAAATCTACTCCCTATATACCATCAGCTTTTCACCTCTTCCCTGAAAACGCCATACACTACAAAAGTAACACCAAGGACAACCTGAATCCCAACAAAAAATCCTGAACCCAGAGGTAACAGCGCCATCGCTAATCCTCTCAAAATGCCCTACAACAGCAGAAACAGAACGCTACACCGCCGGCCTCTAGCAGGACACGTACCGTTGAAGATGATGGTGAGATGCGACCGCCCTCACAGCCAGCTCTCCGCGGCAGAAATCAAACAGGACGAGGAAGACGCAAAGGAAACAACGACACAACCCTGCAATCTCACCGCCACATCATGGCGGCAGACCCGAATTGGAAGGCAGGACGATAGGTCTGCGATGGGAGGGGATCCGTCCTGACCTACGACATTAAAATCGTGGCGCAGCTGGGCACGGACGCCGAGTCCGATTGGGCCATAAGCCCAGCCCAGACCAAGGGTTTTCTTTTCTCAAGGACAGAAATAAAACAGAGGCAGACTGCTACTAAGCAAAGACCATCGAGTAGAACAACTGGTAGCAGCTATGTGCACTCCGCAGCAGGTCACTGGTTCAAGTACTAGTATTTACACTATTTCCTTCTTCTTTTCTTTTATTTCCTCTCACTTCCTATTTTGAGATCACACTTAAATATTCTCATGAACCTATTTATTTTCTACAAGATTAAATAGGCACAACAAGTTGCATCAAAAGTCGGGATATCACACTATCATTAATAGGAATAGGATCATCGGGTATATTTTCCATCCTAGAGAGATGATTAGCTACTTGATTATCTTCCCCTTTCCTATCAACGATGTGTAAATCAAATTCTTGCAATAAAAGTACCCATCTTATTAATCTAGGCTTAGCATCTTTCTTATGCATCAAGTATTTAATAGTAGAATGAATGCAATGTGACTTTTGAATCAGTAATGTAAGGTCTAAACTTGTCACAAGCAAATAGCACTGCTAAAAATTCTTTCTCAGTTGTAGCATAATTCCTTTGAGCGGCATAGAGTGTTCTACTAGCATAATAGATAACATTCAGTTTCTTATCAACACGTTGGCCCAAAACAGCCCCAACTACATAATCACTAGCATCACACATAATTTCAAAAGGCAATTTCCAATCAGGAGGTTGAATAATAGGAGCACTTATTAAAGCATTCTTCAAAATATTAAAGGACTCAATGCAATCATCATTAAAAGAGAAAGGAACATCCTTTTGCAAAAGATTGGTTAGAGGTTTTGATATTTTGGAGAAATCTTTAATAAACCTACGGTAAAAACCTGCATGCCCAAGAAAACTTCTTATACCTTTGATGTCCCTTGGGTATGGTAGCTTTTCAATAGCTTCTATCTTCGCTGGATCAACTTCTATTCCTTTTCCAGAATCTTATGCGCAAGAACAATACCTTTAGTAACCATGAAGTGACACTTCTCCCAATTAAGAACTAAGTGTTGGTCTTCACAACGCTGCAAAACTTTGTTAAGGTTGAACAAGCAATTATCGAAGGAAGTACCATACACAGAAAAATCATCCATAAAAACTTCCATTATCTTTTCAATATAATAAGCAAATATAGCATTCATGCATCTTTGAAAAGTAGCAGGAGCATTACACAAACCGAACGGCATTCTCCTATAAGCAAATGTACCATATGGGCAAGTAAAAGTGGTCTTTTCTTGATCATCCTTATGGACAGGAATTTGTGAGAAACCTGAATAACCATCTAGATAACAAAAGTGAGAGTGTTTAGATAACCTTTCTAACATTTGATCAATAAATGGCAATGGATAATGATCTTTTCGAGTTGCTTTATTTAATTTTCTGAAATCAATACACATCCTATAACCAACAACAATACGTTGAGCAACAAGTTCATCCTCATCATTTGGAACAACAGTCATTCCACCCTTTTTAGGAACACAATGAACATGACTAACCCATTTACTATCAGCTATAGGATAAATGATACTAGCTTCAATAAGTCTTATTACCTCTTTTCTTACCACTTCTTTCATTTCTGGATGGAGACGGCATTGATAATCAACAACAGGTTTTGCATCTTCCTCCAAATTAATTTTATGCATACATAGAGCTGGGCTTATACCTTTAAGATCATCAAGAGAGCATCCAATGGCTGGTCGGTGAGCTTTTAGCACATCAAGTAATTTCTCTTCTTCTTCAGCTGAAAGGTTAGCACTAATAATGACAGGATATATGCTCTTCTCATCCAAACATGCATATTTCAGATTTGTAGGCAAAGGTTTTAATCCAAAACTAGGATCTCCTTTAGGTGGTAGTAACACTCCTAAGTTATCAGGTGGAATATGCAATTGCAATTGTGGTGGTTGTTGCCATAATATTTGTTCTAAAGCCTCCTTTTCCTCATCATTAAATGGTTCATCTTGATTAAGCATATAACGTTCTACAATATCAGTTGAAGCTACAACTATATGAGCAAGAGTTTCAATTATATCTTCAGAAATTGGCTCTTTCACAACATGTTTATCAACAAATTTAGAAAAATTGAATTCAAGTTTCTCTCCAGCACATTTAATAAACACTTTATCTTTAGGCAAATTAATTTCAGCACCAACAGTATGTAAGAAAGGTCTACCAAAAATGATAGGACAAAATGAATCTTGAGGACAACCAAGCACAATAAAATCAGCAGGATATTTTATTTTGCCAATCAACACTTCAACATCTCTAACAATTCCAAATGGACTAATGTAATCTTTATTGGCAAGTTGAATTGTCATACCTGTCTTTTCCATAACAATGGGATCAACATCAGGCTTGATTTCAAGATAAAGAGAATATGGAATGACACTAATACTTGCTCCAATATCACATAGACCATGATAACTTGAAGTTCCAATAGAGCATGATATAACAAGTTTTCCTACCTTGGCCGAATCACCTTTGATGATTTTTGTAGCATCTTCACATAAATAAACATCAACAGGGTCTTCTTCATTTAGTTGCTTGATAACAGAAATTTGAGTGTTGACTTCCACCTGTTCATAAGGCTGAGAACATCTTCTATTACTCTTGTTAGTAACAGCAATAAGTAAATTCTCCTTAACTTGGTTTGGATATGGAGGTAGTTCAACATACTCCTCAATTGTCACAGATGACACTGGTTCAACATGTTTAATAACTTTAGGAACAACAATAGATTGTTTAACAGGTTCAACATAAACTTCAAAACCACTTTTAGGAACACACATATGATTAGCAAAACCTTTAGCTATCTCAGTTATAACACATGGATCAAGACCAAAAGTATCACTCAGATTTTTAAACAAGATAGAAGTAGAGAAGTTCTCCACACATGAATATTCATAATCAAAATAGGGCTCATTACCTTTATCAAGATCCCAATGACTAGTATTTTCAGAAATAGTCTCCAATAAAATTTCATGCTTCTTCTTCAGTATTATTAGTAAAACTTCCACCAGATGAATTATCCAGAATTTCCTTGTGCTTCATAGGTAGCCTCACATAAAAGTTTATCAATATAAGTTTCCTTGTAAGATCATGACAAGGATTCTTGCGAAGGAGTTCCTTTAACCTCCCCCAAGCTTGAGTAATACTCTCTCCCAGATGTGGCTAGAAGTTAAATATATAGCAACGGTTATCATAAGCTTCTTTAGGAGTAAAATAGAAAGAAAACCTTCCTCAAAATACTCCATTCAATAGTGACTTCTTCATCCAAAGACCTGTACCAATCATGAGCATTACCAGATAAAGACAAATACAATAGCTTTCTTTTTACCTAATCCTCAGAAATACCAGGTAGTCTAAATAAGCCACATATGTCCTCAATTCTCTCCACGTGTTCACGTGCAGACTTAGTTCCATCCCCTGCAAATGGATCTTTCATAACTCTTTTAACATGACCAATTGGAATTTTAAATCCCACTTTAGATATCTCAGACACAGTAGTTTCAACCACTTTAGGAGCAGTGACATAGGCACTTTCATATAGAACAAGGTGCAGCGAGGTACGATTCATAAATGCCATAGTATCAATGAGATAAAACAACAAATTAAATTCAGCTTTCAAGTTTCCTTACCAAACTTCTTACCAGTAGCGCAACGCTCTGATGACGTGAAAGTCACACATTCGTTGGGAACCCCAAGAGGAAGGTATGATGAGTGCAGCAGCAAGTTTTCCCTTAGTAAGAAACCAATGTTTAATCGGACCAGTAGGAGATCAAAGTCACTTCTGAAGGTTGTTGGTGAAGGAGTGTAGTGCGGCGCAACACCGGGGATTCCGGTGCCAACGTGGAACCTGCACAACACAATCAAACTACTTTGCCCCAACTTAACAGTGAGGTTGTCAATCTCACCGGCTTGCTAAAAACAACGGATTAGACGTATAGTGTGGAAAATGATGTTTGTTTGCAGAGAATGAAAAAGAACAATGATTGCAGTAGGTTGTATTTCAGATGTAAAAGAATGGACCGGGGTCCACAGTTCACTATTGGTGTCTCTCCATAATAAATAACTAACACGCCGGGTAAACAAATTACAGCTGGGCAATTGACAATATTGAAAAGCGGATAACATGCATGTGCAAGTTGTGGAGTCTACTATGAGATTCATTTGGGCATTACGACAAAGTACACAGACCGCTATCCAGCATGCATCTGTGCCTAAATAGTCCACCTTCAGATTAGCATCTGCACCCCTTCCAGTATTAAGTTGCAAGCAACAGACAACTGCATTAAGTAAAGTGCATAATGTAAACAACACATTCATCCTTAGACAAAGTATCAATAGGTTACCCCTAGTGGCAACAGCACATCCACAACCTTAGGGGTTGCTGTCACTCCCCCAGATTAAATGGAGGCTGAACCCACTATCTAGCATAAATACTCCCTCTTGGATTCACAAGCATCCACTTGGCCAGAATGTCAACAAGCAACAGAGAGCATGTGATTACCCCCAAGAGCAGGGGATCACTATAGCACCTCTCAATGTGGAAGTAAGGTATCGATCCGCAGGAGCAAGAAGGAAAAGTTATCTATTCCCTACAACTAAAGTGTCACAAGTTTTAGTTGATTATGCACTAAACAAGTTTAAAGAACAAGGTGGTTGATTTAATGGATGGAAGTTTTAGTGCAACAAAACAAGAATGTAAAAGTGTCCCAATCCTCTTCAATGCAAGAGGACAAGACAAGATTTTCTCTTATAGGAACAATGGACACGGGTTCATGGGTTCACTTAATCCTCTCTCTCTCATCTACGGTGATTATCATGTTATAGATAAAGTACACACAATTGTCATGTTTTAATGGTAGCTTTTATAACGGCTATATGTCCTAAAACACATAGTTGAAAGACGTACTCATTTGTGTTGCTAGGTCACTCTCGTAAGGCTAGCGTGGTTGTTGTCACTCCCACATCATACTCTTCCTTTTTACCCCCAGATAAAGGATGTTGGGCGATACTGTGTCACTCAATACCTATGCCGTGTCACATCGGCCATCCCGTACCCACATACATCATACTTCTTAAAGAACAATATTCTATCAAAGTATGACAAGTCATAAAAGTTCCAACACAACAATAAATGCATAACAAATCATCTCATACCACAAT
This sequence comes from Poa pratensis, assembly GCA_947311845.1. NCBI lineage: Eukaryota > Viridiplantae > Streptophyta > Magnoliopsida > Poales > Poaceae > Poa > Poa pratensis. The sequence goes on from CAMZMU010000074.1 coordinate 29,603,694, forward strand.
ATCCACCATAAGAATTACATAGATGACCGTAATCATGTTCAGCAGCTCATACGGTACTAATTAGTGAAGCTCAAAGAGAGGAGAGATACATAAGTTACCACCACAAACCCAAGTCCAGGGGGTGGACTAATCCCCCTTCATCATGGAGACGGTGGAGAAGTCATCGGAGAAGATGGAGACCACCCCGGCAGCGCCCCGCCAGAGTTTTCCCCCTTCAATATGCAGCTCCAGGTCTCTGTTTCGGTGTTTCTGTGTTTCGGCGGCGCTTCTTCCAGAGAACGTCGGGGACCTTTTTTATAGGCGTTTTTAGGTCAGGACTAGGTCGGTGGAGCAAAGATCGACGATAGCGGAGCCTCGAGGCCCAAAAGAGGTGGTCCCATGCGGCCAGGTATAGGGGCCACGTGGGGCCCTCTATCTCCGAGCTGGTTGGGCTTCTGGTCTTCATTTTCATCCCATTGCGTTCGTCTCGAAAATTCTGAACCGTGCTCTCTGACGTTGCCCTTTTTGGAGTCCCGAAGCTCCCGGAGAGTCCAAAACACTAAAAAAGATGTTTTCTGACTGTGCAGGATTAATTCCATAAAAATAGGAAACATACCAAATATTCCAAAAATCATTATAAAACATTGATATAACCCTTATATGATGCAAATATGATTGGAATATAAGTAATATAGTGCAAAGTTCATATATGCATTTTACATGCATCAACATCCCCAAGCTTAACCAATACTCGTCCTCGAGTATGAAGGTGATAAAACTAACATGGACTTTGCAATATAACACTAACAATGGATATCAAAGATGATTGCTACTACTGCATAGAGTCAAATAATTCATTCTTCAAAGGAGTAGCAATATGCAAGATAGTTTATGAAGTGATATCAAGTATTCAAAGCAAGAATCTTCAATGATAGTTCACAAAGTGTAACATGAAAGAAAGTAATATGGACCACATGTATGCATAATGATAAGTAAGAACATCCTACATTGGTCATAGAGTGTAGATGAAAATCTGAATACAAAAGGTGGACACTTTGGAAAAGATATATATGTGAGTAGAGGTAAAGCATGCATAAGTTTCATCTAACTTCCAAACTCTTCTACTTAAGTTAATGATTGCAATGTGGAATCCTTGGTGTCAAGCTCTCATTACCCCTATCCAGGCCCGGGCCCACTGTGGTGCTGACTGTGCCGCCGGCACAGGGCCCACAGATTTGGAGGGCCCAAGATTTTTATGTAAGTATATGTATACATCTGGTTTTTTTGTTTTAATTCTTTCTCGCTCACTGCTGGGCCTTTTCGCTCGTTGTTGGGCCTTTCGGTCGCTGCTGGGCCTCTCGGTCGCTCTGTTTGACCTGCGAATATGAAACGATATCGTATCCATCGATGGATCGATCTGCTGTGTCCTACAAAACGCATACGATTCCCAGAAGCAGAAAGCGAGGAAGACGATCACGGATCACGCACACCTCGGTTCAGGCAAACGGCGGATCCAATCCCATCCACGGCTGCCTGTACAACGTTGCTCCGTCGTTGCTGGCGTCTGGGCCGCGACACCGCAGTGGTCGCGGCCTCTTCAATCTTCATGGCCTCATCAGGTATAATCTGTTAATTATATGTATCGCACTTCTAAATTCAGAGCGCATCCACACTTAATTTATTATTCATATTGTTTTTCAATTATGCAGATTTGAGATGGGTAAACATAAGTCCGGTGCGCAGAAGCGCAAGTTGAAAGAAAAGGAACAAAAATTAATTAAATCTCAAAGAGGTGCTATGGACAGGTTTATTAGAAAAGAATCATCACAAGGGTCATCCGGTAATCAGTATGTTGATCCTTCTATCCTTCCACTTGCAATTGTTCCTTACAATCCGTCGACAGAGTCAGATAATATTGAGGTAGAGGAAGAGCATATTGATGTTAATTTCAATAATTCACCTGATGCGCATGTTGATGATTCTTTCCCGTCTGATATATTTGATCCAAGAAACTGGGATTTTCTTGATTCTAAACAGATTGATATTATAGCACAGAAGGGTCCAAGAAGAGACTTATCAATTAAGAAAGGTCCTAAGAATACATATCATAAAAGGTTTACTGCTAAGTTCTATACTAGATCTCTATCAAATGGGGAGCATTGTGATAGGGATTGGCTTGTGTATTCTAAAGAACTTGATAAAGTCTTTTGCTTTGGTTTTAAATTATTTACAAAAGGTCATCGAAAAGGTCAGTTGGCAAATGAGGGCACTAATGATTGGTCACATATGAAAAATAAACTAGAAGATCACGAGAAAAGTATGGATCATGTTTCGAGTATGACTAATTGGTATGAGTTGCGTAGTTGATTGGAAAAACATCAAACTATAGATAAAGTTGCTCAATGACAATTTGAGAAAGAGAAGGACCATTGGAGAAATGTATTATTTAGAATTGTTTGCATTGCAACATTTCTTGCGAAGCATAATCTAGCCTTTCGTGGTACTAATGGCAAGATGTATGAAGATAGCAATGGTAATTTCTTGGGTTTAGTAGAGATGTTGGCTGAATTTGACCCTGTTATTCAGGAGCATGTTCGTCGTATTACAAATGATGAAACTCATGCTCATTATCTTGACCATAAAATTCAGAATGAATTGCTACACTTGCTTGGTTCTGCTATTAGGTTTGAAATTCTTAAGAAAATAAAGAGTTCAAAGTATTTCTCTGCCATACTTGATTGTACCCCGGATGCAAGTCACCAAGAGCAATTGTCTTTAATTATAAGATATGTGGATTCATCTTCAAGTGGTGTTTGCATAGAAGAATTGTGTCATATATATTAGAATTGTTTGTCAGTTTAAATTTTTGTGTGAGATAAGGCCCCGTTTTAAATTTTAGCACAGGGTCCCGGATTTTGCCGGCCCGGCCCTGCCCCTATCATAGCATCTTGAATGATTAAAGTTTAATGTGAATGCAAATATGAGTAGTGTGCTTCACAAAGTAAAGGTTGGATGTCTCATGCCCTTGAATACAAGTACCTACACCATGAGTTACTCAACTTGGGAAACAAAGCAAGTTCAAGTTATATATCATTGTAAGTAATAATAGTATCATCAAGAGCGTCAACTGGGGTACCTCTTGTCCCAGGATATGGAACAAGCCCATATCAAAATGACAAGACAAACAAACAAGATGAACAACCTCAACACCCTTTTTATTTACCATTGGAATAGCTTTTTATTATAAGGTGTATCACAGACGGTTCACCATAGCATGTAAGTAAATTTCCACCATGAATGATGCATGGCTTAGATTAGCGGCCCAGGCGTCTCTCTAACCATTTATACAAACTCATTTGAACTACTTCATTTCCACCTCATTTCACCATGATAGGCATCCATAAACAAAAGTACATGATATCAACTAAATGATGTGAAGGAGCACGTTGAAAGCTTTGCATGTGACAACACATATGGGCTAACTCCCAACCTCGGACATTTATCAAGCCACTAACATCATAATCTTAATCACAATGGTTCATGTTTTATTTATGCAATAAAAGTAAAGTGTGCATCAAGTTCGTGAGAGCTATATAACCAACTTTTCCCATAACAATCAATAACATAAACATTTTCATTCAGAGGTATAGATAACACAAATATCATGATAAACATACTCGGAATAGCATAAAGCTAATAGGTAGATATGGTGGACTCACTGGAATAACTTTGGTTGAAGGTGTTGGAAACAAGTTTGTACTTGTTGGAACTTTTGGGCTAGCAAGAGGGAGAAAGTTGACCATCTAAATACATGCATGAGTGTCCATAGAACTAACTAATCCATGTTAAACAAAGTAAAATAACTTTCAGCATCAAAACATGAATAAGTGATAGCTCTTGATAAAGCATTTGCAAATTATTACTCATAAACAAGCTCATGAATCATGCAATTATATGTATCATTAAAAATCAACTCAAACATCCCTTTTCCCAATACAATAAAAGCATCCAACATATTTCAACCCATATTTCCAGTAGCTCTTTCACATATAAATGATAGTTTCGTGGTCTCACAAAATAACAATGAAACAAAAAACAAACAAAAAGATGCTCCAAGTTTATGCGATAAAGTGTTTCGATCGAAAAACAAAGTTACACGTGTGCAAACCGAGAGTGTGTAGGTCCAGTGGGGTTGTATTTACATCCCAAGCTTATGGTCTTCACCATCCTTGGATAGCTCTTGGTGCATCTCCTCCAATCCCTGTGAAAAAACTTCAAAACACCGTTTCTCCCATTTCTTTTCTGTGGGGTGCATTAGTAGTGATAAACAAATAAGTTTCTTGCTGCATATAATCCTTAAACAAAACATCATATGAATGTCCAGAAAGTATATAATGTTTTATGCCTACTCATAAACTCAATTGAAGAAAAAATATTCAAGTTAAAAGTTCAAAACATGCATCAAACAAAATAGGACAGAATCTATCCAGAAAAACAGCAGCAGAAAAACGTATTTTTCTACCCTACAAACTTTGTCGAAAAATTCCGAAAACACTCATGCGTACAGATGATGAAAAGTTGCAACTACAGTTCAAATATGAGCTCATTCGGAGTTACAGAATAAGAATTAAAAATCATACCATGCACAAATTCGTGCAGGAATAAAATCTCCGAACGCTATAAACAACTTTTACAAACCAAAAGGGGTAAAACTTGGCACTTTATTCAAAATTTCAGAAACTAAACTAAAAACAAACTCTCTTGTTACAGCAAGAGGACACAAAGAAGATCACACATAAAAATAACCGGGTTGCCTCCCGCAAAGCGCTTTCTTTATAGCCATATAGCTAGGCTTTGATAGTTTTAATGATACTCACATCGGAAAGAGAGCATCAAGAGAAAAATATGAAACACATTTAAGTCTAACCCACTTCCTATGCATTGGGATCTTGTAAGAAAATAAATCAATGAAGCACAAAGTGACTAGCATAGGAAGGCAAAGCAAGTGCAACTTCAAATCTTCAACAAAAAGAGAGGAGACTTAATATTATTGTGGTATATGAAGTCATGTCTCCCTCTCTCATAAAAACTTTCAGTAGAATCATTGATAAAATCCACAATATAACCATCACATGAAACATTCTTACCATGATCCATATGCATAAAAGTATCAATATTTTCCATAGAAACAAAGTTCTTCTTATTAATAGCAATGGAGTAGGATCATCGTAAAGAACTCGAACATGATAGACAAGTTGTATATCAAAGGGATGGTTTTGGGTAATCCCCCATAACTATGACAAGTTTCATGAGGATGATTGTAATTATTAGCATGATCATTTTCAGAATTAGTACCAAAGAGATTTTCAATATCAAAAGTACTATGCTTTTCCCAATCATGATCACTACTATAAGTAACAGGCATATGATCATCATCGACTTCAGACTCATCAACAACAACTATAATAGGAGCAACATGCTTAGGGGAGGATACCGTTTCCTCTTTTTCATTAATAAGAGTAAAACAAACATTTGTCCTCTCATATTTTGGTAAGGTAGTTCCATCTTTTATAATATTTTGTATGTAAGTGTTGGCATGACAATTATTAACACAATAGAGATAACATCCATGTAACACGCTATTCATATCAAAATCACTCACATCTAACGAAGAAGTTTTTCTTGATAACTCTTCACACCCCAAGAATAATGTAAGTTCATCATGTTGATTAGGAGTGATCATGTTATCACAAAAGTCTCCCGCAATATCCTTATTAGAGGCTGAGCATTGGAATATGAAATGCCCCTCTTTATAGCAAAGTTCACAAACAAAAGGATATATGACACAAAAAATTTCACCAAGATCATATAGAGCCTTGCTCCACATTCTAGTTTTTTCACTCCTATGATGGATACAATATTCTTCTTCGATTTGATTCTTTTCACAAGGTCTAAGTGCTCCACAAAAATTGACATGCTTATAAGAAATAGTATTTTCAGAAGTTTGAGCATGTTTATTGCAATCATTAATAACAATTTTATTTTCCATGCAAGTGTCTTTAAAAGGTTCGTGATACATGTCCCAATTTTCTTTAGGAACATTAATATGAGAGGCAAAGGCTTTACAAAATTAACCATAACTTGAGAATCAAGACCAAATTTAGCACTAAGCTCATGAAAACTAGCAGTTTCAGCGAAAGACTTAATGCAAGCATACTCATAGTTTATACCTGATTCTTTACCTTTGTCGTTATCCCAATCTTCAGTATTGCGTTGAATTGTTTCAAGAAGATCCCAATTAGCTTCAACATTCTTACTTGTGAAAGAACCTCCTGAACATGCATCTAGATGGTCCTTGTAATGACCTGAAAGCCTTGCATAAAAATTAGTAACAAATATTTTCTTAGGAAGCTCATGGTTAGGACATTTGAGTAATAATGTTTTCAGCCTTCCCCAAGCTTGAGCAATGCTTTCTCCATCACGAGGACAAAAATTAAAAATGTAACTCCTATCTAAACACACTTCATAAGGAGGATAAAATTTAGAGTGAAAGAGAGATTCAAGCTCCTTCCACTCCAAATGACGAGGATCATCCAGTAGCTCATACCACTCCTTTGCTTTGTCCTTAAGTGATAATGGAAACAATTTCTTCATGGCATTTTCTCTTGATAAACCTACAACCTTAAACAACTCACAAAGTTCTTTAAGTTTCAGCAAGTGATCACTTGGACGGATTGTTCCATCCCCTGCATAACGTTCATCCATAACCATTTCAACAATTTCCATAGGTATTTCAAAAGGAATACTTTCAGTAGGTGGATTTAGAATATCACAAGCATCATTAGAATTATCACACATAGGAGACAAAGTATTATCAAAGCAATTTTTCTCCTTCAAAGCTGGGAAACCAAAAACATCCTTTTCATAAAAACTAGCTTCCCCAAGCTTAGGCTTTTCCATATCATTAGCAATAGTAGTGTTCAAAGAATTCATCCTAATAACATTGGTATCACTATTATGCAAACAAACTTCCATAGATTTTTAATTTTCTGCTCAAACACATCATGTCCTAACTCAAGATAAATTTCATAAAGCTCTCTAATTTTTTTGTTGTTTTCCATTTTCCAATTTTTATGGGTTTTTGATATATATAAAACTAATGAGAAACTCACAACCAAACAAGTTTAAAGGAACCTCCCCAAGCTTAGATGATTGCAAGATATAAAGTCTAGTGCACACAAGAATAGAAACTTTCGCGTGTTGCTAAGCTTATCTGGCACATCTTATGTTGGAATATCCATGGTTTTAATAGTTCTGTTAAGTGGCCTCTTGTGCGTGACAAAATTGAGGAAAGTGCGGCATCTATTCTTTGTTTCCAGGAAACGAAACGTGTGACGGTAGATACGCAGTTTATTCGTTCCTTTGCCCCGAAGCGTTTCGATCAATTTGTCTTCATCCCTTTTGACGGTGCCTCGGGAGGTTTGTTGGTTGTATGGGCAAGCAATAAGTTCGTTGGGCAAGTCCTCTTGCAGGAGAGCTTTGCAATCGTTATCAGCTTCACCTCTGTCGCCTCCTCTGATAGTTTTGTGCTGGTGAATGTGTACGAGCCATGTGAAGGCATAGAGCGTGAAAACTTTGTCGCTTGGCTATTTCATTTGGATATCGCTGATGATACGCTCTGGTTAATTCTTGGTGACTTTGACTTCTATCGTTACACTGACAGTAGAAATAGACCAGGGGCAAACCTAGAAGATATTGCTACGTTCAATGAAATTATCAGCTACATGGGACTTATTGAATTGCCAATTAAGGGGCATAGCTTCACTTGGAGCAATATGCAGGCGGATCCCCTTCTTGTTCAGCTCGACTGGTTGTTCACATCGCCAGCGTGGACGCTCAAGTACCCGAACACCTCGGTTAGACCACTAGCATGACCCACATCCGATCATACGCCCTGTGTGGTTTCCATTGGCACTAGCATCCCCAAAGCGTCTATTTTTTGTTTTGAAAACCATTGGACTAAAATGCCGGGCTTCATTGAGGTGGTACAACGCATCTGGGACATCCATTGTCCAGGAGATAGTGCACGGAGCATATCAGGCAAATTCAAGCTGTTGCGCAAAGGACTGAAAAATTGGTGCACTAGCATATCTATAATCAGTTAGCTTATTGAGAACTGTAATAATGTTATTCTTTGGCTTGATGATATTGAAGAGCTTCGCTCTCTACACGTCTCAGAATGGAATTTCAGAAATGTGGTGAAGAAAAAGCTGCAGCATCTCCTCATGTGTAAACATGACTACTGGAAAAAGAGGTGCATGGTGAGATGGGCGAGATTTGGCGGTGAAAATACAAATTTTTTTCATTCTATGGCGACCATCCGATACCGTAATAATTCCATTGCTAGCCTGGCTCGTGCTGATGGCTCCATTGCTACTGATCATCTTGAAAAAGAGGGTATCCTTTTGAATTCGTTCAAGGACAGATTAGGGGTGTCCACCCCAATTGATCCTGAATTTGACTTCTCTGCTTACATTCAGCACGGGGATGGTCTAGATGATCTTTCAAGGCCTTTCTCCCACGAGGAAATTGACAAAGTGGTGGCTGATCTTCCCTCTGACAAAGCCCCTGGCCCGGATGGATTCTCCGGTTTATTTTTCAAAGTCTTGTCGGAGAATGATCCCCGTGAACCAGGAAATGAAGGGGCTGAACATGACACTTAACAACACTCTCGTCAACCTCGGCGACCAAGCACGGCGAGCTCGACAGAACGCATCACGACAGAGATGGACACCGGCTCGTACCCAGGTTCAGGCCCTCCGGGAGGAGTAACGACCCTACTTCCTGCTGTGTTGTATTGCACTTCTTCACGGGGTTACAGTACAGGGGTGCTTGCCGAGGGCAAATCTTACAACGATGGCAAAGCTTCTTCTCTGTGGAAGCTCTCTTCTTTGAGTGGACTAGTAGCCTTGGGTGGGTGAATGGCCGATCCCCTTCTCCACTGGTGCTCCCCCTCCTTATATAGGCGCCGGGGTGGAAGCTAGGGTTCCTCCATGACGCCGGTCCAGGAGGGCGGCGCACCCTTGGTCCAGGGGTTGTGGACGAGGTCCACCATCGTCGGTCTTGCTGGTCTTCGTCAGGCCCTGCCACCGTCCGCCCAGAGCGGTGGCCGACGCTCCAGAGGTCTGTGGTGTCATATCGATGACGTCGCTGATGTCTACGCACGATTCTATTCTTGTAGACAGTGTTGGGCCTCCAAGAGCAGAGGTTTGTAGAACAGCAGCAAGTTTCCCTTAAGTGAATCACCCAAGGTTTATCGAACTCAGAGAGGTAGAGGTCAAAGATATCCCTCTCAAGCAACCCTGCAATTAAGATACAAGAAGTCTCTTGTGTCCCCAACACATCCAATACACTTGTCAGATGTATAGGTGCACTAGTTCGGCGAAGAGATAGTGAAATACAAGTAATATGGATGATTATAAGTAGTAATTGCAATCTGAAATAAAAATGGCAGCAAGCAAACATGTAGCAGAACTTGTTGTAAACGGTGTTTCAATGCTTAGAAACAAGGCCTAGGGATCATACTTTCACTAGTGGACACTCTCAACAATGACAACATAATTGAATAAATAAATGCTACTCTCAAACACTCTCTTGTTGGATAACGAACACCATTCATTGCGTAGGGCTGCAAAAGCACACCTCAAGTCGGAGTAAACAAACACCACAACGTCATAAAGGAGTCACACACGATGCGCACACTGTCACCTTCACACCGTGGAGAGTGACTCCGGAGTTCATATTAAAGTAACCTCTAGAGTGGTATAATAGATAAAGAGTAACATCTACTTATTCAACTAGATTACAAAGCTCATGATCACATAAAGATCACACCATGGGAGAGAAAGATAAACCACATAGCTACCGGTAGAGCCCTCAGTCTCGGGGGAGAACTACTGCCTCCTCATCATGAGAGGCAGCAACAGCGATGAAGATGGCGGTGGAGTTGATGGAGATGGCTCCGGGGGCACTTCCCCATCCCGGCAAGGTACCGGAACAGAGACTTCTGTCCCCTGAAACTTGTCGTCGATGGCAGCGGCGCTGCGGAACCCTTGGTGGAATATGACTGATGTTTTTCGGGTTTTCGCGTCGGAGGGAATAAATAGCCGAAGGGGCGATGTCGGTGGAGGCCCGAGGCCCGCTCCCCACATGGCGGCGCAACAGGGGACCCACCCGCGCCATGGGGAGGGGACGGCGCCTCGGTGCCCCCATTCGTCTCTCCTTCGGACTTCCTGAACGTGTCGAAAAAAATAGGAACCTGGCAATTTGTTTCGTCCAATTCCGATGATATTTGCAAAATAGCTTTTCTGAAACAAAAAACAGCAGAAAACATGAACTGGCACTGTGGCATCTTGTTAATAGGTTAGTCCCAGAAAATGCATAAAAATGCCATGAAGTGTGAATAAAACATGTAGCAATTGGTATAATATAAGCATGGAACATAAGAAATTATAGATACGTTGGAGACGTATCAAGCATCCCCAAGCTTAGTTCTACTCGTCCTCGAGTAGGTAAAACGATAACAACAAATAATTTCTTAGGTGACATGCTACCACATAATCTTGATCAAATAATATTGTAAAGCATATGTCATGAATGAAGTGACTCAAGACAATGGTCTATAGTTTGCTAACAAATAGATAATGAGTAAACACTGAATCATATAAGCAAAAGCTTTTCATAAATAGTACTTTCAAGACAAGCATCAAAAAGTTTTGCATAAGAGTTAACTCATAAATCAATAGATTCTAAGTAAAAGGCATTGAAGCAACACAAAGGAAGATTAAGTTTCAGCAATTGCTTTCAACTTGTAACTTGTATATCTCATGGATAATTGTCAACACAAAGCAATATAATAAGTGCAATAAGTAAACATATAAGAATTGTTGCACACAAAGTTGACACAAGTGTTTGCTTCAGGGATAGAAAGGAGTAGGTAAACTGACTCAACAATAAAGTAAAAGATAGGCCCTTCGCAGAGGGAAGCAGGGATTAAATCATGTGCTAGAGCTTTTTAGGGTTTTGAAAACATATAGAGAGCATAAAGTAAGTGTTTGAGAGGTGTTTGTTGTTGTCAACGAATGGTAGTGGGCACTATATCCCCCTTGTCACCCAGACTTTCCAGAGCGGCTCCCATGAAGGACGTCATTTCTACCCAAGGGTAGATCATCCCTCTTCTCTTTTGTTTACACATGCATATTTATAAATTGGTATGACACTCCTCCCAACCTTTGCTTACACAAGCCATGGCTAACCGAATACTCGGGTGCCTTTCAACAATCACATACCATGGAGAAGTGCCTATTTGATAGTTTAACATCTTGGATTTGCTTCTGATAAATCATTGGCAAACATGTGAAGAGAATCAAATGGTTAAAGTTATAATTAATTGGGACTGGGCACCCCATTTGCCAGCTCTTTTTGCAAGTTATTGGATAAGCGGATGTATATGCCACTAGTCCATTGGTGAAGGTCTGTCATGAATAAATGACAAGGTGATAGAGTAAACGCCACATACTTCCTCATGAGCTATAAAACGTTGACACAAATAAGGAGTAATAGCTTTTGAATAGTTTAACGGTAGCACATGAAGTATTTACTTGGAATGGCAGAAAATACCACATAATAGGTAGATATGGTGGACACAAATGGCATGGGTTTTGGCTCAAGGTTTTGGATGCACGAGAAGTATTCCCTCTCAGTACAGAGTTTAGGCTAGCAAGGTTGTTTGAAGCAAACACAAGTATAAACCGGTACAGCAAGACTCACATGAAAACATATTGCAAGCATTATAAGACTCTACACTATCTTTCCTTGTTGCTCAAACACTTTTACCAGAAAATATCTAGACCTTAGAGACACCAATCATGCAAACCAAATTTCAACAAGCTCTACGGTAGTTCTTTACTAATAGGCTTTTAACTACATGATGCAAGAGCTTAAACATGAAATACTTGAGAGCTCAAAACAATTGCGAAGTGTCAAATAAAACAAGACAATGATCTATATGAGTGTCTTTTCGATATACCATCTACCACATGTTGCATTTTCTGTTTCCAACCAAACACCAATCAACTTATTTCAACAAAAACTCTCCAAAGTAATTTACAAATGAAACAAGAGAGTACTACTCTACAAGAATTAACATCTCTAAAAGAGATGCATGAAAAACAGGAGCTAAAAGCATAACAGTAGCTTGATAAGAATACTCAAAAGATATAAGTGAAGAATATGAGTATTCACATGAAAAAGCAGAGCGTGTCTCTCTCCCACACAAGAATGCTAGGATCCAACTTATTCAGAAAATAAAAACAACAAAGCAAAAATAAAAGCACACAGACGCTCCAAGTAAAATACATAAGATGTGAAAGAATTAAAATATAGTTTCACTAGAGATGACCTGATAAGTTGTTGATGAAGAAGGAGATGCCTTGGGCATCCCCAAGCTTAGACGCTTGAATCTTCTTGAATATTGTTGGGGTGACCCACGGGGGCATCCCCAAGCTTAGGCTTTTCATATCATCATTGGAAGAAACATGGATAGTACTAATAGTATGGCAATTATTAACATCATCATTTTCAGAATTGGTACCCCAAAGATTTTCAATATCAAAAGTAGTTTCATTTTCCCAATCATGATCACTACAATAAATAACAGGCATAGGAACATCATCTAATTCGGACTCATCAGCAAAAACTACAATAGGAGCAACCTGTTTAGGGGAAAATACCGTTTCCTCTCTCCTTTTACTCCTCTTCTTCTTCTTCTTCTTCTTCTTCTTCTTCTTCTTCTTCTTTCCCCTCTTTTATTATCTTTAGGAGGGAGGGTTTGAAAGGAAGCTTCTCCACATAATCTGGTTTATTGTTAGAAACAACAGAAGAAACTTGGGAGGATTCCTCTCTTTCATTAATAAGAACAAAACACATATTAGTCCTGTCATATTTTGGTAAAGTCTCATCTTTTATAATATTTTGTATGTAAGTATTTGCGTGGCAATTATCAACACAATAAAGATGACATGCATGCATGACACTATGTATATCAAAAGCACTCATATCTACCAAAGAAGTTTTTCTTGATAACTCTTCACACCCCAAAAAATAATGTAAGTTCATCATGCTGATTAGGAGTGATCATGTCGTCACAATATAAACTCGCAGTACTCATAGGATTCGAAAGACTATTATCATAGCCCGAGCATTGAAAATTTAAATGACCCACTTTATAGCAAAGTTCACAAATAAAAGGATAGAGGGCACAAACTTTTTCACCAAGATCATCAAGAGCTCTGTTCCACGTTCTAGTTTTTTCATTCCTATGATGGATACAATATTCATCTTCGATTTGATTCTTTTCACAAGGTCTAAGTGCTCCACAAAAATTAACATGCTTATAGGAAATAGTATTATCAGAAGCTTGAGCATGTTTATTACAATCATTAATAACGGTATCATTTTTCATGCAAGTGTCTTTGAAAGGTTCATGATACATGTCCCAACTTTCTTTAGGAACATTAATATGAGAAGCAAAGGTTCTACAACAATCAACAATAATTTGAGAATCAAGACCATAATTAGCACTAAGCTTTTGAAAACCAGCAGTTTCAACGAAAGACTTAATGCATTCATATTCATAGTTTATACCTGATCCTTTACCTTAGTCGTTCTCCCAATCTTCAGTATTTCTTTGAATTCTTTCAAGAAGATCCCATCTAGCTTCAACCTTCTTACTTGTGAAAGAACCCTGTGAACATGCATCTACATAATCCTTGTAATGACCTTAAAGCCTTGCATAAAAATTAGTAACAATTATTTCCTCAGAAAGCTCATGGTTAGGACATTTGAGTATTAATGTTTTCAGCCTTCCCCAAGCTTGAGCAATGCTTTCTCCATCATGAGGGTAAAAATTGTAAATGTAATTCCTATCTAGATGCACTTCATGAAGGGGATAAAATTTAGAGTAAAAGAGAGATTCAAGCTGTTTCCAATTCGAAGGTTGTTCATCCAGCAGCCTATACCATTCATTTGCTTTGTCCTTAAGTGACAATGGAAATAGTTTCCTCATGATATTTTCTCTTGATAAACCTGCAACCTTAAATAACTCACAAAGTTCTGTAAGTTTCGACAAGTGAGCACTTGGATGGACTGATCCATCCCCTGCATACTGATCATTCATAACCCTTTCAACAATTTTCATAGGTATTTTAAAAGAAATACTTTCAACAGGTGGATTTGGAATATCACAAGCATCATTCGAATTATCACATATGAGAGACAAACTATCATCAGAGCAAATTTTCTCCTCTAAAGTTGGGGAACTAAAAAGATCATTTTCATAAAAACTAGCTTCCCCAAGCTTAGACTTTTCCATAGCATTAGCAATAATGGTGTTCAAAGAATTCATACTAATAACATTACTACCACTATTATGCAAATAAGCCTCCATAGGTTTTTTAATTTTCTCTTCAAAAGCATCATGTCCTAATTCAATATAAAGTTCATAAAGATCTCTAATTTTTTTTTGTTTTCCATTAAGCCTAACTACTGAAAATAAAAACAAGAAACAAAAAGATATAATTGCAGAATCTAAAGGAGATACCTTCCAACACTTACCTCCCCGGCAACGGCGCCAGAAAATAGCTTGATGTCTACGCACGATTCTATTCTTGTAGACAGTGTTGGGCCTCCAAGAGCAGAGGTTTGTAGAACAGCAGCAAGTTTCCCTTAAGTGAATCACCCAATGTTTATCGAACTCAGGGAGGTAGAGGTCAAAGATATCCCTCTCAAGCAACCCTGCAATTAAGATACAAGAAGTCTCTTGTGTCCCCAACACATCCAATACACATGTCAGATGTATAGGTGCACTAGTTTGGCGAAGAGATAGTGAAATACAAGTAATATGGATGATTATAAGTAGTAATTGCAATCTGAAATAAAAATGGCAGCAAGCAATCATGTAGCAGAACTTGTTGTAAACGGTGTTTCAATGCTTAGAAACAAGGCCTAGGGATCATACTTTCACTAGTGGACACTCTCAACAATGACAACATAATTGAATAAATAAATGCTACTCTCAAACACTCTCTTGTTGGATAACGAACACCATTCATTGCGTAGGTCTGCAAAAGCACACCTCAAGTCGGAGTAAACAAACACCACAACGTCATAAAGGAGTCACACACGATGCGCACACTGTCACCTTCACACCGTGGAGAGTGACTCCGGAGTTCATATTAAAGTAACCTCTAGAGTGGCATAATAGATAAAGAGTAACATCTACTTATTCAACTAGATTACAAAGCTCATGATCACATAAAGATCACACAATGGGAGAGAAAGATAAACCACATAGCTACCGGTAGAGTCCTGAGCCTCGGGGGAGAACTACTCCCTCCTCATCATGAGAGGCAGCAACAGCGATGAAGATGGCGGTAGAGTCGATGGAGATGGCTCCGGGGGCACTTCCCCATCCCGGCAAGGTACCAGAATAGAGACTTTTGTCCCCCGAAACTTGTCGTCGATGGCGGCGGCGCTGCGGAACCCTTGGTGGAATATGACTGATGTTTTTAGGGTTTTCGCGTCGGAGGGAATAAATAGGCGAAGGGGCGATGTCGGTGGAGGCCCGAGGCCCGCTCCCCACATGGCGGCGCGGCAGGGGGCCCACCCGCGCCATGGGGTGGGGACGGCACCTCGGTGCCCCCCTTCGTCTCTCCTTCGGACTTCTTGAACGTGTCAGAAAAAATAGGAAACCTGGCAATTTGTTTCGTCCAATTCCGAGGATATTTGCAGAACAGCTTTTCTGAAACAAAAATAGCAGAAAACAGGAACTGGCACTGTGTCATCTTGTTAATAGGTTAGTCCCAGAAAATGCATAAAAATGCCATGAAGTGTGAATAAAACATGTAGCTATTGGTATAATATAAGCATGGAACATAAGAAATTATAGATACGTTGGAGACGTATCAGTCGCCGTTGGAGCGAAGCGGCAGCGTGTCCCCTTAGCATCAAAATAGCATGCTTGGTAATCCTTCTTCTTTGGGGCAGCTTTGCTGCTCTCCTTTAAGCATGGGAATGGCAACTGCTGCCCATTCGTCACCGTGCGCAGGCATGCGTGTCATCCTGCTGCGGAGCGCAGGCCCCATGTGCGTCCTGCCAGGATGGCAGACCCTCGCCAGGCACTTCGAGTGCTCCGCCACCCCGAGAGGGAAAAGTCTCCCGAGGAGGTCCCCGACTCGCGGAGACTTGGTCGTCTGTTTCACCGTTGAAGCCCCCGCGAGGGGTGAGGCCTCGCGGGGCTCGCCAGGCGCCGTGACCCGGGCCTTGGTTGTATCCCGCGCCTAGGTGTCTGGGGCCAGAAGGGCCGGCCCATGATATCCTGGTTTTCATTGGGCCGACAGTAGCCCCCGGGCCCGCGATGGGCCATCTGGTGCCCAATAGTGCAAGTTAAGCGTCGCGGGCCCCAACTTGGCCCTCTTAAGCCGAGACACCTGGCGCACAACCGTCGTCCGTCGGGTCGCCTCCTTCGGTCGGGCTGACCGCGCGGTGGGTCCCGCCATGACTGAAGAAACCGCTCTACGTGGCGATAAATGGCAGAGAGGGCGTGGTTCCCCATCACTTCGAAATCTTCGCGTGCGCTACGCCTCCTTCCTCCCCGCACCGCAACTCTCCGCTTCCTCCGCCGCAGCCCCAATGTCGTTCCCAGAGGGCCACTGCCGCGCAGAAGGCAAAGGCGGCGGCTCCGGACGGCGAGGGAGCCTCGCCGAATCACGGCCGCGCTCTCCGGCCCGCCCTGGAAACCAGCCGCGTGACCAGCGTCGCGCACTTGGTGAAGGTGCACCCCTTGGTGACCTCAGATTTCAACGAGCGGGACGCGACGGAGCTTCAGCCTGGGGGCGTTCCCGACCTGCTTCACGCCCCATTCTATCCCGTCTTCCTCCATTCTCTTTTTGCGGGTTTGATTCCCCCCTTCTTGGATTTCTTCATCACGATTCTGGAGCATTACCAAATCCAATTGCTCCACCTCCATCCCAACGCCATTCTCACTCTCTCCATCTTTGCCTACTTCTGTGAGGCGTACGTTGGGGTCAGGCCTTTCGTCGACTTCTTCCACAACTTCTTTTCGCTGCACTTCTTGTCACACACGGAGATGACGGGTTCCGGAACAGGGCAGGGCCTTCTCGCCGGGGTCTCCCTCCAGCTCCGTTGTCGAGGGCGAGGGCACTTCCCGAGGTGCCGACTTCTCGGGAAGGGGCGAGCGCCTGCCGGGCATCGGAGAGCCTAGGACCCAGGTCTTGGATGTCTCTTCAGGTGACGAGTCATCCTACCGAGCCGTTCCATCGCGGCAGGTGGGAGATGAACACCTCGGTGGTCCTTCAGCTGACCCCCGAGGTCCCCGAGCGGAGCCGCCCCTTGCCAAGCCTGCCGTCCTCCCGGGGACGAAGGCTGGGGGGCCTCAAGGAGTGCCAGCAGCTGACGCACCCCACCCCGGTGGGTGTGGAAGAGGAGATGGGTGGATACTGCCAATGTGTAAGTTCTTTTCTCTTCTTCTCCCTTCTTTCCCGCGGAGTCTTCTCGTCTTGACTGTTTCCTGGTTTTCCCTTCAGGTCTTCCTCGGCACCAAAGCAGAAGAAGACCTGTCAGCCGGGAGAAACTTCGGGGGCTTCGGTGATTCTCAAGGCCTCTGCGACAGACGAAACACCCCTCGCGTCCGCAGCCTCGTCCCCCGGGGTCACAGATCGTGCTGGGACAGCGACCTTTCCCGAGCCAGACGAACCCCGTGCGGATCCGGGGAGTGAGGCGGACATGGTCCCAGAGGGTCCCGGGGTGGCTGGAGACTCCGCCCCGACGGCGCCGACGGAGACAACAGGAGGAGCCCCCATTAGGCAGGAGGGTGCCAGTGCCGATAACGAAACTTCCTTCGGCTCTCAGGTTGCTCGGGCGGCTGTTGTGGGCGATGATCTTCAGCGGACTCCCCAGCAGTCTACCGGTGAGGAGGAGGTTCCCTACCAGAGCCCTCGTGAGCCGGCCGTTGAGGACAACATCCCTCACCAGGACCCTCAGGGATCTGTTGACGAGGAAAAGGTCCCCCACCTGAGCCCCCCGAGGCACCTCGGGGAGGGCCTGAGCCTTGTGGGCGGAATTCTAGGGACCCCGAACTCCGCGCCTATTGCAGACAGCCTGGCTTTGACACTACGGACGCAGCGCCCATGCGAATCTCGTCGCGGGGCCATCTTCCGCTCTGCGCGGGAGATGCTCAGCGGCCTAGAACTCCACATCATCGACGAGGAGCGCGCTACGGGCGAGGACCGCATGGACCTTGCGCGCGGCTGGGCCCATCTCCGCGCGGCCTTCGAGCGCGCTCGCCAGGAGGATGGGGAGGCTCGGGAGCGCGCGTCGAGGCTCGCCGTTTTGCTGACGAGGTTCGGGCCGGCGTTACTCGCGAGGCTGAGGAAGTCCTTGCGGAACTGAAGCATAAGCGCGAAGCTCTTCAAGCGGAGACGACCGCCAAGCACCAGGAGTTATCTGCCCGCGAGGCAGCGGCCTCCGTTCAGGAGATAAAGCTTCAGGCCAGGGAGAAGGAGGTTGCCGCGGAGTCGGAGGCCCTCCGGGCCAGCCAATACAAGCTTCAGGTGGAGATCCGTCCCCGCGAGGAAGAACTGTCCTTCCGCGAGTCTGAAGTTTGCCGGCGCGAGGAGCAAGCCGACCAAGTTGAAAAAGATCAAGCTGCAGAGAAGGAACGCCTGGAGGCTCGCGAGACCGCCGTGGCTTAAGATGAGGCCGGGCGCCAAGGCCGCATCGATAGAGCCAACGAGAAACTCCAGTAGCAGAAGAAAGAGCAGCAAGCCAAGCTCGACGAGGAGAAAAAGAACTTCCGCAGAGACTGCCAGGCAGATTTTTCGAAGAGGCTAAAAATGCAGGAGGACCGCTTCCTGGAGAAGCGTGCTGAATCTGACCAGCGTGTCCAAGAGCTGGAAGAGAAATTGGAGAAGCTTCGGTCCCGCCTAAAGACGGCCAAGGATACCCGCCGTCGTGTGGAGCATGATCTCCACAACTTGGAGGGGGACATGAGGGATCTTCAACAGCAGGTGGCACCCACTGCCGCGCTTGCCGAGGAGGCCAAAGCTTCTAGGCGGGAAGCCAAGGCCCTGAAGAAAGAGCAGCGGGACATGCTCCACTCCTTGGGGTCTTGGGCTTGAGTTGTTGCGCAACGCCTGGGTGCTGAGATCCCCGACTTTACGACCGAGGGCGACGCCGGCATCCAGGGGTATATAGGCTTCTTTGACCGGCTTGTGGAGGAGCTGGAGAAGACCGTGACGACTATGGATCACCTGGTTGAAGAGGAGAGCCGCAAGCTACTTCATCTTGTTGTTAGCCGCATCTTTGCCAATCTTTGTCGCCTCTAGCCCTTCTTCCTTTTCGAGGACGTGACTGAGCCCTTGGAGGGGCCTCACGCCATGGAACAGACCGCCAAGGTGGAGGACGAGGTGAAGGCGTATGTTGATCGTTTTGAAACGGTGGAAGCTGAAGACTCTGAGGGGAGCGACGAAGGCTCTGATGGGGCGGGGCTTGATGACGACGAGGCCTGAAGATGCTCCTTTTGCTGTGGTGTGCCTGGAGACATTATCATAGCTTTTGAGTACTTTCCCCTATTGTAATGACTATTAAGGCTCGTATTGCTGCCACCGCCAGTGTTTGCCTCTCGAGGGGCTTTTATCCCTTGCTCATGTCTTTTTTGCTCTACGTTGCTAGGACCCTTTCCTTCGCGCTTTGGCATCGCCGCTGCGGTATGTCAGAGTTTTGGGCTCGACAAGGCCGGGGGATGTTTAAGGCTTAGGGGGGTGAAAGGTTCCTGAGGCACAATGCTCAAGAGCCCCCTTTTGACGCGCGAGCGGTCCATGAGACGTAAGTGAGAAAAGGAGCCCGAGAGGCAAACGAAACGACGAGAGAGGAAAACGACATGTAGCTTAGTTCTGGACTTAGCTGCGTGGGGTCTCGTGCGTTTGTAGGCATGCCATCCTATGGAGATGTTTTCCCCAACTTCGGCAAGGGTGCTGCCCTTCCTGAAATTGTCACGAGGGTGTACCCACAAGTATTTGCACAACCGAAGCGCACGCGCTTATAGGCTTTTCCTTGTGTGTGCCTTGCGAGGAGAGAAGACAAGCACCAAGGTCCTTGGAGAGGTGACCTGCGTGGGAGCGTGCCCACGAGACAGGAAACTCGGATCCATTGGATTTTTCAGTACTGCTGGGATGCTCCCTAGACACAGACACCGTGCCCAGCCCCCGCTCGCGAGGTGCACAAGGGAAGAACATAAGCGTGGGCGGAAAACAGGAAGAAAACCTTACCGCGTTATCCTTACAAAAAGGGGTGGGCGCTGAGGCGCATTGTGCCAAAAAATGACTAGTTTGTTTATACTTGGGGCGACCAAGTTACACTCCGCCAAGTGCATGCATGGGCCTCCATTGAGTGCGGCTGAAGATCTCTCGTGGCGCATGGCGATGCGTGGTGGAGAGAGCTCAGATGGAGTAGCCCTCGAGGAGGGAAGAAGCTTTGTGAAGCTTGGGGAGGTGACGTCTCGGGCGTCCCTCCAGAGACAAAAATGTCTGCCGTGGCGATCGTTTTCAGAGGTCGAAGGCGTCGTCCTCGTCTTCACCCGAGGAGGCCGCCGCTGCGGCGGTCTTGTAAGCGAGTTCGACGGCGCGCAGGGCCTCCTTGACTTGGCCGTGGATGGTGATGATGCCACGGTAGCCTGGCAGCTTGACGAGGTTGTACGCGTGGTGGGTGATGGCCATGAACTTTGCCAGGGCCGGGTAGCCAAGGATGGCGTTGTAGGGTAGCCCGATGTGCACGATGTCGAAGTCGACGAGCTCGGTACGGTAGTTCTCGCGGGTGCCGAAAGTGACGGCGAGTCTCACTTGACCCAGCGGGGTGATGAGGCCATCCGTCACCCCGGCGAAGGGCTTGGAGGGCATGAGCTTATCGTATGGCACCTGGAGCTGCTCAAAAGCTTCGACAGAGATGACATTCAAGCCTGCTCCACCGTCTATGAGTGTCTTTATCACAGCGATGTTGTTGATTGTGGGGGTACACATCAACGGGATGGTTCCCACTGTCTTGGTGGTCTTGGGGTGGTCGTTAGAGTCGAAAGCGACTTTATACTGCGACCACTTGAGGGGTTGGGCAGCCTCAAGGCTGGGGAGGGCAGCGTTGACTGCTCGAGTGTACTGCTTGAGGTGGTGGTTCGACCTCGGCGCCTGAGCTCCGCCGAGGATACACACCGCAATTCCTTTGGGAGCCTGGTAGCCCCCAGGGTTATCATCGGGGAGGTTGTTGTTTTGCCCAGTGGGGTCTTGGCCTTCTTGAGGTTGCTGGTTGCCGTTGCCATTGTAGCGTCCGCCCCCACGGGCACCACGGCTTCTTCCGCGGCCACCGCGCTCGTCTTGCTGCTGCCGCTTCTGAGAGAGCTACTTAAGCTCCCAGCAATCCTCTGTGTTGTGGTTTGTCCTGTTGTGGTAAATGCAGTACATGCCTGTAGCCTGTTTTTGGCCTACGACTCCCGAGGGATCTTCGCGAGGCAGCTTGCCTTCAGTCTCAGCTGCGAGGACCGCTGTGACTTTTCGCTTCTCGGAGTTCTTTTTCCTGGTCTTGTCATCCTCTTCCACTTCCTTCTTGAAAAGGACTCCCTCTTCCGCCTTGGCGCACTTGTCCGCCAGGTCGAAGAGCTTGGACACTGAGGTCAGCGTGTTGTGGATGCCGAGCTTCTCGAGCATTCTGCGGTTCGAGACGCCTTCCCTGAAGGCAGCGATGACCTGCGAGTCTTCGACGTTCGCGATCTTGTTGCGGACCTGGCTGAAACGTTGGATGAACTTGCGCAGAGATTCGCCCGACTTCTGGCGCACGACATGGAGGTCGTTGTAGGTGAGGGAGCGTTCATAGGTGCCTTTGAAGTTTGCCACAAACCTCCTGCAGAGGGCCTCCCACGAATCGATGGAGTCGTCGGGGAGATTCGTCAGCCAAGAGAGTGCTGAGTCTTTGAGGGCCATGGAGAACCAGTTGGCCATGACCTTGTCGTCTCACCCCGCGGCCTGTATGGCCACAGTGTAGAGCTGCAGGAACTCCAGGGGGTTGGTTCGACCGTCGTAACGCGGAGGTAGGTCGGGCTTGAACTTGTACGGCCAGGCGACCTTGCGCAACCTCTTTGTGAAGGCGACGCATCCAGTGGCGTATGTCGTGACCGTGGCATTCACATTTCGGTTCTGGTGCCCCGCAGCGGCGATGTCGTCGACGATGCGGTTGTTGCGCTCCTTCTGGCGCTCGATCTCCACCCGGAGATCCGGGGCCGTCCTCACCATGATTTGGCAGTCGCGTGGGGAGGAGGCATGGGATGCAGCGCGATGATCTCCACCGGCAGCGGGGGTGATGGTGGAGGTGGAGGAGGCGGGGGAGCCCCTGGCGCGGGGTCCCCCGCGCGCCCGGTGTGGCGCACCACCGAGCGCGAAGGAGCTGGGGCAGCAGGGATGCCGGCGGCGTGCACGAGCTCGGTGATGCAGGCCAACCATTTGGTGTGGCCCTCTTCAGTGGGGCGGTAGCGGCGCTTGGGCTTGGCGCGACCCGGCTCTAGGACGAAGCCCCCGGGTCCCTGGAGGGGTGGAGGGAGGAGACTTTTTCGTCGACATTCTCCTCCTCTGGCTCCTCGACGTGGGGCCCGGGGCCGTCGTTACGCGGGGCGCGGTTGACACGAGGACGACCACGTGGGTTGCGGCCTCGCGCGGGCTCGGTGGTGGCCCTGCCGTTGGCGTTCGTGCGACGTGCGAGGCGCTCAGCTCGGGTCCGAGCCATGGTGCCGGAGAGGTTATCGAGGAAGGTTGAAAGCGCGCCTTAGCCCCCTACCTGGCGCGCCAAATGTCGGAGAATGATCCCCGTGAACCAGGAAACAAAGGGGCTGAACACGAAACTTAACAACACTCTCGTCAACCTCGGCGACCAAGCATGGCGAGCTCGACAGAACACATCACGACAGAGATGGACACCAGCTCGTACCCAGGTTCAGGCCCTCCGGGAGGAGTAACGACCCTACTTCCTGCTGTGTTGTATTGCACTTCTTCACGGGGTTACAGTACAGGGGTGCTTGCCGAGGGCAAATCTTACAACGATGGCAGAGCTTCTTCTCTGTGGAAGCTCTCTTCTCTGAGTGGACTAGTAGCCTTGGGTGGGTGAATGGTCGATCCCCTTCTCCAGTGGTGCTCCCCCTCCTTATATAGGCGCGGGGGTGGAAGCTAGGGTTCCTCCATGAAGCCAGTCCAGGAGGGCGGCGCACCCTTGGTCCAGGGGTTGTGGACGAGATCCACCGTCGTCGGTCTTGCTGGTCTTCGTCAGGCCCTGCCACCGTCCGCCCAGAGCGGTGGCCGGCACTCTAGAGGTCCGTGGTGTCATATTGATGACGTCGCCGTTGGAGCGAATCGGCATCGTGTCCCCTTAGCACCAAAATAGCATGCTTGGTAATCCTTCTTCTTTTGGGCAGCTTTGCTGCTCTCCTTTAAGCATGGGAATGGCAACTGCTGCCCATTCGTCACCGTGCGCAGGCATGCGTGTCATCCTGCTGTGGAGCGCAGGCCCCATGTGCGTCTTGCCAGGATGGCAGACCCTCGCCAGGCACTTCGAGTGCTCCGCCACCCGAGAGGGAAAAGTCTCCCGAGGAGGTCCCCGACTCGCGGAGACTTGGTCGTCTGTTACACCGTTGAAGCCCCCGTGAGGGGCGAGGCCTCGCGGGGCTCGCCAATCGTCGTGACCCAGGCCTTGGTTGTATCCCGCGCCTAGGTGTCTGGGGCCAGAAGGGCCGGCCCATGATACCCTGGTTTTCATTGGGCCGACAAGTCTATTGGCCAATTATTAAACATGACTTCTACTGGCTATGTCAGCAATTTTGGGAGGGAGCTATTAACTTGCAGAGTATAAATGATGCCTACATCACCCTCATTCCGAAAGTTCAGTCTCCAATCACTCCAAATGATTATCGGCCTATCTCTCTGCTGAATTCAAGTCTGAAATTGCTGACCAAAATCCTTGCGAATCGGCTGCAACAAAAATTCTCCAGCTTGTTCATGTGAACCAATATGGTTTCCTCAAAAGCCGCACGTCCAGGACTGCGTTGCTTGGGCATATGAATACATTCACCAATGCAAGCAAGCTAAAAAAGAGGTGGTCATCTTGAAGTTGGATTTTGCAAGGGCGTTCGACACTATCGAGCATGCTGCAATAATCAATATCCTTCGGTGCTGGGGCTTTGATGATCGTTGGCTTCAGTGGGTTCAGATGATCTTCACTATGGGTACCTCCTCCGTGCTTCTTAATGGTGTAGCGGGGAAAAAATTCCCTTGCCACCATGGTGTGTGGCAAGGCGATCCGTTCTCCCCTATTCTCTTTGTCGCCGGCGGCGACCTTCTTCAGTCAATGGTTAATCATCTCGCAAACACTGGAGTCTTGCGCCCGCCCCTGCCTATACCAGATACCGACTTCCCCATAGCACAGTACGCCGAAGACACCCTGCTTATTCTACAGGCATGCCCCTCTCAACTGCTAGCTCTAAAAAGTTTGTTGGAGACCTTCTCTTCTGCCACCGGCCTGAAGGTGAATTATGCCAAGTCGTGTCTGATGCCTGTTAACATAGATGCTGCACGGCTGGCTGAACTCGCGGATACATTTGGATGCATGGTCGGCTCACTGCCGTTCACCTATCTTGGGCTGCCGCTAGGCTCTTCTCGCCCCACGATGCAGGATCTCTCTCCGATCGTTGATCAGGCCGAGCGCAGACTCAATGGCAGTGTTCGCTTTCTCGATTACGGAAGCCGACTGATCTTCGTCATTCGGTGATGTCCTCCCTCCCGATTCACTTCCTATGTACCCTTAAAGTTCATAAAGGCATTCTCAAGCTCTTTGATCGATTTCGCCGACACTGTTTATGGGTCAAGGAAGAAGACAACACTTTGGTTAATTCTCTTGCGGCCTGGTCTTTGGTCTGCAGACCCAAGAAATATGGCGGCCTTGGTGTTCTTAATCTCGAGATCCAAAATCAAGCCCTCCTCCTAAAACAGCTACACAAATTCTTCTGCAAGACGGATCTTCCTTGGGTAAAGCTAGTCTGGTCCTTATATGATCCCAATTCTCCTCCACACGCCCAATCCATCAGAGGCTCCTTCTGGTGGCGCGATATATGCAGTCTCATGGAGGTCTACAGAAGCATCATGCACACTAATGTGGAAAATGGGCAGACCACTTTATTTTGGAAGGATGTTTGGCACGACCGGGAGCTGCTTTGTGATAAGTTTGCCCACCTCTTCTCCTTTGCCCTTAATGAGGACACATCGGTGGCACATATGATGGACATCTCTGATCCTGCGGCGCACTTCGCCCTGCCTCTGTCTTTACAAGCCTTCAACGAACTCGAGCAGGTTCAGACGATCATCGACTAGCTAGACTCTGGGGCCACTGGTTCTGATGTTAAGATTTTCTCCTAGGGCTCTACGAATTATTCGTCCAAGAAATACTACAACTTCATCTTCGCCCGGCTACGCCAGGATAGCTCTTTACAGGCCATCTGGAAATCAAAATGCACTCCAAAGCTGCGGGTCTTCGCCTGGCTTCTTCAGATGGACAGATTGAACACCAAGGACCTGATGCTCCGCAAGCATTGGCAGGTGGACTCCGGGCCAGCGTGTGTTCTCTGCACTTCTTCGCTGTTGGAAACCAGGGACCACCTATTCTTCTCATGCTCATTTGCATCACAGTGCTGAGACTTTATCCACGTCCATTGGGATTGCTCCAGGGCCATTTCGAGCAGATTTCAGCTTGCGAGGGGTACTTTCCCTGGTCCTTGCTTCATGGAGGTGGTGGTCTGTGGCCTTTGGAACATTTGGAGGTCGATGAACGATTTAATCTTCAAGGGTATTCAGCCCTCTTTGAGCAGATGGAAAGCCAGCTTCCAACAGGATATTCTTCTCCACCAATATCGTCTGCCCACTGCGTTGGTGCATCCGTTAGTTACTTGGGTGCTTAACACCTTCACCTAGATGCCGATCTCCCCTTCCTTTTGTTTTTTTCCTCCTTGATTTTTTGACCGTGTAATTGTGACGTTAAGGGAAACTTCTTGTTTCTCCTTTTATATATATAAAATTACATCGTAGGGGTTTTTCCCTACGGTAAAGCGGTCAAAAAAAACTTAAGCGCTACGCTCCCCGGCAACGGCGCCAGAAAAGTACTTGATTACCCCCAAGAGCAGGGGATCACTATAGCACCTCTCAATGTGGAAATAAGGTATCGATCCACAGAAGCAAGAAGGAAAAGTTATCTATTCCCTACAACTAAAGTGTCACAAGTTTTAGTTGATTATGCATTAAACAAGTTAAAGAACAAGGTGGTTGATTTAATGGATGGAAGTTTTAATGCAACAAAACAAGAATGTAAAAGTGTCCCAATCCTCTTCAATGCAAGAGGACAAGACAAGATTTTCTCTTATAGGAACAATGGACATGGATTCACGGGTTCACTTAATCCTCTCTCTCATCTACGGTGATTATCATGTTATAGATAAAGTATACACAATTGTCATGTTTTAATGGTAGCTTTTATAACGGCTATATGTCATAAAACACATAGTTGAAAGAAGTACTCATTTGTGTTGCTAGGTCACCCTCGTAAGGCCAGCGTCGTTGTTGTCACTCCCACATCATACTCTTCCTTTTTACCCCCAGATAAAGGATGTTGGGCGGTACTGTGTCACTCAATACCTATGCCGTGTCACATCGGCCATCCCGTACCCACATACATCATACTTCTTAAAGAACAATATTCTATCAAAGTATGACAAGTCATAAAAGTTCCAACAACAGTAAATGCATAACAAATCATCTCATACCACAATATCCACCATAAGAATTACATAGATGACCGTAATCATGTTCAGCAGCTCATACGGTACTAATTAGTGAAGCTCAAAGAGAGGAGAGATACATAAGTTACCACCACAAACCCAAGTCCAGGGGGTGGACTACTCCCCCTTCATCATGGAGACGGTGGAGAAGTCCTCGGAGAAGATGGAGACCACCCCGGCAACGCCCCGTCTGAGTTTTCCCCTCCAATCTGCAGCTCCAGGTCTCTATTTCGGTGTTTCTGTGTTTTGGCGGCGCTTCTTCCAGAGAACGTCGGGGGACCTTTTTATAGGCGTTTCTAGGTCAGGACTAGGTCAGTGGAGCAAAGATCGACGATAGCGGAGCCTCGAGGCCCAAAAGAGGTGGTCCCACGCGGCCAGGTACATGGGCCGCGTGGGGCCCTCTATCTCCCAGCTGGTTGGGCTTCTGGTCTTCATTTTCAGCCCATTGCATTCGTCTCGAAATTCTGAACCATGCTCTCCGACCTTGCCCTTTTTGGAGTCCCGAAGCTCCCGGAAAGTCCAAAACACTAAAAAGATGTATTCTGACGGTGCAGGGTTAATTTCATAAAAATAGAAACATACCAAATATTCCAAAAATCATTATAAAACATTGATATAACCCTTATGATGCAAATATGATTGGAATATAATTAATATAGTGAAAAGTTCATGTATGCATTTTACATGCATCAGCATGCAAGATCATAAATAACATAGACATAATATTTCAGTATTCAACTTGACATAGTATCAATATTCATCGGATCCCAGCAAACACAAGATGTAGCATTACAATAAGATGATCTTGATCATGATAGGCAGCTCACAAGATCTAAACATGATGGCACAAGAGGAGAAGACAACTATCTAACTACTACTATGGACCCATAGTCCAAAGTATTGGGTTGCGGGTAAAACTTTAAAATTTATCCGTAACCTTACCTTTTACCATCTATTCTATGAAGGTACGTTGCACCCCATAATGCCATGATCCAGAATACTTACAAACACACTTGCGGAAGATCTTGTGTTTGTCGAAGTAGATGTCGGTGAAGCCTGATGAAGAATCTCACGTCCACGACGGGAGGTGAGATTGTTGCCGTACGTCGTCGTTGATGTAGACCTTGATGAAGTTGTTCCGTTGTCCAAGGAACTTACTTGCGCAAATCCCGCTCTAGCGGTATCCACACATACATCGTGTCAACCCACCCCGTGCATTCACCGCCTAGCTACTAGCACGTGGTGAAGAGAGTCAGCCTTGCGGCGTAGTTTAGGTGGTAGATCTAATCAACTAGATTAGATCTATATGAGAAGATTAGAGACGTCTAATTCTCAACACATGAGATCTACAAGGAGAGAGAGAGAGCTTTGCTTCAATTGTCTGTCAAACCCTAGGAGCTTGGGGTTGCTTATAAAGGAGGCCAAGGGGTGGAGGTACTTGGGGAAGGGGCAAGCCCTTCCCCTTTGGGCCGGCCGGCCAAGGAAGGGAGGGAGGAGTCCCTCCCCTTCCCCAACTCGGATTGGGGGGAGGAGTAGGACTCCTCCCTCCAAACCTGCCTTTCCCAAACAAGGAAGGGGGGAGGAAACCCTCCCCCACTCCAACTCGGGTTGGAGGGAGGAGTCCTACTCCTCCCCCACCCGCCTCCTGCCATGTGGGGCCCACCGGGGCCGCCGCCCCTGTGGGGCCCGCCCTAGGCCGCCGCCCTTGCCGCCGGGGAGGGAGTGTCATTTATACTATGTGGGTGCGGCTGCCTTGTGGGCCCCATGGGCCCACTTGGCAGCCCCCTTTTATTGGGCTCAAATAAAATCCTTTATTTATATTTTCCAATAAATTAATAAAATAAATAATTAATTGTTTTGTCTAATTAATTCCTAAATGAATATTTCCTTTTACAGAAAATTCCCGAATTAATTACTTATCATATAACTCATATTTATATGAACCGGGATACCTAGTATCCGCCGACAAAACATCGGAACAATATTTCCTTCTTATAAGCACTCGGATTAAATCCGCTGATGATAGAAACATTCCTATCATCCCGGGACATTAGATGTCCGCATTCTCTCTAACTTATAATTCACCGGAACAAATCCCAGTGACATCGGAGCTACTCCGACACAATCTCATTCCCACTAAAACTACATCTTTACTCTCAATCAAAGATTGACCTACAGCTTAAGCGTGTGACCCGAAAGGTTCAGCAATCACAAAGTATTGTTTGGGAGCTTACCAAACAATAACCAGCAGTGGGTTAGGCATTCGTACTGGCACCCTTGTGTTGTGAATGAACAGAACCTGTGCGTTACTCATTACGCTTAATCCCCTTACGTACACGATACCAATGATATCTCGAGATTGAGACAATGTGCTCTAGTGTGATCAAACCCTTTGATCATAACACATATTATTCTCGTACCAATATCATTCTCTTTTCTCATTCCGTATATATGTTGTCCCGTGATAAATCACGCTTGTGTCTGGCCAGACGATTGGGTGACAACAACAATACTTGAGATGGCCTAGAGGATGTATCTCTCCATCGTCTGGAGGAGTAAGTGCCATTCTTGAACGATCTCTGTTCCAATACATATTCTAGTTCAAGCCCAAAAGCCACCTATCATAGTCCCATGTTACTGCAAGACGTTTGATGGAAATCAAAGCTCGAATGTCGAATAAGCGGTCACAAGATATTCTCATAGCATAGGGATCTAGCTAATGATAACTAAATAGATGATCAATCGCTATTTCATCGTTGACGATTTGTCTCATAGCAAGATCATACGGTGGGTCGGTTCAGTGCGATTATCATTCCGATAATCCACTCCTATAGTTGAATGACTTATACAAAGTCCATGATCAGGAAAACATGATCATCGAGCAACAAGATAGGCTAGTCTTAGAGACAAGACCAGGAACTCTTTTTCCGTTTATCTCTACACGTGTATCGGAGGTTTTCCTCTTGCATACGTTGTATTTGCTATACAAGTACCCAATACAGTTGTAGCATAAAGATACAAACATTAATAATAAACATGGAGATAAATAATAAACTTAATTATTATTGTCTCTAGGGCATATCTCCAACAGTCTCCCACTTGCACTAGAAACAATAATGATTCTAGTTAGCATGATGACATGACACCAAATGGAACTAAGGTGCCACTCACGCTTTCGCATGCGGATCTGAAACTGTGTCCGCACTTTGATCCAACCAAAGTTCATAAACTTTATTTATCACCTCACATGCCAAACTTGACTATGTAAGTCGGATATATTAGGAATTGGATATGGGCTTTCCGGTTCCGTAGTAGCATTAATAATACCCGGTTGATATTATCATACCATCTTTATAGAAACCTCACCTGAGTAATGACTCATCCAATAACTTGCTTATCATGACGTCTCACATCAATGACGCAACTATCCTCGATAGATAACTATCTTTGTTGTAGAATCCACTCATAAGATACACGTGTATTTGATAAAATCAAAACACTTAGTATTTATCATTTGAAAAACATTTATCAGAATAAATTTGATTTCATAATTCCACCACAAATATGTATACGAGTAACTTCTCTATACACACTATTTGAAGCTTTACAAAATCTACCTTGTTGGTTTTCCTTTTGTAATCTCACCATCAGGTTCTTTTACCAAACCTTTATATGATCAATTACAATCTTAATTAACTGCTCTTATGAGAATATCCTTATTAAGAATTTCTCATTAACGCCGGTGGCAAAACTTTATAAAAGTTTAGCACTTTGGAAACTTTCCGGCTTTATGTACTATATATAGCAATGTCATAAGCAAAATCACATTAAATATGATTTGATCTTATTCCTCTCTATTCGCTCATCCAGGACTACGAAGGTCAAGGTATCTTGCAAATATCACGCTATGAATTCTTGATCAAATTTCTTTGACTCAAGACACAATTCGAAATTACCTTTCGAATTGCACTTTAGTACATTCATACTCATGTTTATTAAATTCTATCTTAGAGACAAAACTTTAATAAGACATTTTCGACCTTTTATTTAAACTCTTTAAATCACGAGATTTATATATTTATAATTCGGCCTAGCCTCATTCAATAAATATAATATCAGCTCC
Source organism: Poa pratensis (assembly GCA_947311845.1). Taxonomy (NCBI): domain Eukaryota; kingdom Viridiplantae; phylum Streptophyta; class Magnoliopsida; order Poales; family Poaceae; genus Poa; species Poa pratensis. The sequence goes on from CAMZMU010000074.1 coordinate 29,634,782, forward strand.
CACTGTCTTTTAAGTCCCTTCGATTTATATAATGAAAAGAATAAATTCTTACTCATTAATACGACTGACTTCAAACATTCATAATATAATTATCTAGATTATTTTCATAATCCAAACTAATTATCCTTAGCAATAATATTGCTACTTTAGTTCAATAACAGCATCAAGCAATTGATATGAAAAGTATTGCAACTTCTCACTATCAGTTATTCGTCCTTGATAAAAAATCAAGACTAGCTCTATGAATATTAGATATTCATATCTGTCCTTTCTTTATGAAATATTCATGCACATGATTTTACATCACATCCAAACAACTCTCAAGATTGGATCTTAGAGTCTCATGAATTTTTCTTGAACTCCTTTTATGACAAATGCCGTCATTAATGAATGTTCATTATTCTGTTGTAATTGTTTTGCTTATATCATGTTCCTGGACATTTAAATGATTTCAATCACCTAGTGATTTAATCATCAAATTCCTCACATGACCTTTAATACTTAATTCGAATCATGTATGCCTTACATGTATTCCTGGACAAAGTAATGATATGGAAACATTTGCATGTTTCCCTTCTCATTCTAACACTTGCCCAAAGACTCTCAGTTAATTTAGTATTATGATTTCCACTCTCTCTTCATGAGAAGACACTTTTCTCCAATTCTAAAGTCAACAAGCATTTAGAATTATGTGTGGAAAACACTTGCCAAAATAACAATTTTGGACTTTTGCAAAACACCTTTTCAATTCGAACTTAAAACTTTAAATCCTTAATTGAAAAATATGGAACTTACTATCAAAATAACTCTAAGTTATAATTGACACAAATCCCAAGATATCAAACAAAATAATCTATTTACTTTAGTGGGTAATTTGGAATTCTAATTTCACAACACATTAAGCAAGACTTTGTAACATTTCCTTTTAATCTTTATCTTGCAAAAGATTTTATTACCATGATGATTTCGAGTTACCAAAATCCATCATAAGTAATTTGACTAAGAAATAATTTTCTTTCGTCAATAATGTTACAATATTTTATTAAGTCCTTTCTTTAACTTTAATCAAATTCCTTTGATTCCTTTATTTTGATTCTCACACTCTCCCACTGAATTTATGAAACATTGAAACTTCAATAATTTCATTAACTCTATTTCATTAATATGCAACTTCATATTAATTCCTCAATAGAATTGAATTAATGGGTAGATTCCACTCCTTTATGTAAATCTCGAAATTTACTAGTGCCTAGCACTTTGCCAAATTCGAGTCTACTAAATGCCTAGCATTTTGTGGATTTCGATTTTCATCAAATGCCTAGCACTTTATGAATTTCGAATTTCTCCAAGTGTATGACACTTTGTGATTTTAGTTTTATCCATTTAATTTAGAGATAACTTTAAGAGTCTCAAAGAGAACCAACGAAAAGTATAACTCCAAATTAAAGATTAAACTAACTTTATTTATTACTTAAAACTTTAAGCAATAACTTGAATCAAAACAATAAAGACTTAACAAACAAATAATTAATGACATAACACAATAAAGAAGATATAAACTTTGAATTTCCAAACTTGGAATTCCCACACATACTTTATAATTCGAACAATGACTTGTTCCAGAATACAAAATATTCATTACATAATGATCAAACTGAAAATAACTCTTATTTAAAGTTCTAGTGTAAATCTTCTTCATTGACTTGGATTGAAGACATAGTGGTCACTTTTGCATAAAATGCGATCTTCCACTGTGCTTCTAGGATGCAAAGTTACACTACAATCGTAACTTCTACGTCTTCCCAGAATTTCCTCTTCTTTCCAGCATTAGCTCCTTCCAAAGTACCTGCCACTGGTGCAAGTTCGAGCATTCATTAGTATCCAATACCAATGATCATAATTGCTGAAATTATGTCAATGTGTATAACTCTTATACCTGTCTTGGTCCAGTTAAGATCCCCATTCTGAATATCAGCTTCTGCTTCCTTAAGCAAGGCAAACACATCTGAACCGGCCACTCATCCGCCATGCGATTGTACATCGCCACGAAGGCATGATATGCAGGTGGTAGTGCCGCTAGTACAATGTCACAGAGAAACTCATGACCAACTGGAGATCCAATTTGTCTAAGTTTCTCCTCTAATTTGGTAACTCTGATTTCAAACATTTGAATGGGTTCACCCAACTCAAGATGAATGTTTATCAGTTCCCTTCTTAGATTGTAACGCTCAGCGCGTACTTGATGTATGAACCTAGCTTTCAATACTTCCATCAACCGGAAGGGACGCATGTCTTCGAAAAGACCGCCCAGCTGTGGTTCAATACAAGCATGCATGAGCTCCTTGACAATGCACTCATCACATAACATGTGAGGTCCACCATGATTTTCATCATGTGAATCTATGGGATTCAGAACATCAACTTTTCCTGCGCTCTTGAGAGCACCGACCATGTGGTGAAACCATTCTCCAAAGTTGTTTCCATTTGCAGCTAATGGTGTACGACTCAACATCTGATTGAAATGGAACTTTTCAAAGTGGTCCATAATCTACAACAAAACAAGTTTATTTAGACTTCTAGTTTATTACTAATTTTAATGCACTACTTTAATTCAATCAAACATGAATCTAAGATATGCTCCCACTAAGTCCAATAATCCTCTTGATTGGCACTAAGTGATTCAGGACCCGATTGCCCTACGAAGCAAGCATGGATACATGTCATGTCCGTCGGCCAACCGGTAAGCACTATGCTAATTGCAGCAGCTACAACTCCTGTTCGTCTTTCGACGGATGTGTTCCGAACTCATGGTTGTGTTATGCTTGGACGTCAAGACAACCAACCGACACTGGCTGCTGGAACGGTTCGCGCCCGCCTCCCGAACCCTTGGTACACATTACTCCTGGATACAGGTCGCACGGTAACAAGCATCCGGTTTGACGGTGCCACGGTTGGTAAGAACACGATCTCCTTGATTTTGTATGAGGATTCACCCTAATAAACGACTACTGCGCAATCAAGGTGCAAACAACAAAGGATAAACATCACAGGCAATTAATAATAATTCATGTGCTTTGGTATAGCCTTTGTTATTTCTCGGAAGTCCTTGGCGCTCGTCCTTGAGGATCACCATCTTCATTGTTCCCGGTCATGAAAATTCCCGAAGGAAAATTACCATATCCGAAACTCGCCAAGTACACGTCGCCGACCCAATGCCGGCGCCTCCTCCCGGTCTCCACGACGAACTCTTCTTCGCTTGATTGTCGATGACGAACTCGATCAATTGTTTTGGCTCCCACCATCATGTTAAGACACCGTAACAAAATAGCTATACCAAAACACATGCACTCAATCCTGCAAAACCAAGTTAGACGTATCTAACGCTTTGTTTGCAAGTTTTACGTGGCTTTGTAGGCTCTACGGAATTACCGTCACTACCTACGTATTGAAGCACGTTTAGGCTAGTTGCTAGATTAACATTGCGGGGTGATTGAGATCCCAACATTACGAAAACGTTGCAGAACCCCAATCTAAACGATCACATGTGCGCGTGACCCCCGTGAGGCGTCCAACCCTCAGGCCCAATCCGTATATACATCAACGTCCACAACTAAGGGTATAGACCCGAAGCTACTGAAGCACATCGTTGGCGCCAACAAGCATACTAGGAGCAGCCGGAAGGTCCGGATAGCCAGAAGTTCGTAAAGATCTTGCCAATACTGCCATGGAATATGATGCACAACTTCTTGGGAAGCAACTAAAATAAACTTAATGCAAGAACCATGCAATGCTCACACCAACTGGTGCTCTAGATCAAATCATACCAACGCATAGATCGGCTCTGATACCACTATTGGGTTGCGGGGAAAACTTTAAAATTTATCCGTAACCTTACCGCCAAGATCTATTCTATGAAGGTACGTTGCACCCCATAATGCGATGATCAGAATACTTACAAACACGCTTGCGGAAGATCTTGTGTTTGTCGAAGTAGATGTCGGTGAAGCCTGATGAAGAATCTCACGTCCACGCCGGGAGGTGAGATTGTTGCCGTACGTCGTCGTTGATGTAGACCTTGATGAAGTTGTTCCGTTGTCCAAGGAACTTACTTGCGCAAATCCCGCTCTAGCGGTATCCACACATACACCGTGTCAACCCACCCCGTGCGTTCACCGCCTAGCTACTAGCACGTGGTGAAGAGAGTCAGCCTTGCGGGTAGTTTAGGTGGTAGATCTAATCAACTAGATTAGATCTATATGAGAAGATTAGAGACGTCTAATTCTCAACACATGAGATCTACAAGGGGGAGAGAGAGAGCTTTGCTTCAATTGTCTGTCAAACCCTAGGGGCTTGGGGTTGCTTATAAAGGAGGCCAAGGGGTGGAGGTACTTGGGGAAGGGGCAAGCCCTTCCCCTTTGGGCCGGCCGGCCAAGGAAGGGAGGGAAGAGTCCCTCCCCTTCACCAACTCGGATTGAGGGGAGGAGTAGGACTCCTCCCTCCAACCCTGCCTTTCCCAAACAAGGAAGGGGGGGAGGAAACCCTCCCCCACTCCAACTCGGGTTGGAGGGAGGAGTAGGACTCCTCTCCCACCCGCCTCCTGCCATGTGGGGCCCACCCTGGGCCGCCGCCCCTGTGGGGCCCGCCCTAGGCCTCCACCCATGGGCCCACTTGCCAGCCCCTTTTATTGGGCTTCATATAAAATCATTTATTTATATTTTCCAATACAATTAATTAAATAAATAAATAATTGTTTCGTCTAATTAATTCCTAAATGAATATTTCCTTTTACAGAAAATTCCCGAAATTAATTACTTATCATATAACTCATATTTATATGAACCGGGATACCTAGTATCCGCCGACAAAACATCGGAACAATATTTCTTTCCTTATAAGCACTCGGATTAAATCCGTTGATGACATACACCATTCCTATCATCCCGGGACATTAGATGTCCGCATTCTCTCTAACTTATAATTCACCGGAACAAATCCCAGTGACATCGGAGCTACTCCGACACAATATCATTCCCACTAAAACTACATCTTTACTCTCAATCAAAGATTGACCTACAGCTTAAGCGTGTGACCCGAAAGGTTCAGCAATCACAAAGTATTGTTTGGGAGCTTACCAAACAATAACTAGTAGTGGGTTAGGCATTCATACTGGCACCCTTGTGTTGTGAATGAATAACAGAACATGTGCGTTACTCATTACGCTTAATCCCCTTACGTACACGATACCAATGATATCTCGAGATTAAGACAATGTGCTCTAGTGTGATCAAACCCTTTGATCATAACACATATTATTCTCGTACTAATATCATTCTCTTTTCTCATTCCGTATATATGTTGTCCCGTGATAAATCACGCTTGTGTCTGGCCAGACGATTGGGTGACAACAACAATACTTGAGATGGCCTAGAGGATGTATCTCTCCATCGTCTGGAGGAGTAAGTGTCATTCTTGAACGATATCTGTTCCAATACATATTCTAGTTCAAGCCCAAAAGCCACCTATCATAGTCCCATGTTAATGCAAGACGTTTGATGGAAATCAAAACTCGAATGTCGAATAGGCGGTCACAAGATATTCTCATAGCATAGGGATCTAGCTAATGATAACTAAATAGATGATCAATCGCTATTTCATCGTTGACGATTTGTCTCATAGCAAGATCATACGGTGGGTCGGTTCCGTGCGATTATCATTCCGATAATCCACTCCTATAGTTGAATGACTTATACAAAGTCCATGATCAGGAAAACATGATCATCGAGCAACAAGATAGGCTAGTCTTAGAGACAAGACCAGGAACTCTTTTTTCCGTTCGTATCTCTAAACGTGTATCGGAGGTTTTCCTCTTGCATACGTTGTATTTGCTATACAAGTACCCAATACAGTTGTAGCATAAAGATACAAACATTAATAATAAACATGGAGATAAATAATAAACTTAATCATTATTGTCTCTAGGGCATATCTCCAACACAAAGATGAACTACTCACACATCACTCCGGAGGCAGGCATGGCGATGTAGAGCCCTCCGGTGATGATTCCCCTCTCCGGCAGGGTGCCGGGAAGAGTTTCAGAACCCTCCCGAGTTAGGGTTGACGCCGGCGGCGGCTCTGGAACTTTTCGTGGTTTTCGACTCGGGTACTTAGGATTTTCCCGTCAAAGGCAATTTATAGGCGAAGGGGCAGCGCCGGTGGAGGCCCGAGGCCTTCTCACCACGTGGCAGCGCGGCAGCATGTGGGACCGCGCCACCAGGTGATGAGGACGGCCCACGGCCCCCCTTCGTCTCTCCTTCGGACTCCGTGTACATATCAGAAAAATAGGGACTTTGGCTTTTGTTTCGTCCAATTCCGAGAATATTTGCAGAACAACTTTTCTGAAACCAAAAACAGCAGAAAACAGGAACTGGCACTATGGCATCTTGTTAATAGGTTAGTCCCAGAAAATGCATAAAAATGATCTAAAGTGTATATAAAACATGTAGCAATTGGCATAATATAAGCATGAACATCAGAAATTATGGATACGTTGGAGACGTATCAAGCATCCCCAAGCTTAGTTCTACTCATCCTCGAGTAGGTAAAACGATAACAACAAAATAATTTCTGAGGAGACATGCTTCACACAATCTTGATCAAATAATATTAGAAGGCTCATGTCATGAATGAAGTGACTCAAAGCAATGGTCTATAGTTTGCTAACAAATAGATAAAGAGTAAACAACTGAATCATATAAGCAAAAACTTTTCATGAATAGTACTTTTAAGACAAGCATCAAAAAACTTTGCATAAGAGTTAACTCATAAAGCAATAGATTCTAAATAAAGGCATTGAAGCAACACATAGGAAGATTTAAGTTTCAGCAATTGCTTTCAACTTTCAACATGTATATCTCATGGATATTGTCAACACAAAGTAATATAACAAGTGCAATAAGTAAGCATATAAGAATTAATGCACACAAAGTTGACACAAGTGTTTGCTTCTGAGATAGAAAGAAGTAGGTAAACAGACTCAACATAAAGTAAAAGAAAGGCCCTTCGCAGAGGGAAGCAGGGATTAAATCATGTGCTAGAGCTTTTTAGGTTTGTGAAATCATATAGAGAGCATAAAGTAAGTTTTTGAGAGGTGTTGTTGTTGTCAACAAATGGCAATGGGCACTCTATCCCCCTTATCACCCAGACTTTCAAGAGCGGCTCCCATGAAGGACGTTATTTCTACCCAAGGGAAGATCATCCCTCTTCTCTTTTGTTTACACATGCATATTTATAAATTGGTTTGACACTCCTCCCAGCCTTTGCTTACACAAGCCATGGCTAACCGAATCCTCGGGTGCCTTCCAACAATCACATACCATGGACGAGTGCCTATTTGAAATTGTTTAACACTTTGAAATTTGCTTTTGATAAATCATTGGCAAACATGTGAAGAGAATTAAGCAGTTATAATTGTAATTAATTGGGACTGGACACCCCATTTGCCAGCTCTTTTTGCAAGTTATTGGATAAGCGGATATATATGCCACTAGTCCATTGGTGAAAATCTGTCATGAGTAAATGACAAGGTGATAGAGAAAACGCCACAAACTTCCTCATGAGCTATAAAACATTGACACAAATAAGAAGTAATAAAGTTTTGAATAGTTTAAAGGTAGCACATGAAGCATTTACTTGGAATGGCAGGAAATACCACATAGTAGGTAGTTATGGTGGACACAGATGGCATGGGTTTTGGCTCAAGGTTTGGATGCACGAGAAGCATTCCCTCTCAGTACAGAGTTTAGACTAGCAAGGTTGTTTGAAGCAAACACAGGATATCAACCGGTACAGCAAGACTTACATAAAAAACATATTGCAAGCATTATAAGACTCTACACTGTCTTCCTTGTTACTCAAACACTTTACCAGAAAATATCTAGACCTTAGAGATACCAAACATGCAAACCAAATTTCAACAAGCTCTACGGTAGTTCTCCACTAATAGGCTTTAACTACATGATGTAAGAGCTTAAACATGATCTACTTGAGAGCTCAAAACAATTGCAAAGCATCAAATTATCCAAGACAATGATCTACAAGAATGAATATGTCTTTTCAATATACCATCTGCCATATGTAGCATTTTCTGTTTCCAACCAAACACCAATCAACTTATTTCAACACAAACTCTCCAAACAATACATCAATGAAACAAGAGAGTACTTCTCTACAAGAACTAACAGTTCTGAACAAGAGATGCATGAAAAATAGGAGCTAAAAGCATTGCAGTAGCTAGCCAAGAATACTCAACAAATATAAGTGAAGAATACGAGTATTCACATGAAAAAGCGGAGCGTGTCTCTCTCCCACACAAGAATGCTAGGATCCAAATTATTCAGAAAACAAAGCTAAAATAAAAGCACACAGACGCTCCAAGTAAAGCACATAAGATGTGAAAGAATTAAAATATAGTTTCACTAGAGATGACCTGGTAAGTTGTTGATTAAGAAGGGGATGCCTTGGGCATCCCCAAGCTTAGACGCTTGAGTCTTCTTGAAATATGCTTGGGTGACCCACGGGGGCATCCCCAAGCTTAGGCTTTTCACTCTTCTTGATCATATCATATCATCCTCCTCTGTTGATCCTTGAAAACTTCCTTCACACCAAACTCAGAGTAATTCTCATTAGAGTGTTAGTGCATAATCAAAAATTCACATGTTCTGTGATGACACAATCATCTCCAATAATTCTGGACATTAGCTACAGCCACTGATATTTTGTGGAGCAAAGAAATCCACTCAAACACAGTAAAAGAGAGAATGCAAAATAAAAGGCAGAATCTGTCAAAAACAGAATAGTCTGGAAAGACGAATTTTTTCGAGGCACTTAAGGTGCTCAGATGCGAAAAGTAAAAACTAATGAAAGTTGCGTACATATATGAGGATCACGCATGAATTTTTTCAGAATTTTTAGATTTTTTTGGAGTGTATACAGCTCAAAACGGTGGACAGCAAAAATCTGTCTCTGCGCAGAAATCCAAATCTAGCATCAACTTTCTATTAGAGGCTTTACTTGGGAGATTGAAAGGGCATGGCGCCCCCATGTGTGGTTTTGGTAATTAATGACATTCCCTATGGACTAATGGTTGCATTGAGTTTTACTTGTAGTGTTTGTCCATAGACCATGCTTGAACTCCATATGTTGGAGTCAAGGTTGATGCCATGAATATATTGATATAATGAAGTATTTGGCATCAAGATCATCGAGTTGAGCATATTGCAAGTATGTCTTGAAGAAAAGAATTATGTGATCATTCATGGTTATCTTCAAGACATCATCTATTGAAAAGAGAAGAAAAGATACAAGGTTGATCAAGTATTGATCAACACACAAAGCTACAAGATGTACCAAGTGGGATCATGGATCTCTTGGTATGGTAAGCAATTGTCCATATAGCTTTGTGAACTAACCCATGATATGTGTGTAGCATTTCTATGTGTGGTTAGGTATCTTTCTATGGGCTTGCATCAAATGAAGATTTCATATGGCCATGATCGATGATGTCAAGTGGTGATCGTCATCAATGTTGAGAAGCGCAAGTTCAAGAGGAGCATCTCGAAGAAATCCTAGGCTTGAAGCTTGCCACCCATTTAGAGATAATGTTCATGTGAAGATGTGCCTAAGAGAGGCTCTCCCATAGTCGAGTATGGGGGAGCAATGTTTGGGTCTTCACCAAGCGAAGCGCAATCAAGAAAGGTGGTCACTTGAAGAGATCAAGATCGACGTCATCCAGCTCAAGTGGAATGCGCAAGACAAAGGTATGATAGGGTTTCTATTTTACCGGTCTCATGGTACTAGTTGGGAGACGGGTTATAGGATAGATACCGTACTATCAAGAGGGGCTTTCGATTGAGCTTTAGCGTATCAGTTGGAGAGAGCTCAAACCTTTGCATACTTGCCTTCATCATCTTTCTTGGTTCTTATTTGGTTTGTCTCCTTGTTGGGTTTTGATGCTTGTTGTGATCTTCATGACAAGCCCAAGTCCTCCGAAAACGGATTTCATATGGAAAACTTGTTGCGTTTTCTGGTTGGAAATATTATCGGTCCACCTTCGAGATAGGGTCCACACCTTCCCATGTGTGGTATCCCCTCTATATTTTTGTAGTAAAGCTCCTGTCGCTACCTTTCCAACCTCGTTGGTTTCATCTCGTTTAGAGCTTCCTTGCAAAAGTTATTGCGGTTCTCTTTTTCTGGTTCTGCAGTTTCTTCTTAGGCCGGTAGTACCGACCCTCGCCCGGTACTACCGGGTGACCCCTTGCGGAACTACCGCGGGCCGTACCGGGCCCAGTACCACATCTCCGGATGGCTCTCTGCCTCTCGAAGTTTTAACCCGGTAGTTGCCCCGGTAGTGGCGCGGTACTACCGGGAAGGGAGCACTACCGGGCCAGGTGGTCCGGTACTACCGTTGCGCGCCGAGTCAGGGAGCGCTGACTGGTCTTCGTTCTTCCTCGAGTCAACGCGGCTCGGTACTACCGGGATCGGCCCGGTACTACCGCTGCGGCCTTTTTCGTCTGCAACGGGCAGATTTTTGAGAGGACCTATTTAAGGGGGTTTCTTCCCCAACGGTTCTCCAAGCCCTTGAGCTAGCTTTTCCCCTCTCTCTCCTCCATTGTTGACCTTTGGAAAAGCTTGCCTTCCTCTCAATCCCTCCCATGATTCTTGCATATCTTTGAGGGAATTTGAGAGGAGATCAAGATCTACATATTCATCCAATCTATTCCTCCTCTAAGTGAGGGGAACCTAGTAGATCGTGATCTTGAAGTTCCATTTGTTGAGTTCTTCCTTGTTCTTCCTCTCTTCTCCCCCCACAAGCATTAGTTGCTTTTGGTGGGATTTGGGAGTGAAGGATTTGACCACTTCTAGTGGTCTTGCCTTCTTGCATCGGTTGCATCGGTTTGAGTTCTCCACGGTGATACGTGGAAATCGAAGTTGAGAAGCTTGTTACTCTTGGGTACTTGGGGTGCCCTAGAGCTTGTCCTCTTGGGTACTTGGAGTGCCCTAGACGGTCCTTGTTGATCTCGGAGTTTTGGTGTCTCGCGGGATAGTTGGGAGCCTCCAATTAAGTTGTGGAGTCGCGCCCCAACCTTGTGATTCTTGTGGCTTTGGGAGCCGCGGGAATTCGGTGAGAGCCTCCAATTAAGTTGTGGAGTGTGCCTCATCCTTGTACGGGTTCGGTGACCACCCTCAAGTGTCCCATAGTGGTTTGTGGCACTCCGCATTGGTGGAGGCACGAAGGAGATTACTGTGTGCCATTTGACGGCTATTCGGGGATCACTTTGTGACTCCGCACCGCTCCAACGGAGACGTAGCTTCCATTGAGAAGTGAACTTCGGGATAAATCATCGTCTCCAAGTGCCTCGGTATTTCTATACCCGAGCTTCTTACTTATGCTATTTACTTTGTGATAGCCATCGAGCTTGAAGTAATATATCTTGCTATCACATATTTGCTTATCTTGTTTAGCATAAGTTGTTGGTGCACATAGGTTAACCTAGCTTGTTTAGGTTTCGTGCTTGATAAATTAAACGCTAGTTTTATTCCGCATTTATTCAAGCCTAAACCGCAAAGAATTTTAATCGCCTATTCACCCCCCTATAGGCGACATCCGTGTCCTTTCACACAACAATGCAATAAAATAAAGATACAAATGAGTTGTTACAGAAGTAAGCAAGCTCCAAGAACAGTCTTGATCTCCGGTGCGTAGTTTACCTGCGTCAAAAGTAAATCGGTTAGGTTGAGACTCCAAGTGCAGAGTGTGTAGTAAGTGGAAGACGTGTTTTCCCCATGAGGGTGACTCGAGGGTTTAATATCGAACTCTCAGGGAATCAGTAGTGAAAGATTTATCTCCCTATCCTTCTTTTGGTCACCTACAAAACAAGGTTAATTGTTTTGGTCCTCAACCTCACCTGTGGTTGTCAAGCACAAGGTGTATGAATAATATCAAGATAAATATGCAATGCAAACATGAAATAAATATGCAGTGGTGGTTAATGAAGGTGCAAGGATGATGATAACAATGATAAATGATATTTTTGGGTTTTTTATGATGAATGCAAGATGGAAAAGTGTTTTTGTATTTCCGGATTTAATAATGGCAGAAAATGGAAAAGTGGTAAAAGTGGTTGGAAAGGTGTTTCTTATGATTAAAAATGGACCAGGGTTCATGGTTTCACAAATGCACTCTCTCTTTTAATGGCGTGGCAGACAATGGACACATAGAGTTGACATATGAGATTGCAACATAAAGTTTGATATCAAGTTACTAATTATATGGGCATCACGTCCTAACATAGAGATCTTTTGGTTATTAATCTCACTTATACTCCACCAAGATGCGAACTAAATCATAACACCTTAGTAATTAAGATAACTAGCGGGGTGGCCCGCGCATTTGCGCGGCTAGTCAATCTATTGACATTATATTTTCTTACCACGTTATGTACATATTATCTAAACATTATCCAATATCTGTATAAGAATTTAATGCTTTAATAATTGTTAATTTTTATTCGGTGTTAGATATTCGCATGTACTTCGAAATTTGTTTGTGTCACCTCACACCGAAGCTAAACAACAATACAACATATTCTTAGGTAGCCCAAATCATATTCGAGAAGATAACTTATTGTTTTAGATTTGTTTTCTTATTGCGTTCAAGTCCCATGTTAGACACGGTTAAACATTTGTTTTTCGTAAATAGTATTTTTTTTGTAAACGATTAATTAAACTCTTGTCAGTGCGTCAAAGCTGTGTACACTCGTCAGTGCAATACGTCCTTAGGCAGTTAATTGTTTTTTGCCCAACCATGATATTTCGTTCTAACTCATGTATATGCAACGGATATCCCTAGCTCTCTTTTTTTTCTCTCTGCTCTCGTCATAGCTTAGCGTTGCCGCGTCAGACCCTGACTACTCTACCCAAAGATCCTCAGTGCGGCGCTCAGCTCCGGCGGCCGCTCCCGCTCCGGCGCTCGGGGCTTGTTTATCGCGGCACAGATTCGGCGCTCGTGTCGCACTCGTCAGGTTCTCGTGCGCCGATTTGTGGTGGTTAGGCGGTAGCTGCATCCTGGATCCGGAAGGCATGTCGATGCACGGTCCACTGCTCCAGTCTCAGTATCCACGTCCCCAGTATCCACGACGACTTCGGCGCGGACTGATTGGCAGAACTGCCGCAGCAGACCAGAACATGTGAGTTTCCAACATTTCTGTTTCTAAATTTCTGTTTTCTCCCAGTTGAGAATACATGATTATTCATGATTGATTCATTGGTTGTAGCATTTGTGTGAATTTCCGCAGCAGTTTTTAACTTGGTGATGACATTGGGAATATAACAGAATCGATAGATCATATTCATCTGATTCCGTTCTATTTAGCTTAGGCGCATGAGGGGGCACATGTAACTAACCTCATCACCCCTTTTTTTTGTTTTAGACAATAAGATCCGCCAATATAACTATTTTTGTTAATGAAACGATTACTTGTGTATACTTTCCAACAGATGGCAAGAGTTTTCTTTAAAACCATGTTAGCTGGTAAGAAAGTGCAAGCGACTTAATATGCAGGAATACACGGAGAAGAATGAGGAAACATGCTCTCAGAACGCTGAGTTGTTGTATAAGTATGCTGGTGTTTACTGAACCGGCGGGGTGCGTCAAGAAATTGTTTCGATCGGTGATTCACCGAGGTTTGTTGATTTGTACAAACACATGATATGCTGATGCGCCAAATATAGTCTTTTGGTTTGATGTTTTCTAGAGTCGCACGAATATGGATTATGCATCGAATTGAATCGGTTTGTCGAAATACGGATTGTTTTGAAGGAAATTTATAAACTGGACAACACACCTGGCCAGCCTAATTAATGTTCTGGATTAGTCCAGATACACAAATGGCTAGGCTTGTTCAGTGGATGAGCCTACTAAACATAACCTTGTTCACAGTAGCTCATTTGTTTTCCAAATGTTCCAGATAATAATGGAATAAAGCAAGGTGTGCGTGCTGGAGTTGAGGACCTGACAGAAAAGTGTCCACAAAAAGTCTTCCTTGTAAAGCACCTATCTTCTTCTTTTTAAAGTATTTTATACTGGTTACCAACTTAATTTTTCGAGATCCATATCTTTCATAGGAGATGATAGTAAATTGAATTTTCTGTGAATGTTTTGTGTATAGAAGAGCTTTGACCAAGGACACCGATGCAATGTTGATCTTCCAAATGATTTAATTTGCTAAGAAAAAAAATTAGACTGTGCATACAAATACATCATAAATGAAAGCAGAAACATCAAATTGGATTTCCTTGTTGCATATCTTCAGATCTAACGTACATCATAGTAATGTATATGTAATCTGTAGAGGAAAATTATTTTAACTACAAAACATATTTCCCTTTCTAATAAGAAACTACTATGGCTTAATTTAGGCAGATAAAGTAATTTGAAAAAATTCTATACAATTTCCTTTCGCATTTTACATCAGCATGTTCTTGTTTGTTGCTGTTAGGCTTTTCAGCCAAGTTTCCTGTAATCCTTCGTACTGCAATAACAGAAGGCGATGTTTTTTTACTGTTCTGGACTTGCCTTTTCATTTCCTTCATCTTCTGAGTCATCAGATACTACAATAGTTCTCCGTCTCTTTTTTCTGTCATTGACACTTATTGATAACTTTTTTTAATCTTGATGCTCATTTTTATTAACTGCACTCTTGTTGCTTTTATCTTCTGCCTACTCTTTCACATGGACCATCTCAAATGTGTTTTTCGTAGGTTATAATTTGTTGTTTCGTACCTGCAAAATTACAATTACAACGATGATGTAAGATACATGTTGATAAAAAAGTTTGTATGGTTAATTTGTCCTGTTTGACATGCAGGTCCACTTCGTCATCCATTAAATCCTATTCAACAAATCAAGAAGATTCTTAAAAAGTATATCTACAGAAAAATGCAATCTACAAGTTTTAACGGATAAAATGGACAGTTACCTCTCATGCTCTATCAAGCTTATCATCAGGGCCACATGTTTTTTTACCTCATTATTTTGCATACCTAGAGTGAGAATTTTATTGTTTAGCTTGAATCGAAAGAGACACCTTCATCCACATAATTATTGTTAATCTTTGGAACTTCTTAGGATTTTCCATCTACAGAGTCCAGCAAGAACAATCTTGTGGCCTATTCATCAGATAAAATGCAAATTTGTAGTAGCAGTATGATCACTAATTTGGAGCCGAATGCAGTACCTAACATCCCATTTAATTAGTATAATGAAAATATGATAGTAAACACTTATGTTCAAATTGCAAGAATATTTTACTGCGGTGTTACACTTTCTAGATATATGTTGCAGTTCATGCAATAATAGTTAGCAATTTTGTTGCATACATCAGATGACATGTACCACCATAGAATTTTCTTCTAACCGATCAATTCTAGCTACTGTTGTGAACAAAAGTCCTAAAAGTTCATTTTAAAATGTTGGCTCTTAAATTGTTTTGATTTTAGCACACAAAAATATGTAAATACATAGGTCGTAGAGGCTTTTATGGTAACATATCGTAGAACATTTCTGGTGCATTACCTAGTTTGTCGGTTTTTCATGCAAGATCCCTTTAAGTTCCTGCAATGTTCTCCTTCTATAAATATGTTCATCCAGTGCGCCTTGAGTACCTTTATCTATCTCCATCATTTGTGGTATAGTTCTGTTGAATAACTACAAAAAAGGGAAAACAATTTAAATTAGTAAATACAGATATGTTATGGTTTCTTATTCTATAATTAACTACTAATTGTCTTTCATACCTGTCAAGAAGTCCCCAAGTCTCGAGTATAAATAGATTTATATAATCTTGTGGTGCTAGTGGACTGTAGGGACAAATCTATTACATCAACAATAAATCTTATATATTTGTGTGTCGAAATAACATAATGTATCATAACATTATTTGACTTACCATAGAATTATTGCACCATTGTTGAGGAAACAATAATGACAGTTCGATTGCCAATTACATCATCGCCTAAATAATGAGGTAGCCTGCCCCATAATGTTTCGCTGATTTTATCATCCCTAAATAATATCGCTAGAAAGCTTTAAATTGAAATAATATGGTGAGGGAAGAAAACAATCTTTATTGTTGAACGGAAAGTGGTGACATGGATATACACTTACTCTAGTATTATAATTTCAATCTCTTGTATATATGTGGGTGTTTTCCTCTTCTTTATTGATTCTATTGGCTTAATATGGGTAAGTAATCCAATGTCATCTGCAAAAAGAAGATTAATGAACTAAAAATTAGAATGATTAATCATATGTAATGAAAACGAATATCAACATGACTGAAAATTCAAACATTAACCATTTAGAGATCAAAAGTATGACTACAAACATACCCGCCATTATTTGACTTTTTTCTTCCCGTTCCTGTAGGTTACTTTGTGGCAAACTCACAGTAGTAATCTGAAACATTATCCAATGTTCCCTTCACCTCCTTTACCTTTGTATTGTATGAAAAAGGGTGAGTGGGCGGTAATTTATAGGTTATACAACTTTAAAGTTGCTAAAAGCATATACAAAACATTCATTGATCTTTGATCTATATGTGTCTGACATATTCTTCCATGTAGTAGCATGCAACGTGTTCACCCTTCACAACAGAAGGAAAAGAAAATATTAGTAGCAATTTAGACAATAGAAGAAACACATTGTTAAATATGTAAAAGAAAATACCTATTCGTCCATCATGATCAAGTTGATCCTTCTAAGTTCATCATTCGAAGAGTTAATTGAATCCCACATTCTTGTTGCTTTGACTTTGACGTTCCATGTTTGTCCACTTGTGGTAAGCTCATTTGAGTTCCTGTACGCCTAATTTATTGCCTTCAAGTGAATTTTACAAATAGTTCTTTTATTCATAGGAACATATGAATATTGATACTTTGATCTGAAAAAGGTAATAATATTAGTACTGCACCGTGGAAACATGTAGTCCATATGGAAGTTGTCAAGACTATTTGTTCACTAATAATACTCCTATGAATTTTCATTGCAAATAAGTGATCTTAATCAATAGTACACATGAAAACAGGTTATTTGTAAGAAACCTGCATGCTGGAAGGGGAAGATCTAAAACATACGAAGATTACAGCCGTTGCCGAGGAAGTTGATGATGTGCTGGCGTCCTGCTGCCATGTCGTGCCGTTGATCTTCCGATTCAAGCGAGAGCTATTGGCGACTGGCGAGCCTTCGATCTGTTAATTGTGGCGTGTCGTCGATCTTCCGATTCAAGAGAGATTTGTTGGCGACTGGCGAGCCTCCGCCTTCGATCCGCTGACGTCTCATGTTGATTTGATTTGCTGGGTGTCCAAGCGTGCAAGTCGTATATGTTATTCCGCGTGTACTAATTAATGGACCTATTACGAAGTAGATTGGATGTGCGTGTTGACGCTGGATTCTTCTTAGATTGCATCTGCGCTTTAATAATGGGATCGGTCTCCGTTTTTTTTAAGATTGCATCTGCGTTTTCCGTTTTTGCCGGGGTATCCGTGGTCGTGACTCGTGCGTGCTTGATAAATCTCCACCGTTAATACATCTTTGTTTTAGCGTGACAAATCTGTACCGTTAATTGTCTTGTGTTTTAATTATATAATAGATTCAGAGTATAGCTTTAAGTATCATGACATGAAGTGAAAATAAGAACATGCTAGATCTAGTCACAGGAAGAAGCTTGGTCATCCTCAACCCTTGTAGCATGGTATTTTTGTTTATCCCTAGTGAGGCAACAAAGTAAGGTAAACACCCAAGTGGATCGCGATATTTCAGTTGTCAACTTACCGCACTCACCACCCCCGTTACTCCAACTAATGCATACATCACCCCACACATGTCCTCATAAACATGCTTGATCATAACAAGTAGATAAGAACGGGGTACATAATATGCATCTATATTCATAACTGAAACAAACATTTGCAATCTCAACATATATTAACTCACAAAAGATCCACCACATAGGAATTACAAATATGACCGTAATCATGTTCAGCAGCTCATACGGTACTAATTAGTGAAGCTCAAAGAGTGGAGAGATACATAAGTTACTTCCACAAACCCATAGTCCAGAGGTGGACTACTCCCTCTTCATCATGGAGACGGCGGAGATGTCGATGGAGAGGGTGGAGACCACGCCGGCAGCGCCCCGTCGGAGTTTTCCCCCTCCAATCTGCAGCTCCAGATCTTTGTTTTCGTGTTTCTGTGATATGGCGGCGCTTGTTTTCGAGAACGCCGTGAGACTTCTTTTATAGGCGTTTTTAGGTCAAGACGAAGGCGGTGGAGCAAAGATCGACGGCTGCGGAGCCTCGAGGGCCAAGTTGGTGGGCCCCACGCGGCCAGGTACAGTGGCCGTCTGGGCCACCCCCTTTTGGCCCTCCGGCCACCGTTTGTTTGATTCCTTCGCTCCTACGTCTTCCTCCTTCCAAAATAATGACGCCTGTATTTTTCCAGATTTTTATGACGTCGTTTAGGTCCCTGAAACATAAAAGGAAAGAAATAGAGTTTTCTGCCTACGCAGAGTTAATTCCATAAAAATAGGAAACAATTATTTTATTTCCTAAAATTATTAAATAACAGTGGTATAATCCTTATATGATGCAAATATGATTGGAATATGAGTGATATAGTGCAAAGTTCATGTATGCATTTTACATGCATCAACATCCCCAAGCTTAACCAATACTCGTCCTCGAGTATGAAGGTGATAAAACTAACATGGGCTTTGCAATATAGCACTAACAATGAATATCAAAGATGATTGCTACTGCTACACAGAGTCAAATGATTCATTCTTCAAAGGAGTAGCAATATGCAAAATAGTTTATGAAATGATATCAAGTATTCAAGCAAGGATGTTCAATGATAGTTCACAAAGTGTAACATAGAAGATAGTAATATGGACCACATGTATGCATAATGATAAGTAAGAACATCCTACATTGGTCATAGAGTGTAGATGAAAATCTGAATATAAAAGGTGTACACTTTGGAAAGATGTATATGTGAGTAGAGGTAAAGCATGCATAAGTTTCATCTAACTTCCAAACTCTTCTACTTAAGTTAATGATTGCAATGTGGAATTCTTGGTGTCAAGCTCTCATTACCCCTATCATAGCATCTTAAATGATTAAAGTTTAATGTGAAAGCAAATATGAGTAGTGTGCTTGATAAAGTAAAGGTTAGGTGTCTCATGCCCCTTGAATACAAGTACCTACACCATGATTACTCAACTTAGGAAACAAAGCAAGTTCAAGTTATATATCATTGTAAGTAATAATAGTATCATCAAGAGCGTCAACTGGGGTACCTCTTGTCCCAGGATATGGAACAAGCCCATATCAAAATGACAAGACAAACAAGATGAACAACCTCAACACCCTTTTTATTTACCATTGGAATAGCTTTCTATTATAAGGTGCATCACAGACGGTTCACCATAGCATGTAAGTAAATTTCCACCATGAATGATGCATGGCTTAGATTAGCGGCCCAGGCGTTTCTCTAACCATTTATACAAACTCATTTAAACTACTTCATTTCCAACTTATTTCACCATGATAGGCATCCATAAACAAAAGTACATGATATCAACTAAATGATGAAGGAGCATGTTGAAAGATTTGCATGTGACAGCACATATGGGCTAAGTCCCAACCTCGGACATTTATCAAGCCACTAGCATCATATTATTAATCACAATGGGTCATGTTTTATTTATGCAATAAAAATAAAGTTGTGCATCAAGTTCGTGAGAGCTATATAACCAACTTTTCCCATCACAATCAATAACGTAAACATTTTCATTCAGAGGTATAGATAACACAAATATCATGATATACATACTCAGAATAGCGTAAAGCCAATATGTAGATATGGTGGACTTACTGGAATAACTTTGGTTGAAGGTGTTGGAAACAAGTTTTTGCTTGTTGAAATGTTTGGGCTAGCAAGAGGGAGAAAGTTGACCATCTAGATGCATGCATGAGTGTCCATAGAACTAACTAATCCATGTTAAACTAAGTAAAATAACATTCAGCATCAAAACATGAATAAGTGATAGCTCTTAATAAAACATTTGCAAATTATTACTCATTAACAAGCTCATGAATCATGCAACTATATGTATCATTAAAAATCAACTCAAACATCCCTTTTCCCAATATGATAAAAGCATCCAACATATTTCAACCCATAGTTCCAGTAGCTCTTTCTCATATAAATGATAATGTGGTGGTCTCACAAAATAACAATCAAACCAAAAACAAACAAAAAGACGCTCCAAGTTTATGCGATAAAGTGTTTCGATCGAAAAACAGAAGTTAGACGTGTGCAAACCGAGAGTGTGTAGGTCCAGTGGGGTTGTCTTCACATCCCCAAGCTTATGGTCTTCACCATCCTTGGATAACTCTTGGTGCATCTCCTCCAATCCCTGTGAAAAAACTTCAAAACACCGTTTCTCCCATTTTCTTTTCTGTGGGGTGCATTAGTAGTGATAAACAAATAGGTTTCTTGCTGCATATAATCCTCAAACAAATCATCATAAGAATGTCCAGAAAGTATATAATGTTGTATGCCTACTTATAAACTCAATTGAATCAAAAAAATTCAAATTCAAAGTTCAAAACATGCATAAAACAAAATGGGACAGAATCTGTCCAGAAAAACAGCAGCAGCAAAACGTATTTTTCTACCCTACCAAACTTTGCCGAAAACTTCTACAAAAATTCATGCATATAGAGGATGAAAAGTTGTTGTATGCCTACTTATAAACTCAATTGAATAAAAAAAATCAAATTCAAAGTTCAAAACATGCATAAAACAAAATGGGACAGAATCTGTCCAGAAAAACAGCAGCAGCAAAACATATTTTTCTACCCTACCAAACTTTGCCGAAAACTTCTACAAAAATTCATGCATATAGAGGATGAAAAGTTGCAACTACAGTTCAAAAATCATACCGTGCACATATTCGTGCAGGAATAAAATCTCCGAACGCTGTAATCAACTTTTCAAGGCCAAAATGGGTAAAACTTGGCACTTTATTAAAAACTCCAGAAACTAAACTAAAAACAAACTCTCTTGATACAGCAATAGGACACAAAGAAAATCACACATAAAAATAACCGGGTTGCCTCCCGCAAAGCGCTTTCTTTATAGCCATATAGTTAGGCTTCTTACTTGTTGTTTATTGAAGATGAAGCTCATGAGGGAGCTTGAACTTTGATGTTCCCCTCTTTCTTGGGAAGTGTTCCATGCACTTCTTGTTTGGGAACTGAAACTTCACGTTCCCCACCTTTGAATCAATGATAGCACCTGTAGTACGAAGAAAAGGTCTTCCAAGAATAATAGGACTAGAGGTTTTATTCCCCATGTCCATGATTAGAAAATCCACAGGCACAAAAGTCATATGTAACTCTACCATAACATCACTTACTTTCCCTAAAGCATGTTTAATGGAATCATCAGCAAGTGCAAGTTCAATAGAGCATTTTTCAAGATTTTTCAATTCAAGTACTTCATATAGTTCTTTAGACATGACAGAGACACTAGATCCTAGATCAAGTATGGCATGATGTGTCTCTTTTCCAATAGTTACTAGTACCTTGGGAATCCATATATCCCCAAGCTTAGGTGGTATCATGGCCTCTTGGTTGTACCTAGCAATTTTCTCTTTCAAGACATGATTAGCAATATAGGAACCAAAGCCAACTTGATTAGTGTTGATGGAAGGATCACTTGCAAACTTTTGTAAGATAGAGATTAATTCATGCAAGCTACAATTTTCTAAGTCAAGCAAAGGATCCTTGACTTCACTAAGCATTTTAACTTCCTCAACCTTGTCTTTCCTATTATAAAGATTAAATGTTTCATAACGATCATCAAAAACATCTTCAGGCACTTGGGCTTTTTCTAAACTTTCTTTAATTCTTACTTCCAAGAGCAAGCCATCAAGTAGATAATGAGTGTCAGTAGCAGCAGTATTCATAAAAGAATCCTCACATTCATTATCTAAAAAGACTTTAGAGTTTTCAGACAATCCTCTATAAAATATGTGCATAAGCATCCAATCCCTAAGACCATGTTCCATTCCAAAAGCTATACCTCTAAACCTTTCCCATGCTTTTACCAAAGGTTCATCTTCTTCTTGTTTAAAGGTGATAACCATTTGTCTAAAATTACAGATCATGTCAGTGGAACAAAATCTTTCAACAAATGCAGCTTTCAAGTTAAACCAAGTGCTAAAGTTCCCAGGTGGCCATCTCAATATCCAATCTAACGCTTTTCCTCCTAAGGAGTAAGGAAAAAGCTTAAGTTTAACATTAGCATGGTTCAGTTTTAACATGTTGCATCTTTCATTAAACTTCTTTAGATGAGCTATGGGATCTTCTTTTGGTTTCCCATAGAAACGGTGTTCATAAATCGCCTTCATGATATTAGGATCTACCTCAGCTTTTTCAATAGGGATATTCTTATCTTGAGGAAAATTCCTAACACTAAATGGCCAAAAGGTTCTCTTTTCCATTTTAGCAAGTTTTTTGGTATTTTTTTATTTTATATGCAAAACTGAAAATAAAACGAGTCTCACAAATGCAAACCGAATTACAAATGCAAGACAATGCAAGACAATGACAAAACAAATAATTTTGCTTTGAAGGTAAAGATGGATAAGATGATGCTCACGTAGGTGCAACCTCCCCAAGCTTAGGTGTTAGCACAAGTTGGTGATGTTGACTTTGTTGTGATCTCCTTGGATAAACCTTCGCAGCTATGATTCCCCGGCAACGGCGCCAGAAAACAGTCTTGATGGCCTTGAAGAGGTTGATCTACAGCGCCAGAAAACAAGCTTGATGCCCAATGAACAGTCTTGATCTCCGGTGCGTAGTTTACCTACGTCAAAAGTAAATGGGTTAGGTTGAGACTCCAAGTGCAGAGTGTGTAGTAAGTGGAAGACGTGTTTTCCCCATGAGGGTGACTCGAGGGTTTAATATCGAACTCTCGGGGAATCAGTAGTGAAAGATTTATCTCCCTATCCTTCTTTTGGTCACCTACAAAACAAGGTTAATTGTTTTGGTCCTCAACCTCACCTGTGGTTGTCAAGCACAAGGTGTATGAATGATATCAAGATAAATATGCAATGCAAATAAGAAATAAATATGCAGTGGTGGTTAATGAAGGTGCAAGGATGATGATAACAATGATAAATGATATTTTTGGGTTTTTTTATTATGAATGCAAGATGGAAAAGTGTTTTTGTATTTTCGGATTTAATAATGGCAGAAAATGGAAAAGTGGTAAAAGTGGTTGGAAAGGTGTTTCTTATGATTAAAAATGGACCGGGGTTCATAGTTTCACAAATGCACTCTCTCTTTTAATGGTGTGGCAGACAATGGCACATAGAGTTAACATATGAGATTGCAACACAAAGTTTGATATCAAGTTACTAATTATATGGGCATCACATCCTAACATAGAGATCTTTTGAGCTTTAGCTGTTTCCGAATTCTTGTTAACCATCTGTCTTTTCGGCAGCAAGTGGGATGTGAAGGAAAAGATGGCGACCCCGCACCCCTGACCTAATCGCCGGCGACCTTCCCACCCTTCTGTCCCGACCAATCTCTCCACCACATCCCTAAACCCTAATCCCCACCCAAAAACCACACATGGCCCCAACACTCCCACCTGCATGGATCTGGAAGGTGTCATACACCACTGCTGAAGATCTAGATCATGGCCGTCGGACGTCGTGCGATGGCGAACTCCACCTCTGGCCGACGAAGGACTACATTCCTCTGAAGGACGCCAACGGGATCTCGCTGGTTGGCCGACATCTATGGCACGGCGAGCGGATCGACGTTGTATCTAAGGTAAACTATCCCAATCACTTTGCCACGATTGTTGCATGTCTAAAGTCTCCCTGAGAGAGGGTAGCCATGGATCGAAAGGCACAATGCCTCTGCATCGAGGCACAATGCCGCCGTCAAGTCTGGAATCTGACAGAACTTCAGCTGGAACGGATCAGATAGATAAACCTGGGAGCACATCCACTCTCTCCTCGACAAAGAAGACACCAACATGGCGTTGGAAGGTCACTTACTCCAAGACCAAAGATCTGGATCGAGGGAGGCTGAAGACGTATGATGGTGAGCTTCATCTCTGGAGACCGAACAATGTCCTCAAGGATTGGATTATACTCAAGAATGCCAAGGGTGATGGAATCATTGGCAAATATGTTGACGACGGTGAGGTGATTGAGATTGGATCCGAGGTGAGACTCCCTGATCATTTTGCGATGGTGGCTACTTGTCTTACCTCCCCCTCAGACTCCGATGGAACTGGTTGCTACCCGATTCACCATAATCGTCTTGATCAAACTGCTGTTCCATCGTCGATACTGAACTGCCTTCATAAGGTTTTAGATTACTCTGCTGGTTCTAAGTTTAAGTCGTCAGTCAGATATCAGTTGGGTACCACTGTTCATCCACTAGGCAAAGCAAACCAGTTCCTCCTAGTTGCTTCTTTTGGGAGATCCAATTTCAGACTTTGTGAAGCTTCAGTCAGTCTTGCCTTGGAAGCGCATTGGAGGACGTGTTGGAGACCTGAATGTTCAGTACCTAAGTGACAGAGTCTACCACTTTTCAGTCTCCTCCAGACATGTTGGCTTTATGATCCTAGCCCTCAAATCTTTTTCTTGTGATGAGTTCAAATGTTTCTTTCACACTTGAGGCAATGGTGGCCCAAACTGGCAGAAGGAGTTCAAGTTTTGGCAAAAGGATTGTGAAAAGGAATGGACCTTTGTCAGCCCTATCAAGCATACAAGGACTGCTGCCTTGAGAGCCCTACAGTCTAAACCCAAAAAGTCGATTCTGCAAAAGAAAACAACAGAAGCTAAAGTTAAGAGAAATATCTCTTTTGGTTCTGTGTTGGAGTATGAAGCTTGTACAGGATATCAATTTTGCCCTAAAGAACAAAATGAGAATCCCTCCAACTCTGCTCAGTCGACCAGCAATGTTATTCAGTTTGGGTCGTTTGATCCAGTTCAGAAACAGACAGACAGATATACTAGATCAATCTCTCCGCAGTCTCCGAATTCGGCGGCAAAGGAAAATCCAAACAATTGGGCCGATTCTACTCACCCATATGGGCTTGATGGGCTGACGGATGTAGTCAACGACATAGCCTTCCGCTTCTGGGATTGCAGCCGTTGTATGAGCATGGGCCACAATATCGCGAGCTGTACGGGCCGAATTCGTTGCCGGGCCTGCTACCGATTAGGACACAAGGAAAAAGGCTGTACAAGGACGATTCCTACCTCGACTAGGATTTGGGTTCCGAAAAAGGCATGCCCTACCGTGTCTAATACAGAAACTAGCTTGGACGCTTCGCCTTCAAAAGCCCCAACTTGTCTGACACAGAGCACCACATTGCCTTCATCGCCTGCATCGCCGACACCAACCCCAACCCCGCCGCCGCCATCGCCCACTCCGACGACATCGCCAACGCCTCCGCCGTGCTCGACACCGCCATCGCACGCGGCGGCAAGGGAGGAGCCGCGAATGGCCACTTTCGAGCTCGACCCAACGAGGTGGGTGCCTGACGGCCTCCAAATCATCGACGGCGGGGATACTCGACTTCCGCGCACCTTCTACACGGTGGCCACCCCGCCGCCGTGCCGCAATGAGAGGTACTGTGTAGCCATTATGATGCCTGAGCCTCCGGTAGAGCAAGAACATCACTGGCATGAATAGATTAGTAGCTTTGTGGAACAGCAGCTTCGGAGAAGAGTTGATGACATTCAGCCATGCTTGTTTGGAGTAGGATTGCTAGAGATGCGTAGCCCTGCTTCTAGGTTTGCTCTCGTGGAACATGGACCTTATGAGATTGCCCACAATGTGTTTGTTCACTTTGTAAACCACGATGACAGGCATGAAATCCACAAATCTAACCAGGGCTTTCGCAATGGTTGGCTCATGTTCTTACGAATTCCACTGGACTATCGTAATGATCGAGATATACGCAATGCTGTCTCCACCTTTGGAAGATTCCACTACTGGCATCATATTGATGGTGCTTTGGATAGAACAATGGTCTGGGTTTCTTACAAAACTCCTGCTCTTGTGCCGCGTGATGTTGTTTTCCAGCACTTCAGTGATCTGGGGGTAGTAATGGAATCATGGACAACCCCATGTTATATCCTGAGCACCCAGTTTGCTGATGTTCTTCTGGGGGATGAAGATCCAATGCCACTGGATGGTAACCCACACCCAATGACTGGGCATCTGCATCATGATAACAACATGTTTGTTGCTCCACCGTATCCTGAGCTTGGGTGGAATATGCAGTTCCATCAACAGGATGACCATGATCACAATGAGGCAGAAGAAGAACCAGATAATATCAACCAGCAGGGACAAGAGGTAATGCAGGAATCAGGGTCCAGTGGCATTGCTCAGTCAGAGGGTTCAGTGCAAGGACAGGCTCCCAATGTGCATGGTGGAAATATGATCATCAATCGTATCTTGACTGATTTTGTGATTCCTACTGAGCATCAGCTGGCTTTATCTCCAAAGCCCTTTGGGCCTGTTGTTCCTCCTAGATTTCTTTGGGAAAAGGCTACACATATCATTCTCCCTGCTGTTTTTGCTGCAACAGTTCCTTCTGGCTTCCCTTTTACTTCATCATTGCATATGCTTTTAGTTAAAAGGAACTGGGCTGTTGCTTTTGAGTGTCAGAACCAGCCCCAGATTCAGCATAAGGAGCTGCAGCAGGAAACTAGGATACTGCTCCATGTGAAAAGAAGGTCTGTTGCAAGAGCCATATCCTTTGCTCCTATTGAGGAAGAAACAGCTATGCCAACCATTTTCTCTACTACTCATGCTTCAGCTAAGAAAAGGAGAGGCAAAAAAGCTGCCATTGATGCTACTACACCTGTCAGGAGAAGCATCAGAAAGAGTGAACAGGCAAAAGGTTTTAGGCACTCTTCCTTACCATATGAGTCGACCAAGAAGAAGCCTCATTCCAGCAGGAAACTTGCTGTGGATGTTGATACTGATGCAACAACAGAGGAACAGACAGAGAACCCACAGCACAACACACATGTTACCCCACACACCCCCATCCACACACTTCAGCAGGTAGGTAGAGAGTTGCAGATTCCAGAAAATGACTTGACACAGGACAAGCTTGAAGCTGGTCCAGAGACTAAGGTTCCCAAGCAGTTCCAAGATGATTAGTACAACCATCAGAAGGGGTCGTTGGTGGTCAGGTTTTATATCTGGTAGGGCATATCTGGCTTTAGTTATCCATTGTCTAGTGTGCGTTTTTTGTTGTCCAGATTTCGTTAGCTACTCTGACATGGCTGTATCCAGTGCTCATACTGGTCCTTTTGTTATCTGGGATGTTTACTATCATGCTGCTACTAGTTGTGCAAGACATTATTAGTGTTTATCTGTCTTTACCTGTCAGTTGAATGTGGAGCTTTACCTGTTGAGCTGTGATGTTTTGATCAAGGTTCTTTGTACCTTAGCTAGCTGGCTGATTTTGCCAGTCTTGCTCCTCTACTCCCACACATGTGTCCATGGATAGTACAACTTACTGGATGCTTGATTGGAAAGTTTTAGACTGGAATGTCAGAGGGCTCAATGATAAAGATAAAAGGCTAATTATTTATAATAAAATTGATGAGAGCCAGTGTGCTATAATTTGTCTGCAAGAGACAAAATGTGAGAATTTCGATCACTCATTTATTCAAACCTTTTGCCCTAAACGCTTTGATAGATTTGTGTTCTCCCCGTCTGTGGGGCCTCGGGAGGATTAATTGTGCTATGGAACAGTTCCATTTTTGAAGGAAAACTTGAAGAAGTTCATAGGTCTGCAATAAGAGTACAATTTACTTCCAAGCATAATCAAGAACAGTGGACCCTTGTAACTGTTTATGGGCCGTGCAGAGGCCCAGAAAGAGATGTTTTTCTGCAATGGCTACATGATTTAGAAATACCTTTTCATGAACATTGGTTACTGGTTGGTGACTTCAATTTCCTGCGATCTGTTGAAAACAAAAATAAGGATGGGGCAGATATGAATGATATTTTCCTTTTCAATGAGATCATCAGTTACTTGGGTTTAATTGAATTACCCCTCAAAGGCAGAGCTTTCACTTGGTCAAATATGCAAAACCAGCCCCTGTTGGAACAACTGGACTGGTTCTTCACAAGCTGCCAATGGACACTGAAATACCCCAATACACTTGTACACCCCCTTGCAAAATCTACCTCTGATCATGTTCCCTGTGTGATTAGTATTTCCACCTCAATTCCCAAGGCACAAATCTTTAGGTTTGAAAACCATTGGGTGATGCAGCCTGGTTCCACTGAATTAGTGGATAGAGTATGGAAATGGCCTGTCAGGGCACCAAACATTGCTGGTGAAATTACAGCAAAACTGAAAAATCTTAGACATGAACTAAAGAGGTGGGGAAGATCCTTGTCCCAAATTAAATTGCTTATTGCAAAATGTAATAAGGTTATCCTGCTGCTGGATCAGTTAGAAGATGAGAGAGATTTGAGCAGGCCTGAGTTCAGTTTCAGAAATATTATGAAAACACACCTAAAGCAATTACTGCTTATTCAATCTGAATATTGGAAAAAGAGATGTACTATCAGATGGGTGCAGCTAGCGGGAGAAAACACAATTTTTTTCATTCAAAGGCCACTGAAAGATATAGACATAACACTATAACTGAGATAAGGAATGATGATGGAACTATTCTCCTTGATCATCAGCAAAAAGCAGCAGCTTTTCTACATAGTTTCAAGAGCAGAATGGGGGTGTCATTTCCTACTGTAAGGCCTTTTAATCTGGAAGAATTGTTACCCTCTGTGGCTGATCTTGAAGGCTTGGTGGCTCCTTTCACCACTGAAAAATTGAGGGAATAATGAAGGACATGAAAACTGACAAAGCTCCTGGGCCAGATGGCTTTAATGGTATGTTCTTGAAAAAATGCTGGCACATTGTTAAAGGTGACTTCACACAATTATGCCAGGATTTTCACTCTGGCCAGCTCCCTCTGCAAAGTATAAATGGGTCATTCATAACTCTGATACCAAAAATCCATACTCCTGAGACAGTCAGTGATTTTAGACCCATTTCTCTGACCAATACCTGCCTGAAATTCCTCACTAAGCTACTTGCTAATAGACTTCAGTTGGTTATCACCAAGACAATCCATGATAACCAATATGGCTTCATTAAAGGTAGGACTATCCAGGATTGCCTGGCATGGTCCTTTGAATTTCTTTTCCAGTGTAAACAGTCCAGAAGGAAGTAGTGATACTGAAAATTGATTTTGAAAAGGCCTTCGACACTCTAGATCATGAAGCCATTATTGCTGTTCTAAGGGCCAAAGGATTTCCAGAGCTTTTTCTTGTCTGGGTAAAAGAAATTATGTCCTCGGAATGGTCCTCCGTTTTGCTAAATGGAGTACCTGGCAAGCCTTTTGTTTGTAAAAGAGGTGTTCGACAAGGAGACCCCCTATCTCCACTGCTTTTCGTTGAAGGAGCAGATTTGCTACAGAGCCTTGTGAATAAAGCTTACAGAGATGGCATTCTATCTGCACCCATCCCTATGAGGAAAGATTGCCCAATAATCCAATATGCCGACGACACTATTGTTCTCCTCCCAGCTAATAAAAAAATACTTGCAAGTGTTCAAGGAGATTCTGAACTTATATGCTGCATTTACTGGATTAAAGATCAATTTTCATAAATCCTCCATGATGTCTATTAATGTGCCTCAAGAGGAGTTAGCTGATTTGGCTGGATTTTTTGAGTGCAAGATTGGGTCAATGCCTTTCACCTATCTTGGTTTACCCATGGGGACAACAAGGCCAACAATTAGAGACATGTCTCCCCTAACTGACAGAGTTGAAAGAAGACTATCAGCTACCACAACTTTTCTATCATATGGGGACAGATTGGTTCTTGTCAATTCTGTGATCTCTTCCCTACCAACTTTCTACCTGCTTTCCCTACAGCTTCCTGATGGACTGCTAGAAACTATTAATAGAGGCAGGCGCCATTGCTTATGGAGGAAAAAAGATAAGGACAAGGTGAATTCCCTTGCTGCTTGGGATATGGTGTGTCGTCCAAAGAATAAGGGTGGGCTTGGCATTATTAACCTGAAAATTCAGAACAAAGCCCTGCTTCTAAAGCACCTGCATAAATTCTACAAT
The DNA here is from genome assembly GCA_947311845.1 of Poa pratensis. Classification (NCBI taxonomy): domain Eukaryota; kingdom Viridiplantae; phylum Streptophyta; class Magnoliopsida; order Poales; family Poaceae; genus Poa; species Poa pratensis. The sequence goes on from CAMZMU010000074.1 coordinate 29,665,114, forward strand.
GATGACAGCACACCTTGGGTACAGTTGATTAAGGATGCTTACTACCATAATATGGCTCCTCATGCTGTCATTACATCTGGTTCCTTTTGGTGGAGGAGTGTGTTCTCCTTGGTTGATGCATATAGGGCAATTACCAAATGCACAGTTGGCAATGGTGTATCAGTTTTGTTCTGGTCTGATCACTGGCTGCAGGAAAAATTAGAGGATAAATTCCCACGGTTGTTTTCCTTTGCTCTGGATAAACTACAGTCGGTTGCTGAATTCATGAGTTCAGCAAATCACCACCAGTCCTTCTTCCTCCCATTCTCACTGGAGGCCCAGGAAGAATATAATCAGCTGCAAGTCTTGCTCCAGAATGTCACACTTAATGAGGAGGACAAAGATGTCTGGAAATGCACTATTGGTAATGGCACTTTTAAACCAAGTAAAATCTATAACTTGCATTTCAATGATATGGCGACAGATGGCCCTTCATGCTGGATATGGAAAAGTAAATGTCAATCCAAGCACAAGTTCTTTGCTTGGCTGGTTAGACATGACAGAATCAACACTCAAGAAATGCTGATCAGAAGACACTGGGTTGTTTCAGCTAGTTCTGACTATGTCCTGTGCTCTGCGCATCATTTGGAGGACTGGCAACATCTGTTCTTCAACTGCCAATTTAGTACCCGAATTTGGAATTATCTACAGGTCTTATGGAGGCCAGGTAGCACTATTGCACAAGCTCTTGTTGACGCAAAAAAGAATTTTGCTGGGCCATGTTTCACAGAGGTTGTGATCCTAGCATGCTGGGCAATATGGAAACAGAGAAATGGCTGGATTTTCAAGAACATTAAGCCAACATTTCGTGGATGGAAGGCCTGTTTTGTACAGGAGGTCACTTTGCTCAAATATAGGGCAAAGACCACTGATGTTCCTCTTTTGTCATCATGGCTTGACACTCTAGTTTAATTTTGCTTGTAAATATTTGTAGTTTTTTTGTACATACGCTACCTTACGTTTTTAATAAAGTGGAGAAAATGAGGCTGTGGGGGGCTCCCCTGCAGTAGAAAAGTTTCAAAAAAAAAACATAGAGATCTTTTGGTTATTATTCTCACTTATACTCCACCAAGATGCGAACTAAATCATAACACCTTAGTAATTAAGATAATTCAGAGTATATCTTTAAGTATCATGACATGAAGTGAAAATAAGAACATGCTAGATCTAGTCACAGGAAGAAACTTGGTCACCCTCAACCCCTGTAGCATGGTATTTGTGTTCATCCCTAGTGAAGCAACAAAGTAAGGTAAAACACCCAAGTGGATCGCGATATTTCAGTTGTCAACTTACCGCACTCAACACCCCCGTTACTCCAACTAATACACACATCACCCCACACACGCCCTCATAAACATGCTTGATCATAACAAGTAGATAAGAACGGGGTACATAATATGCATCTATATTCATAACTGAAACAAACATTTGCAATCTCAACATATATTAACTCACAAAAAGATCCACCACATAGGAATTACAAATATGACCGTAATCATGTTCAGCAGCTCATACGGTACTAATTAGTGAAGCTCAAAGAGAGGAGAGATACATAAGTTACTTCCACAAACCCATAGTCCAGAGGTGGACTACTCCCTCTTCATCATGGAGACGGTGGAGATTTATGACGTGAAAGACACACGTTCATTGGGAACCCCAAGAGGAGGTATGATGAGTACAGCAGCAAGTTTTCCCTCAGTATGAAACCAAGGTTTATCGAACCAGTAGGAAGTCGGCGATGCTCTAAAGGTGTTGGTGAAGGAGTGTAGTGCGGCACAACACCAGGGATTCCGGTGCCAACGTGGAACCTGCACAACACAATCAAACTACTTTGCCCCAATGAAACAGTGAGGTTGTCAATTGTGAGATCCTGGCTCAGGGTTTAATAGGATTGAAAGAATACTCATATCAATAAGTTGCAACTTCTTTTCCGGAAGCTCATCTGGAAGGAACTCCGAGGTTAAGCGTGCTTGGCCCGGAGCACTCCAAGGATGGGTGACCGACCGGGAACTGGTTCCCGGGTGCGCACGAGTGAGGACAAAGTGCGCAGAAAAGACTAGTGTTGATCTGTGGGGCCAGTCTGGAGATCCTAGCGAGCTGCCAGGGGTGACAGGCCCGGCCCGGGGGTGGCCGGGGTGTTACATCAATCTCACCGGCTTGCTGAAAACAAAGGATTAGGCGTATAGTGTGGAAAATGATGTTTGCTTGCAGAGAATGAAAAAGAACAATGATTGCAGTAGGTTGTATTTCAGATGTAAAAGAATGGACCGGGGTCCACAGTTCACTAGTGGTGTCTCTCCATAATAACATACTAACATGCTGGGTAAACAAATTACAGTTGGGCAATTGACAAATAGAGAGGGCATAACAATGCACATACATATCATGATGATCACTATGAGATTTATTTGGGCATTACGACAAAGTACACAGACCGCCATCCAGCATGCATCTGTGTCTAAATAGTCCACCTTCAGGTTAGCATCCGCACCCCTTCCAGTATTAAGTTGCAAGCAACAGACAATTGCATTAAGTATGGTGCATAATGTAAACAACACTAATATCCTTAGACAAAGCATTGCTGTTTTACCCCTAGTAGCAACAGCACATCCACAACCTTAGAACTTTCTGTCACTGTCCAAGATTAAATGGAGGCATGAACCCACTATCTAGCATAAATACTCCCTCTTGGAGTTACAAGCATAAAATTGGCCAAAGCCTACACTAATAACGGAGAGCATGCAAGATCATAAACAACACATATATGATAGATCAATAATCAACTTGACATAGTATTCAATATCCATCGGATCCCAACAAACACAACATGTAGCATTACAATAAGATGATCTTGATCATGATAGGCAGCTCACAAGATCTAAACATGATGGCACAAAAGGAGAAGACAACCATCTAGCAACTGTATGGACCCGTAGTCCAGGGATGAACTACTCACGCATCACTCCGGAGGCAGGCATGGCGATGTAGAGCCCTCCGGTGATGATTCCCCTCTCCGGCAGGGTGCCGGAGGAGAACTTCTGAACCCCCCGAGTTAGGGTTGACGGCGGCGGCGGCAGAGGATGTTTTCTAGAATAATGGCTCGGTGTTTTAGGGTTTTCACGTCTGGAGGAATAAATAGGCGAAGGGGCGACGTCGGTGGAGGCGCGGGCCCCGCTCCCCATAGGGTGGTGCGGCAGGGGGCCCACCCGCGCCGCCATGTGGGGAGGGTGCCCTGCTGCCCCCCTTCGTCTCCTCTTCGGACTTCTGGAACGTGTCGGGAAAAATAGGCATCTGGGATTTTGTTTCGTCCGATTCCGAGAATATTTCCAGAACAGCTTTTCTGAAACCAAAAACAGCAGAAAACAGGAACTGGCACTGTGGTATCTTGTTAATAGGTTAGTCCCAGAAAATGCATAAAAATGCTATGAAGTGTGAATAAAACATGTAGCTATTGGTATAAAACTAGCATGGAACACAAGAAATTATAGATACGTTGGAGACGTATCAAGCATCCCCAAGCTTAGTTCTACTCGTCCTCGAGTAGGTAAACGATAACAACAATAATTTCTGAAGTGACATGCTACCAACATAATCTTGATCAATAATATTGTAAAGCATATGAGCTGAGATCAAATCATTCAAAGCAAAAGTCTATAATTGATATAAGAGACAACAAAACAAGTTAGTTAAACAAGCTAAAAGTTTTCATGAATGATTGCTTTAAAGACATGAAACCGCACAAGGTTCATTAAAGATGTGTTAAGTATCCAATGTATGAGTTCTATCCTTCAATTCCAAGCATTAAGTAATCTTTCACAACATAGAAGGATTCAGCCAAGTAAAAATAAACATGAACATCATGAATCAACTGTTTTGAAGTCTACTCAACCGGTGAGCGTAAGCATTTGGTTTTGGCACCAGGATGTTATGGCTAAAAGATCATTGATGGGGGTTTGGAAGGCCAAAGGAAGAAAGTCTCACAAATCTATAAGTGATCATTAGACAAGAGGAAGTCCTAAAATCGAAGCTATGTAAGGAGTAGTGATTGCCATGCAACGGATGCACATAGAGCTATATGTGTATGAAAGCTCTTCAATGGAACTAGTGGGGGTGCATCCAACTTGGTTGCTCATGAAGACCTAAAGCATTTTTGAGGAAGCTCATCATTGGAATATACAACCCAAGTTCTATAGTAAATTCCCCACATAGTTAAACTAGTAAAACATGAAAACTCTCTCACGTAGAGTACAGGTGCTAAACATGAGCACAAATGATGACTATGAATAATGCAGGTGCTGAAACATGAGCACAAGTGTGGATAAAGGATAGTAATGTTGCCCTTTTTCTTTATTCTTTTTTTTCTTTTTTTCTTTTTTCCTTTTTTTCTATTTTTTTTCTTTTTCTGTTTCTCTTTTCGATGGCCTCCATGGCTCTTTTCACTTTCAGGGGCAACAATCTAATATGACAATACACTTTTTGTTACAAATAACTCACAACGAACTAAAACATGATGTAAACTGTATGCCTCTGCCAGTGTAGCAGGATATGCAATGATCTAGCGTAACATGGGTAAACCGCACATCAGCTGTATAGAATCATGCAAAGCAATATGTATATGATGAATGACAGCAAGTCATGTAATGTAAGATGGAAGTTGCATGGCAATATATCTCGGAACAGCTATGGAAATGCTGTAGTAGGTAGGTATGGTGGCTGTTTTGAGGAAGATGTATGGGTTTATGTGTAGGAGAACAAGAGAAAGTCCTCCCACGGGTTTGGATGTACTGGTGAAGTATGCACAACTCTCAATGTGAGCAGAAGGCAATGCACAACACCGAAGAGGCTAAAATATGGATGGTGGAAGTGCCAAAAACCGTAGCTCAACATTAGTCAAAAAGAACTCACAGGCTTATTGCAAACATCTAGCAGGTTCAACATTAAGAACATGATTAAAGTTTACTCCAAGACGGGCCGTTCACGGCGGCACAAGTACCCCGTTAGATCCCTCGACCTTCAGCACAACTTAGTTATTACGAATCACTTTTAGACATGGAAAGCTATCAAGTCCAACTACACCTTCAACAATTTAAATAGAGTTTGTAGTACGGTACAAGCTTAAAGACACCTATCCACTCATAATTTTAACTTAATTAACCAGCAAGATTTACCATCTAAATACCTCAAAACATTTGCAAAGAATCAAGTCATCAAAGTTCAATGATCTACAAGATTATGCAAGTTATTACTATACCACTACCACATGCAGCATTTTCTGAACCAACACATCAACCAAGCAACTAAACAAAAACTCTCCAAATGATTTACAAATGAAACAAGAGAGTACTACTCCTCAAGAATTAACAGCTCTAAAAGAGATGCATGAAAAACAGGAGCTAAAAGCATAGCAGTAGCTAGATAAGAATACTCAAAAGATATAAGTGAAGAATATGAATATTCACATGAAAAAGCGGAGCGTGTCTCTCTCCCACACAAGAATGCTAGGATCCAACTTTATTCAGAAAGATAAAAACAACAAACAAAAATAAAAGCACACAGACGCTCCAAGTAAAATACATAAAATGTGGAAGAATTAAAATATAGTTTCACTAGAGATGACCTGATTAATTGTTGATGAAGAAGGGGATGCCTTGGGCATACCCAAGCTTAGACGCTTGAGTCTTCTTGAATATTGCAGGGATGACCCACGGGGGCATCCCCAAGCTTAGGCTTTTCACTCTTCTTGATCACATCATATCATCCTTCTCTCTTGCTCCTTGAAAACTTCCGCCACACCAAACTCAGGTAACTCGTTAGAGGGTTAGTGCATAATCAAAAATTCTCATATTCTACTGTGACACAATCATTACCAAAGCTTCTGGACATTACTTACAGCCACTGATGTTTAATGGAGCAAAGAAATCCAATCAAACATAGTAAAAGAGGCAATGCAAAATAAAAGGCAGAATCTGTCAAAAACAGAACAGTCTGGAAAGACGAATTTTTTCGAGGCACTTAACTTGCTCAGATGGAAGAAGCCCAAACTAATTAAAGTTGCGTACATATATAAGGATCATGCGTGATTTGTTTCAGAATTTTTCGAATTTTCTGTAGCACATACAGCTCAAAACGGTGGACAGCAAAAATCTGTCACTGCGCAGAAATCCAATTTTAGCAACAACTTTCAACTAGAGACTTTACTTGGCACAACAATGCAATAAAATAAAGATACAAAGGAGTTGCTACAGAAGTAAACAGCACCTTGACTCAAAATAAAATAAATGAGAGAAAATAAAAAGATGGGTTGTCTCCCACAAGCGCTTTTCTTTAATGCCTTTCAGCTAGGCGCAGAAAGTGAAAATCAAGTGTTATCAAGAGAAGATGCATCAACATCATAATTTGTTCTAGCTTTACATTTACTCTTTTTACCTTTAGTCTTACTCTTGGGTTTAGGGAATAATTGCCCGCCTCCTGGCGAGGTGGTGAAGTTCAAAGTACCTTTTCCCATATCCATTACAGCCCCCAAAAGTTTGAGTAGGGATCTTCCAAGTGTAATTTGTCCTGTCCCTGCACATTCAATGACAAGATAATCAATGGACACTGTTCTTCCCATGAATTTTGTAAATACTCCTTCAGCCATCCCATTAGGTAATATAATGGTGTTATCAGTAAGAGTTATTCCTTCTCCCCTTCAGTGAGTTCCCAAAGATTCAAAGATTCATAAATTTTTTTAGGCATAAGGCAAAACTCTGACATAATATCACAACGAGCATAAAAGGTTTCACCACTAATAGCAACTTTTACCGTGGGGACCCACATTGAAGGTTCAAATTTTTTTGGAACGTAGTCATAACATTCCCGAATTTGATTATATCCTTCCTTTAAACAAGATATATTTGTCTCAAGAGTGTTTAATCTAGCATGAATGCTTACAAGTGCTGAATCAATTTTATCAGTTGAGCTAGAAGTTGCAATCAACCTTTTTATGGCATTAAAAGCTTGATCCCCGTTGCAACGAAGGAAATCTCCTCCAACAACAGCATCCAAAGCATATCTATAACAAAGGACTAGACCGAAGTAGAAACTACTAAGAAGCAAGCTCATAGTCATTTTAGGCTCAGTTTTACCATAAGAATCAGAAATTCTAAACCATGCTTCTTTAAAGCTCTCCTCGCCCCCTTGTTTAAAAGTGAAGATTAATTCCTCAGGTGACATAGTGACAGTCATGGGACTAGACATGATGATAATAAAAGACAAAGCAAAACCAAAATAACAAAAGTAAAACGAGTAACTAATTTTTTTGTGTTTTTGATATAAAGAAAGCAAACAAGACAAAATAAAAATAAAGCAAGACAAAACAAAGTAAAGAGATTGGGTGTGAGAGACTCCCCTTGCAGAAGCAACTCAACCTCCCCGGCAACGGCGCCAGAAAACTGGCTTGATGACGTGAAAGACACACGTTCGTTGGGAACCCCAAGAGGAAGATATGATGAGTGCAACAACAAGTTTTCCCTCAGTATGAAACCAAGGTTTATCGAACCAGTAGGAAGTCGGTGATGCTCTGAAGGTGTTGGTGAAGGAGTGTAGTGCGGCGCAACACCAGGGATTCCGATGCCAACGTGGAACCTGCACAACACAATCAAACTACTTTGCCCCAACGAAACAGTGAGGTTGTCAATCTCACCGTCTTGCTGAAAACAAAGGATTAGGCGTATAGTGTGGAAAATGATGTTTGCTTGCAGAGAATGAAAAAGAACAATGATTGCAGTAGGTTGTATTTCAGATGTAAAAGAATGGACCGGGGTCCACAGTTCACTAGTGGTGTCTCTCCATAATAACATACTAACATGCTGGGTAAACAAATTACAGTTGGGCAATTGACAAATAGAGAGGGCATAACAATGCACATACATATCATGATGATCAATATGAGATTTATTTGGGCATTACGACAAAGTACAGACCGCCATCCAGCATGCATATGTGTCTAAATAGTCCACCTTCAGGTTAGCATCCACACCCCTTCCAGTATTAAGTTGCAAGCAACAGACAATTGCATTAAGTATGGTGCATAATGTAAACAACACTAATATCCTTAGACAAAGCATTGCTGTTTTACCCTAGTAGCAATAGCACATCCACAACCTTAGAACTTTCTGTCACTGTCCCAGATTAAATGGAGGCATGAACCCACTATCTAGCATAAATACTCCCTCTTGGAGTTACAAGCATAAACTTGGCCAAAGCCTACACTAATAACGGAGAGCATGCAAGATCATAAACAACACATATATGATAGATCAATAATCAACTTGACATAGTATTCAATATCCATCGGATCCCAACAAACACAACATGTAGCATTACAATAAGATGATCTTGATCATGATAGGCAGCTCACAAGATCTAAACATGATGGCACAAAAGGAGAAGACAACCATCTAGCTACTGTATGGACCCATAGTCCAGGGATGAACTACTCACGCATCACTCCGGAGGCATGCATGGCGATGTAGAGCCCTCTGGTGATGATTCCCCTCTCGGCAGGGTGCCGGAGGAGAACTTCTGAACCCCCCGAGTTAGGGTTGACGGCGACGGCAGAGGATGTTTTCTGGAATAATGGCTCGATGTTTTAGGGTTTTCGCGTCTGGAGGAATAAATAGGCGAAGGGGCGACGTCGGTGGAGGCGCGGGGCCCCCTCCCATAGGGTGGTGCGGCAGGGGGCCCACCCATGCCGCCATGTGGGGAGGGCGCCCTGCTGCCCCCTTCGTCTCCTCTTCGGACTTCTGGAACGTGTCGGGAAAAATAGGCATCTGGGATTTTGTTTCGTCCGATTCCGAGAATATTTCCAGAACAGCTTTTCTGAAACCAAAAACAGCAGAAAACAGGAACTGGCAGTGTGGCATCTTGTTAATAGGTTAGTCCCAGAAAATGCATAAAATGCTATGAAGTGTGAATAAAACATATAGCTATTGGTATAAAACTAGCATGGAACACAAGAAATTATAGATACGTTGGAGACGTATCAGAGATGTCGATGGAGAGGGTGGAGACCACGCCGGCAGCGCCCCGCCATAGTTTTCCCCCTCCAATCTGCAGCTCCAGATCTTTGTTTTTGTGTTTCTGTGATATGGCGGCGCTTGTTTTCGAGAACGTCGTGGGACTTCTTTTATAGGCGTTTTTAGGTCAAGACGAAGGCGGTGGAGCAAAGATCGACGGCTGCGGAGCCTCGAGGGCCAAGTTGGTGGGCCCCACGCGGCCAGGTACAGTGGCCGCGTGGGCCACCCTCTTTTGGCCCTCCGGCCTCCGTTTGCTTGATTCCTTCGCTCCTACGTCTTCCTCCTTCCAAAATAATGACGCCTGTATTTTTCCAGATTTTTATGACGTCGTTTAGGTCCCTGAAACATAAAGGAAAGAAATAGGGTTTTCTGCCTACGCAGGGTTAATTCCATAAAAATAGGAAACAATTATTTTATTTCCTAAAATTATTAAATAACAGTGGTATAACCCTTATATGATGCAAATATGATTGGAATATGAGTGATATAGTGCAAAGTTCATGTATGCATTTTACATGCAGCAACATCCCCAAGCTTAACCAATACTCGTCCTCGAGTATGAAGGTGATAAAACTAACATGGGCTTTGCAATATAGCACTAACAATGAATATCAAAGATGATTGCTACTGCTACATAGAGTCAAATGATTCATTCTTTAAAGGAGTAGCAATATGCAAAATAGTTTATGAAATGATATTAAGTATTCAAGCAAGGATGTTCAATGATAGTTCACAAAGTGTAACATAGAAGATAGTAATATGGACCACATGTATGCATAATGATAAGTAAGAACATCATACATTGGTCATAGAGTGTAGATGAAAATCTGAATATAAAAGGTGGACACTTTGGAAAGATGTATATGTGAGTAGAGGTAAAACATGCATAAGTTTCATCTAACTTCCAAACTCTTCTACTTAAGTTAATGATTGCAATGTGGAATTCTTGGTGTCAAGCTCTTATTACCCCTAGCATAGCATCTTAAATGATTAAAGTTTAATGTGAAAGCAAATATGAGTAGTGTGCTTGATAAAGTAAAGGTTTGGTGTCTCATGCCCCTTGAATACAAGTACCTACACCATGATTACTCAACTTAGGAAACAAAGCAAGTTCAAGTTATATATCATTGTAAGTAATAATAGTATCATCAAGAGCGTCAACTGGGGTACCTCTTGTCCCAGGATATGGAACAAGCCCATATCAAAATGACAAGACAAACAAGATGAACAACCTCAACACCCTTTTTATTTACCATTGGAATAGCTTTCTATTATAAGGTGCATCACAGACGGTTCACCATAGCATGTAAGTAAATTTCCACCATGAATGGTGCATGGCTTAGATTAGCGGCCCAGGCGTCTCTCTAACCATTTATACAAACTCATTTAAACTACTTCATTTCCAACTTATTTCACCATGATAGGCATCTATAAACAAAAGTACATGATATCAACTAAATGATGAAGTAGCATGTTGAAAGCTTTGAATGTGACAGCACATATGGGCTAACTCCCAACCTCGGACATTTATCAAGCCACTAGCATCATATTATTAATCACAATGGGTCATGTTATATTTATGCAATAAAAATAAAATTGTGCATCAAGTTCGTGAGAGCTATATAACCAACTTTTCGCATCACAATCAATAACGTAAACATTTTCATTCAGAGGTATAGATAACACAAATATCATGATATACATACTCGGAATAGCGTAAAGCCAATAGGTAGATATGGTGGACTCACTGGAATAACTTTGGTTGAAGGTGTTGGAAACAAGTTTTTGCTTGTTGGAATGTTTGGGCTAGCAAGAGGGAGAAAGTTGACCATCTAGATGCATGCATGAGTGTCCATAGAACTAACTAATCCATGTTAAACTAAGTAAAATAACATTCAGCATCAAAACATGAATAAGTGATAGCTCTTAATAAAGCATTTGCAAATTATTACTCATTAACAAGCTCATGAATCATGCAACTATATGTATCATTAAAAATCAACTCAAACATCCTTTTCCCAATATGATAAAAGCATCCAACATATTTCAACCCACATTTCCAGTAGCTCTTTCTCATATAAATGATAATGTGGTGGTCTCACAAAATAACAATCAAACAAAAAACAAACAAAAAGACGCTCCAAGTTTATGCGATAAAGTGTTTCGATCGAAAAACAGAAGTTAGACGTGTGCAAACCGAGAGTGTGTAGGTCCAGTGGGGTTGTTTTCACATCCCCAAGCTTATGGTCTTCACCATCCTTGGATAATTCTTGGTGCATCTCCTCCAATCCCTGTGAAAAAACTTTAAAACACCGTTTCTCCCATTTTTTTTTCTGTGGGGTGTATTAGTAGTGATAAACAAATAGGTTTCTTGCTGCATATAATCCTCAAACAAATTGTCGGGGGGCTGCCCCCGGGTAGGGCAAAGATGATGTGTTATGAGCAGTTAAGGTCTAACCGGATCAAGGAAAGAAGAGCCGGCTAAGTTATCCGGGTCGTATCTCAAGGCGATTCGGTCAGTCCTACTTCAAGCCAGTGAAAGAAAAGACCAAAGGGGATCCGGTGAGGTTTAACCGGATCCAGGAAAGAAGAGCCGGCTAAGTTATCCGGGTCGGACAGGAAGGACCCGGGTAGGGCAACTCGGATGATGCACAGGGGCCAAGTAATGTCAGTAAAAGTCACGGGCACTGTAAGGTTACTGACCGGGGCTCAGAAGACAGCAAGGTGCTGCCACAGGTTTTCCGGGTCACAAGCCCTAGGCGCTGACTCGGCCTATTCGGGAAAGGGGCAGTGGCTAGGCTACTGTGGTCTACACTGCCTTAAGCTCAAAGAGGAAAGATAAGCCTGTGGTGAACAGAGGGTGAGCTGGGCTGAGTGACAGTGGCCAGTGTTTGTCCTGTTCTCCTTGTCCATGGCATTGTCCTCTGCGGCCAGGGGCAAAAGGGTAATTCGGTTACTGTATATAGGCAACACCACCTCCTTCTGTGGGGAGGATCGACCATTGTGAGCATCATTTCCCCCCAAGCTTCATCTTCTACCTAGAGCCCGTTCCTTTGTTCATCATACAGCTCAAGGAGCGCTCTGTACTTGTAAACACTTGAGATATAAGAGAGTAGGCTAGAGCTGCAGTAGGGGTGTTACCTCCACAAGAGGGCCCCGAAGCAGGGTACATCGTGGTGTTCTTCACTGTTCTTGGTTTGCTTTGTTCTTGTTGATTCCTGCGAGGTTCTTGTTTGGTCTTCATGCGTGCTTCGTAGGCGCGCAAACCCTCCCCGGTTCCCCCAACGCCCAAGCGAGCCCACACTTAAGCCATACCCATGGCATCTGCCGTGACACCACCACGACAGTTGGCGCCCACCGTGGGGCTCGAACCCACGACCACAAGGTTAAGAGCCTTGCGCTCTACCAACTGAGCTAGACGGGCAAGCATTGGCGTTGGGTTGGGGTTTGGCTGGGGTTTCCATCCGGACGGGCTCCGTCACTGGTGCCGGCGAGCGGGTCCTCTCCGGGCTCGTGTGCAAGCTCGGCGAGTTCAACTTCATCAGCGACAACGCGGGGTGCTTCTCCAACAAGCCCTTCCCCGCGGATGGCTTCCTCATGACGCTGGGCAGCTTCGTCACCTACGTCGCCACCGAGCCAGTTCGCGAGTACCCGGCGCAGGTGCTCGTGGCTGCGGATCCTCCCTCTTTCCGCGCAGCTCGCGGAGGGCGTAGCGCTCGCCCTGGGAGCAGCGTGGAGGTCATGGTGGCTGCCGCAAACGCTGCTGCAGGCAAAGGAGGTGCCAGCACGAGCGTGCCAGAGGAACTGGCCACGCCAGTCGATCCGGCTGACATGCCGACTCGGACAGCTAAGTTCCCTAAGGAGAAACCCGATCCGGTTGGTCCCCTTGGCACGTCAAGCAGGGGTGCTTCCTTAGAGGGTATCTTGGAAAAGCTAGCTCGGCCAGTGGCTCCTGGAGCAAATGTTGATCTTACTGTAGCTCAGCTAGAGGCAGAGCGCCTGAGGTTGCAAAAAGAGGCTCGGTTAGTGATAGAGTCTAGGCAAGAGTTTGATAGAGACCTGAGAGAATACAATGCTGCCAATGGTATCACAGATGGCTTTACTCCTGTAGTGCACCGCTCGCGCAAGAAAGCCGAGCTACGTAACAGAGGCAAGGACCTCAACGACGAGTTGGCTAGAGCTGCAGGTTCGAGCTCAAGTAAAGCCACTAGTCATAGGTCCGGAACAGGCAAGCCGGTTTATAGCTCCCCGGCTAAGAATCTTAGGGCTGCAGCAGCAGCGCGAGCTGAATTAAGTAACCTGACCGGGGATGCTTGGCGCAAGCAGGCGGAGAGAGTGAATGAGCTAGTGGATGTGTGCAACAGGCAGAATGAGGCCTACAGGAAAGCTAATCCGGATGCTGGTGGTTCCCGGGTAGTTGTCTCGGTTAGGGCTGCTAGCCAGAAGTCTAAGGGGCAAGCGTCCTCTCCGCATGTTGGGATTGACCGAGCCCAAAGTGTGAACTCGGGTAAGAGCAAGCAGCTGCAAACTTATGATGCGGTATACGCAAGCAAGCAACTTGCAGCCCAAGGAAAAGGCGGACAAGGCAGAAACAGTGGTGGTCAAGGCAATCCGGGTACTGGAAGGGAGAATTCGGCTGGCCGAGGTCAACCGCCTCGCCACCCCGGACAGCAAATGATGGCACAGGTGCAGCAGCAGAGTGGTGGCCAGGTGGGCTACCGTTATGACGATGGCAATTCGGCTATGGCGCGAGCCGGATACCAGACGTATGACAATGCACTGGCGTCGAGACTGGGGCCTCGGATGTTGGATCCGGATGATCAGCGTCTCAAATTGGACAGAATCTACCAGTCCGAGAAGCTGGAAGAGCAGGGCCCACCGGGTCCACCATGCTTTGGACCTCGGATAATGAATGAGCCAAGTGTGCCTTTGTTTCAGCTCGGCCGCAACACGAAGCCGTATAATGGGAGCACCAAGCCACAGGATTGGCTGACGGACTATGTATCATCAGTGCACATTGCGGGGGGCAATCGCCGATGGGCGGTCCGGTATCTCCCGCATATGTTAGAAGGTCCAGCCCGGATCTGGTTGAATAACTTGCCGCCGGGTAGTATCAATTGTTGGATGGATTTGGAACAGGCGTTTAACAGCAACTTCTCCAGCACCTACAAGAGGCCAAACCGACCTCAGCTCCTGGCTGCGTGCAAGCAGGAAGAGAGGGAGACAGACCGAGAGTATTTGACTCGGTGGAGCAACATGCGCAATTCTTGCGAAGGTGTAGTGGAGGAGCAGGCCATTTCATGGTTTGCACAGGGATGCAGGCATGGTACACCACTTTGGCAGAAACTCCAAAGAGATATGCCGAAAACCCTGGCAGATATGATCCGGATAGCAGACACGTATGCGCTGGGTGATCCAACACAGCCCGCATTGGATGCAGTGGGAGCAAACAGGAGGCAACCAGTTAATAACCGAGTTGGACCATTAAGGCCTAGTGACCGACATGAATTCGGTTACAAGAGAAGAGATCCGGATTACAGATACGGTTCTGATCAAGTTGCTGCGGTAAACATGGATCAACCCGGTGGAGGAGATGCGCAGAGGCAGAAAACTGATGGTCCAGCTTGGAGGCCGAATCAAGGTGCTTGGCCGAAGAAAGTGTGGGAGGGACCAAGTCCACCTCTGACTTTTGAGTCCAGATTAGATGGGCCTTGCTGTTATCACACCACCGATCCGCGCAAACCGGCTAATCATTCGACCCGGAACTGTAGTTGGCATCACCGCATTCAGGCGGAAGGTCAAAGAGGACCACCTCAAAGAGGTGCTCCTAGACCGAATTTCAGGCCAAACATGCCGCTAACCGGAGCCAATGCGACCCCGGTCAACGCTGGAACTCCAAGGCCAGCAGCAACGAAGCCGGTTAACCTGGTGAACATGGGAGGCAGTGACAATGGTGATGGCCCAAGTAGGCAAGGTGGATACCCTGGGAATGATTACAAGGAAGCACATCAGAGTTATGTGGTTTTCGTGACCGAGCCAACTGACAAGAAAAGTCAGTTGAGACGAGCAAAGGAGGTGAATGCCGTGATGCCAGCAGTTCCAAAGTACTTGAACTGGTCTGAGCAGGAGATCACTTGGAGCAGGGCGGATAACCCAAGGATCATGCCAAGCCCAGGGAACTATGCACTGGTGGTGGATCCAACTTTGGTTGGACCCAAGCTGAACGTGAAATTTAGCCGAGTCTTGGTCGACAATGGCAGTGCCATAAACATCATGTATCGGGACACAATGATCAAGTTGGGTATTTCGCCGAATCAGTTGCAACAGAGCAGCTGTACTTTCCATGGCATAGTACCCGGGGTATCTTGTTCCCCCATGGGTAAGATCTGGGTAGATGTGTTGTTCGGTACCAGGGACAATCACAGGCTTGAGAGTCTCGAGTTCGAGGTGGTGGATTTGGAAAGCCCATACCATGCTCTGCTTGGCAGGCCAGCATTAGCCAAGTTCATGATATCTACTCATGTGGCCTACCTCAAGATGAAAATGCCTGGCCCGAATGGTGTTATCACCGTTGCGGGAGACTACAAGAAGGCCATACAGTGTGCTACAGTTGGTTCCAACTTAGCCGAATCACTGGTGATACAAGCTGAAAAGAGCAAGATGCACGAGGTGGTGGCAATGGCGAAGTCGGCTCAGTTAGGCGTGCTGGCCATGACCAACCCGGATGGCGGCGCAACCTTTGAAGTGCCCAAGGAGACAAAGAAGATCCCCATTGACCCGGAGAACCCAGAGCGCATGGCCATCATTGGAGCCGGTTTGGGCGAGAAATAGGAAAGCGCGCTCTGCCATTTCCTCCGTGAGAATCGGGATATCTTTGCATGGTCGGCTAAGGACCTGCCTGGTGTTCCGAGGGAATTGGCAGAGCACTCTTTGTTTGTCAGGCCAGAAGTAAAACCGGTTAAGCAACCGACTAGGCGTCTCTCAGAAGATAGAAGAAAAGTGGTGCTCGATGAGCTGGCTAAGCTACTGGCAGCCGGATTCATTATGGAGGTGCTGCATCCAGACTGGATATCCAATCCGGTTCTGGTAGAGAAGAAGAAGGACGAACCAGCTGTGGTCAAGGTGTGGCGCATGTGTATAGACTTCACCAATCTGAACAAGGCGTGTCCGAAGGATCCATTTCCTTTACCTCGGATTGATCAAGTGATCGATTCCACTGCTGGGTGTGAGTTGTTGTCTTTTATTGATGCGTACTCTGGTTTTCACCAGATACCACTGAACCCTAAAGATCAAATAAAGACTGCTTTTATTACCCCGTATGGGGCGTATTGCTATCGTGTCATGTGTTTCGGTTTGAGAAATGCCGGTGCTACTTATCAGAGATGTATGCAGAAATGCCTACACTCCCAGATGGGCAAAAATGTGCAGGTCTATGTCGATGATATTGTTATCAAAACTAAAGAGAAACATACTCTCCTCGGGGATCTCGAGGAGACATTTGTGAACTTGAGAAAATATCGGTTGAAATTGAATCCGGATAAATGCACCTTTGGTGTCCCGGCTGGAAAGTTGCTTGGCTTCCTTGTATCAAGCCGAGGCATTGAAGTTAACCCGGCTAAGATCCGAGCCATAGAAAACATGAAATTGCCTAAGTGTCTAAAAGATGTGCAAAAATTCACCGGGTGCTTAGCCTCATTAAGCCGGTTTGTGAGTCGGTTAGGAGAGAAAGCTTTGCCCTTATATCAATTGATGAGAAAGAGCACCGGGTTCACATGGACCCCACAGGCAGATTCGGCTTTCAATGAGTTGAAAAAGATGTTGTCCACTGCTCCAGTTTTGGCATCACCTTTGCCGAGTGAACCGATGTTGCTTTACATTGCGGCCACTAACCGGGTCGTAAGTGTGGTTATTGTGGTAGAAAGAGAGGAAGAGGGCAAATCCGTGCAGAGGCCGGTGTACTATTTGAGTGAGGTGATCTCAACTTCGAAGCAAAATTATCCTCACTACCAGAAGATGACATATGGTGTGTACCTGGCGGTCAAGAAATTGAAACATTACTTCCAAGAGCACCCGATTACAGTGGTGTGTGAAGCTCCAATTGCGGAGATCATTGGGTGCAAAGATGCAACTGGCCGAGTTGCCAAATGGGCGATAGAAGTGTCTCCTTACACACCACATTATGAGAGAAGAGACGCTATCAAGTCTCAGGCTTTGCCGGATTTCCTTTGTGACTGGGCTGAGATGCAATATGAGCCACCTAAACCGGATTACAATTACTGGAGGTTGCACTTTGACGGTTCCAAATGCAAAATCGGGCTAGGTGCTGGAGTGGTGCTCACATCACCAAAACAGGATCAATTGCGATATGTATTGCAGATTCATTTCTCAGCGTCAAACAATGTAGCCGAGTATGAGGCACTGATCCATGGGCTTAATGTGGCTCGGGACATCGGCGTTCGCCGAATTGAATGTTTCGGTGATTCGGATTTGGTCGTACAGCAATCTTCTGGAAATTGGGATGCTCTTGATGCCAATATGGCACTGTATCGGTTTCATGTTCAGAAAATTTCGGGATTTTTTGAAGGCTGTGAATACAAGCATATACCTCGGCTGGAAAACCAAGCTGCAGATGTTCTGTCAAAACTCGGGTCGTCTAGGGAGGCAATCCCACCCGGAATATCCTTGAATCATCTAAGGGTCCCTTCAATCAAACCGTCGCCTGATTCCGAGTCGATTTTTATTCCCAAGCAAGAATCCGAAGCTATTCCTATGAATGTTGACGTTGAGTATATCGAGGAAGACCCGGGGACTGCATGCCCGGACTCGGGGACTGCTCACGCAGATTCGGAAAATGCTAACCGAGTCTTGGGAAAGAGGAGTAGAGATGATGATGCTAACCGGATTGTGGGGAATGGACAGAAGCTGATAGAAGAGATAATGGCGGCCAAACCTGTGGAAGAAAATGAGCACTTGTTCCCTTTGCATCCAGTACCAGAGTGGGCTGAAGAGATCATGAAGTTCATCGAGGAAGGAAGCTTGCCAAGCGATGAGACCAAGGCTAGGCGTGTCCAGAGGAGATCCAAGGCTTATACCATCATCAACAAGGAGTTATACAAAAGAAGTGTAACCGAGGTGTTGCAGCGCTGCGTGGAGCCAGCAGAGGGCAAGGAGATGCTCCTAGAGATACACCAAGGTGAATGTGGACATCATTGCAGTACAAGAGCCCTGGTGGCTAAAGTGTTCCGGCATGGATTTTATTGGCCCACTGCTCATGCAGATGCGGAGGACATAGTCCGCAGGTGTGAAGGATGCCAGAGATTTGCTAAGCAAACACACTTACCCGCATCGGCACTGAAGACAATTCCTATTACTTGGCCATTTGCGGTGTGGTGTTTGGATATGGTGGGAGATTTCAAGCCGGCTAGGGGCAACATGACACATATGCTGGTGATGGTGGATAAGTTCACCAAGTGGATAGAGGTGAAACCAATACGGAAAGTGGATGGCCGTTCGGCTGTAATCTTCTTGAAAGAAATCATTTTGAGATACGGATACCCTCATAGCATCATCTCGGATAACGGCACAAACTTTGCTGTCGGAGAGTTTGCCCGATTCTGCATGAATAAGGGGATCCGGTTAGACATAGCCTCAGTGGCACATCCAGAGTCCAATGGGCAAGTGGAAAGATCAAATGCTCTAGTGTTAGCCGGCATCAAGGCTCGTCTCATTGAACCATTGTTGAAAACTCCAGGGTGCTGGATAGATGAAATCCCATCAGTTCTATGGGGTCTAAGGACTACACCGAATCGGTCGACAGGCTATACGCCATTCTTTCTGGTGTATGGGGCAGAAGCTGTCCTACCCACTGACATAGAATATGATGCACCAAGGGTGGCAATGTACACTGAAACCGAGGCAAAGGAGGCCCGGGAAGATGCAGTGGATCTGCTAGAGGAAGCAAGAGAGTTGGCCCTGTCTCGGACAGCAATATACCAGCAAAATCTCAGGCGTTATCATAGCCGGAAAATCAGTCCTCGAGTGTTTCATGAGGGTGATCTAGTGCTGAGGCTGGTGCAGCGCAGCAAAGGCCGACACAAATTGTCACCTCCATGGGAGGGACCATTCATTGTGAGCAGGGCTATGCACAATGACTCGTACTATCTTATAGATGTACAGGAACCAAGGGAGGATGGCTTGGACAGACCCGGACAGGAAACCAAGCGACCTTGGAATGTAGCTCTGCTTCGACCCTTCTACTCTTAAAGGGCGCAATGTATGTATTTCAATTTATCATGAATGAAATCGCAGTAATCCGAGTCTGGACTCGGGGACTGCTTCGTCCTTATGCGTGTGTTGTTTATTACGGCTTTGTTTGTTGCCGTTCATGTGCCGAATCGCTTTGAACCTTGTTCTGAGTTTCAGGTAATGTATGTTGTGTTGTTGATCTCGTGACTCGACTGACAAACACCAAAATGGTAGTCAAGAGCAGAGATGAGGAATATGGGAAACATGAAAATGGACACGGGGACTCGGTCCAAAACCGATTCGGCACATGTCGTTTACTAACCCCTGTTATTTATTTTTTTTTTTTTTTCGTTTATGTTGAATGATTCTAAACCACAACTCGCATGTTTCAAGTACTGTATGCTATGATTCCTATCTTGTGACTCGACTGTCAAAACACCCAAAGAGGTAGACAAGAGCAAAGATTTGGCAAAAGTAGTAAACAAGAAAACAGACTCGGGGACTCGGTTTAAGATGATCCAACATAAACCTTGTCCGGATCACGTTAAGCATGATAAGCATAGTCTCGAAAGAACTTAAAATAGTCTATTACATCTGCTCCCGGCATACCGGGGATTTAATGTTTTTGTTAAGTACTTCAGGGGGCAGCGGACTCGGTCGCGGCAGACTCGGTCATAGGAGTTTCAGTTGCGGGAACTTCTGTGGGAGGAGCTTCGGTTAGCGGAGCTTCGGGCGCGCGAACCTCGGTTACGGGTATTTCGGTGGAAGTGGACGCGGTTACGAGAGGTTCTGTTGCTGGAGCAGATTCGGAAGATGGTGGCGCTCCGGAAGTAATCTTGACTGGAGAGCTTGAAGGATGGGCGGATTCGGAAATTTCCGGATCGCGTGAAGCCTGTTTAGTAATCACAGTCAAGTTAGTGGCTGAAATCACAAAAGACTCGGTTGGAGTTTGTTCGGTGAGCTTGGCCGAGTCGGAGGCTGGTACCTTGCTGGATTTTTCTTCATCAGACTCGCCCTCTGAGTCGGCATATTCTTCAGCGGAGGCGTCGTCTGATTCCTCTTCTTCAGTGTCTTCTCCATCCGAGTAGACTGGAGCCTCCAGATCAAGATGCTTGGTGCGTGCAAATTCGGCCATGAAGTTGGCGGCTTCTTCACGGATCTTGATCCGGATAGGGTCTGTAGCCCATGAAGAACCCTCGCGAAAGGAGCGCACTTTGGCAAGGTCAATCAGCTCGTACCAGGACATGATGAATAACAAAGCTGCGTCAGCACCAGCGCGGGCAGACGAAGACCTCCACTGTTTTAACCGGGTCATTGCTTGATCCAGGTCTCTGATCAGCTCCTCCACGGGCACAACTTGCCGCGCTTCAGGAAACAAGATTCGGTGAGCCTTGAGACTTGCATTAAGCAGACCAATGTGGGAATCCTTCAGAGGAGCAATCCGAGCCTTAAGTGCTGTAATATGATCTTCGATGTCCCATGTCTCGGATAGGGGAGCCTCGGTTAATTTAGCTCTCTCAGCTCGGGCGTTTCGCACAGCCTTGGCGGCTTGAAGCCGAATGCTGGTAAACTCTCCTACAAACAAATAAGCTAATACTGAGTTCAGCAAGAAGGAACACAATCATATGTATCGGTTAAGAGCAGAAAGAAAAAAGGGGATTCGGTGAACTTACGATCCATGTCATCGTTAAGGCTAGCAAGTTGAGCCAGCCATTTCGCACTGGCCGCTTGGTGAGCAGCCAGTTCTTCTTTAGCAGCTTTCAGTTCAGCTTCAGACTCGGCCACTGTGGTTTGAATCTGCTTATCCATTTCGGCTCGCCTCTGTAGCCCGGCGTGCAAAGTGTCTCGCTCCTTCTGAATTGTATCTTTCTCCTTTTGGAGCGTGTCTCTCTCCCTCCGCAGTGCATCCCGCTCTCCTTTAACTTTGTTCTTCACTTTTTCAACCCGGTCAAGCTCCCGCTGGACTCGGGCTACCTCTGATTTTTCCTCGGATAAAGCACGCTTTTGCTCTTCCTCTTTGCTATTCATCTTGAGGACCAAGGCATCAAATGATTTTTGGAGCTTGTGGTACTGGTTGGCAAGCTGCTTAAAGAGGTCGCTGCGAGTGCCCGTGCTTTCCTGAAAGAAAGTAGATAGCGTCAAAAGAGACTCGGGGACTGATACCCGAGACAAGGTGGAGCCAAAACAAATCTCGGAGATTGGCCGAGACTGACCGAATCGGTTAAAAAGAAACCCGGGGACTGGGGGTCTCACAGTTTTTTCAGTTAAGAAAAAGATCATGATCAAATTTTTTAAAAGATTCAAGCCGAATGACTTTCTTACTCCAAAGAGTATCAGTCGTTCGACCCGAATCTCGGGGACTGGGTGTATACTATTTGATCATGACGAACTAAAAGCAAGATTCGGCAAACTTACCTCGAAGACTTGGTGCGATGCAGTAAACGCAACCTTCACTGAATGAAGAGATTGCATCATTCGGCTAGGACCAGCAGGGTGCGGCGTTGCAGCGGAAAAGCCTGGTGCAAGGTCCACGGCGTTCCAGGCCTCAATAAAGTCATTGGCAGTGCTGAGCTTAGGCTTGGCTTGGCCGGATTGAATGGCAGAGGAGGTAGCGGTGGTTTGCTTGACAGCAATCACTTGCTTATCCGGAGTGGAGGAAGTTGTGCCAAAGACAACTTGAGTCGGCTTGGGTGGAGGTGATGCACCCGGGGTCTGTCTCTGATGTTGCGGTTTCTGTGGTTTCTCGGAAGTTTGTTGCTGTTGTTGCTGCTGTTGCTGCTCTTCAGGGGTTACTTGTGGTTGTTGCTGCCTCGGTTTCTTCTTCTTCTGCTGCTGCTCTTGGCTCAGTGCAGATTGAGTTGCAGGAGCAGGACGGGAATCCGGCTTAGGTGTGGACTTAACCGATGTCTTAGCCTTTTCCTTCTCCAGCTCCTTCAAAGGACGTGGCCAGCTTGAATCTCGGATTGGAGCCGAGGTTTCCTCACTCTCCAAGTCGATAACCGGCTCTGAGATGGGAGTCGGCTGGGGAATATTGGTAGTTGGGACACGCGTGGGTGAGGTGGCAGTTCGGTCAGGAGACTGGGTTTCCATGGCCGTATCCAATGGAGGAATGGGAGAAGAGATGGATGAATGAGTCTGCGCGGTGATGAGGACATCACTGCATAAAGCAAAGCAAACAGTTAACTCGGATAGATATGACTCGGTTAATAGAGGAAGAAAGCAAATAAAGTTCGGTCAATGTTACCCCTTGGTGGTGGGCATCGGTTTGACACGGCTCGGCTTGTCGCCGGATTTCTTTCTTCGCTTGGTCTCTGGGGCATTTGTCTCGGGCGCCTCAGCGCGTTTCCGAGATGTCTCTTGGGTATCATCTTTGGCTGGAACATAAGGTGGTGGTAACCATGAAATCGGAATAGCATTGATGGGTTCTAAGATGCAGCAATCTTCATCTTCCTCGTCGGAAAGGTTGTGAGTGTTTGATTGCTTACCCTTGCGGACTGGCTTGGCACGGGGAATGGGCAAATAGTCATCCGTATCCGGATCTTCTTCGCCCTCGCGCGGCGGGCTGAGATCCGGTGTCCATGCCTTGGTGGAGAGATCTCCGTCTTCAGTAAGTTGGCGATCAAACAGCTACAAAGAAGGTAATGCGAATCCGGATCAGGCCGCGGTTATGCGGATGAAGTAGGATTGGGTTCGGAGAGTGGTGAGCTAACCTGTGGAGGAAGTTTTTCCCGGTAGAATGGCTTTACACCCCACCGCCATTTGTCCGACATCTCATTGACAGCAATGGCGTTTACCCGTCTGAAGACGGAAGCTTTGTTAAGCTCGTGCTTGCTGATCCGGGTAGGATCTAGTGCGCCACGCATGTGGCATATCTTGTGGTCACGCCTTTGAAGAGGGCTGACCCGGCGAGAGATGAAGGTCCGGAGGAGGTCGTCAGAGATCATGCCATTCTTCAAAAAATCCTCCAGAGCGGTGTGCACTGTCTGGAGTTCAGCAATCGTTTCAGCCGGATTGTAACCGAAGTTCAGCTCGGCTCTGGGCGGCTCCATCCTGAATTCGGGCAGATTAAGAGCGTCATGGCCCTCAGCGCTCTTTATGTAAAACCAGGTCCTTTGCCATTTCTTCACCGTGTCTAGGCCGGTGACTCGGGGAAAGGCGGATCCCTGCCGTGGCGTGATGCTAACCGAACCGCAAGCGGTCAGCTCTTTCGGCTTGGTACCGGGATGGTGTGCTTGCGAAGGTGGAAGTACTTTGCCCATATATCCACACTCGGCCAAAGACCGAGATAGCCTTCGCAGAAGGAAGAGAAAGCTGATAAAGAGACGAAGGCGTTCGCCGGGAGGTGGTGAAGCTGTAATCCGAAGAAGTCCAGAAAGGCCCGGAAGAAGTCACTGGCAGGTAACCCGAGCCCGCGCTCGAAGTGTGCTATGAATACCACGCGTTCACCGGGTTCGGGCGCCGGTGCGAGTTCTTTTCCGGGTCGGCGGCAGATGGCTTGGGGCGTTATGCGTCGGGTGGCTCGTAGCCATTCCAAGTCATTTTTGGTAACATCAGATCCTTCCCATCGGCCAGGGGGAAGTTTGGCCATAACCGAATCGGTCCTGCAGCAAAGAGTCGGATAACCGGGTCAGGAAATTCGGAATCCATGGGACCAAAGAAGAATCGGATAACATTAAAGCCGAATCGATCTATGGTGACTCGGCTAATCCTATCCCGGGTAGGGTTAACCGGGTCCGGTGGAGAAGGTGAAGCGGTTGGAAGTCGCAAACATCTTTCCGCAAGTTTCTAGGGTTGGGAAGATCTACAGCGGTGGTAAAAAAGAAAGAAAATCACGGGTAAAAACATGGTTGAACTGCTCCAACGGGGACAGGTGTATCTAGGCCAGTCTATTGCGGAACTTGGACAGAAAATTTGCGGAGTGTGCTACGGCAGGAACACGGGCTTAGATACGCATCAATCTACCAAGAACAGGTGTGTGTATTCCGAGAGTATGAACTCGTCACGGTGGCTATGGCGAGAGGAGGAAGAACTTACAGTGCGAGTCGCTCGAAGGAGGAGTTCGACGGAGAAACGTCGGAGATGGGCGCGAGGCGCGGCTCCGATGGTCTTGCTCTGGTACGCTGTGCGTCCCTGGCGCGGCAACCTTGAATGGCGAGGTTGCGGCGGCGTCGATGGAGCGGGTTAGTGGGAGTTGAGAGGAAGAAGAAGGGGAAAAACCACCGCGCCCTCTTTATAGCCTCCAGCGGTAACTGCCCCCCACTACCGCGCGGTTACCGGAGCACGGTTAGATCCCTTGCGTCGCGGAACTCTGTGGCAGCTGCTGTGGCCGTGTATTTCAAGCACTCGTGGCCACGCCGCAGAATTGGAAGCGGTGGAGCGGATCCTATGTGCCGGTCAACGGAGAAAACGAGGAGACGTGGTCTTCTGGTCAAACACACTCGAGTACCCGGTGGATCCGGATAACGAGCTGACAACCCGGGTTATACGGCTTTGCACAGGCTTTTCCTGCCAAATGTCCCGGAAAATTCGGTGACAGCTAGAGGTGATCCGGTTAGTGATGTTGGTTTAGAATCTGGAACGGCCCTTCAGCCGATGCCGTAGGACCGCACCAGCTTCGGGGACTACTGTCGGGGGGCTGCCCCCGGGTAGGGCAAAGATGATGTGTTATGAGCAGTTAAGGTCTAACCGGATCAAGGAAAGAAGAGCCGGCTAAGTTATCCGGGTCGGATCTCAAGGCGATTCGGTCAGTCCTACTTCAAGCCAGTGAAAGAAAAGACCAAAGGGGATCCGGTGAGGTTTAACCGGATCCAGGAAAGAAGAGCCGGCTAAGTTATCCGGGTCGGTCAGGAAGGACCCGGGTAGGGCAACTCGGATGATGCACAGGGGCCAAGTAATGTCAGTAAAAGTCACGGGCACTGTAAGGTTACTGACCGGGGCTCAGAAGACAGCAAGGTGCTGCCACAGGTTTTCCGGGTCACAAGCCCCTAGGCGCTGACTCGGCCTATTCGGGAAAGGGGCAGTGGCTAGGCTACTGTGGTCTACACTGCCTTAAGCTCAAAGAGGAAAGATAAGCCTGTGGTGAACAGAGGGTGAGCTGGGCTGAGTGACAGTGGCCAGTGTTTGTCCTGTTCTCCTTGTCCATGCCATTGTCCTCTGCGGCCAGGGGCAAAAGGGTAATTCGGTTACTGTATATAGGCAACACCACCTCCTTCTGTGGGGAGGATCGACCATTGTGAGCATCATTTCCCCCCCAAGCTTCATCTTCTACCTAGAGCCCGTTCCTTTGTTCATCATACAGCTCAAGGAGCGCTCTGTACTTGTAAACACTTGAGATATAAGAGAGTAGGCTAGAGCTGCAGTAGGGGTGTTACCTCCACAAGAGGGCCCCGAAGCAGGGTACATCGTGGTGTTCTTCGCTGTTCTTGGTTTGCTTTGTTCTTGTTGATTCCTGCGAGGTTCTTGTTTGGTCTTCATGCGTGCTTCGTAGGCGCGCAAACCCTCCCCGGTTCCCCCAACGCCCAAGCGAGCCCACACTTAAGCCATACCCATGGCATCTGCCGTGACACCACCACGACACAAATCATCATAAGAATGTCCAGAAAGTATATAATGTTGTATGCTTACTTATAAACTCAATTGAATCAAAAAAATCTTTCTATTATATTATTAAAACAACAAACAATTGACGGTGGAGATTTACCACTGGAAAATTAAGATGATTATACGGTAGAGATTTATCAAGGCAATGGCTACCGATCTGTGCGATTTTACATAAAATCTAAGAAGTAATCGGAGGAAAGCAAGAAGTTTAGATCGTACACGTCTATATGTCCGGCCACAACACGCATGCTTCCAATTAAACTGATCCACTTTACGGCTCCGCACATGAGATCGAGAGAACCCTCGACGGAAACGGCGGCCGAAATCATGAGTCAGATCGAGAGAACCATACATGCATGCATGGATGTGCAGCGAATCGGAACCAATCAACGACCTCGATGGAAACGGCGGCCGAATCAGGAGTCCAATGCCGTAGCTACGATCAGAGAAAACATCATCGCCCTGCTGGTCCTGGGCCGGCCGTCTATAATCATGGAGCAGCCTATACATGTCCTTCGCTGAGATGCTGCAGAAAAGCCCGGCAGAGGAGCTGATGGTGCCTCGAGACACGCCAGCCGGCCGGCTAGGCGATGTACTCTAATTAATCTACAAAAGACAGGTTTTACCGAGACATCCATGACTAATTTAATACGCTATGTTTTTGTGCTTTGCAGATCGTTGTTCACGGGACAAACAACAGCATCCTGGGTCGTGGCCAGGTCGTCCTTCGTGGTCGTCCGCGGACACCTGCGATCGCCGGCCAAGACTAACGCAACAGCAAGGCCGGGAGAGCAACAACGTCGGCTAATCTGTGACATCCCCATATACCAGGACTCTCTCCGCCTTCTATTCAACAACGAAGAGGACATGGTCGTTCCGCCTGCGCGTGTGCATGACCGCCGACGCGCCTGGTCTTCGATGATTCGCCGGCGCCTGTGCAACCACCACGGCCTGCGCGCCTGAGCTGGGCATAATCACTATGAATTGATGCTAATTGACCGATACGACCAGTGGACAATCAACCACGCATGAACACATCAGATCGAGTGATCAGTGATTACTCAGATCGAAGTTGCTACATGAAGGACAACAGACAAAACAACATGCCGGCGGCCGGCTACAATCTGCCTCAGTTCACTTCGTACTGGCCGGCCAGGAGATCAGGATACGTGCATGTCGATGTTGAGGTATGTAATTACCTGATATCAGCTAGAGCCACATATGTATGCAGACCAGCTAAGTGGGGACATCATGGTACAAGGTTCAGAGAGAGAGAGAGTGCACAACAGTGAAAATGATTACAGCATTGTCAGAGTTCAGTACTTGCTAGAAGAGGCTGCAGTTTCATGCTTTACCTACAAGAGGGCAGATAGCTATTGATACATGGATGGGGTCATGCGCTGGCTCTGATCAACAAGAAAAAAAAAGATGCATCAAGCACAATTCAGCAATCGACAAGGACAACCTTGCATAACTGAGGAACGAACGTCAAGGGTCGAGTAAGCATCAGTATGAACTAACATGTAAACGCAGTTTGGGTCTGGAGGGTGAGATTGATAGGTACTACATGTGACATGCAGAGGCGCGCAGGACGGCCCTTTTGACAAGAGAAAGGAGGCTGGCCGAAGTTTTGTCAAGCAGGTAAGACACTAAGACATAACACCAATCTTTAATCATACATGCTTATACTGATATACGTATCACAGAGAGCGTGGATGATTCTCAGTAATTATGCATTATTGTTTATGAATTTATTATACTACAGAAAGAGAAATTTTTGGTGACAGTAGATCACAAACGTATCGACTTCAAGTTCTAATTAGTTGGCAACCAATGGAGCGTGTATCTATAAATTTGCTATGGTCAATTTTTTTTACAAAGTTTGACCCAAATAAATTTGAGCTTCTATGTTTTCAAGTTCCCTAAATAGATGCGGAGGTACACGGGTCAAAAATGACTTGAGCAAAATTGTGACCGGGTCTTATTTGTAGATTTGAATTTTTCTAAAAAAGAAAGTAAATATTTGCAAAGAAATTAGGTCACCGGAAAAAGGGTACACTTAATTGAAATAGTGAGACGGCCACTGATTCGCAGATTTCAGAATTTAAATGTTTTAGAAAATAAATGCCATATTTGGAGACTTAAAACAACTGATAATATGTGAGTCGAACAGTATTGGGATGAACAAGGGATCCCTGCACCTCAGGATGTATATTTTTCCAAAAGAACTTTTGCATACGTTGTATCACGTGGAATAAGTGGTGAGAACTAAGTTGAGCAAAATTTGGTTGCGCACACCAATAAATAACTCATACATGAAATGGAACCGTACTAATAGAATCTAGCCGCGCAAATGCGCGGGCCACCCAGCTAGTTCAAATTAAAAGTTCAAAACATGCATAAAACAAAATGGGATAGAATCTGTCCAGAAAAACAGCAGCAGCAAAACGTATTTTTCTACCCTACCAAAATTTGCCGAAAACTTCTGCAAAAATTCATGCATACAGAGGATGAAAAGTTGCAACTACAGTTCAAATATGAGCTCATTCGGAGTTACAGAATAAGAATTAAAAAATCATACCGTGCACAGATTCGTGCAGGAATGAAATCTCCGAACGCTATAAGCAACTTTTCAAGACCAAAATGAGTAAAACTTGGCACTTTATTAAAAACTCCAGAAACTAAACTAAAAACTAACTCTCTTGATACAGCAAGAGGACACAAAGAAAATCACACATAAAAATAACCGGGCTGGCTCTCGCAAAGCGCTTTCTTTATAGCCATATAGCTAGCCTTCTTACTTGTTGTTTATTGAAGATAAAGCTCATGAGGGAGCTTGAACTTTGATATTCCCCTCTTTCTTGGGAAGTGTTCCATGCACTTCTTGTGTGGGAACTGAAACTTCACGTTCCCCTCCTTTGAATCAATGATAGCACCTGTAGTACGAAGAAATGGTCTTTCAAGAATAATAGGACTAGGGGTTTTATTCCCCATGTCCACGATTAGAAAATCCACAGGCACAAAAGTCATATGTAACTCTACCATAACATCACTTACTTTCCCTAAAACATGTTTAATGGAATCATCAGCAAGTACAAGTTCAATAGAGCATTTTTCAAGATTTTTGAATTCAAGTACTTCATATAGTTCTTTAGACATGACAGAGACACTAGATCCTAGATCAAGTATGGCATGATGTGTCTCTTTTCCAATAGTTACTAGTACCTTGGGAATCCATATATCCCCAAGCTTAGGTGGTATCATGGCCTCTTGGTTGTACCTAGCAATTTTCTCTTTCAAGACATGATTAGCAATATAGGAACCAAAGCCAGCTTGATTAGTGTTGATGGAAGGATCACTTGCAAACTTTTGTAAGATAGAGATTAATTCATGCAAGCTACAATTTTCTAAGTCAAGCAAAGGATCCTTGACTTCACTAAGCATTTTAACTTCCTCAACCTTGTCTTTCCTATTATAAAGATTAAATATTTCATAACGATCATCAAAAACATCTTCAGACACTTGGGCTTTTTCTAAACTTTCTTTAATTCTTACTTCCAAGAGCAAGCCATCAAGTAGATAAAAGAATCCTCACATTCATTATCTAAAAAGACTTTAGAGTTTTCAGACAATCCTCTATAAAATATGTGCATAAGCATCCAATCCCTAAGACCATGTTCCATTCCAAAAGCTATACGTCTAAACCTTTCCCATGCTTTTACCAAAGGTTCATCTTCTTCTTGTTTAAAGGTGATAACCATTTGTCTAAAATTACAGATCATTTCAGTGGAACAAAATCTTTCAACAAATGCAGCTTTCAAGTTAAACCAAGTGCTAAAGTTCCCAGGTGGCCATCTCAATATCCAATCTAACGCTTTTCCTCCTAAGGAGTAAGGAAAAAGCTTAAGTTTAACATTAGCATGGTTCAGTTTTAACATGTTGCATCTTTCATTAAACTTCTTTAGATGAGCTATGGGATCTTCTTTTGGTTTCCCATAGAAACGGTGTTCATAAATCGCCTTCATGATATTAGGATCTACCTCAGCTTTTTCAATAGGGATATTCTTATCTTGAGGAAAATTCCTAACACTAAATGGCCAAAAGGTTCTCTTTTCCATTTTAGCAAGTTTTTTTGTATTTTTTTATTTTATATGCAAAACTGAAAATAAAATGAGTCTCACAAATGCAAACCAAATTACAAATGCAAGACAATGACAAAACAAATAATTTTGCTTTGAAGGTAAAGATGGATAAGATGATGCTCACGTAGGTGCAACCTCCCCAAGCTTAGGTGTTAGCACAAGTTGGTGATGTTGACTTTGTTGTGATCTCCTTGGATAAACCTTCGCAGCTATGAATCCCCGGCAACGGCGCCAGAAAACAGTTTTGATGGCCCTTGAAGAGGTTGATCTACAGCTCCAGAAAACAAGCTTGATGCCCAATGAACAGTCTTGATCTCCGGTGCGTAGTTTACATGCGTCAAAAGTAAATGGGTTAGGTTGAGACTCCAAGTGCAGAGTGTGTAGTAAGTGGAAGACGTGTTTTCCCCATGAGGGTGACTCGAGGGTTTAATATCGAACTCTCGGGGAATCAGTAGTGAAAGATTTATCTCCCTATTCTTCTTTTGGTCACCTACAAAACAAGGTTAATTGTTTTGGTCCTCAACCTCACCTGTGGTTGTCAAACACAAGGTGTATGAATGATATCAAGATAAATATGCAATGCAAACAAGAAATAAATATGAAGTGGTGGTTAATGAAGGTGCAAGGATGATGATAACAATGATAAATGATATTTTTGGGTTTTTTATGATGAATGCAAGATGGAAAAGTGTTTTTGTATTTTTGGATTTAATAATGGCAGAAAATGGAAAAGTGGTAAAAGTGGTTGGAAAGGTGTTTTTTATGATTAAAAATGGACCGGGGTTCATGATTTCACAAATGCACTCTCTCTTTTAATGGTGTGGCAGACAATGGACACATAGAGTTGACATATGAGATTGCAACACAAAGTTTGATATCAAGTTACTAATTATATGGGCATCACGTCCTAACATAGAGATATTTTGGTTATTAATCTCACTTATACTCCACCAAGATGCGAACTAAATCATAACACCTTAGTAATTAAGATAATTCAGAGTATAGCTTTAAGTATCATGACATGAAGTGAAAATAAGAACATGCTAGATCTAGTCACAGGAAGAAGCTTGGTCACCCTCAACCCTTATAGCATGGTATTTTTGTTTATCCCTGGTGAGGCAACAAAGTAAGGTAAAACACTCAAGTGGATCGCGATATTTCAGTTGTCAACTTACCGCACTCACCACCCCCGTTACTCCAACTAATGCACACATCACCCTACACACGCCGTCATAAACATGCTTGATCATAACAAGTAGATAAGAACGGGGTACATAATATGCATCTATATTCATAACTGAAACAAACATTTGCAATCTCAACATATATTAACTCACAAAAAGATCCACCACATAGGAATTACAAATATGACCGTAATCATATTCAGCAGCTCATACGGTACTAATTAGTGAAGCTCAAAGAGAGGAGAGATACATAAGTTACTTCCACAACCCATAGTCTAGAGGTGGACTACTCCCTCCTCATCATGGAGACGGTGGAGATCTCGATGGAGAGGGTGGAGACCACGCCGGCAGCGCCCCGCCGGAGTTTTCCCCCTCCAATCTGCAGCTCCAGATCTTTGTTTTCGTGTTTCTGTGATATGGCGGCGCTTGTTTTCGATAACACCGTGGGACTTCTTTTATAGGCGTTTTTAGGTCAAGACGAAGGCGGTGGAGCAAAGATCGACGGTTGCGGAGCCTCGAGGGCCAAGTTGGTGGGCCCCACGCGGCCAGGTACAGTGGCCGCGTGGGCCACCCCCTTTTGGCCCTCCGGCCTCCGTTTGCTTGATTCCTTTTCTCCTACGTCTTCCTCCTTCCAAAATAATGACGCCTGTATTTTTCCAGATTTTTATGACGTCGTTTAGGTCCCTGAAACATAAAAGGAAAGAAATAGGGTTTTCTGCCTACGCAGGGTTAATTCAATAAAAATAGGAAACAATTATTTTATTTCCTAAAATCATTAAATAACAGTGGTATAACCCTTATATGATGCAAATATGATTGGAATATGACTGATATAGTGCAAAGTTCATGTATGCATTTTACATGCATCAATAAACAGTAGCAAGTGAAAGCTCTCAATGAGAGAAAGCCCAATCCTCTTATGTGGCAAGAGGACAAGCTCAAGTGATGTGTAACTTATATGTGGAAAACGTTCCCGAGGGCGGCATGGATATTGCTAGGCATAGAGAATTATTAAACAACACGTTGAATATCTTGTCAAGTTTTAATCTTCTTTGGACGGAGCCATAATTAGGTATAGCTAAATAAATAAACTATAACCCCTTATGATGGATCATGTGGCCAAGTAAATGACTGCACATAAATTATTAAGACATAATGTCCCACCATAGCATTACACTCTAAGGTCCCCGATACTAATACCCTCATAATATAACTTCATGACTCAGTCTCAGGTTTACATGTCCTCCCAAATCTCCCACAATTCATTATACTACGGTGTTCTCCTATGAGCCCATATAGGTGAAGTGTTGTGCAGTCGACGTTCGCACAACACCATCATAGAATCACATAAAAGATAAACTCTTGACAAAATACCAACACATGTTATATATAAATCATTGCCAATTCATCCTATGCCCTCAGGAACATATGGGAACTACTCACAACGTGCAAACATGATGATATTCAGTGGCATAAGTGGTACAACACAATCTGAAAATATAAATTCACCGCCAAATAATGACAAGTACTCAATCACAAACATGAATAGTAGCATAAGACAAGTATCTAGGGCATAGCAACTCTCAAACTACGAGGGGAACGGAGTGGATCACGGTGATGATGATGGAGATGGTGCTGGTCTTGATGGGGGTGATGATGTAGAGGCCTCCTCCCACGCCAAGGAGGAGAGGTGATGACGACGATGATGATTTCCCCCTTCTCCGGAGCTCCGGAGTAGCAGGATCTGACCCCCCTCGGAGGGAATCAGGAGTTTCGCCGCCGCCGCGGCCTCGGATGGACTAGGAAAAATTAGGGCGTAACTTTTCGGGCGAGACGAAGGCATCCATAAAAAGCCCCAGGCGAGGAGGTGCCCGAGGCTCAACTTGGCGGGTCCCACGCGGCCAGGTATATGGGCCGCGTGGGCCCCCTTGTTTTGGGCCTCGTGGCTCTCCTCTCTTCGGTCTTCTTCCCACTGCCTTTCTCCCGATGAAAAACTGACGTGGTATTTTTCTTTTTATTATTTGGGTCCCTGTAGCTCCTGAAATAATAAAAACAAGAAAAAGGAGGTTTTCTGCCTCCCAGAAATTAAATACCAAAAATAGGGACTTTGTATGAAAGTCCCCTAAATCATCTAAAACATGTAAAAACAATGATATAACAATGCAAATAACATTCTAATATGATACTAAAAGTTGTATAAATGATGATATAAAATGCACGTATCAGCAGGGACCCAGTCCACTCTACCCCACCTGCTCAGGAAGGAGTGCCAAACCTCTCTAGAGAGGACACAACCGAGGAGAAGGTGGTCTATGTCCTCTCCAACTTGGTCGCACAACGGGCAGGCGGTCGGTCTAGGCAGCCCTCTTCGCCCTAAGCGATCTGCAGTCCAACATTTGTTCCTCAATGCAAGCCAGAGGAAGAACTTACACTTGTTGGGCGCTCGGGAACACCAAATTTGTTGTGCGCCCGCGAGCCCGGTCTTGCCCTCAAAGAGGGCTATGTAAGCCGATCGAGCTGAGTACTTGTGGTTGCCCTCCCAATTCCACCTGAATTCATCCACGACCCCTTCCGTTAGGGGGAAATCTGCCACACTGTCAGCCAAGGACAGCAACTCGCGGATCTCACGCGCGTCCAGGTCTGGCGGAACATCGTCTAGCCATCCACCTGCGAGCCCCTCTCTAACTCGGCGGGAGCAGAGCGTGCCCTTCGGCACTTTCATGAAGAGATTTGGAGCCAAGTCCTTCACACGCCCACCAGGCAGCCACCTGTCTGTCCAGAAAAAGGTGGAGGCTCCGTCGCCCACAACTGAGGTCGTGGCTGCCTCAAACAACTGATGTACCACGCGGGGCACTTGGATCTTGAACGCACTCCAGGATTTGGAGTTGTCCTTCCTGCTAAGCCAAAGCCATCTAGCCCTGAGAGCGCGGTTCATATACCGCAAGTTGGGAATTCCGAGACCCCCTAGATGCTTGGGCATGCAAAAAAATTATGCTATTGCATGAGACAAAATGTTCATGTGTTGCAATAAAATCCACATGTATTTGAAATAAGTGTTCCTGTTTTTAAAATGATTTGACATGTATCTTTTAAGAGCTAGTTTGGCAGCGCAGTTTTTATAAAACCAGAGTATTGGTATTTAGGGAAATAAAACCAAAATGAAACAGAAAATGAAAAAGTAATGAAAGAATAAGGAAAAAAAGAAGCTTGTCATTCAATTTTATGCTTGGGATTATCAAACGATTTGCTTCAGACAGGGTGGCACTTAGTCATTGGTAAGCTTGAGAGATTGCAAGATTGCCTCTTCCATATCCAGCTGCTACATCTCACTGTCCATGATTCATCATTTCTCTTGAACCGAAACTCCCCATAGCTTTGGTTGCCAACGGATGCCACTGCATTTTGGTTAACTGAAATATATTGCCAACACAATAAATACATAATTAAACCATATAAACTTTTTTCTTTAAGGACAAACCATATCGATTCTACTAAAAGTTTGGAATATTAGACAATTGTTGCTTCTAGACAAAATTCACTACAGATGCAGCAGCAAATAGCCCATGAGATGCTGCTTCATTTTCTGTTTCAGCTCTTACGATTTTGGTGTGGTTTGTTTTATATATCAAACAAATTAATATTGCCGCCGATGCTATTTCATATATTTATTCCAAAGATTTTTTTGATCTGGTACATTTCTAATTCTAGCCCATAGAGGAATTTCATTAACTGATGAAAAAGATGCATGTTAATTGACAACACTGCATTAACTTTGTCATCTTCGAACTAGCCACCCGCAATTTTTTTTACGAGAAGGAATGAGAAGTCATCAACAAAAGAAGGAAGTTGCTTTTGTCACGTACACGCCAAAACCTTTCAATGATCATTGATACACTGGTATGTACAAATAATGTTACAAAATAGCAAGCAGATACACCCTCTGAAACCACTTCTCTACCATAACATTATTTTTCATCCTGTTTGCTCAAATGTAACTAAGAAAATATCTAGAGCTGAAACAGGAAGCTTAAGGGCGGGCAGAGAGAAATTAAGCAACAAGATTTATCACAGAAGTAGCTAAAATACAGTGGTACACAAGTTACTACTATTGCGGTTTCATTCATCAGATGACATCCAAAGTTCACCATTGTTTTCTCATACTCTGGTGAATCATAGCAGGTAAGGGTACAAGGTAAAAGAAATTGCAGACGCACGGTAAACAATAGCATGGAAAGACAAGAGTAAATTGCACTAAAGCATAACTTCAGCGGCACGAATTTCACAGAAGCACAACTTCAGAAGAAAGAGTCACACAGAACCCAAATTTCCAAGTTAGAGGAGTTTGACAGCCGATCTCACCGAAATGGCCGTGAGATGTTACTAATGAGGTCAAGTCTCGATTTACTGAAAAGACAATACTGTGACGATCAAAGGTGAATCTGCGTGCAGAAATGCAATTTTCTCCATGATGCGCGGTCAACAACTTAATGAGTTTAGCAGAAGGTTTTAACTAAATGTTCTGGAGACCAGAGCATCAATAGTACATTTTCTTATGAAAGGCAGGGCTTGGACGATCAGTTGAGTATTGAACTGATCTGGCAGCCCCCTGCACAGCTTGCTGAGAGATCTGCTGACAACCTTCGATAGTCAGAGACTCTAACTTACGTCCATGTACCAGCCCAGCCACTCCGACATCAGTCACATTTTCGCACCACCGGAGCGTGAGATTACTCAAGCACGGGATATTGGCGGCGGAGCGCATCCCCGTATCAGTTATCAGCACACAAAACATGAGCTCGAGTGTCTCCAGGAATGGTGCAGACCAGAGGACCTTCATCCCCTCATCATCAAAGAAGTGGGCGCCATTTAGCATCAGAACACGTACTGGGCAAGACTGAATGAGCACCAAAAGACCCTTACGTGTGAATCCTGTTTCTGATGGATAATCAGATACACAACATACAAATGTGAGTTCAACAGTCTCAAGCATAGGACAGTTGAGGGCTAGAGCCTTAAGGCTCTCATCAGTAAATGCTGTCCTGTAATAACCATCATAGAAGTGAGGTCTGAGCAGGGTCGGGCCAGCAAAATCCGGGACCCTGTGCTAAAATTTAAAACGGGGCCTTATCTCACACAAAAATTTAAACTAACAAACAATTCTAATATATATGACACAATTCTTCTATGCAAACACCACTTGAAGATGAATCCACATATCTTATAATTAAAGACAATTGCTCTTGGTGACTTGCATCCGGGGTACAATCAAGTATGACAGAGAAATACTTTGAACTCTTTATTTTCTTAAGAATTTTGAACCCAAGCAAGTGTAGCAATTCATTCTGAATTTTATGATCAAGATAATGAGCATGAGTTTCATCATTTGTAATACGACGAACATGCTCCTGAATAACAGGGTCAAATTCAGCCAACATCTCTACTAAACCCAAGAAATTACCATTGCTATCTTCATACAGCTTGCCATTAGTACCACGAAAGGCTAGATTATGCTTCGCAAGAAATGTTACAATGCAAACAATTCTGAATAATACCTTTCTCCAATGGTCCTTCTCTTTCTCAAGTTGTCGTTGAGCAACTTTATCTATAGTTTGATGTTTTTCCAATCTACTACGCAACTCATACCAATTAGTCATACTCGAAACATGATCCATACTTTTCTCGTGATCTTCTAGTTTATTTTTCATATGTGACCAATCATTAGTGCCCTCATTTGCCAACTGACCTTTCCGATGACCTTTTGTAAATAATTTACAACCAAAGCAAAAGACTTTATCAAGTTCTTTAGAATACACAAGCCAATCCCTATCACAATGCTCCCCATTTGATAGAGATCTAGTATAGAACTTAGCAGTAAACCTTTTACGATATGTATTCTTAGGACCTTTCTTAATTGATAAGTCTCTTCTTGGACCCTTCTGTGCTATAATATCAATCTGTTTAGAATCAAGAAAATCCCAGTTTCTTGGATCAAATATATCAGACCGGAAAGAATCATCAACATCCGCATCAGGTGAATTATTGAAATTAACATCAATATGCTCTTCCTCTACCTCAATATTATCTGACTCTGTCGACGGATTGTAAGGAACAATTGCAAGTGGAAGGATAGAAGGATCAACATACTGA
Organism: Poa pratensis; assembly: GCA_947311845.1. Classification (NCBI taxonomy): domain Eukaryota; kingdom Viridiplantae; phylum Streptophyta; class Magnoliopsida; order Poales; family Poaceae; genus Poa; species Poa pratensis. The sequence goes on from CAMZMU010000074.1 coordinate 29,702,527, forward strand.
TTACCGGATGACCCTTGTGATGATTCTTTTCTAATAAACCTATCCATAGCACCTCTTTGAGATTTAATTAATTTTTGTTCCTTTTCTTTCAACTTGCGCTTCTACGCACCAGACTTATGTTTACCCATCTCAAATCTGCATAATTGAAAAACAATATGAATAATAAATTAAGTGTGGATGCGCTCTGAATTTAGAAGTGCGATACAGAATATTAACAGATTATACCCGATGAGGCCATGAAGATTGAAGAGGAACCGCCGCGACCACCGCGGTGCCGCGGCCCAGACGCCGGCGACGACGGAGCGGCGCTGTACACGCAGCCGTGGATGGGATTGGATCCGCCGTTTGCCTGAACCGAGGTGTGCGTGATCCGTGATCGTCTTCCTCGCTTTCTGCTTCTGGAAATCGTATGCATTTTGTAGGGAGGATTGCTAGTTGTTGAGCGCGCAACCGCGCGCGGGTTGTGTGACGCGCAGCGCGTGGGTGGGGCCCACCCACGTGGCCTCTTCTTCCTCCTTCGTTCTTTCTTTTCGCTCCCGTGCCCAATACACCACCGCGCTCCCGTGCCCAATACACCACCGATTCCGACGGGGCCAAGCCGAGCCGGAGCCGCCGGAGTCGCGGCTGGCCGCGGCGGAGGCGGCGACGGCGAGGAGGAAACTTAGGTGGGGGGGTGCATGTCGGGGGTGGGGAAAACCGAAGGAAGCCGGCCACCGCATCTTATTCTTTGGCGAGTCGACGGCCAGGCCGAGCCGGAGCCGCGGCTGGCCGCGGCGGAGGCGGCGACGGCGAGGAGGAAACTTAGGTGGGGGGGTGCGGGGTCGGGGGGAAATCGAAGAAATCGCCGCCGCCATCTTCATCTCCGGCGAGACGACGGCCAGGCCGAGCCGGAGCCGCCGGAGACGCGGCTGGCCGCGGCGGAGGCGGCGACGGCGAGGATGGACTTATCGAGGTGGGTGCGGGGTCGGGGGGAAATCGAAGAAATCGTCGCCGCCATCTTCATCTCCAGCGAGACGACGGCCAGGCCGAGCCGGAGCCGCCGGAGGTGCGGCTGGCCGCGGCGGAGGCGGCGACGGCGAGGATGGACTTATCGAGGTGGGTGCGGGGTCGGGGGCGAGCTTCTCTTCCTCCTCCGTGCGGTGGTCGTCGTCCTCCTCGCGTCGCTGTCGGGCCCACCACGTGCGCTGTCGGAAACCGCGCAACGCGAGTCTTCCTTGCGCGCAAGCTAGCCCATCCCTTTTGTAGGACACAGCAGATCGATCCATATGGATACGATATCGTTTCGTATTCGCAGGCCAAACAGAGCGACAGAGAGGCCTAGTAGCGACCGAAAGGCCCAACGACGAGCGAAAAGGCCCAGTGAGCGAGAAAGAATTAAAACAAAAAAAACCAGATGTATACATATACGTACATAAAAATCTTGGGCCCTGTGCCGGCGGCACAGTCAGCACCACAATGGGCCCGGGCCTGCCGAACAGAGTATTGGGCTGTTGAGACCACTATTCCTTTCTGGGCCTAGTTGCTCTTTCTCATCTATCACCGCCGTGGAAAATAAACTATAGGCAATCTCAATTCTTCAGGAGAATGTGGAAAATGATTTAGGCCAAGGTAAAGCATGCAACTCGGATTGGTAAAGAAATGCAACTGCACCTTTCACAGTGACTCAAAATGATCAAGAAAACACGGTTCTATAAAAAAATGAAAGAAAATATTGTTATTCTCAAAGTACTTCTTAGAAGTGGAAGTTTTTTTCAGCCAGGTTGACTTGGTAAAACAAGGTTCGCGATAATCACGACGAAAGTTCCAAATCCAAGATGGAAAGGCTCCAATTTAAATTTTGTTGTTTGGGTGCGCACGGTATTTGCGGTCGGAATCACATGGTACCACCCTATTCCAATTCACGTTTGGCTGTGCAAACATTTGAATTGAATGTTTTGTTGATTTTGGACAATATGAACTTGTCTATTTAAACTTATGCACAGAAGAAAGAGTGTGATTACATATTTGGGAGACAAGGCGTGGACATAAATATTTGCTCAGAGCGGCGATAAACCCGTTGGATTTCTCAGAAACTTTTTAATCCTAAGAAATTAGTTCCCACTATAATATAAAGGTAATTCGTCCTGACTCAATTTATTTTGCGCGTCGTCAAATATTTGTTCACCGGGTAGATGCAAAATGACAAGACATTGTTTACGTAATAATTGGAACAGGCAAAATAATTGAAAATGACACTCTCTACCGGAGTGTGAGTGAGAGAAGCTAGAAATATGGGGGTGAAACCAGGCAAAAGATTTGTCATTTGCATTAATTAAGAAGAAGCTAGAAATGACACTCTCTCCCACACCGCGACCAAGGTCGCGGCCAAATAAAAGCCTACTCCCGCGGCAAAAGCCGGGAGTAATGTAGAAGCTAGAAATATGATGAGGAGTTCGACGGAGAAACGTCGGAGATGGGCGCGAGGCGCGGCTCCGAAGGTCTTGCTCTGGTACGCTGTGCGTCCCTGGCGCGGCAACCTTGAATGGCGAGGTTGCGGCGGCGTCGATGGAGCGGGTTAGTGGGAGTTGAGAGGAAGAAGAAGGGGAAAAACCACCGCGCCCTCTTTATAGCCTCCAGCGGTAACTGCCCCCCACTACCGCGAGGTTACCGGAGCACGGTTAGATCCCTTGCGTCGCGGAACTCTGTGGCAGCTGCTGTGGCCGTGTATTTCAAGCACTCGTGGCCACGCCGCAGAATTGGAAGCGGTGGAGCGGATCCTATGTGCCGGTCAACGGAGAAAACGAGGAGACGTGGTCTTCTGGTCAAACACACTCGAGTACCCGGTGGATCCGGATAACGAGCTGACAACCCGGGTTATACGGCTTTGCACAGGCTTTTCCTGCCAAATGTCCCGGAAAATTCGGTGACAGCTAGAGGTGATCCGGTTAGTGATGTTGGTTTAGAATCTGGAACGGCCCTTCAGCCGATGCCGTAGGACCGCACCAGCTTCGGGGACTACTGTCGGGGGGCTGCCCCCGGGTAGGGCAAAGATGATGTGTTATGAGCAGTTAAGGTCTAACCGGATCAAGGAAAGAAGAGCCGGCTAAGTTATCCGGGTCGTATCTCAAGGCGATTCGGTCAGTCCTACTTCAAGCCAGTGAAAGAAAAGACCAAAGGGGATCCGGTGAGGTTTAACCGGATCCAGGAAAGAAGAGCCGGCTAAGTTATCCGGGTCGGACAGGAAGGACCCGGGTAGGGCAACTCGGATGATGCACAGGGGCCAAGTAATGTCAGTAAAAGTCACGGGCACTGTAAGGTTACTGACCGGGGCTCAGAAGACAGCAAGGTGCTGCCACAGGTTTTCCGGGTCACAAGCCCCTAGGCGCTGACTCGGCCTATTCGGGAAAGGGGCAGTGGCTAGGCTACTGTGGTCTACACTGCCTTAAGCTCAAAGAGGAAAGATAAGCCTGTGGTGAACAGAGGGTGAGCTGGGCTGAGTGACAGTGGCCAGTGTTTGTCCTGTTCTCCTTGTCCATGGCATTGTCCTCTGCGGCCAGGGGCAAAAGGGTAATTCGGTTACTGTATATAGGCAACACCACCTCCTTCTGTGGGGAGGATCGACCATTGTGAGCATCATTTCCCCCCCAAGCTTCATCTTCTACCTAGAGCCCGTTCCTTTGTTCATCATACAGCTCAAGGAGCGCTCTGTACTTGTAAACACTTGAGATATAAGAGAGTAGGCTAGATCTGCAGTAGGGGTGTTACCTCCACAAGAGGGCCCCGAAGCAGGGTACATCGTGGTGTTCTTCGCTGTTCTTGGTTTGCTTTGTTCTTGTTGATTCCTGCGAGGTTCTTGTTTGGTCTTCATGCGTGCTTCGTAGGCGCGCAAACCCTCCCCGGTTCCCCCAACGCCCAAGCGAGCCCACACTTAAGCCATACCCATGGCATCTGCCGTGACACCACCACGACACAAATCATCATAAGAATGTCCAGAAAGTATATAATGTTGTATGCTTACTTATAAACTCAATTGAATCAAAAAAATCTTTCTATTATATTATTAAAACAACAAACAATTGACGGTGGAGATTTACCACTGGAAAATTAAGATGATTATACGGTAGAGATTTATCAAGGCAATGGCTACCGATCTGTGCGATTTTACATAAAATCTAAGAAGTAATCGGAGGAAAGCAAGAAGTTTAGATCGTACACGTCTATATGTCCGGCCACAACACGCATGCTTCCAATTAAACTGATCCACTTTACGGCTCCGCACATGAGATCGAGAGAACCCTCGACGGAAACGGCGGCCGAAATCATGAGTCAGATCGAGAGAACCATACATGCATGCATGGATGTGCAGCGAATCGGAACCAATCAACGACCTCGATGGAAACGGCGGCCGAATCAGGAGTCCAATGCCGTAGCTACGATCAGAGAAAACATCATCGCCCTGCTGGTCCTGGGCCGGCCGTCTATAATCATGGAGCAGCCTATACATGTCCTTCGCTGAGATGCTGCAGAAAAGCCCGGCAGAGGAGCTGATGGTGCCTCGAGACACGCCAGCCGGCCGGCTAGGCGATGTACTCTAATTAATCTACAAAAGACAGGTTTTACCGAGACATCCATGACTAATTTAATACGCTATGTTTTTGTGCTTTGCAGATCGTTGTTCACGGGACAAACAACAGCATCCTGGGTCGTGGCCAGGTCGTCCTTCGTGGTCGTCCGCGGACACCTGCGATCGCCGGCCAAGACTAACGCAACAGCAAGGCCGGGAGAGCAACAACGTCGGCTAATCTGTGACATCCCCATATACCAGGACTCTCTCCGCCTTCTATTCAACAACGAAGAGGACATGGTCGTTCCGCCTGCGCGTGTGCATGACCGCCGACGCGCCTGGTCTTCGATGATTCGCCGGCGCCTGTGCAACCACCACGGCCTGCGCGCCTGAGCTGGGCATAATCACTATGAATTGATGCTAATTGACCGATACGACCAGTGGACAATCAACCACGCATGAACACATCAGATCGAGTGATCAGTGATTACTCAGATCGAAGTTGCTACATGAAGGACAACAGACAAAACAACATGCCGGCGGCCGGCTACAATCTGCCTCAGTTCACTTCGTACTGGCCGGCCAGGAGATCAGGATACGTGCATGTCGATGTTGAGGTATGTAATTACCTGATATCAGCTAGAGCCACATATGTATGCAGACCAGCTAAGTGGGGACATCATGGTACAAGGTTCAGAGAGAGAGAGAGTGCACAACAGTGAAAATGATTACAGCATTGTCAGAGTTCAGTACTTGCTAGAAGAGGCTGCAGTTTCATGCTTTACCTACAAGAGGGCAGATAGCTATTGATACATGGATGGGGTCATGCGCTGGCTCTGATCAACAAGAAAAAAAAAGATGCATCAAGCACAATTCAGCAATCGACAAGGACAACCTTGCATAACTGAGGAACGAACGTCAAGGGTCGAGTAAGCATCAGTATGAACTAACATGTAAACGCAGTTTGGGTCTGGAGGGTGAGATTGATAGGTACTACATGTGACATGCAGAGGCGCGCAGGACGGCCCTTTTGACAAGAGAAAGGAGGCTGGCCGAAGTTTTGTCAAGCAGGTAAGACACTAAGACATAACACCAATCTTTAATCATACATGCTTATACTGATATACGTATCACAGAGAGCGTGGATGATTCTCAGTAATTATGCATTATTGTTTATGAATTTATTATACTACAGAAAGAGAAATTTTTGGTGACAGTAGATCACAAACGTATCGACTTCAAGTTCTAATTAGTTGGCAACCAATGGAGCGTGTATCTATAAATTTGCTATGGTCAATTTTTTTTACAAAGTTTGACCCAAATAAATTTGAGCTTCTATGTTTTCAAGTTCCCTAAATAGATGCGGAGGTACACGGGTCAAAAATGACTTGAGCAAAATTGTGACCGGGTCTTATTTGTAGATTTGAATTTTTCTAAAAAAGAAAGTAAATATTTGCAAAGAAATTAGGTCACCGGAAAAAGGGTACACTTAATTGAAATAGTGAGACGGCCACTGATTCGCAGATTTCAGAATTTAAATGTTTTAGAAAATAAATGCCATATTTGGAGACTTAAAACAACTGATAATATGTGAGTCGAACAGTATTGGGATGAACAAGGGATCCCTGCACCTCAGGATGTATATTTTTCCAAAAGAACTTTTGCATACGTTGTATCACGTGGAATAAGTGGTGAGAACTAAGTTGAGCAAAATTTGGTTGCGCACACCAATAAATAACTCATACATGAAATGGAACCGTACTAATAGAATCTAGCCGCGCAAATGCGCGGGCCACCCAGCTAGTTCAAATTAAAAGTTCAAAACATGCATAAAACAAAATGGGATAGAATCTGTCCAGAAAAACAGCAGCAGCAAAACGTATTTTTCTACCCTACCAAAATTTGCCGAAAACTTCTGCAAAAATTCATGCATACAGAGGATGAAAAGTTGCAACTACAGTTCAAATATGAGCTCATTCGGAGTTACAGAATAAGAATTAAAAAATCATACCGTGCACAGATTCGTGCAGGAATGAAATCTCCGAACGCTATAAGCAACTTTTCAAGACCAAAATGAGTAAAACTTGGCACTTTATTAAAAACTCCAGAAACTAAACTAAAAACTAACTCTCTTGATACAGCAAGAGGACACAAAGAAAATCACACATAAAAATAACCGGGCTGGCTCTCGCAAAGCGCTTTCTTTATAGCCATATAGCTAGCCTTCTTACTTGTTGTTTATTGAAGATAAAGCTCATGAGGGAGCTTGAACTTTGATATTCCCCTCTTTCTTGGGAAGTGTTCCATGCACTTCTTGTGTGGGAACTGAAACTTCACGTTCCCCTCCTTTGAATCAATGATAGCACCTGTAGTACGAAGAAATGGTCTTTCAAGAATAATAGGACTAGGGTTTTATTCCCCATGTCCACGATTAGAAAATCCACAGGCACAAAAGTCATATGTAACTCTACCATAACATCACTTACTTTCCCTAAAGCATGTTTAATGGAATCATCAGCAAGTACAAGTTCAATAGAGCATTTTTCAAGATTTTTGAATTCAAGTACTTCATATAGTTCTTTAGACATGACAGAGACACTAGATCCTAGATCAAGTATGGCATGATGTGTCTCTTTTCCAATAGTTACTAGTACCTTGGGAATCCATATATCCCCAAGCTTAGGTGGTATCATGGCCTCTTGGTTGTACCTAGCAATTTTCTCTTTCAAGACATGATTAGCAATATAGGAACCAAAGCCAGCTTGATTAGTGTTGATGGAAGGATCACTTGCAAACTTTTGTAAGATAGAGATTAATTCATGCAAGCTACAATTTTCTAAGTCAAGCAAAGGATCCTTGACTTCACTAAGCATTTTAACTTCCTCAACCTTGTCTTTCCTATTATAAAGATTAAATATTTCATAACGATCATCAAAAACATCTTCAGACACTTGGGCTTTTTCTAAACTTTCTTTAATTCTTACTTCCAAGAGCAAGCCATCAAGTAGATAAAAGAATCCTCACATTCATTATCTAAAAAGACTTTAGAGTTTTCAGACAATCCTCTATAAAATATGTGCATAAGCATCCAATCCCTAAGACCATGTTCCATTCCAAAAGCTATACGTCTAAACCTTTCCCATGCTTTTACCAAAGGTTCATCTTCTTCTTGTTTAAAGGTGATAACCATTTGTCTAAAATTACAGATCATTTCAGTGGAACAAAATCTTTCAACAAATGCAGCTTTCAAGTTAAACCAAGTGCTAAAGTTCCCAGGTGGCCATCTCAATATCCAATCTAACGCTTTTCCTCCTAAGGAGTAAGGAAAAAGCTTAAGTTTAACATTAGCATGGTTCAGTTTTAACATGTTGCATCTTTCATTAAACTTCTTTAGATGAGCTATGGGATCTTCTTTTGGTTTCCCATAGAAACGGTGTTCATAAATCGCCTTCATGATATTAGGATCTACCTCAGCTTTTTCAATAGGGATATTCTTATCTTGAGGAAAATTCCTAACACTAAATGGCCAAAAGGTTCTCTTTTCCATTTTAGCAAGTTTTTTTGTATTTTTTTATTTTATATGCAAAACTGAAAATAAAATGAGTCTCACAAATGCAAACCAAATTACAAATGCAAGACAATGACAAAACAAATAATTTTGCTTTGAAGGTAAAGATGGATAAGATGATGCTCACGTAGGTGCAACCTCCCCAAGCTTAGGTGTTAGCACAAGTTGGTGATGTTGACTTTGTTGTGATCTCCTTGGATAAACCTTCGCAGCTATGAATCCCCGGCAACGGCGCCAGAAAACAGTTTTGATGGCCCTTGAAGAGGTTGATCTACAGCTCCAGAAAACAAGCTTGATGCCCAATGAACAGTCTTGATCTCCGGTGCGTAGTTTACATGCGTCAAAAGTAAATGGGTTAGGTTGAGACTCCAAGTGCAGAGTGTGTAGTAAGTGGAAGACGTGTTTTCCCCATGAGGGTGACTCGAGGGTTTAATATCGAACTCTCGGGGAATCAGTAGTGAAAGATTTATCTCCCTATTCTTCTTTTGGTCACCTACAAAACAAGGTTAATTGTTTTGGTCCTCAACCTCACCTGTGGTTGTCAAACACAAGGTGTATGAATGATATCAAGATAAATATGCAATGCAAACAAGAAATAAATATGAAGTGGTGGTTAATGAAGGTGCAAGGATGATGATAACAATGATAAATGATATTTTTGGGTTTTTTATGATGAATGCAAGATGGAAAAGTGTTTTTGTATTTTCGGATTTAATAATGGCAGAAAATGGAAAAGTGGTAAAAGTGGTTGGAAAGGTGTTTTTTATGATTAAAAATGGACCGGGGTTCATGATTTCACAAATGCACTCTCTCTTTTAATGGTGTGGCAGACAATGGACACATAGAGTTGACATATGAGATTGCAACACAAAGTTTGATATCAAGTTACTAATTATATGGGCATCACGTCCTAACATAGAGATATTTTGGTTATTAATCTCACTTATACTCCACCAAGATGCGAACTAAATCATAACACCTTAGTAATTAAGATAATTCAGAGTATAGCTTTAAGTATCATGACATGAAGTGAAAATAAGAACATGCTAGATCTAGTCACAGGAAGAAGCTTGGTCACCCTCAACCCTTATAGCATGGTATTTTTGTTTATCCCTGGTGAGGCAACAAAGTAAGGTAAAACACTCAAGTGGATCGCGATATTTCAGTTGTCAACTTACCGCACTCACCACCCCCCGTTACTCCAACTAATGCACACATCACCCTACACACGCCGTCATAAACATGCTTGATCATAACAAGTAGATAAGAACGGGGTACATAATATGCATCTATATTCATAACTGAAACAAACATTTGCAATCTCAACATATATTAACTCACAAAAAGATCCACCACATAGGAATTACAAATATGACCGTAATCATATTCAGCAGCTCATACGGTACTAATTAGTGAAGCTCAAAGAGAGGAGAGATACATAAGTTACTTCCACAAACCCATAGTCTAGAGGTGGACTACTCCCTCCTCATCATGGAGACGGTGGAGATCTCGATGGAGAGGGTGGAGACCACGCCGGCAGCGCCCCGCCGGAGTTTTCCCCCTCCAATCTGCAGCTCCAGATCTTTGTTTTCGTGTTTCTGTGATATGGCGGCGCTTGTTTTCGATAACACCGTGGGACTTCTTTTATAGGCGTTTTTAGGTCAAGACGAAGGCGGTGGAGCAAAGATCGACGGTTGCGGAGCCTCGAGGGCCAAGTTGGTGGGCCCCACGCGGCCAGGTACAGTGGCCGCGTGGGCCACCCCCTTTTGGCCCTCCGGCCTCCGTTTGCTTGATTCCTTTTCTCCTACGTCTTCCTCCTTCCAAAATAATGACGCCTGTATTTTTCCAGATTTTTATGACGTCGTTTAGGTCCCTGAAACATAAAAGGAAAGAAATAGGGTTTTCTGCCTACGCAGGGTTAATTCAATAAAAATAGGAAACAATTATTTTATTTCCTAAAATCATTAAATAACAGTGGTATAACCCTTATATGATGCAAATATGATTGGAATATGACTGATATAGTGCAAAGTTCATGTATGCATTTTACATGCATCAATAAACAGTAGCAAGTGAAAGCTCTCAATGAGAGAAAGCCCAATCCTCTTATGTGGCAAGAGGACAAGCTCAAGTGATGTGTAACTTATATGTGGAAAACGTTCCCGAGGGCGGCATGGATATTGCTAGGCATAGAGAATTATTAAACAACACGTTGAATATCTTGTCAAGTTTTAATCTTCTTTGGACGGAGCCATAATTAGGTATAGCTAAATAAATAAACTATAACCCCTTATGATGGATCATGTGGCCAAGTAAATGACTGCACATAAATTATTAAGACATAATGTCCCACCATAGCATTACACTCTAAGGTCCCCGATACTAATACCCTCATAATATAACTTCATGACTCAGTCTCAGGTTTACATGTCCTCCCAAATCTCCCACAATTCATTATACTACGGTGTTCTCCTATGAGCCCATATAGGTGAAGTGTTGTGCAGTCGACGTTCGCACAACACCATCATAGAATCACATAAAAGATAAACTCTTGACAAAATACCAACACATGTTATATATAAATCATTGCCAATTCATCCTATGCCCTCAGGAACATATGGGAACTACTCACAACGTGCAAACATGATGATATTCAGTGGCATAAGTGGTACAACACAATCTGAAAATATAAATTCACCGCCAAATAATGACAAGTACTCAATCACAAACATGAATAGTAGCATAAGACAAGTATCTAGGGCATAGCAACTCTCAAACTACGAGGGGAACGGAGTGGATCACGGTGATGATGATGGAGATGGTGCTGGTCTTGATGGGGGTGATGATGTAGAGGCCTCCTCCCACGCCAAGGAGGAGAGGTGATGACGACGATGATGATTTCCCCCTTCTCCGGAGCTCCGGAGTAGCAGGATCTGACCCCCCTCGGAGGGAATCAGGAGTTTCGCCGCCGCCGCGGCCTCGGATGGACTAGGAAAAATTAGGGCGTAACTTTTCGGGCGAGACGAAGGCATCCATAAAAAGCCCCAGGCGAGGAGGTGCCCGAGGCTCAACTTGGCGGGTCCCACGCGGCCAGGTATATGGGCCGCGTGGGCCCCCTTGTTTTGGGCCTCGTGGCTCTCCTCTCTTCGGTCTTCTTCCCACTGCCTTTCTCCCGATGAAAAACTGACGTGGTATTTTTCTTTTTATTATTTGGGTCCCTGTAGCTCCTGAAATAATAAAAACAAGAAAAAGGAGGTTTTCTGCCTCCCAGAAATTAAATACCAAAAATAGGGACTTTGTATGAAAGTCCCCTAAATCATCTAAAACATGTAAAAACAATGATATAACAATGCAAATAACATTCTAATATGATACTAAAAGTTGTATAAATGATGATATAAAATGCACGTATCAGCAGGGACCCAGTCCACTCTACCCCACCTGCTCAGGAAGGAGTGCCAAACCTCTCTAGAGAGGACACAACCGAGGAGAAGGTGGTCTATGTCGGTCGCACAACGGGCAGGCGGTCGGTCTAGGCAGCCCTCTTCGCCCTAAGCGATCTGCAGTCCAACATTTGTTCCTCAATGCAAGCCAGAGGAAGAACTTACACTTGTTGGGCGCTCGGGAACACCAAATTTGTTGTGCGCCCGCGAGCCCGGTCTTGCCCTCAAAGAGGGCTATGTAAGCCGATCGAGCTGAGTACTTGTGGTTGCCCTCCCAATTCCACCTGAATTCATCCACGACCCCTTCCGTTAGGGGGAAATCTGCCACACTGTCAGCCAAGGACAGCAACTCGCGGATCTCACGCGCGTCCAGGTCTGGCGGAACATCGTCTAGCCATCCACCTGCGAGCCCCTCTCTAACTCGGCGGGAGCAGAGCGTGCCCTTCGGCACTTTCATGAAGAGATTTGGAGCCAAGTCCTTCACACGCCCACCAGGCAGCCACCTGTCTGTCCAGAAAAAGGTGGAGGCTCCGTCGCCCACAACTGAGGTCGTGGCTGCCTCAAACAACTGATGTACCACGCGGGGCACTTGGATCTTGAACGCACTCCAGGATTTGGAGTTGTCCTTCCTGCTAAGCCAAAGCCATCTAGCCCTGAGAGCGCGGTTCATATACCGCAAGTTGGGAATTCCGAGACCCCCTAGATGCTTGGGCATGCAAAAAAATTATGCTATTGCATGAGACAAAATGTTCATGTGTTGCAATAAAATCCACATGTATTTGAAATAAGTGTTCCTGTTTTTAAAATGATTTGACATGTATCTTTTAAGAGCTAGTTTGGCAGCGCAGTTTTTATAAAACCAGAGTATTGGTATTTAGGGAAATAAAACCAAAATGAAACAGAAAATGAAAAAGTAATGAAAGAATAAGGAAAAAAAGAAGCTTGTCATTCAATTTTATGCTTGGGATTATCAAACGATTTGCTTCAGACAGGGTGGCACTTAGTCATTGGTAAGCTTGAGAGATTGCAAGATTGCCTCTTCCATATCCAGCTGCTACATCTCACTGTCCATGATTCATCATTTCTCTTGAACCGAAACTCCCCATAGCTTTGGTTGCCAACGGATGCCACTGCATTTTGGTTAACTGAAATATATTGCCAACACAATAAATACATAATTAAACCATATAAACTTTTTTCTTTAAGGACAAACCATATCGATTCTACTAAAAGTTTGGAATATTAGACAATTGTTGCTTCTAGACAAAATTCACTACAGATGCAGCAGCAAATAGCCCATGAGATGCTGCTTCATTTTCTGTTTCAGCTCTTACGATTTTGGTGTGGTTTGTTTTATATATCAAACAAATTAATATTGCCGCCGATGCTATTTCATATATTTATTCCAAAGATTTTTTTGATCTGGTACATTTCTAATTCTAGCCCATAGAGGAATTTCATTAACTGATGAAAAAGATGCATGTTAATTGACAACACTGCATTAACTTTGTCATCTTCGAACTAGCCACCCGCAATTTTTTTTACGAGAAGGAATGAGAAGTCATCAACAAAAGAAGGAAGTTGCTTTTGTCACGTACACGCCAAAACCTTTCAATGATCATTGATACACTGGTATGTACAAATAATGTTACAAAATAGCAAGCAGATACACCCTCTGAAACCACTTCTCTACCATAACATTATTTTTCATCCTGTTTGCTCAAATGTAACTAAGAAAATATCTAGAGCTGAAACAGGAAGCTTAAGGGCGGGCAGAGAGAAATTAAGCAACAAGATTTATCACAGAAGTAGCTAAAATACAGTGGTACACAAGTTACTACTATTGCGGTTTCATTCATCAGATGACATCCAAAGTTCACCATTGTTTTCTCATACTCTGGTGAATCATAGCAGGTAAGGGTACAAGGTAAAAGAAATTGCAGACGCACGGTAAACAATAGCATGGAAAGACAAGAGTAAATTGCACTAAAGCATAACTTCAGCGGCACGAATTTCACAGAAGCACAACTTCAGAAGAAAGAGTCACACAGAACCCAAATTTCCAAGTTAGAGGAGTTTGACAGCCGATCTCACCGAAATGGCCGTGAGATGTTACTAATGAGGTCAAGTCTCGATTTACTGAAAAGACAATACTGTGACGATCAAAGGTGAATCTGCGTGCAGAAATGCAATTTTCTCCATGATGCGCGGTCAACAACTTAATGAGTTTAGCAGAAGGTTTTAACTAAATGTTCTGGAGACCAGAGCATCAATAGTACATTTTCTTATGAAAGGCAGGGCTTGGACGATCAGTTGAGTATTGAACTGATCTGGCAGCCCCCTGCACAGCTTGCTGAGAGATCTGCTGACAACCTTCGATAGTCAGAGACTCTAACTTACGTCCATGTACCAGCCCAGCCACTCCGACATCAGTCACATTTTCGCACCACCGGAGCGTGAGATTACTCAAGCACGGGATATTGGCGGCGGAGCGCATCCCCGTATCAGTTATCAGCACACAAAACATGAGCTCGAGTGTCTCCAGGAATGGTGCAGACCAGAGGACCTTCATCCCCTCATCATCAAAGAAGTGGGCGCCATTTAGCATCAGAACACGTACTGGGCAAGACTGAATGAGCACCAAAAGACCCTTACGTGTGAATCCTGTTTCTGATGGATAATCAGATACACAACATACAAATGTGAGTTCAACAGTCTCAAGCATAGGACAGTTGAGGGCTAGAGCCTTAAGGCTCTCATCAGTAAATGCTGTCCTGTAATAACCATCATAGAAGTGAGGTCTGAGCAGGGTCGGGCCAGCAAAATCCGGGACCCTGTGCTAAAATTTAAAACGGGGCCTTATCTCACACAAAAATTTAAACTAACAAACAATTCTAATATATATGACACAATTCTTCTATGCAAACACCACTTGAAGATGAATCCACATATCTTATAATTAAAGACAATTGCTCTTGGTGACTTGCATCCGGGGTACAATCAAGTATGACAGAGAAATACTTTGAACTCTTTATTTTCTTAAGAATTTTGAACCCAAGCAAGTGTAGCAATTCATTCTGAATTTTATGATCAAGATAATGAGCATGAGTTTCATCATTTGTAATACGACGAACATGCTCCTGAATAACAGGGTCAAATTCAGCCAACATCTCTACTAAACCCAAGAAATTACCATTGCTATCTTCATACAGCTTGCCATTAGTACCACGAAAGGCTAGATTATGCTTCGCAAGAAATGTTACAATGCAAACAATTCTGAATAATACCTTTCTCCAATGGTCCTTCTCTTTCTCAAGTTGTCGTTGAGCAACTTTATCTATAGTTTGATGTTTTTCCAATCTACTACGCAACTCATACCAATTAGTCATACTCGAAACATGATCCATACTTTTCTCGTGATCTTCTAGTTTATTTTTCATATGTGACCAATCATTAGTGCCCTCATT
This sequence comes from Poa pratensis, assembly GCA_947311845.1. Lineage (NCBI taxonomy): Eukaryota > Viridiplantae > Streptophyta > Magnoliopsida > Poales > Poaceae > Poa > Poa pratensis. The sequence goes on from CAMZMU010000074.1 coordinate 29,717,548, forward strand.
TGCCAACTGACCTTTCCGATGACCTTTTGTAAATAATTTACAACCAAAGCAAAAGACTTTATCAAGTTCTTTAGAATACACAAGCCAATCCCTATCACAATGCTCCCCATTTGATAGAGATCTAGTATAGAACTTAGCAGTAAACCTTTTACGATATGTATTCTTAGGACCTTTCTTAATTGATAAGTCTCTTCTTGGACCCTTCTGTGCTATAATATCAATCTGTTTAGAATCAAGAAAATCCCAGTTTCTTGGATCAAATATATCAGACCGGAAAGAATCATCAACATCCGCATCAGGTGAATTATTGAAATTAACATCAATATGCTCTTCCTCTACCTCAATATTATCTGACTCTGTCGACGGATTGTAAGGAACAATTGCAAGTGGAAGGATAGAAGGATCAACATACTGATTACCGGATGACCCTTGTGATGATTCTTTTCTAATAAACCTATCCATAGCACCTCTTTGAGATTTAATTAATTTTTGTTCCTTTTCTTTCAACTTGCGCTTCTACGCACCAGACTTATGTTTACCCATCTCAAATCTGCATAATTGAAAAACAATATGAATAATAAATTAAGTGTGGATGCGCTCTGAATTTAGAAGTGCGATACAGAATATTAACAGATTATACCCGATGAGGCCATGAAGATTGAAGAGGAACCGCCGCGACCACCGCGGTGCCGCGGCCCAGACGCCGGCGACGACGGAGCGGCGCTGTACACGCAGCCGTGGATGGGATTGGATCCGCCGTTTGCCTGAACCGAGGTGTGCGTGATCCGTGATCGTCTTCCTCGCTTTCTGCTTCTGGAAATCGTATGCATTTTGTAGGGAGGATTGCTAGTTGTTGAGCGCGCAACCGCGCGCGGGTTGTGTGACGCGCAGCGCGTGGGTGGGGCCCACCCACGTGGCCTCTTCTTCCTCCTTCGTTCTTTCTTTTCGCTCCCGTGCCCAATACACCACCGCGCTCCCGTGCCCAATACACCACCGATTCCGACGGGGCCAAGCCGAGCCGGAGCCGCCGGAGTCGCGGCTGGCCGCGGCGGAGGCGGCGACGGCGAGGAGGAAACTTAGGTGGGGGGGTGCATGTCGGGGGTGGGGAAAACCGAAGGAAGCCGGCCACCGCATCTTATTCTTTGGCGAGTCGACGGCCAGGCCGAGCCGGAGCCGCGGCTGGCCGCGGCGGAGGCGGCGACGGCGAGGAGGAAACTTAGGTGGGGGGGTGCGGGGTCGGGGGGAAATCGAAGAAATCGCCGCCGCCATCTTCATCTCCGGCGAGACGACGGCCAGGCCGAGCCGGAGCCGCCGGAGACGCGGCTGGCCGCGGCGGAGGCGGCGACGGCGAGGATGGACTTATCGAGGTGGGTGCGGGGTCGGGGGGAAATCGAAGAAATCGTCGCCGCCATCTTCATCTCCAGCGAGACGACGGCCAGGCCGAGCCGGAGCCGCCGGAGGTGCGGCTGGCCGCGGCGGAGGCGGCGACGGCGAGGATGGACTTATCGAGGTGGGTGCGGGGTCGGGGGCGAGCTTCTCTTCCTCCTCCGTGCGGTGGTCGTCGTCCTCCTCGCGTCGCTGTCGGGCCCACCACGTGCGCTGTCGGAAACCGCGCAACGCGAGTCTTCCTTGCGCGCAAGCTAGCCCATCCCTTTTGTAGGACACAGCAGATCGATCCATATGGATACGATATCGTTTCGTATTCGCAGGCCAAACAGAGCGACAGAGAGGCCTAGTAGCGACCGAAAGGCCCAACGACGAGCGAAAAGGCCCAGTGAGCGAGAAAGAATTAAAACAAAAAAAACCAGATGTATACATATACGTACATAAAAATCTTGGGCCCTGTGCCGGCGGCACAGTCAGCACCACAATGGGCCCGGGCCTGCCGAACAGAGTATTGGGCTGTTGAGACCACTATTCCTTTCTGGGCCTAGTTGCTCTTTCTCATCTATCACCGCCGTGGAAAATAAACTATAGGCAATCTCAATTCTTCAGGAGAATGTGGAAAATGATTTAGGCCAAGGTAAAGCATGCAACTCGGATTGGTAAAGAAATGCAACTGCACCTTTCACAGTGACTCAAAATGATCAAGAAAACACGGTTCTATAAAAAAATGAAAGAAAATATTGTTATTCTCAAAGTACTTCTTAGAAGTGGAAGTTTTTTTCAGCCAGGTTGACTTGGTAAAACAAGGTTCGCGATAATCACGACGAAAGTTCCAAATCCAAGATGGAAAGGCTCCAATTTAAATTTTGTTGTTTGGGTGCGCACGGTATTTGCGGTCGGAATCACATGGTACCACCCTATTCCAATTCACGTTTGGCTGTGCAAACATTTGAATTGAATGTTTTGTTGATTTTGGACAATATGAACTTGTCTATTTAAACTTATGCACAGAAGAAAGAGTGTGATTACATATTTGGGAGACAAGGCGTGGACATAAATATTTGCTCAGAGCGGCGATAAACCCGTTGGATTTCTCAGAAACTTTTTAATCCTAAGAAATTAGTTCCCACTATAATATAAAGGTAATTCGTCCTGACTCAATTTATTTTGCGCGTCGTCAAATATTTGTTCACCGGGTAGATGCAAAATGACAAGACATTGTTTACGTAATAATTGGAACAGGCAAAATAATTGAAAATGACACTCTCTACCGGAGTGTGAGTGAGAGAAGCTAGAAATATGGGGGTGAAACCAGGCAAAAGATTTGTCATTTGCATTAATTAAGAAGAAGCTAGAAATGACACTCTCTCCCACACCGCGACCAAGGTCGCGGCCAAATAAAAGCCTACTCCCGCGGCAAAAGCCGGGAGTAATGTAGAAGCTAGAAATATGATGAACTAGAGCAAAAGAGAAACGGAAGCAGAGAATACCAAAGCATAATCGTAGGTCCAAAGCTTGGAGGTTCATTCACATGCCACAGTATACACGCAGGAATTTTCTTCAGAATTTCTATCGATCGTCCGGCTGCTATTTCTGAACTTTTATAAAGCAACCATACGGACAGAAGATACTATCTTCTCAAATGGTGCACTCAATTCTGTTTTTTCATACACTCACCGTACTCTTGGTAAGTAAACCCTTCTAAATTTCTGGAAGCCTGTAATTAGCACAGAGCTGTGTCATACTAAGTGGTCGCTCAAGTTTCATTTGTCCCTCAAATTCCATGAGATGAGTGCACTAACTTCGTAAAATTGGAATCTTAACACCCAAAGTATGCTAGTAACTTTCTTTTTGAGAAGCCATAAAAAAGACATCCCCACTAGAAACAATATCAACAAACAAGCATGCTGCCAAAAAATTGACCATTACTACACTTATCCATACCAAAATTGCCACGCGAAAATAGCATGGAGACATACATCTCTTCAAAATCACTTGCGCAAAGAAAGAGTTCATGACATTTTCTTAAGAGAGTAAAAGAGAGGGGGGGGGGGGGGGGGGGGGGGGCAGTAGCTCCCGCTTGCGCAGGGTCCAGGGAAGGGTCCGATCACTTTGGGTCTTTAGTACGCAGCCTTTCCCTGCATTTCTGCAAGAGACTGTTTCCAGGACTTGAACCTGTGACCTCATGGTCACAAGGCAGCAGCTGGTACCGCTGCGCCAAGGCTCCCCTTCTTAAGAGAGTAGAAAGAATAAAATCAAACAGCAAAAATTGAGTGCAGATTACAGAATGGCCATACAGAGTAGAAATTACACAACGAGAATTATAGTACAAGATTGGTGGCTAATAAGTTTCATTCACCAGATGCCTTCCAAAGATCATCATTAGACAGTCATACAGAAAAACCAGAGCAGTACAGGTAGAAGGCAATAGAAAGTCCAGAGAAGTGAATCTAGGTTGGATGATGCACAGCCCTGTCCAGTGATGCACACTCAACAACTTAATGGATTCAGCGGCAAACTTATACTGAAAATTTTAAGGACCACTTCATCAATAGGTGCCACTCAAAAATCAATTGACTTCTTAAGGGCGTCTGAAAAGTTCTTGGAGTGGTGAACTAACTTGGCAACACCCTGTGCAGCTTCCAGAGAGACCTTACTACAACACTCAATGACCAGAGACTCTAACTTATGTGCACGTTTCAGTTCAGCCACTCCAACATCAGTCACCTCACGACAGAACCGAAGTGTGAGATTACTCAAGCATGGGGTGCGCGCAATGAAGCGCATCCCAGCATCAGTTACCGCGTGACACAATATAAGCTCGAGTGTCTCCAGATGTGGTGAGGATGACAGGGCCTTCATCCCCTTGTCATTAAGGAAGTTGGCGGTGTTTAGCACAAGAACACGAATTGGGCAGGACCGAATGAGTGCCAGAAAACCCTCCTGTGTGAATCCTGTTTCTGACAGCCAGTCAGGAGCGCATCCTGTAAATCTGAGGTCTACAACCTCAAGCATAGGACAGTTGAGGGCTAGAGAGTAAAGGCTGATATCAGTAAATGACGTCCTGGCATCATCATAGAAGCGCTGAAGTGAGAGCCAAAGTGAAATGCTTTTAAGTTTGCTGCAGCTCCGGGCCAATGCAATCATGTCATTGTCATTTAGCGCATGAACATACTCAAGGGTAAGGTTCTCCAATGCTTTACACTTCCCTAGGACAACACGAAGTCCTATTTCTGGCCAGGTCTTAATATGTGCCAACCTTAAATCCTTCAAACTCTCACAGCAGAAATCATATATATCCATGCTGTGTGCATCGTACGAGGCATCAAAGAACTCACTGGGATAAAGATCAAATCTTCCTTGTTTCCTCTCAAACTCAAACTTCTTGAGCTTCATCCATCCTGAACCAAACTTTAGGAGGTCATGGTGATTGATTCCTTTGCAATTCTTCACTACAAGCTCTTCCAACGATCCATCCTTGCCGAGGTATTCCAGCCACTCCACGCTGTCAATTTCCCCACAATCAGTAAGGTGGAGAGCAGATAGACTCGTGCAACCAACTGCAACCGAGAAAAGCCCAACTGAAGTTACTCGTGGCATGGAGTTCAGCCTGAGAGACACCATTTTTTTGCAATAAGCTAAGCAACCAAGCCCAGAGTCATCGATGTATGCGCAGAAGCTTAAGGTGAGGTCAGTCAGCAAGGAACAGTGAGATGAAAACACAAGAAAGCCTTTGTTGTCCAACTGGTTTCCATATCCAGGTATCCAACCAGAGTAATCAATCGCCACTTTCCGCAAATTTGGGAACCGGGCACACAATGATGTCAGTGCTTTTGTAGCAGTGCAAAGACCGGAACCAACATGGATAGCACCCCTTTGATTCCCCTCTATCGTGCAGAGCCGCTTTGACACCAGCGAAAGAGAATTCAGATCACTTGTCCTGATGATCTTCTTGATAATCTCTGTCACCAGAGCCTCCGGTAGGTCCTCCATCGAGCAAATTCAGCTGTACCAATATCATGTAATATCAAGGCTCAGAAAACAACCAATAAGCTGGAGTAAAACTAATGATATATCAGAGTAAAGCATGTGAATAGAATGAGATAACACTGGCAGCACTAATCCTGGGGAAGAAAATACTGGTGAACTTTGAGCATTTACCACATCCATCCAAAACTTATGCCTTCTTTATAAGAATGGGGATTAATTGAAGTATATAACACCTTATCTATCCCAATATTGATAGAAAGAAACAGTGAAGCTACGAGCCACACCACTAATTAAACTACAGACATAAGAAGCACAGCCTGGACAACAAATGAACAAAGAGAATACAAAGAAATAAATTAGGATTGAGTACTTGACGCAAGCAACTCCTCGAGACAAAACTCGTGTGCTGAATCCGAACCAACTTTTTGGAGGCACCTAATTAATCACATGAAAACCAGAGCATGAAAATTAGCACTTCCAGCTCCCGGGAGAAATTAGGGAATTAAACCCAAACGAATTAGAGACTATTTTCTACTAGATCACGCCGGTGTTTTAATTTTTGAGAAGTTTACCAGGGGGAGGATCCCCACCTGTAAATGGTGCTTACAAATTGACAAGAATCGACGATGACTCCACAGGGTGCACCACAGCGTATGCCTTTAAAGCATCAACTGATGACTCCACAGGGTGCAATCATCAATCGATAACGCCGATATAGTATCTGTTCAACTAGAAATGACGTTTGCTGCAACCCTAGCTAGTACTCAATTGCAAAAAGCTCATTTTTTCCCTAGGAGAATGGCTTTACAACACCAACTTTAAAACGGATGAGACTGCCGGTTTTCCCAATCAACAAAGCGAATCGAAAAGATCATGTACATATCAATTCGGGGAACCAAGGAGCAGGGGTCAGGAGAACTGGAAAAGGGGAGAGAAACGTCGGTACCTTCAGCACGACCGGGAGAAGGAAGTGGCGGCGATAGAGAATAGTCCGTAGGAGGGTATCTCCGCCGCCGCTCGACCAGCCTGGTCCGCTGCTGAGGAGAGTGCTTCTTTTTTCGATTTGGGGGAGAGTGCTAAACCCTAGGCTCGTATTTCTCCAGGAGGAAGATGAAGCCGGCCTATTGCTCACCTGGGCCACCCGAAAGTCTGAAGCATTGGGCCATCACTTGGTGCTGGCGTGCTGCGACCAATTTATCATTTCCCAAAAGAAACAAGTCTTTTTACCCTAAAAAAAAGAGAGAAAAATGTGTTTTTTTATAAATCTTAAATATTTTTATCTCCTAATTTTTAATAACCATTTTGTACTGTAAAAATTGATCATGTGTACAAAATGAATGGTCATGTGTTATTGTATTTTTAAAATGTTATTGTATGTTTTAAACAATGCTAGTGTATGCAACAAAATGTTTATGTGTTTCTCATGAATTTCTATTAATTATTATATATTGACAGCACAAGAAATACATAATTAAACCATATAGACTCTTTTCTTGAGGGACAGACCATATTGATTCTAGTAAAAGTTTGGAATATTAGACATTTGTTGCTTCTTCTACACAAAATTCACTACAGATGGAGCAGCAAATAACTTGTGAGATGCTGCTCCATTTTCTGTTTCAGCTCTTACGATTTTCGTGTGGTTTTATGTCAAACAAATATTCCCGCTGATGCTATTCCATACATATATTTTCAATCAATTTCTTGATCTAGCACATTTTCAATTCTAGCCAGTAGAGGAATTTCATCTACTGACGGAAAAATATACATGACAATTGACAAGGCAGCATTAACTTTGTCATTTTCGAAAAAGACAACCCCAATTCTTTTGGAGAGAAGGAATATGAAGACATCAGCAAAAGAAGCAAGTCGCTTTCGTCGCATACGCGTCAAAACTTTTCAATGATCATTGATACACTGGTACGTACAATTCATCTATTTGCAACTCTGAACCAGAAACGGCAATTTATCTATTTGCCGCTTGCAGCTTCAGCCAAACTGTTTGGACTCAGGTCATTGCACGCTCTGCTTTACCTGTTATTTTCTCCGTGCCTACTCAAGGTTCGAGTCTCCAATGTTGGTGGCTTTCTTCCCTTCAGACCTTACCAAACCAAGTCAAGTTAAGGTGTCAATCACTTGCACTTCTAACCTGGTGGTTTCTTTGAAAAGAGAGGAACAATCGGATCTTCAACAACAAAGCAAGAGTCTCTGCGGACCTAGTTGACAAGATCATCACGAAAATTAATGATTGGAGATCTGTTGGAATTCTAAGAACGCCGTGGCCTCAGCGCGAGTAGTTCTCCAGCTACTGTTTTCTGCTATGTGTGGCGAAGCCCGCATAGAACCTCAACTTTTGCTCTGTAATTAGTTCTCTACTGTAGTTTCTTAGTACATTACTTGTAACTCTGACTTTTCGCCGGTATCTATCCTGGTTTCCCCTTATTAACACGAAGCAGTGCTCACTGTTTCCATAAAAAATACACTGGTACGTACAAAAAATACTACAAAATAGCAGGCAGATACATCCTCTGAAACCACTTCTCTACATACCTTTTTTTTCATCATGTCTGCTCAAATGTGAGTAACAAAATATCTAGAGCTGAAACAGGAAGCTTTAGGGCTGATTTGTGCAGATTTCAGAAAAGGGCAGAGGGAAATTAAGCAGCAAGATTTATCACAGAAGTAGCTAAAATACCGTGGTACACAAGTTAATACTATTGAGGTTTCATTCATCAGATGACATCCAAATTTCACCGTTGTTTTCTCATACTCAGGTGAATCATAGCAGGCAAGGGTAAAAAGTAAAAGAAATTGCAAGACGCGCGGTAAACAATAGCATGGAAAGACAAGATTAAATTGCACTAAAGCACAAACTTCAGCCGCACGATTTTCACAGAAGCACAACTTCAGAAGAAAGAGTCACACAGAATCCAATTTTCCAAGTTAGAGGAGTTTGACAGCGCATCTGGCCAAAATGGCAGTGAGATTGTACTAATGAGGTGGAGTCTCGATTTACTCAAAAAACAACACTGTGACGACCAAAGGTGAATCTGCGTGCAGAATGCAATTTTCTCCATGATGCGCGGTCAGCAACTTAATGAGTTCAGCAGAAGGTTTTAACTAAATGTTCTGGAGACAGGAGCATCAGTAGTACATTTTCTTATGAAAGGCAGGGCTTGCACAATCAGTGGAGTAGTGAACTGATCTGGCAGCTCCCTGCACAGCTTGCTGAGAGATCTGCTGACAACCTTCGATAGTCAGAGACTCTAACTTACGTCCATGTACCAGCCCAGCCACTCCGACATCAGTCACATTTTCACACCACCGGAGCGTGAGATTACTCAAGCATGGGATATTTGAGACGGAGCGCATCCCCATATCAGTTATCAGCTCACAAAACATGAGCTCGAGTGTCTCCAGGAATGGTGCAGACCAGAGGACCTTCATCCCCTCATCATCAAAGAAGTGGGCGCCATTTAGCATGAGAACACGAACTGGCAAGACTGAATGAGGACCAAAAGACCCTTACGTGTGAATCCTGTTTCTGGTGGATAAGCAGATACACAGCATACCAATGTAAGTTGAACAGTCTCAAGCATAGGACAGTTGAGGGCTAGAGCCTTAAGGCTGTCATCAGTAAATGCTGTCCTGTAATAACCATCATAGAAGTGAGGTCTGAGCCAAAGTGAGATGCTTTTAAGGTTGTTGCAGCTCTGGGATAATGCAATCATGTCATTGTCATTTAGAGCATGAACATAGTGCAAGCAAATCTTCTCCAATGCTTTGCACCTCCCAAGGACAAAACGAAGTCCTATCTCTGGCCAAGTTTCAATACGAGCCAACCTCAAATCCTTCAAGTTCTCACAACAGAAATCATATCTGTTCAGGTTGTGAGCGTTATATGAGGAATCATAATCCCCAGGAGAAGCCCAAAATCCTCCCTCGACCTCAAATTCAAACTTTTGGAGCTTCATCCATCCTGGACCAAACTTTAGGAGATCATACTGGCTGACCCCTTGCAGTTCTTTACTACAAATTCTTCCAATGATCCTTCCAAACCAAGGACCTCCAACCACTCTATGCTGTCTATTTTGTCGCACTCAGTAAGGTGGAGAGTAGACAGACTTTTGCAACCAACCGCCACTGAGAGAAGCCCGTTTGAAGTTATTTTTGGCACAGAGTTCAGCCTGAGGGAGATCAAATTCTTGCAATAAGCTAGCAAACCAAGACCAGAGTCACTGATGTATGAGCAGAAACTTAAGCTGAGATCGGTGAGCGACAGGCAGGAAGATGAAAACACAAGGATGCCTTGGTTGTCCAACTGATTCCCATGGCTAGGTATCCAACCAGAGTAATCGACTTCCACTTTCCACAGATTTGGGAAACGGGAGCAGATTGATGTTAAGGCTTCTGTAGCAGGGCAGAGGCCGCAGCCAATGTGGATAGCACCCCTTTGAACCGCCTCGGTTGTGTAGAGCTGATTCAAAACAAGGGAAATAGAGTTCCGATCACTTGTCTTGCTAACCCTCTTGACGATCTCTGCGAGCATGGCCTCAGGAAGATCCTCCATCGAGCAATGTATCTGCATGAATTTAGTAAACTCAAGGTTCAGAAGATAGTTGTGGACTGAAATAAATGAGCTCATACGTAAATGAAGAAATATACCACATTAAGTACACATGATAGAGTTTGAACATACTCTGTATCCATCTAAACTCGTGTGTGCTTCATGAAACTAAATTTTCTTGTGCGGGGAACCAAACTAATATTGATAAAGGTATCTAGCACCCTATTCTTTTCTAGACTGAGAAGCACAGAGCAATGGAACTAAAAGCTACGTCATGACTCATTGAACTAACCTACCCACCATAACCTGTTGGAATTGCCTGAATAATGAATAGAAGAAGTGATCCACAAGCAAATTAAGGAAATTTTGCAGATGCAAGATGATATAATAAGGGCAGTTCTGCTGAATGAGGAGAGGGATCAAGTAATTTTCTGTGTTAGGTATCCCTGGCGGCGTGAGTTATGAACCTTGGGTAAACCAGGGGCGTATCCGGAGCTAAAGAACGAACGGAATTAACTCCCACAAGTAAGCAAGAACAAGATCCATATGCATCGCGAATCGACGGACCAACCAGCAGGGCTAGCCGGCTTGGGTTATTTTCTTGGCGGAACAGAGGGAAAGATAGCAGTACCTTCAGCACGCCCGAAATGGCAGCGGTCGTGGGTCGGCGGGAGGAGGAGCCTGCGCCTCCAATCGATCTTGAAGGCGTCGATCGATCTACCGAGACACGTACTAAAACCCTAGTTTCTCTCTCCCTCACTCTCTCTGAGCGGAAGGAGATGACTACTGACAGCCGACAGGAATGTGTTGCCTAGTTGGGCCGAACAGAGTATTGGGCTGTTGAGACCAGTATTCATTTCTGGGCCTAATTGCTCATATTATGAAAATACGGAAAATAGTTTATGAAAATGAAAACATGCAGCCCAGAGTATGCGACTGAAGAAAGTTGCGACCGTCGATGGCACCGTGGGCCTAAACAGTAACCCGAGATAATCTCTACTAAAAAAATACGGAGTGTCCTGTCTCCTGCTCATCCGTCGTCCGTCGCGGAATTTGCATTTAAGCCCTCCTATTTTCTGAAAATCAACCCGCAGTCCCTCGCCATACGACGAACGTTTTTCCCCTCGCAGACTGGACATCATCGTCCTCTGCTCGTTCTAGGGTTCCTCACGCATGGGATCCTTGCCGCCGCCCCTCTACTCAGGCCTCCGCCGTCCATCAACCACGCCGCCGTCCTCTGCTCGTTTCATAGCCATCGATCTTCCCCGAGCTCGCCGGCCTGAATCGACTCGACCTCGTTCCTGTATCCTTCGGTGCCGCCTCCCCCACGTCTACCTTCTCCCACCTTCGCCCATCCCCCCGCAGTCCAGTTCCGGCAAGTTGGTCTAGCATCACCACCTACCGTCGTCACCTCGCAACGCTGAGGCAGCCGACGTCCTGGTCACTGTCGAAAACAATTTTCTCTCACCGCATCCATCCCGCCTCGGTTGAAGGAGCTGCCTCCGTCTCCGGTAGGCTGCCTCTACAGAGCTCCGCATCGGATCCAACAGGTCGGCGATGAATCCGGCGGCATGGTGTCACAGTAGGCCAGATGACCTTGGCACCAGCGACATGGCCGTACTCGTGCATCATATGCAGATGTCGCGGTTTTCCTTCGTGGTTCTTGATTTTTTCCTTTGGTTCGTGTGTTTTTGTCCCAACGATTTTGTTCTTTCTTAGGCAGTGCACGAGCAGCTCTCTCTTCTCTCCCTGTGGATCTAGATGGGAACGCGCGACCTGCCTCTTCTCAATTTCTTTTTGTTCCAATTTCTCCATCTCTCGTTTCCTTTGATTAAAGGTACAGTATTCAGGTCATGAATGAAATCCCCATGTTTTCATCCAAAATTGCTTGATTTGTTTTATTTCCAGTTACTTTGTATCAGATTTTTTCTAGATCTTATAGATATATTTGCAGTTGCTGCTTTGGCGCAGCAGATCCGAATTTCCTCTCATCAAGATCAATTATTGAGATAATGTCTGAAATACCATTGTTATCTGAATTTTTTCTCTGTTTTTTCGTCCAGCTCGCTAGTGGTCGACGCCGTCGAGGTCATGCGCTGCTGCTTCCCGCCGTAGGTGTAGGAGACAGCGGAGCTCGTCTTTGAAGGCGGCATTCATGGATACGTGTTTGGTCTACTTGATGGAGGTGCACACCATTCAGAATTTGCAGATAAGACAACCAGTGAACGGTAGTAAGTTGGCATCGACTCCATCTCCCATAGTCCCATGTGGGTGATCTGATAAGCATGCATAAATTGTGTTTAAACTGATGCGTACTAGGTACAGTATGTATAAAAAATTCAAGTGTGTGAGAGCCCTCTACATGTTTGTTGTTATTTTTCTTACAACTGAAACTATTTGTTTCAGATTCCGTGACTGCACACACATGCTGATCGACAAGCACGGGGTACTGGGCAAGCAAATGATATCTGTGCCCAAGGGCTCTCATTAGGTGGTCATTGTGGTGAGCTATCTGTCTCTCCCTCTTCTTCAGTTTTCTTTTGTGCCATGGCTTAATCAACATTTAGTTCCTGCTTATTTGAATTTTGTGATGGATATGTGATCTTACCTGTTGTCTTGATTGGGCTCATTTGTTGTACCTTACAAAGAAAATGTTACATTTCATAAATTATTTCTCAGTTCTTGACTGAAAGGATAAAGGGGCACTTTGTGAAATCCCATTCTTAGCTGTGATTTAAAAAAATTATGATCTTCTGTTATCCGACACTTTTAGTAGCATTAGTGAATTTACATCTCTTATACTTTTCTATCACCAAAACCACCACTGCTTACATTTATAGTTCGGGTGTTAGACTCTGATCCCATTTTATTTGATTTTGGAATGTGGAGAATGATATTTTAATAAATGTGGAATTAATCAACATAAGAAGTTAAGGCAAAAAATGGCAAGGCAGTACGAATTTTGTTGTTAAGGGTTAAGCCAAAATATGAGAATATAATAGTTTTTGCCTTTTGTGGTTGTTAATTTGGATAATTAAACGTGCACCTCCATCTTCAGAGCCGACAGTTTCTATTGGTAAAGTAACAGTTCATGACATACATTGTAAATGGGAATGGTATGGTTCGGAGAGCAGCAGCTCCATGGCGATAGCTGCTGAGCCGCGATACAGGTCACTGGCATTTCTCTAGCACACCGGGGGACAGATGCAGAGCGCGCTGCAGCAAGTTGCCCAGCTAGCTCTCCTTCTCTCAGCTTTCCTGATTGATTTGTTGGGGTGAAATCGTCTCAGTGATGTGTACTGCTGTTGGTTTTTATTCTGATATTTTGTATTAACATCTACTAGCGCACAGCTCGTGCATTGCTACACATAACCTTAAATGAAATGAAAATCAGTACGTGATTTCGAAGCAGTTGGTCGTGGAGATAGACATGAGAAACATGCTGAATATGTTGGTACTGATCCATAGAACATAAGTTTAGTTCTTGACAAAAATCAGTGACGTTCTCGGGAGAATGACTGAAAATTTGAACATTTGAGATAGCATCAACTGTTATGTCATCCTGTCAGTTTCAGTTTTTGTTCTAGAGAAGGATGGATGACAAATGATGCTTAATCATTTTTTTTGGATGCCTGTACATGCCAAAAGGTCGGTACTAACAAAAGAGGAAGGGCCCTGAACTGATAGACAATGTCTGATACACATTGTGATTTATGTGTTAGGAAATCTACTTAAGTTCTTGGCGTAATGTTGCATTCCTAGCTGATGGGATTTGCGGTGGATAAGTTGGTTTTGGTGTTAGCATGAATCATTGAGTAACCTTTTGCAGATCGCTGTCAAGATCCCAATCACCGTTTTCTTCTGAATATGCGGTGGAGAAGAAATCTCCGAGATCGCCACATGCACAACACACGGGATCCCCACACCCGATGGATGGCGGATGTCCAGGACGCCGAGGCCACCACCTAGATCCTCCCATGGTAGGGGTCGCTGATCCTTTCCTGGGCACGGCCATACATCCAGGCAGCCTTACGTGCTCCCGCAGGTCGCAGAACTCGCCGTCCACCTCGACATCTAGGCGCGGGAGGTCAAGCACGACGGAGAGCATGCACATCTTGGAGGGGAAGAAGGGGTACCCGGGGACAACAGCAGCGCGGGAAGCCTGGAGCGTGTCGGCGCGCAAGAGGTCCGCCACCAATGCGACGAGGCAATGAGGTTGATGGCTCTCCTCGATAGAGAGCAGCGCCGATGGCAACGAAGGTCATACAGTGGGATAGCCAGGAGTGACCCGTTGCTAACGGCCGGTGGGAGGAACGCAAGAAAGGCGCGCTGCGCCGTGGAGTTGGAGCTCGCGTACATGAAAGCTGAGGCGATGAAGCTGTGCTCGGCGTGGAGCCGGCTGGAGCAGCACGACGCGACCTCCTGGGTCAAGAACATACGATACCTCCATGTATGACATCATATGATATACTGGATTTAGCACACCGAACTCTAATTCATGTAACCATACAAACATTAGAGGTGTTGTAGAATATTTTTCATTCAAGACCACTATCAACTTGGACACCATCTATGGTATATAGTGAATCGGAAGCTTCATCACTCTTTGGAATTTTCCGCTTGTTGCTGGAAGAACAATAGAGATTAAAACATGACAATGGATGCACGTGATTATCTTGGCAGAAGGTTTGTGGTGCATTTTTCCTTTAGTTTTCATGATAAATTTGGACCTGTCAGTTATTAAGAAGAGTTAAGATTATTCATTGAAGGGCTTCATTAAGAACAATATTGTTCATCTTTATTTTGAGTGCATGTCATGCTTACATGGCTATACATTGAAGGACTTGACTAAGTCTATTTTTCCTCATTTACTCCTTTAATATTTCGTTACTACTTCCTCCTTTCTGAAATAAGTGGCGTAGTTCGAATTCTAACTCAAAACTAAACCACAATACTTAATTCAAAATGGAAGGAATATTTATGTGCACCAAAAAAAGACGGGACTCAAGGCTTGAATAGCACATTATAACATGGGAAAACTACAAGCAACTTATTTTTGTTGGAAATTTGGCAGAGTTGAGAAAACATTGGCTCGCAGTGGTTAGAGTCGGCTTACAGCACTGGAGTGATTCTTATGCGCAAGGATAATATAAAGACCTTAAATATTTGTTGCAGCGCATGGGCGTTCATATTGAATTGTGTTTTGGCAAATAAAATTTAACAACCCGTGGCAACGCACGGGCATTTAACTAGTATACTCCAAAAATAAGTAGCTAGAGATTAGTATCCTTAAAAAGTACTCCCTCCGTTCCAAATTAATTGATTTCCATGTGTCCATATATGAATGTATTTATACGTGTAACATGTCTAGATACATCCATGTGTGAACAAATAGAAGTCAATTAATTTGGAACGGAGGGAGTAACTAGAGATTATAAAGTATAATTTACAGAAAACACGGTTGGAAGAAAATATATCCGTGTGCGCATTTATCTGAAGTCAAATAGTGTTGTCATCAAAGTACTTCTTACAAGTTCAGTTTTGAGTTTTCGAATATTGTTATTCTCAAAGTACTATTAGAAATTCAATTTTTTAGCCAGATTTGAACTTAGTAAAACCAGGTTCGCAACAATTATACCAAAAGTTCAGTGCTGGATTATCCAATTTAAGACGTATACAATCGCAAAACATCGTGAATGAAATAGGAAGACAACACTAAAAGCTATAGCGGGACCCGCCATGGCTGGTAGGTCGTGGAATATGGCAACAGAGGTTTGGCGGCCAGCGCATGAGGAGCGGAAGCGGGGCGACGCCATGACGATTCCTCTGAAAGCCTAGGTCCGGCCGGCCTCCCTGCCCTCCCGGTGCCATGCCTGTGGCGGACGATACCGCGGCCTCCGCGCTGGCGGGGACCCGAAATCTCTGTGCGGGCGGCGCTGGGCGGACGTGGCTGACGAGGACGAAGAGGCGGAGGTGGAACGGCTGGAATTGGAGCGCCGCTGCTCCTCCCCGGCGTTGCCCACGTTTGGCGACTTCATGGCGGTGGCGAGACGCTCGCCAGCCCGTAGGCGCACCCCGACGCATCGCCAAGGTGCCGGAGGTTCCCCGGCGCGCCGACCTTCCGCGCGAAGGATGACGCCCGTGTGCTCGCAGGTTGCCGGCGGGTCCCGCTTGGGGCCTGCACGTGCTGGTCAGGTAGGGGCGGCTGCTGCAGAGCGGCTCTGTGGCGGCTACCTAGCCGGACCTGGCGCGGGCGACCTGCGGCGCGGCGGCGTCGCCAGCAGAGCCGAGGTCGGGGACGGACTCGCGCGAGCTCCCATCCTTGCTGGGCCCTGGGCCGGTCGCGGCTAACCCTAGGCCCAGTAAGGGGATCCTTGGCCCAAGGCCCATGTTAGCTTGGCGGAGCCAGGATGCCAGGGTGGGCCGTGGCCAGCTTGTTGGGCCGTCGCAGGCTAACGGGCCAGCTGCGGCCTGGCTGTGGATCCACAAGGGTGCGGTTGACCTAACCCTAGCCAGCGCCGCATCCTCTGAGCAGGTCACGAAACACGGCCGCGCAGCCCGCCGCATCCGTCTAGCCAAGCCGCCGCCACCACTAGTGCTCTCCTTCGCCGCCGCCGTGATGAAACGACGTCGGAGCCCATCTCCTCGCCGCCGTGAAGCTCGCTCGCCGCCCCCCGGCCGTGCGGCCTCTCCTTCTCGCATTCGTGCGGCCTCCCCACCTCGCGCCCGTGCGTCTCCTGCCCGCGCTCCGGTCGCGCCCTACAGGCCGCCGCCGCGGAGGTCCCCGCCCCGCCTCTCGCCAGACGGCCATGCTCGTGGGAGGCGCGACGCATCGCCAGGCTGTAGCCCTCGCAGGCAGAGGTCGCCGACTCGCCGTGGTGCTTCTCCTGAGGGGCAGCGCCGGGAGGAGGCCTTGCGGGCAGAGCTGGGAGATCGCCAGAGGTTCGGCGGACGCCCCCAGACTGGGGGGGTCATTGCACACGGACAGTGGCCATTCTCCCCCTCGCCAGGAGCAGGCTGTCCCCCCGCAACCAGGGCCGGCTCAGGCAACGGCAGCGAAGAAGAAGCCCAAGAGGAAGAAAGAGCCGGTTCCAGGAGCTGCAGTGACCAGTACTCCGGCAGCGGCCGGTGGTTGCCCTAGGCCGTCCATGCTCGAGTTCTACGGGCATGGCATTGATGGCGGCTTCTACTACGTGAACACCGGTGGGATCAAGTTGGCGGCTCCGGCTCACTTGGCCGTGGTGACCGTGCTCCCCGAGCAGGACTTGGCTCCATCGGTGGTCATCTCAGTTGAGACTATCCGCTCCAAGCTTGCGGGCTTGGAGAGTGGGTGGACTTGGGTGGTGAGGGAGAGCTCCCCGACTGAGTTTGTGGTGGCGTTCCCCACTGCTCACCCACCTGTCGTGGAGCCCGACCATCACCCTTTCGATTCACAACATTCGGGTCTCCATCAGGCCTTCCGACACCGACCCGGACGCGCCACCACCACTTGCCGAGGCTTGGGTCCGGATCCACGGGATCCCATCTGAGCTGCGGAAGGAGGTGGACTTCGTGGCGCTCATCGCCCAGGCCGTTGGGCACTTTGAGGAGGTGGACGTGAGCTCTCTGCCAGGGGATGGCCCCGTTCGGATCCGGGTCAAGGCACCGGACCCCGCCAAGCTCAACATCCCCCTGCCCACATTCTACTTCGACGGGGTGGGCAGGACCTTGGTGGTTGAGATGGAGTCTGAGGTGGACCAGCTGAGGTCCACTTCCCTACAGGCCAGCCGCTCGTCGTCCCCTCACCGCAGCTCCGAGGGCAGGGAGGGGGACTCGTCGGAGGACGACTCGTCTGATGGCGACGCCCCTCCGGCCACAGGCGCCCTTCCTCCTCCTGCGACCTCAGCTCCGACCTCTGCAGCGCCACCTTTGTCAGGGGCGGCATCTCTTGCAGGGTCCCAGGTTCAGGCATCTTCGCTTGGACAGCCCGTCGACGCCCGCTCCTCCCGCCCCGCCCCGCCGCAGTCCTTTGGGTTTTCGCTATCACAGTACGGTTCCAACCTCTGTGAGGGGCCGGGATCCATGGACATCTCCAGCCTCGTCTCGACAGCCTTGGGGCTCCAGCCCTCGCCTCAGGTGGAGGGAGAGGACTCTGAGGACTCGACGAGTGTGGGGTTGGAGGTCATGGCCCCCGACACTCCGCGCTCCCCTGGCGTGGTTTGGTACACCCCTCCCCAGGCACTCCGGCAGCACCTGTCCTGGAGCGAGTCACGGTCTTCCCCGCCACTCCTGTGACTGGCACCACGAGGCGCCCTAGGCGCCACCGTCCTCCCCTCCTTCCCCTGACAATCGCCGTCACAGCGCGCGCTTGGCGAGAGCTAGGACTGGAGGCGAGACGGTGGAGCCTACCGTCACGATGGTGGCGACTCGCCATCGTGAGGCGCTCGACAGTGGATTGGTACGTCTCGACCTCCGCCTGCACCCACTCCCCCCCCTCCCCCCCCCCCCCCCCTTCTGGCTCCCGATTTTCGGTTCTCGACTCGGTTCCGCTAGCGCATCTGTCCCAGGTTGCGGGAGACTGTGACATTATCTTCCGTGGAGAGCGAGGGCCTCGCCTTGAGCAGATTGCGGCCATCAAGGCTAAGGAGGTCTATGAGGGGGCCCTAGCGGCAGCTCGTGCTCAGGCGGAGCATGAGCGGCAGGGGCCCCCGGCTCCCGCTGACCTGTGCAAGAGGCACAAGGGTCCGGCAGTGGAGCCCCTCCTAGGCCTGATGGTACCACAACTACTGTGCCTCCTTCCCAGCCTGGGAAGAGGCGCGGGAGGCCCCCTAAGTCAGCGTCCCGGCCCTCGACCTCTGGTAGGGCCCAATCGGTCCCCCTAAGGGGACCAACCCCGACATTGTTTCTCAATGAATGTCCTCACATTCATTTGGAACATGAGGGGGTTTGGGCAGGAGGGCCGCCGCCGCCAGTTGATCAACTATCTTAGAGACGAAGATGTGGACATTGTGGGTTTGCAAGAGACGATTCGCCAGGATTTCTCGATCTCAGAGCTAGAGAGCCTAAGTCGCCACAAGTTCGTGGCATTGGCTCCCGGCGACGGGACACTCAGGGGGCATCCTCCTTGGTGCCAAGGAGGATACCTTTGAGATAGAGGATATGGACGCGGGGAGTTCTTTGTGAGCATGTTGCTCACCCATAGACGATCGAACCTCCGCTGGGAGGTGATTATTGTCTATGGCCCCGCGGATCACCGGAGGTCCGCTGAGTTCTTAGCTGAGCTCAGGTCAAAGGTGGAGCGATGCCTACCCCTGTAGTGGTGGCAGGCGATTTTAATCTCATTCGCTCCCCTGATGACAAGAGCTCGGATAATGTGGACCTCCCTAGGATGCGTATGTTCAACGACTGGATTGCTGACCTGGCTCTGAGGGAGATCACGCGGTTGGGGCACGTTATACGTGGTCCAACAACCAGGCCGTCCCGATCCGGAGTGTGCTTGACCGGGTAGTGTCGGTGGAATGGGAAGTTGCCTTTTCCTTTGCTCGCTTCGTGCGGTTACTAGGATTGGCTCAGACCATTCCCCCCTCCTCCTCTCGTCTGGAGGGGGGCCCGCCGAGGTCGAACCGCTTCCACTTTGAGGAGTTCTGGCTTGGTCAGCCGGGATTTGTGGAAGCGGTTCGCCAAAAGTGGGACTTGGCGGTCGTCCCCCCCCCGCGCCTATAATGCGGTTGACATTTGGCACCACTGTGCTAAGGTCGTGCGCCAATTTATGCGGGGGTGGGGCGCGAATTTAGGCGCGAGGTGCGTAAGAATAAGGCGGACATCCTCGCCCAGATTCAGACGCTTGATATGGCGGCTGACTCGACAGGCTTGTCCGCGGATGGATGGTTGGAGCGGTATGCTTTGGAGAACTCCTTGATGGAGATCTACAAAGGCGAGGAGATATTCTGGCGACAGCGTAGTCGCCAGAATTGGATTCTTCGTGGAGATGCTAATACAGCATACTTCCATGCCATTGCTAATGGTCGCCGTCGTAGGTGCTCTATCCCTTGCTTATGGGGGATGGCCTCCTATTAGAGGAGGCCCAGGACCTTTCCGACCATATATACTCCTTCTATAAGGAGTTATTTACGGAGGGTCCCCGCACGGGAGTGGCTTTGGCCGCGCACTTCTGGCCCTTAGGGGCCTTAGTCTCGGATGACGAGAATAGGGAGCTTACTCTCCCATTCAGTCCCGAGGAGGTGCGCCGGGCCATTATGGGGATGAAAGCCAATTCGGCCCCGGGCCGGATGGTCTCCGTATCCTTCTTCCAGAAGTTCTGGGAGTATATTGAGGCGGTGATTATGCCGATGTTCCAGGAGTTCTATACTGGGACACTGGTTATGTCCGCCTTAATTTTGGGGTGATTACCCTAATTCCTAAAGTTGTAGGGGCCACGGATGTTCGTCAGTTTAGGCCGATCACGGTGATCAATGTCATCATGCGTCTGCTCGCCAAAGTGTGTGCAACACGCTTGGCGCCAGTTGTGGAGCGCCTGGCTCACCCACATCAGTTCGCCTTTCTCAAGGGACGATTTATCCATGATGGGATTCTGGCTCTTCATGAGGTTGTTCATGAAGTCAAGACGAGACACCTTAAAGGTGTCTTTCTTAAGCTAGATTTCCAGAAGGCATATGATCGTTTGGACTGGGCTTTTCTACGCCAGGTCCTCGAGCGTCGTGGGTTTGACGAGCGCTTCATATCGTGGATTATGCAGATCGTCATGTCCGGGAACACGGCCATAAACATTAATGGAGACATTGGCCCTTACTTTAGGTCTTCGCGTGGGGTGAGGCAAGGGGACCCAATTTCCCCCTTCTTTTTGACCTCGCTGGTGACGCCCTGGCGGCCATCTTGGACAAAGCCAAGACGGCCGGTCACATCTCTGGTGTGGTAGGGCACCTTATTCCTGGAGGTGGGATCACCCACCTCCAGTATGCGGACGATACCATGATCATGGTGGAGGGTTCGGAGCTTGACATTATTAATCTCAAGTTCCTTCTCCTCTGCTTTGAGGCCATGTCGGGCCTCAAGATTAACTTCGACAAGAGCGAAGTCATGATCATGGGATACTCCCCTGATGAGCGACAGCGGATAGCGGACAAACTAAATTGCAAGTTGTCTACCTTCCCTGTTACTTACCTGGGGACGCCCATTAGTGATTCTAGGATCCTTATTAAGGACCTAGAACCGGTCACCCAGCGTGTCAAAGCCAAGGCGGAGCCTTGGCAAGGGCGGTTCACCTCTAAGGCGAGCAAACTGTCCTGATTGACGCCTGTCTCTCTAGTCTACCGATGTTCCTGATGGGAGTTTATATACTCCCAGAAGGCACGCACGTCTCATTTGACAGGGATCTCTCACGCTTCTTCTGGCAGGCGGCCAATGGGCGTCAGAAGTACCACATGGTCAAATGGGCGGATGTGTGCACCCCCAAAGACATGGGGGGCATTGGTATCATTTCCTCCCGTAAGATGAACGTTGCGCTCATGCTACGATGGGTATGGCGGATACTTAGAGAGGAGGGGGGCTATGGCTGCAGCTAATCAAAGCGAAATATCTGCAGGGTCGCCCCCTTTTCCTGTGACCGCCAGGATGGATCCCAATTTTGGCGATCTATCCAATCCATCAAGCATGAGATTAGGAAGGGTGTCTTCTCCATTGGTAATGGAGAGGACACCCTCTTTTGGCTGGACCCGTGGCTCGATGGGAGCCCGCTACAGCATAGGTTCCCTGCTCTTTTTGCTATCTGCGCGGACCCGATGCAGCTTGTGGCTTCGGCATACCCAATGGGACTTGGAACATCTCGTTCCGACGAACATTCGGTATTGCCGAGGCTGCAGCTGGACGAGTTACGGAGTTTGCTTCCTGAGTCGCTGCCAGGCGGTCGTGACCTCGTGTCATGGCACCTGACACCGTCTGGGACGTTCTCTGTAAAGTCGGCTATCGGAGTCTCTTTAGTACCCCAGTTAGAGCTTGGACCTCTCCACTCTGGAAGGCCCCCATACCGTTAAAAATCAAAATCTTCGTGTGGCAGCTTCTTAGGGACCGCCTCCCCTCAGGGGTGGAGGTTCGCAAGCGACAGGGGCCGGGTGATGGGCTTGCCCCATGTGTGGGATCCCCGAGACGGGAACCCATATCCTTTTCACCTGCCCCGCTGCCAGGTTTCTATGGAACTTCGTCCACGAGGCGCTGGGGCCTGCTTGGCAGGCCTCAGACCTTGGCGAGTTCCTAGAAATCCAGGCGAACCGTACCGGGAGAGGCGACGCTCTTCTGGTTGGTGTTTGCCGCGTTGATGTGGACCCTGTGGACAATTCGCAATAAGATGGTGATCGAGCGGATCTTTCTTCGACGTGCTTCTGACTCGATGTTTAAATTCTGGCTTTCTTGCAGCAGTGGCATCCGTTGTCTAGGCAGCGGGACAGGGGCAGCTGGACGACATGATCACTAGACTTGTGGAGACCGCTCGGCGCATCTCCTCCTTCTTCCAGCTAGCGCCGGAGGGGCTTAGTTTTTTGTTCGCTCCTCTTCTCTATCTTGATGTATCTCACCCCCCCCCCCCCCCCCCCCCCCCCCCCCCCCCCCCCCCCCCCCCCCACCATTTCTTGCTTCTTTTATGTGGGCTTACTTGTGCTGCGCCCCCAGCAAGCGGCCTTACCGCTCTAATGTTTGTAACTTTGTATGGACTTGCTTGGCATGTTGCTTTATTTATAAAGCGGGGCGAAAGCCTGTTTCGAGGATATGCTGGCTGGATCATACGTCGAATCGCCAATGGTGGGGATTATAGCATCAACATTTGGTAATAAATGGGATTATAGCACCAGCGTTTCCTAGCCACGAGGTAATATCAGAGAACTGGTCAAAAACAAGATTCAGAAAATCAGGAACCCTCTTTGAGGATATTTAACTGACGAACCAAGCAAACATATGATTCTCATCACTTCAAAATTTCAAATGGTGTATTCATTTTCTGTTTTTTTCATAGACTCGCCATATTCTGGATGAATAAACAGAAACGCGACTCCCTCTAAATTTCTGGAAGCATGTAATCAGCACACAACTATGTTATATGCCTTCTGCGCTCAAAGAAGTATTCTACTTGTATAAAAAATTGCCAGGAAATGATTCTTATTGACTTTTGGCCAAAAAAAGATAAATCGATAGCATGTATAATAGTACTTTTTTTTGGCAAATACTTGACCTAGGGTGCAATGAAAATCATTCCTTGGCGAAATGTTTTGCACGGGATATTTGCCGAATGGTAGTATTTTTACAGACCCTTTTTAAAATTTCTAAAATAAATTACATATCAGGCGCACAATGGTACCCATGAGCACCAATGTATTTTCGTAAGATATACATGTCTTCAAAATCATTTGCGTAGTAAAAAAAAGGTTCATGGCATTTTCTTAGAGAGTACAAACAACAACAAACCAACAGCTACAGAGAGTAGAAAAAAAGAAAACCAAACAGCAAAAACAGGGAATATTGTGCTGATTACAAAACGGCTAGAGTGTACAACTTATGCAACAAGAATTACAGTACAAGAGTGGTGGCTACTATTAAAGTTTCATTCACCATATGCCGTCCAAAGATCATATTTAGACTGTCATACAGAAAAATTATAGCAGTAAAGATAGAAAGGCAATAGAAAGTCCAGATAAGTGAATCTAGGTTGGATGATGCTCAGCCCTGTTCAGCGATGCACACTTCAAAACTGAATGGGTTCAGCGGCAAACTTATACTGAAATTTTTGGAGACCACTTCATCAATAGGTGCCACTCAAAAACCAATTGTCTTCTTAAGGGCCTCTGAAAAATTGTTGGAGTAGTGAACTAACTTGGCAACACCATGTGCAGCTTCAAGAGAGACCTTACTACAACACTCGATGACCAAAGACTCTTAACTTATCTGCATGTCACAGTTCAGCCACTCCAACATCAGTCACCTCATGACACAACCGAAGTGTGAGATTACTCAAGCATGGGGTGTGTGCAATGAAGTGCATCCCAGCATCAGTTACCTCTTCACAAAGTATAAGCTCAAGTGTATCCAGATATGGTGAGGATGACAGTGCTTTCATCCCATCGTCATCAAAGAAGTTGGCAGTATTTAGCACGAGAACACGTATCGGGCAGGATTGAATGAGCACCAGAAACCCCTGTTGTGTGAATCCTATTTCTGATGGCCAGTCAGCAGCACATCCTACAAAGCTGAGGTCTAGGATCTGAAGCATACGACAGTTCATGGCTATAGCGTAAAGGCTTTTATCAGTAAATGACGTCCTGGTTTCACAATACTGGACATCACTAGAGTAGCGCTGAAGGTTGAGCCAAAGTGAGATGCTTTTAAGGTTACTGCAGCTCCTGGATAATGCAATCATGTCATTGTCATTTAGGGCATGAACATACTCAAGGCTAAGCTTCTCCAATGCTTTACACTTCCCTAGGAGAACACGAAGTCCTACTTCTGGCCAAGTTTTAATATGCGCCAACCTTAAATCCTTCAAACTCTCACAGCAGAAATCATATATATCTGTACTGTGAGCATTGTACGAGGTGTCATAGACCACATCACCTGGAAGACGATCATATATCTCTCTTCCTCTCAAACTCAAACTTCTGGAGCTTCATCCATCCTGAGCCAAACTTTAGGAGGTCATGATGATTGATTCCTTCGCAATTCTTCACAACAAGCTCTTCCAACGATCCATTCCTACCAAGGTATTCCAGCCACTCTACGCTGTCGATTTTCTCGCAATCAATAAGGTGGAGAGCAGATAGACTCGTGCAACCAACTGCAACCGAGAAAAGCCCAACTGAAGTTATTTGTGGTGCGGAGTTCAGACTGAGAGACACCAATGTCTTGCAATATGCTAAACAACCAAGGCCAGAGTCATCGATGTATGAGCAGGAGCTTAAGGTGCGGTCAGTCAGCGAGGAACGGTGAGATGAAAACGCAAAAAGGCTTTTGTTGTCCAACTGCTTTCCATGTCCAGGTACACAACCAGAGTAATATATTTCCACTTTCCGCAAATTTGGGAACCGGGCACACAATGATGTTAATGCTTTTGTAGCAGTGCAAAGACTGGAACTAACACGGATTGCACCCCTTTGATTCCCCTCAATCTTGTAGATCTGCTTTGACACAAGGGAAAGAGAATTCAGATCACTTTTCCTGATGATCCTCTTGAGAATCTCTGTCACCAGAGCCTCTGGTAGGTCCTCCATCGAACAAATTCAGCTGTATCAATCAGGTATCAAGGTTCAGAAAACAACCAAAGAGTTGGAGTCAAACTTATGATATATCAGAATAATGCATGTGAAGATGGAAATACTGATGAAGTTTAAGCATTTACTGTAGCCGTCCAAAACGTATGTGTTGTTCAAAAGAATGGAGATTTATTAAAGTAGCTAGCACCTGATGTGTCTCTAGATTGCTAGTAAGAAAAAATGACGCTGCACCACATTAATAAATTAAGAAGAAATAGGCTTTCGCCCCGCTATATTAATATAGCAACGACCGACCCGATACAAGCTTTGAGACCACCGCTGGGGCAAAACAGCACACTCATGCCCAAGAGAAAAGAAAGAGAACAAGAAAAGAAACAAGGCCAACATCGGCGGATCAACAAAAATGAAAGTGACTCGCAACCGCTGCGTCCTCTCCGGCGTAGTCCCACCACGATACTAGCGCTCTGAATCGCCGCGTACCAAACAGCACCTCCAAGAAGGAAAGCGACGACGACACTGCTGCCCGGACATGTCCTAGGGTTTCCCCCGGTACGCTCCGAGGAGTGGGGAAGGGGTACACCCGACGCCCTTCAAGAAGGAAGGGCGACACTCTCAAGCGTCACCGCGTCGGTGTCAAAACGACAGGGATTTCTCCCGACCCCCAAAAAACCACATCCCGGACTATCCGTAGCGCTCCACCAAATCTTGCCGCCCACCAACAGACGCCACCACGATCTTGAAGTCACCAACGCCGTCTCACCATGGCGAACACTGCAAGGCCAGACTGAGACGAGACAACCGTAGACAATGGGTGGCGGTACCACAGCCACGCGGGAGGGAACAACCTCCACCGCCAAAGGCGGTAGCCGACCGGACCCGACAGCAAAAGCACACCAGACCATTGGAGCCGGAGGGTGGCAGCAGCACGGCTACCTGGAGGACGTCCTCCACCGCCAACTGCGGGTGCCGACCGGACGCGGTAGCAAGGACACACCAGGCCGGACAGGCCCGGCCGGATCCCATGAGGACCCGTAAAGTCCCCGCCACCACGCAGCTGCACGTAGGCCACGCCGCCGCTACCCTCTTGACCGACACCATAGGTCCGGCCGGACCCAGACAAGTCCGCGAAGCTCCCGCCGTCGCGCTGCAGCAAGGGCGGTGTCGTCGCCGTCAACCATGTCACGAGTTGTAGCTCGTCGTCAACCCAAAGGCAGCTGGGTCACGTCCGGCCCGCCCTAACCCAGATCGGGCCCGTAGGGCCCAGATCTGGGCCGGCTGGGCTCCGGCCGAGCGCTCCCCGGCCAGCCCTGCTACCAACGGAAGCACCACCGTCGTGTCCACCACCTATGCCGCAGCAGGTCACCCCGCCGCCGCACAGACCTCCGCCGCCAGGGAGCACCTCCCGGAGCCACGCCGCCGCGCACGCGGGCGCCACTGCGAGGGGAACAGCAGGTGGCCGCCGCCGCCGCCCGGGCCTAGCCCGGCGACGAACGCCGGCGACGGCGGAGGGGAAGCAGAGGATGGAGGGCCGAGAAGGGAGGCGGCGGCGCGCGGCCCAGTCGCCCGCGCGGGGGCGACCAGGTCGCGAGAGCGAAGGGGAGGAGGAAGGGAGGAGGTGGCGCGGCCGGGGAGAGGCGGCGCGGCCCGGCCCGCCGGCGGCGCGGTCGAGCTAGGGGTCCGGGGTCGGGGTCGCGAGAGCTCTCGATCTAGTTAGGTGTATACTCCTGCTCTGTTTCATTAATAAATTAACCTACCACCATAAGTAGCACAGCCTGAATAATGAACTAAATAAGAAAATACAAAGAAACAAACTAGAATTGGCGCAAGCAGTTCCACAGGAAGATCCACGTGTTGAATCTGAAGTGACTTATTTGGAGACAACCAAAGCATGAAAATTAGTACTTGTAGTTCTTGGGCAAGAAAGTAGGATTCAAACTAAAACGATTTAGAAGTGATTTTCTACAAGATAACTCCAATCTTCTATTTATTTTTAAGATCCCCACACTAGAGCGTGTTCCCTTTAATCATTTTTCTACAATCGATGAGTTCAAAGGGTGCAGTTATCAACAGATAACACCAACTTAATATCCGTTCAACTAAAATACAATTTGCTGCAACCCTTAGGCTAGTACTCAGCTGCAAAAAGCTCACTTTCCGCCTAGAAGAACGGATTTACAACATTAACTTTAGAATGGATGATGCTTCCGGTTTCCCCTATCAAGAAAGCGAATCGAAAAAAAAAGCATGTACATGTCGAATGGGGAACCAATGAACAGGGTCAAGAGAACCGAGAAACGGCGGTACCTTCAGCACGACGGGGCGAAGAAGGAAGCAGCGGCGATGGAGAATAGACCGTAGGAGGGGAGGGTATATCCGCCGCCGCTCGATCTCCGAGATGTCGATCGATCAGCCTGGTACGCGGCGGAGGAGAGTGCTAAACCCTAGTCTCGCTCGCGTCGCATTTCGTCTCTTTTCCAGCCGAGGAGGAAGAAGGGGGGAGCTCCTATGTCGCGCGCTACGCGGACGGGAGTAGGCTCCGCGTACCCCTTCACTGCTCCGTGTACGTTGTTGGGCCTGGCCCACTATTCGTTTAAACTTTTGATTCGCTGTTTCGTTTCGTGGTTGTAACGTGCTGAACTATGTGTACGACTGTTTCGTTTGACTATTTCGTTCTCGTCTGAATGTTTCGTTCTCATTTGACTGTTTTTTATCGTTTGACTGCTTCATTGCTTCATCCTATTTGCACGTTTGATTCTGTTTGAGAAACAAGTATGAGTGAAAGGTTTTTAAAATTTGGAAACATTTTCAAAGTAGAACCATTTTCGGGAACCCTTTTTTAAATTCGGGAACCCTTTTTAAAATTTGGAAACATTTTCAAAGTAGAACCATTTTCAAAAAATGTACAATTTTAAAATTTGGAACCATTTATAAAAATTTGGAACCATTTAATTTGGAACATTTTTAAATTTGGGACCGTTTTTAAATTCGGAACCATTTTTAAACGTGGAACCATTTTTAAACGTGGAACCATTTTTAAATTCGGTACTATTTTCAAAATAGAACAATTTTTAAATTTGGAACCATTTTAAATTCGGATACTGTTTCGCTGACTGTTGATTTTTTTTTTTGGATAAGCGGCGCTGGGTAAAAATGCGGTGCCTGACTGTTTCTTTGACTCAGAAAATGTTTCGCTGACTGTTTGTTTGATTGACATCTCCTGATTTTTAAATTTTGAAGCATTTTAAATTCGGAACCATTATAAATTTTGAACCATTTCCAAAAAATGAACCGCTCAAAAATGGAACATTTTAAAAAATTAGAACCATTTTTAAAATTGGAAGAATTTTCAAAATGGAACCATTTTAAAACTTTGAAACCATTTTCGAAATGGAACCATTTTCAAAATGGAACCAATTTTGAATTTGGAACCATTTCCGAAAATGGAACATTTTTAGAAAATAGAACCATTATTAAAATATGAACCATTTTTAATTTGGAATCATTTTAAAAAGTGGAACCATTTTAATTTTGGTACCATTTTAGAAAAATGGAAACATTTTCAAAATATGAACCATTTTTAATTTGAAACCATTTTAAAAAATGGAACCATTTTCAAAATGAACCATTTTTAATTTGTAACCATTTTTAAATTTTGTAACCATTTTCAAAATGGAACCATTTTTAATTTTGGAACCATTTTAAAAAAGGAACCATTTTCAAAAAAGGAACCATTTTAGAAAATGGAACCATTATTAAAATATAAACCATTTTTAATTTGGAACCATTTTAAAAAATGGAACCATTTTAGAAAATGGAACCATTTTTTTTATTTGGAACCATTTTTAAATTTTGTAACCATTTTCAAAAGGGAACCATTTTCAAAAATGGAATCATTTTCAAAATGAACCATTTTTAAAATATGAACCATTTTTAATTTGGAACCATTTTTAATTTGGAACCATTTTCAAAATAAACCATTTTAAAATTAAAAATATGAACCATTTTTAATTTGGAACCATTTTCAAAATGGAACCATTTTCAATTTGGAACCATTTTTAAATTTTGTAACCATTTTCGAAATGAACCATTTTTAATTTGGAACCATTTTTAAATTTTGTAACCATTTTCAAAATGGAACCATTTTTAATTTTGGAACCATTTTAAAAAATGGAACCATTTTAGAAAATGGAACCATTTTTTAATTTGGAACCATTTTCAAAATGGAACCATTTTTAAAATATGAAACCATTTTTAATTTGGAACCATTTTCAAAATGAACCATTTATAATTTTGGAACCATTTTTAAAATATGAACCATTTTTAATTTGGAACCATTTTTAAAATATGAACCATTTTTAATTTGGAACCATTTTAAAAAATGGAACCATTTTAATTTTGGAACCATTTTTTTCATTTGGAACCATTTTTAAATTTTGTAACCATTTTCAAAATGGAACCATTTTTTAATTTGGAACCATTTTCAAAATGGAACCATTTTTAAAATATGGAACCATTTTTAATTTGGAACCATTTTAGAAAATGGGACCATTTTTTAATTTGGAACCATTTTCAATATGGAACCATTTTTAAAATATGAAACCATTTTAAAAATGGAACCATTTTAATTTTGGAACCATTTTTTTAATTTGGAACCATTTTTAAATTTTGAAACCATTTTCAAAATGGAACCATTTTTTATTTTGGAACCATTTTAAAAAATGGAACCATTTTAGGAAAATGGAACCATTTTTAATTT
Organism: Poa pratensis; assembly: GCA_947311845.1. NCBI lineage: Eukaryota > Viridiplantae > Streptophyta > Magnoliopsida > Poales > Poaceae > Poa > Poa pratensis. The sequence goes on from CAMZMU010000074.1 coordinate 29,747,495, forward strand.
GGAACCATTTTAGAAAATGGGACCATTTTTTAATTTGGAACCATTTTCAATATGGAACCATTTTTAAAATATGAAACCATTTTTAATTTGGAACCATTTTCAAAATGAACCATTCATAATTTTGGAACCATTTTTAAAATATGAACCATTTTTAATTTGGAACCATTTTAAAAAATGGAACCATTTTAATTTTGGAACCATTTTTTTTAATTTGGAACCATTTTTTAATTTTGTAACCATTTTCAAAATGGAACCATTTTTTATTTTGGAACCATTTTCAAAAATGGAACCATTTTCAAAAAGGAACCATTTTAGAAAATGGAACCATTTTTAAAATATGAGCCATTTTAATTTGGAACCATTTTAATTTTGGAACCATTTTAGAAAATAGAACCATTTTTAATTTGGAACCATTTTCAAAATGGAACCATTTTTAAAAATATGAAACCATTTTTAATTTGTAACCATTTTCAAAATGAACCATTCTTTAATTTTGGAACCTTTTTCAAAATGGAACCATTTTTAATTTTGGAACCATTTTCAAAATGGAACGATTTTAGAAAATAGAACCATTATTAGAACATGAACCATTTTAAAAATGGAACCATTTTAATTTTGGAACCATTTTAGAAAAATGGAACCATTTTTTAATTTGGAACCATTTTCAAAAATATGAACCATTTTTAATTTGGAACCATTTTTAAAATGTAACCATTTTCAAAATGAACCATTTTTAATTTGGAACCATTTTCAAAATGAACCATTTTTAATTCGGAACCATTTTTAAATTTTGTAACCATTTTCAAAATGGAACCATTTTTAATTTTAGAACCATTTTAAAAAATGGAACCATTTTAGAAAATGAAACCATTTTTAATTTGGAACCATTTTAAAAAATGGAACCATTTTAATTTTGGAACCATTTTTTAATTTGGAACCATTTTCAAAATGGAACCATTTTTAAAATATGAAACCATTTTTAATTTGGAACCATTTTCAAAATGAACCATTCATAATTTTGGAACCATTTTTAATTTTGGAACCATTTTAGAAAATGGAATCATTATTAAAATATGAACCATTTTAAAAAATGGAACCATTTTAATTTTGGAACCATTTTTAATTTGGAACCATTTTTACGAACAAATGGAAGTTATTTGCACTAATTCATTGTGTACATTTCAGTTTTTCCTACATAAATAAAAATAGCTCAATGCCAAACTTCTACGTACATATATGTCGTGAAAGAGCTCGTGGCTATTTGTTGTACCACCATCAAATAGCTGTGAACAAATACAAACTGTAGAAGGCATATCTTCGAAGTAGCATACTGGGATAGGTCTCGCAGCTATTAGTTATAGCAACATCGATTTCTGTCAGCAAATACAAATCTGGAGAAGGGAAAACTGAGAAATGGCAGTCTAGGATAGGTAAATGTTTTCTTTTAAACACTATCATATCATCGGGAACTTTAACTTCTATTTCCAAGAATAGCATTTCAATTTTGCACAACAATGTACAACCGGTACAATCTAGATGACACGGAAACAAATTCAACCTATGCAAAGGTGAGGAGTTCAAGCCATCAGAGCAAAGCTATATATGAAAACCATGTGGGTGTGCAATTCTCAACGATATTCAAGATAGAAAAAGCAAAAATGCACCTGCCAAGAAAGAGAAGAAACGAAGCAAAATCTGGAGGATACAAACATTCGCTTATTTGCACAATGGCAGACCGATATAACAAAATACCAAGTTTAGTACGAGGCTACAAACAATTAGTTAGACTAAGAAAGAACACAGGAGGCAATTTTTGGAGGAATAGGCCCTGACATGTTCGGCCGATGCAGCAGTCACGATCCAGTGAGGGCAGCATGGTAACGGGCATCCAGCGGTGATACTTGCTGCCATGTCGAGATACTTGCTACTTGGTAGCGTCGGCAACAGACCTTGTGTCGTGGCAGTCGGTAGTTGATTTCCTGCAGGAGAGAAGATCAACCAATAGGAGACGAGAGCGAGCAACGAAAGCAAAGAGATGATACGGCGCGCCGACGTGCCAAGCTCCGGGAACGTACGATCCACAAGACGACGCATCCATCAAAAGATATGGCATCCATCAAAAGATATGGCCAATGAATCTATGCATTACACATAGGAAGGAAACGGACATACTCCCTCCGTTCCAAATTAATTGATTTCCATTTGTCCACATGTGGATGCATCTATACGCGTAACATGTCTAGATACATCTATGTGTACACAAATGGAAGTCAATTAATTTGGAACGGAGGGAGTACATCACAAGGCAGGCAAATCCAACTGGATCAGCACCTAGCAGACATAACAGCAAACACATAGAGGGCGCCGTGCACACACGAAGCACCTCACACGGCCAACCAGAAAAATCAGACGGAAAGGAATCTAGGGGATGAGCTATACCTCGGCACAGATAACGGACGAGAGCACGGGGCGATGAAGCTGGACGCGGGGCGAAGCAGAACACCGACGGCGCTAATCTGAAGGAAACAGAACCGGGATTCATCATGTATCGGAAGCATTTACGTGCAACAACTAAACAAATCAAGGCGAGCAATAATCATACCTCAGTAATCACAGACGAACGAGCCAGCGAGCACTGATCAAACGCGGCGCGACGAACAGCAGCCTGAAACGAAGGCGGCGAGAAATTAGGAGACAGAAAACAGGGAGACCAATCCCCAAATAAAACCAACGCACCTCAACCAAATCCCTCCATGGCGCACCCAATAACGGCGGCCCTGGTGGGAGAGAGAAGAGGAGGAGGCGACGACCCGCCGCGGCCAGCCAGCCACCATCGTCGACCTCAATCCCGCTGCACGGCCACCGTGCTAGGGTTTGCCGCCTTTGGAGAGAGGTGGGGGTGGCGAGGAGGCCTCATCCGGTCGCTGGCGATCCAAATCGAGGCGGAGGTCGAGGCGGAGGAGGTGCCGGACTTGTGCCTGCGGCGCTGGGCGACGAGGACGGCAAGGGGGACGGCGCGCGGGGACGATAAGAGGAAGAAGAAAGAAAAAACTCAGCAGTCAGCTTAACACTTCAGACGGGACGTTCGTAGCTGGGCCAAGCCCATTAGACGACGGGGAGGTACGCGGACGTTTGCAACGTCCGCGGTACGCGCATTATAGGGTTCGCCAAGAAGGGGCCTATTGCGATTTGCGAGATGTGGGCCTGTAGCGGGGCCTCGCTCGCATGGGCCAGAAGCCCAGCAAGGAACGCTGTGGTGAAGCACTGGGTCAGTACTTGGTGCGATCCATATACAGGCACGACAAAGGGAGCTCCTACAGGTCGCGGTACGCGTAGCTAGTTTCACGTCACGTACCTCTCCCTTTCCTTCCACGCGTTAATGGGCCAGGCCCAGCGACTGCTTCCGACTGCTTCGTACTTGTTTAGCTGGTGTACTGCCGACTGCTTCAGACTGCTTCAGTGCTTCGTACTGTTTAGCTGGTGTACTGCATTTTGTAATTGGAACTTTTCGGAAAGGAACCATTTTTTAATTTCGGAAGCATTTTAAAAAATGGAACCATATTAAGATTTGGAACCATTTTCAAATTTGTAACCATTTTTAAGAATTGGAACCATTTTTAATTTCGGAACCATTTATTTGGAAATATTTTTTAATTTCAGAACCATTTTTAATTTTAGAACCATTTTAAAAAAGAAACCACTTTTAATTTGGAACCATTTTAAATTTTGGAACCAATTTAAATTTTGGAACCATATTAAATTTCGGAACCATTTTAGAAGTTGGAACCATTTTCAAATTTGGAACCATTTTTTAATTTCGTAACCATTTTTGAATATGGAACCATTTTTTAAATTTCGGAACCATTTCAAATTTCAGAACCATTTTATATTTCGGTTCCATTAAATTTCGGAACCATTTTAAATTTCGGAACCGTTTTAAATTTTGGAACCATTTTAAATATCGAACCATTTTGGAACCATTTTATATTTTGGAACCATTTTAAGTTTCGGAACCATTTTAAATTTCGAAACAAATTCAAATTTCGGGACGATTTCAAATTTCGGATCCATTTTAAATTTGAAACCATTTTTTATTTTGGAACCTTTTTCAAATTTGGAACCATTTTTTTAATTTCATAAACACTTTTGAAAATTTGGAACCATTTCAAATTTGGAACAATTATTAAATTTGGAACATTTTTTATTTGGAACCATTTGCAAATTTGTAACCTTTTTCAAATTTAAAACTAGTTTTGAAAATGGTACCATTTTTAATTTGCAACCATTTTTTAATTTGGGATCATTTTTTAAGAACCATTATTAAATTTGGAACCATTTTTTAATTTGGAACCATTTTTTAATTTCGTAAACATTTTTGAAAATGGAATCATTTTTTAATTTGGAACCACTATTAAATTTGGAACCATTTTTTATTTTGTAACTATTTTCAAATTATGACCATTTTTTATTTTGTAACCATTTTCAAATCTAGAACCATTTTTTAATTTGGAACCATTTTTTATTTTGGAACCATTTTCAAATTTTGAACCATTTTTAATTTCGTAAACATTTTTTAATTTGGAACCATTATTAAATTTGGAACCATTTTTTAATTTCGTAAACATTTTTTTTAAATGGACAAATTTTTAATTTGGAACCATTTTCAAATTCGGAACCATTTTTTTAATTTCGTAAACATTTTTTTTAAATGGACAAATTTTTAATTTGGAACCATTTTCAAATTCGGAACCATTTTTTTAATTTCGTAACCATTTTTGAAAATGGAACCATTCTCAAATTTGGAACCATTTTTTAATTTGGAACCATTTTCAAATTTGGAACCATTTGTTAAGAACCATTATTAAATTAGGAACCATTTTCAAATTTGGGACCATTTTTTAATTTGGAACCATTTTCAAATTTCATCTCCATAAGAGTGGCTGGGTTTTTTCCGTTGGCTTGCCAATCCTATCACAACCCTCCTCCTTTATCCGGGCTTGGGACCGGCTATGTTGAGACAACATAGGATCGGCTTGGGCTTGGGACCGGCTATTTTCAAAATTAGGGCAAGGATCGGGTCGTCGCATCCTTAGTGGCGCGCTGCATCGACGCCCGGGTGTAGTGAAAAATGAGCAAGGGTCTTCGCATTTGACTCGACGAGTGCGGAGGGTAAGGAAGTTAGCCGAGCCTAGGAGGATCCGCTTAGGTAGCTGGAATGTAGGATCCCTGACGGGCAAGTTACGGGAGTTAGTTGATACGGCGATAAGGAGGCGTGTTGATGTCCTATGCGTCCAAGAGACCAAATGGAAGGGACAGAAGGCGAAGGAGGTGGAGGATACCGGCTTTAAGCTGTGGTACACGGGGACAACTTCAAACAAAAATGGGGTAGGCATCTTGATCAACAAGAGCCTCAAGGATGGAGTAGTGGACGTCAAGAGGCAAGGAGATCGGATTATCCTAGTCAAGCTGGTTGTTGGGGACTTAGTTCTCAATGTTATCAGCGCGTATGCCCCGCAAGTAGGCCACAACGAGAGCACCAAGAGAGAGTTCTGGGAAGGTCTTGAGGACTTGGTTAGGAGAATACCTACTGGTGAGAAGCTCTTCATAGGAGGAGACCTCAATGGCCATGTGGGTACATCTAACACAGGTTTTGAAGGGGTGCATGGGGGCTTTGGCTATGGCATCAGGAACCAAGAAGGGGAGGATGTCTTAAGCTTCGCCCTAGCCTACGACATGGTCGTAGCTAACACCCTCTTTAGAAAGAGAGAATCCCACCTAGTGACTTTCAGTAGTGGCCAACACTCTAGCCAGATTGATTTTGTCCTCTCTCGAAGAGAAGATAGACGCGCTTGCCTTGATTGTAAGGCGATACCTGGAGAGAGTGTTGTCCATCAACATAAGCTGGTGGTGGCTGACTTCCGTTTTTGGATTCGTGTCCAGCGGGATAAGCGCCCAAAAGTTGCTAGAACAAAGTGGTGGAAGTTAAAGGGAGAGGCAGCTCAAGCTTTTAAGGAGAGGGTTTTTAAGGAGGGCCCTTGGGAGGAAGGAGGCGATGCAAACATTATGTGGATGAGGATGGCGACTTGCATTCGGAAGATTGCATCAGAGGAGTTTGGGGTGACCAGGGGAAGTAGAAGGGATGCTAAGGATACCTGGTGGTGGAACGTTGAGGTCCAGAAGGCTATTAAGGAGAAGAAGGACTGTTTCAGACGCCTATACCTGGACAGGAGCGCAACCAACATGGAGATATATAAGGGGGCAAAGAAGGCCGCAAAGCGAGCGGTGAGCGAGGCAAGGGGTCGGGCGTATGAGGATCTCTACCAACGTCTAAACACGAAGGAAGGCGAAAGAGACATCTATAAGATGGCGAAGACGAGAGAAAGGAAGACGAGGGATGTCAACCAAGTCAAATGCATAAAGGACGGAGCGAATCAACTCCTCGTGAAGGACGAAGAGATCAAGCGTAGATGGCGAGAGTACTTCGACGACCTGTTCAATGGAGAGAATGAGAGCTCTACCATTGAGCTAGACGATTCCTCCGATGATACCAGCCGACGCTTTGTGCGGCGTATCCAGGAGGCTGAGGTTAGGGAGACTTTGAAGAGGATGAAAGGAGGCAAGGCAATGGGCCCTGATGGTATCCCCATCGAGGTGTGGAGAGGCCTTGGAGACATAGCGATAGTATGGCTAACTAAACTTTTCAACCTCATTTTTCGGTCAAACAAGATGCCCGAAGAATGGAGGCGGAGTACATTAGTGCCAATCTTCAAGAACAAGGGGGATGTTCAAAGTTGCACTAATTACCGTGGAATCAAGTTGATGAGCCATACAATGAAGCTATGGGAGAGAGTCATTGAGCACCGTTTAAGAAGATTGACAAGCGTGACCAAAAATCAATTTGGTTTCATGCCTGGGAGGTCTACCATGGAAGCCATCTTCTTGGTACGACAACTTATGGAGAGATACAGGGAGAAGAAGAAGGATCTTCATATGGTGTTCATTGACTTGGAGAAGGCGTATGATAAGATACCACGGAATGTCATGTGGTGGGCCTTGGAGAAACACAAAGTCCCAACAAAGTACATTACCCTCATTAAGGATATGTATGATAATGTTGTGACAAGTGTTCGAACAAGTGATGGCGACACCGATGACTTTCCAATTAAAATAGGACTGCACCAGGGGTCAGCTTTGAGCCCTTATCTCTTTACTTTGGTGATGGATGAGGTCACAGGGGATATACAAGGAGATATCCCATGGTGTATGCTCTTTGCGGATGATGTGGTGCTAATTGACGATAGTCGGGCGGGGGTTAATAGAAAGTTAGAGCTGTGGAGGCGGACTCTAGAATCGAAAGGTTTTAGGCTTAGTAGAACCAAAACTGAGTACATGAGGTGCAGTTTCAGTTCCAGTAGGCACGAGGAGGAAGAGGTTAGGCTTGATGGACAGGTGGTACCTGAGAAAGACACCTTCCGATATTTGGGGTCTATGCTCCAAAAGGATGGTGATATCGATGAAGATGTGAGTCATCGAATCAAAGCTGGTTGGATGAAGTGGCACCAAGCTTCTGGCGTCCTCTGTGATAGGAGAGTGCCACAGAAGCTAAAAGGAAAATTCTATAGGACGGCGATTCGACCTGCGATGTTGTATGGCGCAGAATGTTGGCCGACCAAGAGACGACATATCCAACAGTTAGGTGTAGCGGAGATGCGCATGTTGAGATGGATGTGTGGCCACACAAGAAAGGACCGGGTTAGGAATGATGATATACGTGAGAGAGTTGGGATAGCACCAATTGAAGAGAAGGTTGTCCAACACCGTCTAAGATGGTTTGGTCATATAGAACGTAGGCCTCCGGAAGCGCCATTGCATACCGGACGGATAAAGCGGGATGAGAATGTTAAGAGGGGTCGTGGTAGGCCAAACTTGACATGGGAGGAGTCGGTTAAAGAGACCTGAAGGATTGGAATATCACCAAAGAACTAGCCATGGATAGGGCTGCGTGGAAGTTAGCTATCCATGTGCCAGAACCATGACTTGGTTTCGAGATCTTATGGGTTTCAACTCTAGCCTACCCCAACTTGTTTGGGAATAAAAGGCTTTGTTGTTGTTGTTGAACCATTTTCAAATTTGGAATCTTTTTAAATTTGGAAGCATTTTAAAAATTTGGGACCATTATCAAATTTGTAGTCGTATTTAATTTGGAACCATTTTAGAAAATGGAACCATTTTTTAATTTGGGACCATTTTGAATTTCGGAACCATTTTTAATTTGGAACCATTTTCAAATTTGGAACAATTTTTAATTTCGTAACCATTTTTGAAAATGGAACCATTTTTCAATTTTGGAACCATTTTTGAAAAAGGAACCATTCTTTTAATTTGGAACCATTTTTTAATTTCGTAAGCATTTTTTAAAATGGAACCATTCTCAAATTTGGAACCATTTTTGAAAATGGAACCCTTTTTAAATTTGGAACCATTTTTAAGAACCATTATTAAATTTGGAACCATTTTCAAATTTGGGACCATTTTTTAATTTGGAACCATTTCCAAATTTGGAACCTTTTTAAAATTTGGAAGCATTTTAAAAATTTCGGACCATTATCAAATTTGTAGTCGTATTTAATTTGAAACTATTTTAGCAAATGGAACCATTTTTTAATTTGGGACCATTTTGTATTTCAGAACCATTTTTTAATTTGGAACCATTTTCAAATTTGGAACAATTTTTTAATTTCGTAACCATTTTTGAAAATGGAACCATTTTTCGTATCCATTTTTTAAAATGGAACCATTTTCAAACCGAAATGCCTTCCCACGCTTAGATTTCTCGAGATTATACTAGTCACTGTGATGCAAATCAAAGGAACAAGATGAACAGATCAGATCTAAGATGCAAGAACAAGAAAACAATAATAACCTAAGCCAAATAGAGAAAAGGAAATAATGTGCAGAGTAAACAAATGCAAATCTCTTTTACAGAGAAAATATGCAAGGCCAAAGGAAGTAAAAAAAAATGCACAAACATGATCAGGAAATTAAGAACCACTCAGTCAACCATTGAAGTGTCAAGCATCAGCTGGAAAGTTTGCTCCAAGCCAAGCTTGAGAAACCTTAGGGAAATCCCAGGACTAACATTTGGATATTTTCCAACTATGCATGACAATATTGAGCATATGTTCGGATACAACATCACCGCATTTTCACGAGTCCACATAACAATTAAATCCAAATATTAGCGTATGAATTTTTTTCCTTGGTATACAAAGAAACTACTCCCTCCGATCCATATTAGTGGGCATAACTTTGTCTAAATTCATATGTATCTAGTTAAGTATTTAGACTAGATACATGTGTATTTAGACAAAGTTGACTAGATACATATGAATTTAGACAAAGTTGTGCCCACTAATATGGATCGGAGGTAGTAATATGTTTGCCACCTGATCGATCCTAGTTTAGCATTTCTTTTTCTTCACATTGTGGTGGGCAAATAGACAGTGGGATTCAATGATGTAACCTAGGTTTCACTGTTTCCAAGTCTTGGCAGAAACTGCGTACTAGTACTGTCAGGCACAAGCAGAACACATCTGACGCTAATCACCATCGTTAGCTGTAGTGTAAGCTATCGATGGCAACATGAGAAGAAGAGAAGAAAAATCATTCCGTGATAAGGTCAATAAACCATCATCTGAACAGATCGAATTTACGCACGCACAAGCGCATGAAAGAAAGAAACAGAGACATCCAATTAGAAGAAAGAGGGGTTGTACATGCTGCCATCGGGGCGGCCGAGGAGCTTGATGGGCGTTCCGGCGGAGCGGGGCGGGATGACAGAGTTCTCGGGCAGCTCGTCCTGGGCGAGGATCCGGCCGGGCCACCAGGATCCGTTGCGGCGCCGCACCCAGACCAACGCCCCCACCTCCGCGTCCGCCCCCGTAACTCCGGCGGGGGATTCATCTTCTCCACCGACGCTTCCCATCCTGGCGCCGTCACCGCCCCACCACCATCACCTGCCCTCCAAGGCTCCACCTCGGACAAGAATTGATCAAGCCAACAACGACTTTCTTGTCCAAGAACGCGTGGAGGGAAGCGGATGAAACAGGCAAAGGGCGCTCAGCGAGCGCGAGCGGCGGCGGGTGATGAAGCTCCGTGGAGGCTGGAGGTCTCCGTTCTATGGAGAAGTGGCGCTGTCGGGAAGAAACGCGACAACTGGGGGGGGGGGGGGGGGGGGGGTACGCGACGCTAAGCAAACGTCGCGGTAGGCGACCTATAGGGTTTGCCCACGAAAAACCCTCAAAAATAAAATAAAATACAGGCACGGATTGTTCTAAAAAAACATATAAATGTTCACATGTGTGTTCATGAAAAAAGTGGCCATGTATTTTCATTAATCTTCTTGTATGTAAAGTAAATGTTCATATGTTGTAAACAAATGTTCATGTACATCCATAAAGTTACCTCGTAATTCAAGGATTCTTCTATGTGAAAGGTTTTCATATGATTCAAAAGGATCAAGAGTCGCTGTTTGAATCAGCCAAATGTTTATTTGTGGCATGATAGAAAGAAACTATACATAACTGAATTAGTTCTCGGACATATTACATTGTTATATTCGATTCACCAACACGAGTATACTTTTAAATGTATGCATGGGTACACTGTTCTCACTACTCTTTTTTGATTCATTGGCACTACGTATTAGATAATATGTACTTAGAGGCTTAACAAACCCTAGTGTTGCAATATCAAATACTTAAAAACCCTAACGTTGCAATATCAAATACAAGCGAGGACCTTTGACATTTTGAGATCTACCATAAGGGGAAGAAATAGGCATCATCCTGGATGGATACCAGGGAGGGAACCCATTGTTTGTCGCTGCATGGTAAAAGATCATGCACATTTTGAAGAAGAACAAAGCGGTACATTGATCATTTTGACTAACGAATTATCATAGATGCACACATACGGAATCAGGTCCGGCAACACGAGGACTAGCTACGAAGCCACGCAGGCATCTGACCGGTAATGAGCAATTTACAAATCCTTAGAGTAAGGCCTGATCGTCAGAGTGGCGGTGACCCGATTTGGCACTGATAGTGGCATCATAACTCAGTAGTGTGGCTGGTTGGGATGACTCTATGAGAGAGAGAGAGAGAGAGGATCGTTAAGTGAGCATAATCCTATGATGTTCATGGTGTTAGAGATGGGATGCGTAAAACAAATATCAACATTTTGTTATGAGAGAGGATCGTTAAATAGAACGGGATCCATTGATCAATGCACAGTTAATGAAAGGTTTCTTCAAAAACTTTATTTGACTCTTAATAAAGGGTGAATAAAGTGAACAAAAAACATCCACCCTAATAAAGAGCGGGGCCACGGTTTCGAACACATTTCTCTCATCAAACTCATCAAAGGCTCTCGAGGACGACTCAATCACTCAAATCACACAATAGCATGGAAAAGGCCCCAGCCCAACCCAAACGCCGTGTATTTGACCTCCCTACCCATACACATCACTCCCGAAAGCAGAAACAACAGCAGCAGCCAGCCAGCAGGAAGAAGAGATGGCGACGGCTATGGCGGCGGCGGCGGCGGCGCAGCCAGGACGGGACGAGGCGGCCTACCGGCGTGTCATCCTGCTAGAACGGGAACTCGCATACCTGGTCGTGTGGCAGAAACTAGCAATAGAATCAGGAGTCAGCATATAGAGGCTTCCATGATGGGAGAAAAGAAACCATGAGATACAGCAGCAGACCTGAGTCAAGTTGTTGACTTGAATGTTGAACTTCTTGGTGTCTTGTATGATTTCCTTCTTCGGGATAGTGGCACCTGTAGAATACAAACTGTACACGTGGACTGATTTACAAAGCTTTTCTAACCGGAATTGACAGCAACCATCTTTTGTGCTTGAAAATAGACCACCAGACTGAACCACATTAACAGAACTTTGCAAGATCTCCACCCTAGGAGAAATGCAAGCACCCAGAATCAAGTCTTTCACTAGACATATAACATCAGCATAGTTCTTGATAACCACTAGACAAGAATTTTTTTACATGACAGGGAATGCACAAAGCAACACAGAAATTACTAGCTAGCGAACCATCCAACTCCATAATTGCCAGATGTTGGATCTTTCTAGTTCAACATAGATCAAACATATAGCCAAATGACATGATGAAACAAAAGTGCTACTTCAGGTCTTGCATTACAGACATGCAGACTAACATCTACCTAGAGGATCCCATCCCATATGCATAATAGTGGTACTTGCACATTCTCTACCGCTTCCTCTTCATGTCCTTCTTCTGATTGGACGCAACAGTGGCAAATAACTCCTTCAAAACAGAGGGATAGGTTGTTCTTATATGCTCCCAACCATCAGTTTCCATTACTTTATACAAACATTTGGGAGATTGTACTTGGACAAACTTCAAGCACGCCTCCTTCAATTTGTGGCTGTTGTGCTGCTCAGCTAGAGCTAGAGTGGACGCCACCGAGCTCACATCAATGTGTTCGGACAACTTCTTTTCACATAAGAACTTGAGCTGTTGGACATCATATCTGTCTGCAGCTACAAACAAGTCTTGCAGCCATTGAAGCCACGTAACAGGCTCTGCTGCTTCATATTCTTGTCCCTCTTCCTCAACCTCTGGTATTTCCTCCATTGCTTCCTCCTCATCTTGTCCTTCTTCCTCCCCATCTTGTCCTTCTTCCTCCTCATCTTGTGCTTCTTCCTCCTGTATGTTGTTGTCCTTGTCCATCTTAGGGAATGAATCCGTGTAGATGAAGCTAAGCAAAGCTGCAAACACTTTTGGCTTCATGTCTTTGATCAGTATGGCACTGGGTGTAATGCCCTCCGCCATGGGGCCAAAGAGCTGTGCCTTGAAAACTTTAGATCGGGATGCAAGCACACACCGATGTGCAGGGAAAATCTCGCTGCCGACCTCAAATGTGACATCCGAACCCAGCTTATCTTGAAGTAGAATTTTAAAATGGTGTCCTATGTCAGACAGGGTGACAACGGCATCCTGCTGGGGGTTGAGATCATTACAAACCATGATGTCACACCGGATGGTGAAACAATCCTCCTTTAGATGAGCTGATCGTTCAAGTACATCTTTTTTCATAAAATTTCTAGACCCCCAAGCACAAGTTTCGATGGAGAAACTGCGTGGTTCAGTTGCACGAATGTACATCGGCTTTTGATACTCAACCTGGTCAACAAAGCTAAACTTGGTGTGCACCTTCACAGCCTCTTCAGTATCGAGATCGACGCGACAAAGGAAGACAGAAATGAAGTCGGTAGAACCCCTGTTGTAACCGTTAGGACAGTACGATATGCTCCATTGATGGCCTCCTACCATGAAAGGCCCAGCGCCAATGCCGCTGCCATTGGGAATCTCTTGTACGGTACGCGAGTAATCTTTGACCACAAGCAGATGGTACCCGCTATTCATGTCGGTGTCAACTGTCGTCGTGGTGCAATTCTTGCCACCGGTGATGATAGATACACCGGTGAACGACGACATGACAAAATCTGTGAGAGGATCCAAAATCCAATCACCATTCATGTACAAGATTCGAAGCTGAGATGGATAAGCTGAGTGGAGCATTACCTGGTCACCTCCACTTGAACCAGCGGCCGGACAGAGACAAAGCTATGCCACCCTCGCTCCTCCAAGGAAAGAAACAGAGTGCGCCTTTTTGTTCACTAACAATAACTAGATGGGGTGGTTTGCAATACTGTCCAGTCAGACCACTGCATCACCTGAGCAAAGAGATACATAGATGTTGCTCAGAAAGAAGTTTCAGGTTGGATCTGTTTCAGTTAACAAAAAAAGTGGCCTAATTCTGAAGCTATGGTTTGCTCACACACTGCATTGGTAATCTAATAATCTACCAAACTGGGTTAATGAACTAACAGGGAAGCTTAGGTATCTACAGCCCACAAAATTGTACTTGAGTGTCTGGATATATCAGTGGGCAAAAATAACACAAAAGGGAATGTCGGCAGCTCATTGGGGAGAGAGCGGCGAGCTGGAGGTCGTGCTCGGGCTGGAGAATCTCACAGCAGGTCGGGCTTAGGTACCTGCAGGGCTACAGGCAGACACAATGGTAACTGGAGTGGTAACTTTCAGACACAATGCTTCGGGTTGATCTTTGTATTCCTCTTGTAAGGTGTTGTTGAATAATTGCGGAAGGCTGTGTGCATCACTCGATGCAGAGGCCGGGGATCCGCACCCCCTTTTCTAAAAAAGCTAGCTTCTACAGGCAGACCGAGGCAAGAGAGGTCAATTCAATTTTAATTACATGAAATGGATATATCAGTGCAACAATGTCGGCAGCTAGGTCGTTCAGTATCGCTTGCACCCTGTTAAGGAACATACTACTAGTACTAGCAATGTTGATATGATAATCTACCAAATTGAACGAGCAGGGAAAGCTTAGGTAACTTCAGTTAGCTAGCTTCTATAGGCAAAACAGAGAATGTCACCAAGCTCACCGGATGAGAGGGAGTCGGTGGCGGGCCTGGGCAGAGCGGCGAGCTCGGTGGCTTTAGAGCTCCTGGAGGTCGGGCTCGGGGTGGAGAAGCTCGTCCGGCATGCGGGAAGACGGAGGAGGTGCTCGGGCAGGAGGTGGCGAGCTGCTTGAACCTGGTAACCTCCACTCGCCGGAAACAGTGCACGGTGGCGGCGGCGAGCTGATTGAACCTGGTAACCTTCACTCGCCGGAAACAGTGCGCGGTGGCGGCGGCGAGCTGCTTGAACCTGGTCACCGCCAGACGTCGGAAAAAAGAGTGCGCGACGGCGGCGGCGGCTGAGAGTGGGTTTTTTTTTTTTGAGAGAGAAGAGTGAGTGAGCTAGGGTTTGGTTCAGTATTACTCCGTACCTACTAGATGTGTTTTGGGGGGCCCATCAACACTGAACTGTTTGGGCAAACGCAGGCCCACGGGCACTGGATTTTACAGGATTACAAAAAATCCAGTAAATAGCTATATTAGAAATTTTATTTATTTTACCGAATTTTCAAACCGCAATCAATTTTCGCGCGTGAAAAATATGCATGTACCTTTGAGTGAAAAACAAACCGCGGCTGAAGAAAGTTGCGACCATGAAGGCGGGGAGTCTCCACTCTCTAGGCATATCGATGACACGAGGGAAAGAAAACATGTTTTTTTAAATGAAACAAAATAGAAGGCGTACACATATTCTCTTTTATGTGAGGTCAAATATTGTTACTCTCAAAGTATTTTATAGAATTTTAGTTTTTCAGCTTAGTAAAGCTAGGCTCGCAACATTATAGCGAAAGTTCGGCGCTAGGCTTCTCCATTTTTTAAGATGCGTAGTCACAAACGAGCATCAATGAAATATGAAGATGTCATTAAAATCTAAAAGGAACAAAACATCTATGCTCCCAAAATAAATTATTTTTTGACGAAAAAGGCAGCGCCATTTTCTATTAATTAAGGAGGAGAATGAATGGTGTTACAAAGAATGATGTCCGAAAGCAGTAAGTGAAGTATCTATGTAAATAATTACAAGTATGGTATGAGGTGAGAGTGAAAGCCGGTCAATCCGGCAGCATCCACCGTACTGTAGGGAGCCCAGCGATGCTCCATTCCTTCAGGTCTTCAGAGATAGTATCGCAGATTTTCCCGGAGTTGACAGCCGCGTTGTTGAAGATTCTACTGTTCCTCACTTTCCACAGCCGCCACCAGGTGCATATGATTAGGGAGCTTAACTTGTTGCGTTGTTCCTTCGCCTCCATGCTGGTGATCATCCACCACCAATGTTCTAGGCTTGGCTCAGAAGCAGTAGGAATTCTGGAAGTTATACCATATCTAGCAAAGGTGCGTTGCCAGACGAAGCAATGCCCAAGCAGGTGGAGGGCAGATTCTGGATGAATATGGCATAGAGAGCATATCGTGTTGCAGGCGATCCCTTTCTTTTGCAGGATGTCAGCAGTTGAGCAGCGTCCCTGGATCGCTAGTCAAGCAAAGAATTGGCATTTGGGCGGTGTTTTAACTTGCCAAATTAGCTCCTTGAAATTGGACAGCCGGCAGGTTAGGAATTGGAAGTTGTATGCAGATCGAGCACTGTATATCCCATTAGATGTCCATTTCCATCGAATTCCATCAGGCATGTTTGGATCCAATTGCATGTTCAGAAGGGCGTCGGCGAGGTGCAGGTAATCGGTAAGGACCTGCACCGTAGGATTGATCTTGATGCAGCTAATCCATTTGCTTGCCGTCATAGCATCTTTGACGGTGAGCTTTGTGCCTTTGCTATGCTTGAATAGGTGTGGGTATTGGTTCTTGGGTGCTGCCCCGTTGAGCCAATGGTGGTGCCAGAAAAGGGTTGTGGCTCCATCACCGAGAATGATCTCAGTGCTAGCAAGGAACATGCTTCTAATAACAAAACTTACACCTGAAACAACATTTTTACGTTCGCTGAACAAATCATGACTACTTGGGAGCAAATAAAAAAAATATGGTGTAGGTAAACAAAAACTTAGGTCACCTGAAATAAAAAATGACTTCTTCTTACATTAGACCTTTGGGAAAACATAACAAAATCTTGTGCCACAAAAATAAAATAGCACTTACAGGTGAAAAAATCACATTCTTGACCAGATTTTTAGAGTGATGGAGCAATCATTAGTACCAAAAAAAATTAAAGGTTGAGACCACGTGGAGCAAAGTTTTAAAAATATGAGGAACAAAAACATTATTACTAACATATATTTACTAACATATGATTACAAAAACATGAAAACATATAATTTTTAGAAACTGAAAACATATAATTTTATTGACTAAACCCTAACGTAGACTACAACAGACAACCCCAGAGGAAGGGTGTCGAGGATGACTTATGTGCTAAGCATGTTGGAAGATCTGCTAATGTACCGGCTCTGCCCACTTATGTGCGGAGCGTGCTAGCACTCTGGTCAGTACTGTTAGTTGGCTTGATGTAAGCCCGATATTACTTTTATCCAGTTTGCTGGTTTTTTTTTTTTTTTTGATCATTCCAGTTTGCTGGTTGATTGTAATAGGTGTTGATGAAGTAATAAAACTCCCAGGTTTCAGTGCCAAAAAACAAAAAGAGGACGACCCAAATCACTCAATACCATGGAAAAGGCCCAGCCCAAGTGGCCAGGCCCATACGCCGTGTATCTGACCTCCGTACCCTTACCATCACTCCCGAAAGCAAAAATAGCAGCAGCAGCCAGCAGGAAGAAGAGATGGCGACGGCGGCGGCGGCGGCGCAGCCAGGAACGGACGCGCGCGAGTGGTACGAGGCATCGTACCGGCGTGGCATCCTGCGGGAGCGGGACCTCTCCTGCCGCACCCTCTTCCGCGCCGTCTTCTTCGACCAGCGCGACGACTCCGACCCGGACGTCCTCCTCGCCGCCGCCTCCAGCGACGGCTCCCTCGCCTCCTTCTCCCTCTCCTCCTGCATCGCCTCCTCCGCCCCCACCCACGCCGCTACCCAGGTTCCCCCTCCCTCCTCTGATCCTCTCCCCGCCGGCTCCCGCATCCCTCCCCGTTCGGTCCCTCGTATCTAAGTACGCCATCTTTCCCATGATTTGATTCAGCCGGTTGCTGCGGCGCTCGTAGACCCCGTCTGCATCGTCCAAGCGCACAGCGGCCCCGCCTACGACGTCAAGTTCTACAACGATCCGCATCAGCCGTTGCTCTTCAGGTGAATAAATGCTTCTTTCCGACCAATTTTTCTTTTCTTCTGTTGGTGCCATGGGATTGGCGGTGAAGGGGATTCTCAAGAAGGGGAATTCGCAACTTGACTCATTTATTTTGACAGCTGCGGGGATGACGGCCACATTCGGGGCTGGAGATGGCACGAGATGCAGAGCTGCCTGGTGCCACTCTCTTTGCAAGGTGATACAAGAGCTTCCGTTCGTGGCTTGGTTTGCTAGATCAGTTGGACATGTGCTTAACTAGGGGTTCTTCGGTAGATGCTTGTTCAGTTAAAGGGGAAAAAACTACATTGTTTTGCTAGCAACAATGCCAATTTTTGCACATTCAGCTTTCTATGCATTGTCCCATCTTGAAATTCGATTGACAGCAGTTGAATAAAGAAGAGGTACATCAGTGCTATTTTAGAGCATGACTTGAAAGTCGAAATCCTAAATCAACAACTGTCAAAATGCTCTTTCGATGCGCTCACTTTCTTCCATGAGAATGGAAGTGCTTTGCTGATCCTTTTATGAATATATTGTCCCTTGCTGCCTGCAATGATGAAAAGGTTGATAATTTGTCAATGAATTGAGTCAGTTATATATCAGTATGAGACTTGCGTGCGTAAGCTACCTAAGAAAACTCTAATGGTTATTCATTAATAGGTAGATCACTTATTTTCTCTTTCCCCTAATATTTTACCATTCCTTTTCACCCCAGGGGATCATATTGAACCAGTACTTGACATGGTTAACCCTCAGCATGAGTAAGATTCCGTACTAAGACATGCAGATCTTAAAAATATTTTCATACGCTATTTGTTCCCGAGGGATGCTTTATTATCTCGTCCTCCATATTTTGATACATGATTCTGTCAATTTTATAGAGGCCCTTGGGGTGCACGCTCCCCAATACCGGAAAATAATGCCATTGCAATAAGCAAACAGGTCAATACTTTATATTTGCATATTTCTCTATATGAAGAAGACAAGAAGCATAATAGACTATTATGTGCAGGCTGTTCTCATTCGTATTGTAGATTGCTCACTTTCTTATTCTTTAAGAGATTATGATTTTCTCCCCCATGCTTCTTTCAAACAGGATGGATCTATTTTCGCGGCAGCGGGTGATGCATGTGCTTATTGCTGGGATGTGGTATGTATTTTCTTGAGGTAAAAATACAATGTATCTAAGTCGTAAATTAATTGAAAGGAAATTTGCTTCTGCCTAAACAACATCTGAGTCACAAGCTTCCACCAAATTAATTTTCAATGTGACTGATTGAGTAGGAGGCATCTGACAGTAGTTTTGATCTTGTCTGGTTATCTCAGGAAAGTGATTGAAAGGAAATTTGCTTCTGCCTAAACAACATCTGAGTCACAAGCTTCCACTAAATTAATTTTCAATGTGACTGCTTGAGTAGGAGGCATCTGACAGTAGTTCTGATCTTGTCTCGTTGTCTCAGGAAAGTGGCAAGTGTAAAATGACCTTTAAGGGGCATACCGACTATTTGCACAGCATTGCAGTTCGTGAGGCAAACCACCAGGTTAGCTCATTATCGTACTGTACTATTATCTGATTTAACAGCTGCTAGATTTTTTCATAGCATTTACTTGATATTTTTTTTTCCAGATTGTAACAGGATCAGAGGATGGGACAGCCCGTATCTGGGGTGAGCATGCTCTCAATTTGAGATTTTTTTCCTATTTTTCTTTGGTTTGCATATGGATTATTCGTGCTCTTTCAGTTCCTAGTGATATTGAAAGCAGTATCTGCCTTTCTACTTGGTACAAAGAAAAAACACCCAACAAGCTATAGCAACCTCTTCCTATTAGTTGTACTTCTCCGGTCATAAACATGGTTTAGAAATTTTATCATGTAGGTCAACTTTGGCAAGCTTTTAAAGGTTTTGGTCCTCTTAAGAAATTCTATTATCATGCTTATTCATGCTCTTTGTGGGAACTCTAGATTGCAGAAGTGGAAAGTGTACGCAGACTATACATCCAGTAAAGAACAATAAATTTGAGGGCTCGTGGGTCGGTTGCATTGCCATTGATGCGAGTGAAAGCTGGCTGGTACCATTCATATCTAAATCATACAGATACTTTTATTTTGTTTGTTGTAGCTAACCGTTTTCGTATACACCATGTATCTTACCTTTTGTTCTGTTCCCAGGCTTGTGGTACTTCTAGTGGTATTTCGGTCTGGAGTCTTCTTTCAAATGAGTGCATCTTTAACGCGAATTGTGGTGCTCCTGTTCAAGATCTGTTGTTTGACAAAAATCAAGTAAGTGCTCATGCGTTTATCTTCATTTGCATCCTACCTACCGGGTTGTTTGGATCCAGGGTTTTAATAGACTATGTATTTAATTCATTTTGAAGTCTATCCAGTTAAGACCTTATTTAGGTACCTGGCTAGGTTAGGATAAAGTTGAATAATGATTTTTTTTACAATGCTCATTATAATTAGTTTTTGTAAAAGAGCACTTCTTGTTTTTCACAGAACTCAATATATAAGTAGGATAATAAAACCCATAATATTTAAACTTAACTGAAAATATGTTAAGTGAAATTGGTCAACAAACCTTCCTTCGATTCAACTCATGATTCAGATGGCCATCAAACAAGTGTCTAGTATTGGTTAGGCTACTCAAAGCTCATTAATAGAGATAGCTCATCTCTAGTTTGGAAATGGACAAGAAACAACCACTAGTGTCTAGTGGCAAGGTTATTCAACAGTCATTGATAAAAATGGTTCATCTTTGGTTCAAAGATGGACAAGAAATAATATTTATGCAGATCATGCATGTCTTAAGTTTAGCAAGCACTTGGCAGGCGAACAACAGTTCCCACTAGTGCATGATTGATCACTAGTCTCTGGTTGCCTGCTGAACAAAGACCAACTATGGCCCAGTTCTTTTCGGCTTCCAGGACGGTTCCGTGAAAAGTTTCCCTCCCCCCAACTTCCCGTAGAAGCCGAACCCCAAATTTGGTTAGGCTTCCAAATTAGTTTGGTCAAAGTGGCAAACCTAGTTTGGAAGCCTAACAAAATATTAAGGGGCGTCTTCTCCAAGGAGCTGGGTGGGAGGGTGGCTTCCTGGAAAAGCCCCAAATGAACCGGACCTAGGTCTTGAGGTTGTCTAAATATAATTTTGCGGGTCTGAAAATTTCTGGTGGGTCTCCTCAAGATCCACCATACATATGCTACTGTAAGTATGCACTTAGAAGGATGGGTTGTTCTAAACTTCTAATGTGTTGCAGTCTGTGCTCTGCCAAATTATAACTTGAGATGTTCCTTGATGAGAAAATCCAATGACATTTTCGGTTTGAATAGAGATAAAACAGTCCTAATTCTTCCGGGAAATACCATAATTTCCACATTCTATTTGATTGGAGATTTGACTGGATTGTAAATGCAAAGGGAGATGGGTAGGATGAATATGAAGGTTACATGCATGATTTATCTCGCTTCCAGTAGCATTAGCATGCTAACCGTTCCCCATTTTCCGCGCAAACTTTTGCATCCATTCAGATTTTAGCAGTTGGTGCTGAACCAGCACTCTCCCGTTTTACAATCAACGGGGCTGTTCTTTCGCAAATAAAGTGCGCTCCTCCATCAGCATTTTCCATCTCCATGCATTCATCCGGGGTATGTATCCATGTCCCGTTTTGGTCCTCATTTGAGACTACTTGGATCTGCATTATCCCCCAGTTTCTGGGGCTGTACATTCTGATCTCACCTGCTATCTATGCCGTTCAGATGGCTGCTGTTGCCGGGCATGGAGGTCTGGTGGATGTCATCTCTGGATTTGGGAGCCATCTCTGCGCATTTCGTTGTCGGGGCCTGGATAAGTAACCAATTATCCAAGCGACGATCAAGCACCGATGTGCATTATTCTGCGCAATGTGCTAACTGTAATTTGTACCATGTTGTAATTCTAGTTCCAGTTCAATCTGCGCTGAATGCTTTCATGACAAGGGTATATTCTTAGTAAATATCCTTGTCCCTTGCTGTAGTTACTCTCTTGGTACAATACATATGATATGTTTCTCATATGTTGATTTTGAAATTTACGTGGCAAGAGCCACTCCTGCTGTTCTATAACACTACACCGCAATGCATTTTGTTCAGATAGTGACCTATGCTCCTAGCTAGGTCACTTGGATGGGGAAGTGAATTTACAGTCATACACCCTTGCCCGGCTTTCTGTTTTTCTTCAAAAAGCATGTGGAAGAATAGGCTTTGCTACACGAGCTCCTTAGGACTTCGTTATATATGTAGCGTGGTTTTTGATATAATAGTGCTTCGTTGTATGTAGTGCATAGTATACCACAACACTTGTGAAATTTCATTAATTTGTTATCAGAACTTGCAAATTTTGTGCTATTTGAAAAAGAAAACCAGCCGTTGTATATGTGCTACACATGTACCTTGTTCTTCTTTTTGTGAACACCTTAAAATTATCATGTTTTTCTGTATGAAATGGGGTACCAATATGTGATCACTTAGCGAACACAAAGCTGATACACTCGCCTTACAGTTCAGCAAAGAACTAAGTTGGATTTACGGTATAGGTTCACACATTGCTGCTACCAACCTGTGATCATTTTGTAAAAACCAAGATGAGCAATACAACTATTCTTATACCACAAAAGGAACAAAGTTTACACGCTTACAGCATAGATCATCTAAAAAAAACATCGAATTTAGTAGTAGTACAATTGTTCTTACATTTAAAAAAAGAACCAAGTTACATACTTGCAGTACACATCATCTAAAAACATACTTACAGTACAGGTTTACACATTCGTTGAAGTCGACTGATTTTGAAGTTCCACCACCACATGACCCATATGCACAATATTCACACATATTCAACCCCATTACCCATGGAACCTACAGGTGCACCAGAAGTACCCTATTCTGGCAATATGTACACTAAATCCTTCCTATATATACATAAAGAAGCGTGTAGAGATATCATCAGCAAGGCTTCCAAATCATCATGCTTGTACCAGTGGTTTGAAGAATCTGATCATTTCATTCTCCTACTTCATGAAGCACATATCTGGAGCTTTACCTACCACCTATCCGTGGAACCACACACTAGGTAGATGAACTTACAACCTAGGCAGGAGCCACCCGAGAGTCCAGCCGAGAAGCAATCCAGCGCCGACTATACCTACACCAACTGCAAACATGATGGCCTTGCGGAAGCCACCTTCTTTGTTCTGCCTCCTGCCTTTCTTCTTTGACTTATCTTTTCGCTCCTCTTCTGGCGCTGCCTTCTCTTTCATCATCCCCCAGGGAAGTTCCGGGAACATAGCTGTGATCTGATGCTCTTTGAGCCTCAGCTGGAGGCATATGTTCTCCAGTTGCAGCATTTTCAGCCATTGCTTATACGCAAAGAGATGTGAGGCCTGACGAAACAATAGCTTGATTACATGGTCTTTCTCGTCATGAGCACTCTTGGCGGCCATCTCGGCTTCCCTGGCCCGTGTCTGTGAATGACGGAGAGCGTCCAACAGTTGGGCCCTCTCAGCCTCTTTCTGATTCTGATATGTTGGCTTGCTGCTTCGTGTATGATCATCAGTACTGTATGAATCCTGTGCACCCCTGCATACCAAATTAATGATGTCAATGGACAAAAATCAAGAAGATTGGGTGAAGAAAAACACCTGATGTATTTCCAATCATAAAATAATATAAGAGGCATAGAACATAGTACAATGGATGTGATGCCATATTTTACTTTGAACTTAAATCGATGTAAAAAATCGATATGCAACGTCTGTTCAGCTGCATTTACCTTTATCGAAAATAAGTTTTTTGGCGATTACCACAACAATTTTAAATGATTGTGAGACTGGCTACAATACATATATACGACCTAGAATTAACAGCCTGCTGCTTCATTTTTCAGCCTAACTGGGGTCGAGCATAATACGTACTTCCTCCGTCCCAATTGTAAGATGTTTTAGCCACCGACTGAAATGAGTGAATCAAAACACAAAAACACGTCTAGATACGTATGAATCAGGAAAAAGCTAAAACATCTTATATTTAGGAACGGAGGGAGTAGTTGATAGAGCTATAAAATAATCCCTGTATGGAAAAATTACATAAAACAAAAGAAAGCATGCATTTGATCAAATCTAGAAAGGAACGCCCCCTTGTTGTAGGTTTGATGGTTACGACACAAGATAGGGGAAAATCACATACCCATCCACATCATTTTTCGGAGGTTGTTGCCAAGATCTACCATCAAATGAATTTGTCTCGTTGGTGCTTGAGATGCTATAGCTGCACATCATAGTGTCATATAGCTCAGACTGCGACTCTTTACCAGAGGATGAGTTCCCACAGCCATCCTTGTTTTCATGGCTGTTCAACTTTGCACCATGAACACGGATTGTCTGAGTGGGTTTTGGCAGATCGTTGTTCTCAATGTGCTGCATTGCTCTTTCTGCAACAAGCGAAGCCAGCCCATCCTCAGCAGCTACCTGCCACCACGGGTGAGACTTCCTTTCTTCTTCCCAAGGTGCATCCATCTCATAGCGTGCCTTCTGTGGTTTCTTCGGGAACAAAGGATCGAATGTTTTGAACTCCATAAACTCTTTATCCTCATGAAGGAAGTTGATGGAATTTCCTCTGCATTTGAGACTCACTTGAGAACACCCAGAAAGACTCTTGACCTCTTCAGAAACTGTTTCAGATGTTTGCTTCATAAAAGCCGTTGAAACCATCCACGGCGGTTCAAAAGGATACTCGTTCTTCTTAGCATCAATGTCCTCAAGTGTAGACACCGGTGAGAAAGTGTCCGCTTTCTTCGCGAGGACCTCCCCACCCATATAATTCAGATGTTCACCAGCAAGCGCCTTCTGGCACCCGAAATTGGGCTGCAGCTGAAGAAACCACGCATCTATTGGCTGACTGGAGTTCATTGGGTTCCAGTTTAAGTGCATAAAATTCGGGATACGGCACTCTTGCGGATCCGTGGGTCTCCCACTGTTTGTTTCATGCTGCTGCACTGACTGCGGACAGCAGGCCAGTTTTGGAGCTCTCTTCGCGTCCTCCTGAAATAAGCAGCGGTTCCCAGCCCGTTGCCAAGCAGCTCTTGCTTCTGCCGCCGCCATCACTCTTGCATGTCAAGAAGCTGTCCATCAAAAAGTTCCTCATCAGCATTTTCTCCATAAGATGTTGCATTAAGTTAAAATGGTATCAGAAAAAACGCTCTATCAGTTAGAGGGCCACAGCATAACATGCATAATTCACAAACATGTACATAAATGTTGATAAACTTGAGCTATCTTGCGATGGAAAATGATTCACAAACGTCCATTGCTTGATGTCAAAAATAATTTAGACTAATGTTAGGCTTAGTATTGACAGCACTATTTTGGTTCCCCAAAGCAAGCAACATTGAAGTACACGAAATGTCCATAGCCAAGAAGACGCCTGGAAAAAGTCCATAGCCAAGAAGAAATCAAAACATTACGAATTCCCGTGGGGTGTTACCGTGGTAACTCTGAAAGAGAAGTACGGAGTAAAAGGTTACGGGATTCGCCGACAGACTTCCGGATCGAGGGGACAAACGAATTATGTCGGCTGGATCTTGACCCAGAAGCTACACAAAACTGCCCGGATTTCTTCCCCGCAAAAAAAAAAAAAAATATATATATATATATATATATATATATATATATATCCTGATTTCGCTCTTTAACTTCACACCTTGAGTCTAGCAAATCATTGTACGGACAATCATGTGCGAGATCCAAGAAAACTGTCGGGGCGAAGGTAATCCACCTCACCTCACTTGCAAGAACTGGAGCTGGGACGAATGAGCCCTGCAAGATCAAGAAGATTCAAGCCAGGGGTCTTCGAAGACGAGACTTGAGCAACGGCGACGACGACGAGCTCCTCCTTCACCGTCCCCTGATCGGACCTCCGGCGACGAGCTTCTTCCTCACAGCGATCTAGGCATCTAGCTAGCTAGTTATGTGACTGAATCAAGAAGTGAACCCCTAATAAATGAGGAAGAGGGGGAGACTGGAGAGAAGAGCGGTGTTATTACAGGGATCGGAGCCCTGTTGCTTGCTTGCTTGTCTGCTTACTCCCTCTGGAGAATGACGTGAAAGCAAAGCAAGGGAGAACAATCAAGCACACAGATATTTTAATTTTAATTACTGGTAAATAAATAAAAGGATGCGTTTTTTCCCTCTTACCTTGGCTGCTGACAGCGCCGTGCTCCTTCCTCAAGGATTGGATTTTTGCTCCTGTTCTTCTCCCCGCGTCTCTGACCAGGAATTCCGGTTTCGTGTCATCTCATTTTTCTGCCGGATTTTCTTTTATTCGGTCTGTTTCTGGTGGCGAGGAAATACGGGGAATGGAAGGGAAGAATCCGTGCCGTCTCGTGGCTTCTCCGATGTGAATCTTGGGGATCCTATCCATACGTTTTCTCTCTCCTGAGCTGAGCTTTCTGTTTGCCGGTCTTTTTTGGAGAGTACTGTGGAGGGTGGACGACGTGTGGGCCGGCAGCGGCGGTGTGGGGACAGCTGCGGCCTGCTGACGCCGCCACCTCACCTTCCACTTCAAGCTAGGCGTGCTTGTGAGTTGTGACTCACTCCGCCACCCAAAACAATAGATTTACATATGAACTCGAACAGAAAAAAGTGACCAACAGATTTTACGGATGCAACTCAAACAGAAGAGTAAACGATACTGCCTCCGTTTCTTAAAAGAATTCCTTTCAAATGTCAAACCATTTGAAATTTGACCAAACTATTAAAAAAACTGTCAACCTTAAATCATAGTCACTTTTAGAAAAAGTACCAACTCTATACAACTTAGCTTAGAGAATGTGCGACTGCATTCCTCTGAGGTGACTGTTACTTGATGAAAATTAAGTCGACCAAGAGACTTTTTTTTTTTTTTGTAAATTTGGTCAAAGTTTACATTATTTGACATCAGAAAAATTTATGCACCTTGTTTTCAGGAACAGGGGCAGTATATTTTATACATGCACTCAAGCACCAAATATAAATCTCAAACAGGACTACAGGAGTAGTAAGGTGGTTCCACAAGAGTTTGACTTCTATAAATAGCATCCGTGGCTTCGAAACATATATTCTGATCGTTATTACTATCGACAAATTACCATGCTAAATAGAAGGCAAAACAGTCACCCGCCAAGATAAAATATCAACGACAAAGGAGACTTTGTACTAAAACTGTGCATGGCCACCCAGATAAGATCATCCCTTTACCCGCTCAAGTAGCTTTATAAAATCACAAAACTGCTGTGTTTGCCTGGTCTCTCGCCACCGATGAAGAATCAATCCCCAAATCATGCGCGCTGTTTCGTTACAGTTTCCCTTAATCATGCACGTTACCCTGCGAGAAAAGCAAAACTCAGCAAGCAATCTAAGGAAGCCACGAGAGTCAACAGTTGATATTTTCGTTTTTGAAACAGTCTACACAAGTACACATGGATCTGGAAACGGACTGTGCAGGCCAATCCTTGTCTCGCGTGAGGCTATGAGCGTTTTACGTGGAAAGATTTTGCACGTTCGAAAAAAACTTTCGGAGAACGTGGAAAAGCTTTCGCACATCTCTTTTCACGGAGCAGAGAAGCAGACAGATGTGCAGCAGTTAGGCCTCCAGGTTGTCTTGTATGAACGCTCCATTGGACATATAGCAGCCAGTGGTTAAACCTAACCGCAGTGCATAGATCCAGCAGCTGTTGGTCGTCCACGACTAGGACGCACGTGGGGTGGATCCTTTTCACCACCACGTGCCGCAGTAGCCAGCTTCCGTTGAGATGAAAGCGGCAGCAGAAGTTTCTACTGTGCTGCTAGCCTGCTACTGTCGAAGTATCGTTTTTTGCTACGTAGGTCAGTGTGACTCTGAGCCATGGACGGGGACCGGTCCATGTCTTCAGAGAAGCTGCATCTCCTTTGCTATATGCCTTATCAGAACGGAAGTTTACTGTGATTGGAAGATATTTCAGTAGAAAAGTTTACTTCAAACATGGCTTTTGTGTGAAGCGTGCCTGGTGAGACCAGTTCAAATTATCTAAAAAGTACAGTAAATAGATTTTAGTGAGGGAACTGTAAACCAAAACAAATGAAGTCAAACATCAGACATGCTTAACTATGTGCAAGATGTGTGGCAAGTGGCGCTATGTCATCTGATGGTACTAGTATATTAGGTAGCGTAAAACAAATGAAGGTGAGGGAGTAGGGACGGTTCATATTATCTAACGGTGAATGGACTTGATATGAATAAAGATTACGGAGTACAAAATAGAGCTGTACCTTCCACTTCCATCAGAAGCCAAGATCAAAGGAAGGGCAATCATCTATCAAATCCTGAATCCTGGGATCTATACATCTACGGCTGCTTGGAGCCGGAAAAAAGACACTGCCACAGTTGGTGTCCACTGCTGTGTTATTTGCACCGAGCTGCAGAGACATAACAAGTCAAATGACTAACAAAGTATGCCCAAGAAAATATTAAAGAGTAACACGAGAAACTAGAACGTCCAGTCTGATCTGATGAGAATTGAATTGCAGCTGTGCGCAGTCAATACTTTGCATAAGGTTACCCGCAAAAAAAAACTTTGCATAAGGTGTTCAATGCAAAAACTTTACACGAGAAACTATCAAATTCGCAGTGGTAAAATTTTGCTCCTCAGGGAAAATTTCCATAGCTTAGGGTGCAAACCTGATCTGCAATTCCAGTTTTATCTTCTTGCAAGCCTGGGAGGCTAGTACCATTTGAAACTGGCGCAGAACCTGTCAAATTAAAACTAGGATAAGCCACATTTGTCGTTTATTCCCAAACAGCATGCATGCTTTTTAAAATGTTTTTAGCTGGTTCAATGCAAAGCAATTCACTGAAGCAACTTACCTGTACCATTAGAGTTTCCAGTAAGAATATTGCCTGATAATTCTAGTTTCTGCTCGTTTGCATTGGACATCTCAGATGCTGGGATATCTACCATTGCCACTTCCGGACCATCAAAAGCTGCTGGTTTCCTACAAGAGAATCCTTCGTGTCAATATCCATTTGCTATTCTGTTCCTCATGTTAGAGCTTCGCTTACTTTCAACTTACATAATGGCCTGACTATCGTAAGTTGGATAGGCATCCCCTGCTGATTCATTTCTATTAGGAGTGCTTACTGAGTTCTTTGCGTGTACAGTATCCAACTTCAAGCAAGATTGCACCGATGTACGGAGTTGGGTAGCGAAGTGAGACAATCCAGCTGGGGGCTTCATGATAGATAGTATTTGGGACGCTAAAGATCAAAATAAATTGTTGTTGTTAGTATAAAATCACGTGAATGTACATGATAAAAGTAACTGTGAGCAATTCAAGTTGGTCATATTCCACAAGGATCACAAACTTGGGAAAACATATTTCCTTCAAAACGAGCATTCTTTGTGAATAACTAGTGCAGGGACTCTGAGTATTCATCTCTAAATTATGATATTCAGAACTTTGATTGTCAAATAGTGTTCTGGCAGTAAGAAAGAACAAGTAGAGCAGAATGCACATCATGGAGGAATTGACCACAAGTCACGACTATTACAATTTTTCATAAAATCTAAACAGAAACGTTAAAAATGTCATGTAATGTCTATAACATCATGTATCTAGATTGACTATTTACCTACACAGTAAATTAAACCAGAATTGACTAAATTATTCACTTAAGAAAATAGGAATAACCATCTTCCGTGTATCACAACTCTGCAACAGTTCCTTGACGATGCATGTAACAAAACACTTCAGGTGCATGCAGTCATCCTGAACTGCTAAGGTACACCTGTATTAAACTAATTCGGAGTTCATACTATGTAGTTACTACTTACTAGGATCCTTCCTAGCTGAGTATAATTCTCAAATAACAACGCTATTGTTCAACACTAAACTTGACATTACATGTTATGCACAGAACTTTATAGAATATCAGCTGTATTTAAAAAAAACAGTAACCCGCTATCTATTTGACAGAATAAGAGAATAAATGATAAGCATTATACTCATTTTTGTAGCAACTGATTTGTATTATCATATTTTAGGTGCTTATCCATGATACTTGGGTAGTGAGAGGTATAACATTAAATCTACCACTCAGAAGACCACTCTGTCCTTGTGGCATTCACCAGGAACCACAGGTGCACAACAACTAACCTATTGTTCTTCCTAATTTCCTTGCCAGGAAGGAACCATGCAACAAATATCTAAGCTAGCAAGTTAGTAAAGGTGCACAAACCAGTCCGCACAGAATCTTCTGTGTTGACAAATGTTGATTTTCCAACCTCTGTCCCGACAAAACTACTGGGATGCACTAATTCACCATCCTGAAAGTCTGCAAATTGCGTAAATACATGGTTATTAGTTATTATTGCATTCCGACAGAGCCAGAAGTAGACTTATGGATGACAGTTTGAGCATTAGGTCCAAGTACCACAAAATTCTCGTGGATCACCTGTTCTCTCAAGAATTGTTTGGCCAACTTCTGGCCGGTTGTAGCTGGTAGCAAATCCTGATTTACCCCTTTGGATATCTGTAAAATCTGGAAACCATCAGCAGTCTCACTACATAAAAAATAGATAAGGAGCTATAGAAATAGCAATGATGTGTAACATTAGTCCTAACTACCATTAAATTTATGTGGATCATCCATGTCACTAAATGTTGGTTGTCGCTGGTCACGAAATGTTGATTGGCCAACTTCTTGCCGGCTGTAGCTGGTAGAAATTTCTGATTTACCACTCTGAATATCTGTAAAACCTGGAAACCACCAGCAGTCTCACTATACAGAAATATATAAGCAGCTGCAGAAATAGAAATGGTGTGTAAAACTAAGCCCAAGTACCATGGAACTCATGTGGATCATTCATGTCGCTAGATGCTGATTTTCCCGGGTCTGTTCTTCTGTAACCAACAGTGCAATCTGGTCTACCCTCTGAAAATCCGTAAATGCTGGAAACAAACAGCGGTTTTACTACATTAAAATATACGGATAGTGAAACATAGAACAAACTGACCATTGAATGAAGCACCGTTACCATGAAAGTTAAGTGGATCACCCACGCCACTGAATGTTGATTTTCCAACCTGTGGCCAGTTAGAGCCAGTAGTGTCTTTTGCTTTACTCTTTTGATGATCTGCTAATTGCGAAGACAGAAGAATCAAGAATGATTGCAAATGAAAAATGTGGCAAGTAGGAAGGTACATCTAATGTGTGTGTAACCTTGTGATCACATACCATTGGAAAGTGGACTAACAAACTTTGGTGATTTACTTTTGTCACTTTTCTTTTCACTTGTATTCTCTCCACTTTTCTGTCCTGTGTGATTCAAAGCCTCCCCAGAAGCATGCAGGAACACATCATTTCAGTGACAGCAAGGAAAATGTTCTCTATGAATTATTCTACAATGCATAAAAAAAAATCAGAAAGTCTCAAAGGGTACAGGCAGATATTGGACACATAAGTCTATACTATCAAGTGTACAAAACCAACCTTTGTTTAGGTTTTTGGGATCGCCGATCTGAATCAGATAGTTAGGGAAAGTGCACTTCTTCCCGGTTTCCAGACACTCCCCTGCCTTGAGGTACCTGGTGCCCAGTGTTTGGCCATCTTCATCCAGCAAGACGATCTGAAACATTTTAATTCACACAACGCTTCACAACATTTTATTCCCAGTCTACTGCTATATCATCCCCAAAATAAACTGATCGCATGCCAATCAACCTACGGATCTACGGTTACTCGTTAGCATCCCCAATCGTCAACATACGAATGGAAAACACTTGCAGACGAGGTGTCGCATCCATACCTGCTTGGAATGTGAACCCATTGGCCTGATCTTCACGAAGCCGTCGTGGTACTTCTTAGCCTTCTGAGTCATCTGGGTGGTGTACAGCGCATGCCACTCTACAATCAAAGAGAAGCGCATCCTACTCAGCCCTCAGGGCAAAGCCAACTCGTTCATCACCCACGGGCCATTCGTAGAACAGGTGGCGCGCAAACCTGGGCACGTGGAATCCGCGCAGCCAGAAGCCGCGGCTTCAGCCTTGCCGCCGCCGCCGCTCTTCGGCGGGTTCACGAACGCGCGGGGAGCGGTCGTGTGCGCCGCGCCATGACGTGCCCTGGCGCCGCCGCGGTAGGCGGCGGGCTCGGAGGACCTTCCGGTAGGGCCGCGCTGGCACGGGAACTCGACGGAGGCGCCAACGGAGACGGAGTCGCGGGCGCTGAGGTACTTGGCGTCGATGGTGACGCCGGCGTCGTCGAGGAGGACGAGGCGGCGGGAGTCGGCGTGGAGGAGGAGGGCCCCGTCGTGGTAGGCCTTGCGCTTCTTCTTCAGCTGCGTCGTGTACGTCGACGCCCACCGCTGCGGCTCCGGCTCCATGGGGACGGACGGGAGATCGCGTCGCCGCCGCCGCCGCGCGGTGGAGTGGGAGGAATGGGGAATTGGAGAGATTCGACGGAGTTCGAAATTCGAAATGGGGAAGAAGAGAAGAGGGGAGGTAAAAGCGAGGGAAGCAGCGGGAGGAGGCCGAAATGGTAAAGCCCGGCCCAGCAGAGAGTGTATTTTGGTCTGCAATCCTTGGATAGTTACCTTGATGATGTTTTTTCTTCTTTCTACATTGGGTGTATATTTCATACAATGCACAACATTCGTAGAGTCGCAGTCCTATGTTTTCAATATTCCTGTGTTTTTGTGAATTCCGTAAGCCGCACAGACCCTAAAGTAGCATAAGGGTAGACAGGATAATTGCAAGAAAATTGAATGGAATGCTTCTCGTGGGGAGGGAAAGAAGAAAGTGCACAAAAACTTTGAAGGAAATCTAAGGAGAGGTCCAAGCCACTATTTCATTTCCAACTAAAAGATATTTTTATGGTGCAATCAGGCACAATTCCTCATTTTCCACATGAAAGCATATGAACCAAACGCCCAAACGAATACATATGAATTTTGCAACGGTTCGGGAGGGAAATAATCAGAGTGCTGCAAAACTCTCCAGAAGTTAGTGCCTTTCAGACATGTCCAGCAACGTCAGTAGAATCTGGAGAATAAATAGGTCGAACACTACATACATTAATTTACAGCTGCTGCTAAACGAATTGCAACGAAGCCTTCCACTTGCAAAGCTCCTTCTCCAAAGAAAGAACAGCTTGGGTATGTCAAAAGAAACCTCGTTGAATCTGCAGAATTTGACATGGGCATGGAGGTGTCCGGGCAAATGCAAAACGATGCCTCTGAAGTCTCAGCCTTGTTGGTTTTGGGACTCACTGTATCGGTGACCATGTCGCATTCGATCTGTTGGTAAGACGCCATAGGAGCCTCATGCTGCCAACACCCTTAGTTGAGAACTACATGCTATCAGTGTGCTGTAGCAGTGCAGAAGTCGAAACCACATGGGCAAGCACCGCCTTACATTGACTTTGCCTTGTTCTGAACATGTGGCTATGCCAGGAAAACACTGGCCTAAAGTTTCATCAGTTAAAACTGCCACAAGTCAGAGATATTCGTTGGAATCATTGTCGGCATCATCCTCATCGTCACTGATGTAAGTTTGCAGGTAAGCTTCATCTCCTTCATCCTGCAACAGCACAAACTATCGATCACCTCTAGGTTTTTAAGAGTAATCACCCCGAGCAACTTATAAAAAAGCATCTGAGATATTGAGGCAATCGCATGGACACGTGCATATATACTAGCAAAGAGTGCTAGCAAGGATCGCTCTAGCTTGCAGGGACAGTTATCTAGTCGAGTATTTTGCTAAGGTGTCATGTATGCTTTACCTGTATATTATCATCATCTGAAAAAAATCTTCGTCAACCGTTTGAAGTAATCTGCATCCTGTTTATTCCCAGCAGCCCTCATCTGTACTGACGATGATAACAAATGTGTAGTGTGTCAGCAGGGAGAGTTAACATGATAGTTCAAGAAAATTCAGATCCAACGAAATCAGACATAAATTGTCTTACAAGTTGCGAGTTCAACTTCCAGATCTTGTGTCTCAGAACTGAGATATGATGATTTAATGCCTGAAAAATGTCCAGCCATCCGATATATAAAATGTAAATACAAATTATACAAATAGAGGAGATCAGAGTTTACGGTTAAGTTACCTCTCGCCTTTGGAGCTCAATAGACCGTGCCATTGCTCTCTCCTTGTCAATAGGTTCCGTGGCTTTAAAACTTCGGGCCTTTTATAGTTCTTACCACGGTAAAAATGATCGAATATCCTTTTGTTGTCTTGTCGAGTGCAATGAGCACGCCTCCACTCTCAGCTTCTAGAGAGATAGCAATATGTTTCACTTGTTCAAAGGTCTTCCCCTTCACAACAATTTTGACCAATTCTCGATGCTTCCAATGAAAGTGCATGTTTTGCACAGTTCCATCAAAAACTTCGCGTCTGCCTACAATATTTTAATACAATGAGGTAAATCACAGATGTTCACCCTATGCATTCCATATTGCAACTGTTAAAAAGTGATTGTACCAAGCATCAAAAAGGCCTTCATTTTCAGGCCAATCCTGCGAAATAAGAAACGCTCCTCGTCTGTAACAGTTTCCAGATCAGTTGGAAGCTCTGCTGGAGACAGATATTCCTGAACTTTGGCCAAAGCCATCTCTGCTTTTGCAACTTTTGTTTTGCCTGTAATTACATGAGAGTTGTTATTTAACTTATAATTATATCTCATATTATTATAAAGAGACATGATCGTATATTTCTAAACAGGAGAGAAAAGGTAACATTCTCTATGAAATGAACAATAAAAACACGAAAATATTGACTTTGTCTCTGCATGTATTTTGAAGAACATACCAAAATCAGTTTCCTCTTCATGTTCTTCAAAAGAGAGGTATGTTTTGCCAAAATTAAGCGATTATTCTCCTTTTTCCTCAGCTCGTCATTAAGCGAATCTCCCCATCGAGATGTGGCTTCTCTGGTTTCTGCAAGGGTGCCAGCAACTAGAGGATTCTTTAATGCACTGGAGATGGGAGTAATTGAGGCTGATGCTTTAAGCCGGGCCAGCTCTTCGTGGTCCTGCTGACTGATTGCTTGTTCTTGCTGTTCCACCAAGACCTGCCTTACTTTAGGCGTTACAAAGTCATTTCCCCTATAGAAAATAATATACTCCTTGTTCCTCGAAACAAGTACTCCTCCTGTCAATTTCTGCAAGTGTTTTGTTACACAGATTCAAGACACGTTCTCACAAAAAAATGACATGAGCAAGGACACAATTCATTTCAGAGACCAAACATACTTCAGAAGAAAGTCTGATTTATGACTTATAGAACCAATCCTAATGGGCAACGGGTAACATATTGCATTTTAAAAAGAAAGCAAAAGCAAAAATCTGCATATATAAGCAATCTCAAGTGATTTAAAGCATTCAGATAATGTGGCATAGTGATCTTTAAATATGTGTGCTTTACCTTGATTTCTTCTGCCATTCTATCGTTAGATGTGTTTGGCACTCCCCTCTTGATGGCAATCTTAACAATAGAACTTTTCTCCCATACTTTAACAATAGCAGTAGCTAAGCCCTGGTGTTCCCTGTTTCTGCCTGTCCACAACATGTAAATAAAAAGTGTGAAAAATAATTGAAGATTGAGTACAACTATACAACAAGCAAGCAACTCCGCTCCAGTACCTAGAGCAAAATGTGGAGTAGTTTGTCTTGCAAGTCTACGCAGAGCTGTCATTTCCTTATCTTTCAAACTAATTTTAGTCCTGTAAGGAAGTTGCCTAAATGGTGGCTTGTACCCAGGAACTAAACCGGGAAGCAAGTCAGCATCCACAGGGATGGGGTTTCGACCAGACCAATCCTTGTACCGTGGTCCCAACTGATCCAAGAAGCTATCAATATCAAACGTTTCCGTAGCTTCTTGAGGGGGTTTCAGAATAGATGTCGGTTGATTCACACCGTCTGCACTTGACTTTGCAAATTACGCCCAACAGAGCTGGGTACAGCACTAACGGCATCACCAGCTTTTTCAGATGAATCGACTTCCGCTGTTTTGGCATATGACTGCACACATCGAAGGTTGTAGTTCATTCCTCGGTATAAGACAATCGACCTCCCTGACCTCCATATCACAGTTCCTCCAGTCCTGTCCTGATTAACAAAAACAAGGCCAGCAAATGCCTATCAGATTCACTGAACTGAAAAAACCGTAGAAGAATAACACATGCTTTCGCTCAATCCGTGGCTGCAGTGATAAGGCAAGTCAAAGAGGTAAAAAGGCCATAGCAATAGGTACCTCTAGTAACTCATGAGTTCTCTTCATGTTCAGGCTCGGAGGGCCTTCGAACCTCAACTTGACCACCTCATCCACCCTCCATTTACTGTGGATGGTCTCCACAATGGTCTGAGTAACCCCTCCTGGACCAACCCTCATCCTCTCCTTCATCCTCAATGCAACATCTCTAAGCCTCCGCAGCTCGGGTTCTGGGATAGTCCTCTCTGCCAACTCGGCATTGCTATGCTTTCTTCGCCTGTCACCATCAATCACATTCCCCTCCTCCCTCTCCCATGGAAGGAGCACAGGACCCAACTTCTGGACAAAATCTTCCGCATCAGAACGCCCGATTGTGGCACTTGGGCCACTTTCCTCCATCGAATTCCTTAGTGTGTTGACGATTGAGCTGACACTGCTCCGCCTAGTACTCCTATCGAATCCAGCACCTTAGAAGCTTGGTTGAGTATAGAGTCCAGCTGCAAAGAAGAATTCGCTGTCGGCGTGGCAGAATCCTCATACAATTCCCCTTCCAAGTTCCCAGTTGTTGGCTCATCTTCCAGTTCCTCACCATTATCCACCCATTCTTCATCTTCATCTACAGAATCTAGCTCATCATCGAATACACCATCCCTGTCAACCTCTTCCTCTTCCTCTCCATCTTCATCCACCGAACCTAGCTCATCGTCGAACACAGCATTCCTGTCAACCTCTTCCTCTTCATCTTCTTCCACCGAACCTACAACATTCCTGTCAACATCTTCTCTTCATCCACCGAACCTAGCCCAGGACCTGAAACCAGCTGGTCGACGGCGGCGTGTCCTTGCCCGTGCATCCACGGCGCGGAGACCGGCCTGCTCCCGAGCAGATAGCTCGGCTGGGAAC
Source organism: Poa pratensis (assembly GCA_947311845.1). Classification (NCBI taxonomy): domain Eukaryota; kingdom Viridiplantae; phylum Streptophyta; class Magnoliopsida; order Poales; family Poaceae; genus Poa; species Poa pratensis. The sequence continues at coordinate 29,784,367 of CAMZMU010000074.1, forward strand.
GCGGCTCCTCGTCCCGGTACTGGGCCGCTTCGACCAAGGCCACACTGTCCTTGCCCTTGCCCGCTCCTCCGCCGCCTCGCGCACCAACAGGTCGTCCAGCACTGACATCACCACCGCCGTCGCCATCACCCGAGGGGTCGTAGTCGAAGTACTCCACGATGGACCGGAGCGTGGCGCTGCTGGGCTCTTGGTCCTGCACGCCCTCGTTCTCTCGGCGAGCCGGCTGCGGCTGCTGCCGCTGCCAGGGGAAGGAGGCGCGCTGGGAGGGCGCCCTGGCGGACCAGCGGCGGAGGGCCTGCTCCTCGAAGCTCGGCTTCAGGTTCCTCCTCTTTCTCCTGTTCTTCGCGCCACCGTCGTGCGCCGGCGGATTGTGCGGCGAGGAGGTCGACGGGGACGGCGCCGCGGCGGGAGGGGGAGGGGGAGGAGGAGGGGAGGAGACGCCGCTGATGATGCGGATGCCGCGCCGAGGCCGCGCTGCTCGGAGGGTGGAGGGGAACGGGGGTTTGGGGGTGAGGGCGGGGGCTGGGAGGAGCAGCGCCATTGGAGCAGAGCTTCGGGATGCCGGTGTGGGAGGGGCAGACACGGTTGGGGATGAAACGAAAGAGATATCGGGGGTTTATTACCTTGTGGGCCTTCGGCCCATGTAACTTTTGCTTTGCTGGATCTCCTTTCTGGGCCGGACCTGATTATTATGGATTTTTAATAAACACGGAAAAGAAAGGCAGCTACCGAAACCGACTCGGTTTCGAAATTCCCTCCGCGCCCATCGTCGACCCCATAAAAGTCCCAGCTCAACATCGCAAGACGCAACACAAATCAGACTTGCACCTCTGCCGATAACAATGACAATGAGTGATTCCAGGTCAATACTCGCCGCCTGCTTGAACCCACCCACTAGGCCACTATAACGGAGTTGGACGCCTCTGACGAAGCACTTCCCTCCTCGGTCCTCCTCGAGACAAGGGTGTACTTTGCCGACCGCAAGAACTCCACCACTGCTAAAACCCATACAGACAAAGGCCACGACATCCAGGTCTCAATCTGCTTCGCCGACCCGCCGGCCCTCTCCCACGTGTGCATCCACTGCCCAGGCGCCGACTTCGCCGACGAGCCACTGCAGTCCACGCGCGACGAGTTCGTTGATGAGTTATACATGTACCAGGCCATTCGGGGGAGCCCTAGCCTCTTCCGGATTCCGGGTCTTGGTTCTACTCTTGGCGATTCTATCATGGCAGATGATTTCGGCATATACTGTTGTGACGACGGGGAGTATATCCTGGCTGGGCTGACGTCCGGATATGAGCTCCGCTTGTACTCATCTGCGTTGAGAGCTTGGACTGTGAGATCTGCTTACTCGTGGACACTACAGAGTGCGGAGTGTACGCACAAGGTGATCAAGCTTGGAGGAAGCCTGCTGGGCTGGGTCGATCTCTGGAGGGGTATTCTGGTGTGTGACGTGCTCTCCCAGGATCCCCAGCTTGAGGTAGGGTTCATCCCGCTACCTCTGATTGGGAGCGGGTACCATCATATATGCCCATGGATCGTTCGGGACGTCACCTGCACCAATGGATCTCTCGAGCTCATCGAGATCGAGCATCTTTCGGTGCCGGTACCGGTACCGGTAATGGCTGACGAAAGCTGGGCGATGTGTGTTGATGAACCCTACTTTGTGACTCAGCTCGATGATTTGGAAAGGGGGCCATGCTGGTTTGTCGACTGGAAGGCCACCATATGGAATAGCATGATTCCTGATATCTTTTGGCGTTCAATGGGGAATGGCGTGCTTTCTGACAATTGTTGGCGCAAGGCTCGCGAGGTACACGGTAATGACATATTATCGGTCGAGGAGCTGGAGGACGGCACGGTTGGAGTCTCAACAATAACTGACATGTTACCATCTTTCCCCACCTTGAGCATCAATGGTGACCATGTTGTGCACATGAGCTCCTCCATGAGGTTGGATAACGACAAGACGCAGATGATCTCTGTGGACTTGAGTAATAGTACACTCAAGGCATTGGCACCGTGTCCTCGTGTTGAAACGGATGCCAACTGCCCCTACTTTCCATGTGAGTTGTCAAGTTACCTGAGGCTATGAGCAGCACTACGGTGATAACTCAGCTAAGGTTGGATTAGGCGCTGTTCAAAATCTGGTACTAGGAATAAAGCTGCGGTGCCTGTTTCCAAGAAGAAAATGGACCTTTGGGTGCCCGATCAAGCGTGTGGTTGGATGTTAGCAGAATGGTCTTTTTTAGTGCAACTAATTAATGGTTATGTCAGCAGGACTTCATGAGCTTCATGAGCAGCTTATGTATCTTTGTAATGATAATGATTATTTTTCAAGTCGCGACTCCCGGATCTTTCAAATTTGAAATAGGCAGGAGCGTCTCTTGAGCATCACTTTAAATTGTTATGTCAATTCTCACTCGAGGGCGTGAATGTCTCTTGTCCTCTTCTGCACCTAAGGGCATCTCCAGCCATGCCCCCCAAGAGCCCCCCAAGACCACTTTTTAGGTTAGCCTCGGATGCCTAAATAGCGCCGAAATTATTCCACTCGCCCCCCAACGCCCCCCAGGACGTCAAAATAGAGTCGGCGCACCCAGGCCAAACCCAGTCCGTTGGGTTCCACCTGGGGGAGCCGGCGCAAGATTCGGCGAATTGTGTCTCCCCTCACAAACTTTTGCTTGGGGTGGGGTGTGACTGGGAAGTTGCCCCCAATTTTGAGCCGGATGAAACATTTGCCCCCCCCCCCCCCCCCCCCCCCCAATACATCAACTTTTTAGGTTCGGTTGTGCTCTTAGGGGCGCCAACGAGTGGAGATGCCCTTATGGGTCTTACGGGTCTACTACGCTTGTGAGAATCTTGAAGCAATACGTCTTCTTTGGAGCTCGTCATTAGAATAAAAATTGTTTTTGGTCTTCTTCAGAGGGGTCGACTATTTTGCATGAGCTTGAGAGGGAGTGCCTACGATGACTCGTTTTCAGCATGGTGTGTGTAGTTTGGTAGGTTGTGTGTGCCCCCAATTTTCCGTAATGATCGAGGAGGGGTGTATGTATCAGTTTAAGGCCGGTTTTCACCTAATTAACAATCAATTGTCAGGCTCCAAGAGAACAAAAGCGGTGTCGCTTTTTTCTCATGTATGTAAAATTATTGTATACCTTGTTTGTGTAAGCCTGTAATCTGTATAAAACCAGTTTTATTGAGATTCTCACTCGCTATTTTTATTCTGCATTGGAGTATATGCATTCGTGGAGTTTTTCAGAAGCAAAGGGCCCACAGACAGATTTCACGAAGTAAATACAATTTGTAGAGTCCAGAGCACAGAATAGAAGGTTCTAAGACCAAATATAATAAGATAAAGTAAGCGAACTATAAGATTCTAAATATTATACACTGAATTTGAGAAATGGAAGAGCGGCAAAAAATGACGCTGGTCGTAAATTAAGAGTCAGTTGCAACCATGGGGAAAAAATAGCATGCTACCAGCGCGAATAGCACTTCCATTTCTCAATAAACCGATTTATGTATGGGCAATTGGGCAGTTATGCAAATTTTTGGCTTTCTTGGCATGATGAACGCTCGCGTGGTGTTCGACGAAATGCTCGGCTAATCATGATGATCGTATTGTCGACAGCGGCCAGAAGTCTTTCAGCTCGGTGGCGAAGCTGGAGACGTCCTTCCGCCGCCCATTGCAACCACCCCGGCAGCGTAGATTGCAGCATCGATCATCGACCTCAAGCACCTGATCGCTGTGGCGCTGTGCTTCGTGTGCTAGGAGAGGTACGCCACTGCGAAGAGCACTTGCCGCAAGCGTACGTCTCAGAGAAAGATCATCTTGGTCAAGTTCTCGCCCTTCTCCAGGGGCTAGTAAAACCGTGTGTAGGAACTTTGTTTTCCGTGTTCTTTTCGTGATCGGTTTGGACAGAGTGTTGTGTCCTTGCGTATTAGGGGCAATTCCCGTGAAGTTTAATTCAAACACAACGAATATCTTGGCATGCTGGCTAGCTTGATATGCCCAGATCTTGCAAGTTTCACTTTCTTACCTTGGTAACCAGATATTAACCATCAAATTATCTAGAAAAATATGATTTAGGAAACAAAAAATACTATGAAGAAATTAGTTTTCACTATAAGATACTTAGTCATAATCCACTGCAAGAACAAAATAGACACTCAAACAGCTGTAATATTGGCCTGAACTTGCAAAGGTATCCACTGCAGGAACATTATAGACACTCAAGCAGCTGTAATATTGGCCTGAACTTGCAAAGGTCCACTATGCCATGGTCCTATAACTGGGCAAAATTATGTGAAACCTCTCTAGCAAGTTCACATGAAAATTTACAGCTTTTGACCCACAATGGTCACTTCAAGACAAAAAAAAGGTATGAAGATTTGAACCCGCATCTTCCGTCGCCAGCTTGCTACAGCCTTCTGATCCACAATTGAGCAAAATGATGCGGGCAGCCCTTATGCAGAAGCATTTCACAGCAATTTATCATGAAGTCTGTCCCAGGCATCGCAAGAGTGGATCCATACAGCTCTGAAGAATTGTGTCTATCATCTAATCTACTAGTTTGGTGCAAAACCTAACCTAAACAAAAATTCAGTGTTGAAGCTCCAACAAGCTAATCATTGCACATACGTACCCTTCAGATTCATACGAAGATTTGGTCAGGAGAATGTGCAAGGCCAAAATGCTTGATTCTGCAAAATTCATCACAAAAAACACCAATAGTCAAACCTCATGTTATCCACAATACAGTTTCCTGTCGACAAAAGAGAAGAACAGTGAAAACATACCTGGGCACTTTAAATTATCTTTTCAAGTCTCCCTTACAGATAAAAAGGGTGAGCTACTCTAGCTCAGATGCTTTTCAAAATGCAGTAACGAATAAGAGTTCGAGCGGAACAGAAAATAAACACTACATATCATCAGCGACTGCAAGGTGACCAGAAGACTGAAACGAATGAGCACTGCCATGATAGGGGACCGCTTTCCACTGAATATGAACATTGCCATCCCCAGTCACCAACAACTTAGTACAGCCTGTGACAGCACTCAGACGAACCACACAAGCACTCTTTTATCTTTTCCTCGCCGTTCTTGTCACGGACTTGACCTATTGTATAATTGTAGTGGTAAGTCAGTTCTTGCAGCGGAGGAATGTTCTCCGCTGCGAAAAACATAATGTGTGGCATCCTCTTGTCATCATGGTCCCAGAGCACATTTTGTGCATACAGGTTTGGGGAACAGCTATGGTTGATGAACCTTCCAACGTTACCAAATTTTGCAGCATCTATTGTGAAGCCGACAGTTTCCTCCATTGTCTCAGGTGTAGAAGATTCCAAACCTGGAATCATTGATGGAAGACCCTTCCAAAGTTCTTCATCGTCATAGTTATGACCAATATCAAACAGGTACTCATCATTCTCTGTCTTTTCGGCATCCGTATCTTGCAATAGCTCACCTCCATACTCACATATGAAACTGCCTGAAGAGATAGAGCTGAGAGACCTTACACCCCAGCCTGTCTCTCCTGTCTTGAATATTTCCAGCGGAATTTTCACACCATGCTGGCTCACCCTATTGTGGCATGTTGGAGGGCACCTGCATGTAATTACCAGCATTTGGTTAGCTCAATAATTACAAAAGAACTTTGCGATTTCATTATAACCAAGTTGTCCAATGTAAAAGATCATTTTTCTGTGAAACCAACTTCTTGTATTTCAATGACATCTGGAAGTGAACCTACACGTTAGACTGAGTATAAGATATGAAGAATGCATAGAAGTTTTGGTGGCATTAAAAAACCTTTCCAACTTCTACAAATTTAATTTGGCGATCTGAAAAACAAAAACTAAAATCAAATGGTTATTCTCATCTAGTTAGGTTATGTTAACTTAAGAAAATCAACATCCTACCTGCATGATGGACCACACTCATATATGAGAGGCTTTGCATGAACAATTGCACCATTGAAATTGAACGGGATTTCACCTCCATTCTTCAGTGCACAAGCACATTTCTTAGAGTCTGAGCAGCCATTAGTGCAGTCACAACCTTCCGGAGGTTCTTTTGCATACGAAGGTGGATATATGATTTTGGTGGTATACTTAAATGGTGCTGGCTGCATGCCATCAATTGTGTTGACGACACATATGGGAATCCTCTCTTTTCCTTGAGATATATCAGGACAACAAAGACCTGCCCGAACTTTCGACTTCCTTGTCTCCCTGACTATGTGCAGAGCTAATTCAGTTTGACCCGCAATCCTTTTCAACTTGTACTTGAAGACCATTGAGCCCTTTTCTCCTTCTTGCCAACAGTCCACCACCACATACAGCCCATCATAGGTGTATGTTGATACTTGCTTGGGTTTAGATTGCCCGGCTTCACCTTTACTTTGACCTTTGAACCCATGAGTCACTCGGACCGGCGTCTTAGTTTCGATGCAATTCTTCAAGGCAAGATTACCACGCTTCAGTTCTTGATCTTCCGCCTCCTTCTTGCCACTGGCCTTACCTCCCGAGCCCGTATATATTAACTCGTCGGAGCTAGACAATTCGTCGGGATACCCACCGGAAGCGACAATGCTTATTGCAACGAGGACACCATTCACCTTGGCAGTGTCAATACCTCCTTGGTACGGACGATGTAGTCCAACCATCGACAACTCAACTCGAAAGTTAAACTCATCGCCAACATGAACACCGGGAACATTTCCCACAATAGGCCCGGGCTTAGTGTATCCTTCATAGCTCTTTTGACAATGTTGATGGCCTCAATGTCAATTCTTCCAACATTTCGTTTTCCTTGTTCCTCGGCTTGCATAAGCTTACGACATATCCCCTGGAACACTTTAACCAACTTCTTAACTTTGCTTCGGTCATCAACGCTTTGGTCGCCAGAAGGAGCACAAGGAGGGAGGGTGACACACAATTCTTCCTTTCTTTCAACCATAACTAATGCCGTAGAGGCATCGGCATCTTCCGAGCAAGAAAGTTCTTGGTCCTCGATTGTCTCGTTGAGAGTGGATGTGGAAGGGGTTGGTTTGTGGGGCAATTCTTTACTTGGAGTAGCATCCTTCTTCTTATTAATCCTACGAGGAAGACTCTTGCTCCTAGGAGGAAGAGAACTAGAAGCACTAGTAATAGGCTTCCTTCCTTTTGCCCATGGGCATTGGTTTGCAGCCATCAATGCTTGTAAAATTAGCTTGTCGGTAACAATGTTCAAATCCTCATTTTCTTCATTTTGATCAGTCACATCATTATTTTCACACTTTGGTTCCTTAGATTGCCTATTCAAAGAGCCCTTGCCTATGTCATCACTCTTCAACTTGGCAATCACACCTTGCTTCATGTCACTATTTGAGTGCATGTTGCCTCTTTGAGTGTCCAAAGTCTTGTTTCTCGGCGTACCATCTCCAGAGACCTCTATCTCATCTGGCAATGTGTCATTCATCATGATACTGTTTGGCCGCTTGCCCTTTGTCTTTGCATCAACATGACATCTCCCATTACTCTTAGTACTACCTTCCCGCAAACTTCCTTCACCTTTGCGTACATGCTTCCTTTCATAATATGACCTCTTCTCATTCATATTTTCAATGAAACCATGTCTAGGTGAAGGTTTTGCAACAGCATTCGGTGGGCAGCCACTATCGTCATCATGTCGGCTGCCTGCAAAATGACTTGGAACAAGACCATGGCCGACATGAGATTCTTGGATATTACCGTGTGCCTTTTTAGTTCCTTCAACCACTGCTCTGTTGCCTTCCGCAACCTTATTAGAAGCATCTGGATTAACACTGGAGAAGCACCATGATCTGAAGCTGGAACTGTGTGCAAGGTATCTGCTACAGAGGCAGCCCCGGTAGCAAAGCTGATGGGCTTGACATCCAGTACTAACCCTTCCTCCCCTCTGCTGCCAGTTCCAGTGACAGCAGAACTCCCACAGCCAGGTGGAAATTTGCGTCTGGCTGAGACGGCCCTCCTCTTGGGAGGCGGATTCACGACAGATGTCAACCACCTCTTCTTTCTGACTGCAGCATGCCCATCGTCCTCCCTCTCCAATTCACCATCATGCACTCTGCTTTCCCTCACACCACCACCCACATTGCCATTCAGATCCTCCTCCCTAACCAGATGACCACTCCCCATGCCACCCTTACTCTCCATCGGCGACGACTCAGTCCCATGCCCCCCAATCTCGACAAAACCATTGACAGCAGCAACAGCAAAATTGTGCGGGGCAGTAAACGCCAGCGGCATCACGTCAATTGCCATGTTCTCTGCCATTTCATCAGATGAGCGTGCATCGCCATCGTCCGGCAAGTGTTCCTCTCCACCGTCCTTCATCTCCTTCTCCACCCTCTCCGTCTCTGGCACAGGCAGGGCTTGCAGGAGGCTGCCATTGCACGCCGCAGAAGAAACAGCACTGGTGGCGATGTCCACTCTTCCACCATCCTTCTTCTCTTCCACCAACCCCTCAGTCTCTGGCTGGGACGGAGCGGGCTGGGGGTCGCCGTTGCACGCCGCCGAAGAAACAGCCACAGTGGCGATGTCCGCCCCTCCACCATCCTCTAACAGCCCCACAGTCTCTGCCTGAGGCGGAGCGGGCGGGAGGTCGCCGTTGCACGCCAGGGAGGACACCACAGCGTGGCCGGCCGCCTCCTCCACTCTGCCCTCGATGACGCCCGCGGCGGCGCCCTTCTCACCGCCGCCGGCCTCGGAGGCAGGCGCGGCAGGGGGGAAGCGGCCGCAGCCGGGCGGCCAGGAGCGCCTGGCGGAGACCTTCCTCGGCCTCACCCCACGGGCCGCCAGCCGCGCCCCAATCGGAGTCCGCGCCGGCGGCTCCACACCCACCATCCGGAGACTAGCCCTACAAATCCAGATCAGAAAAAAGGCACTTTAATCGAGCGCCAACAGAGAAGAAAAGAACCCAACCCTAAAACTCCGATCCCGCCGACGGTCCGGTCCGGCGAGCCGCCGTACAATGAGGGGACGGGGCACTGACCTTGTAACAGCCGTCAGGCGGGCCGCGCGGCGGTGTCGGCGGTTGGGGATGTCGACGGAGAGCGACGGGGGACAGGTTGAGGTGGCGGGGCGGAGGGAGGTGGAGGAGGTCCCCGGATTCCGGCGAACTGGGGCTAGCCCGACGGATGGTCTGTTCTGGAAGGGCAAGTTCCTAAATCCTACTCCCTCCGTTCCAAATTACTTTGACTCGGGTTTATCCAAATATAGATGTATCTAGACACTAAATAAATATAGATACATCCGTATTTAGACAAACTCAAGTCAACTAATTTGGAACAGAGGGAGTAGAATTGGGGGCCACCAGATGATTTGATGGGCATATCTATGTTTGGAAGTGATATTTATAACGGGTAATTGTACGTAGTTATGACTTTCTAAGCAATTAAATGTGCCAAGATTTTATCTCTAATTATTTTTAAATGAGAAGATATGGTAGTTTTAAAGATGACCTAACCGACCTGGCCTCTACATTGATCCAGATGGATACAGATCGCATCAAATTTAAAATCTTCCCAAACACGAACTTTGGCTCTTGGTTGTTTCCTTGTTGGGATATTTGATTTTGCAAACTTTATCTCTTCTGAAACAATGGTTCCGAGGTCAATTGTGACAAAATCTGCCTTTCTTTTTTTTGCACAAGGAAAAACTTTATATATTTAGCTAGATATTATTCTCCAAGATCATAACCATAAAATTGTAATCCTTTTGTTCCTAAATATAAGACGTTTTGGTAGCTCAGGTAGTTCAGATTGAACTACCAAAACATCTTACATTCAGAGGTAGTAATATCATAATTTTCTCATGAAGATAGCTATTTTTATACCGAAAGTCACATTATCGTGCCAACAATGTCGTGGTGGTATCACGGCAGATGCCATGGGATGGCTTGAGTTGGGGCCGATAGACGCTGGTGAAACCGGAGAGGGATAGCGCGCTAAGGAGCGCACACAAAAAACACAAAGCACACCACAATCTACCCAGGTTCAGGGCCCTCGTGAGGAGGTAAGACCCCTACTCCTGCCTGTCTCTCTCAGTATATCAGGATATCAAGAATCCAAAGGTGCTCCTCGAGCTGTATGTTCTCAGCTATGGTGATGTGCTCAAGGAAGAAGAAGATAACTATGGGGAGGGGGAAGAGCCCTATTTATAGGCTAGCCCGAGTAACGGTCTGGTCTCCGTACCAGCACTGTAGCCATGCGCGCCTGCGTCATCTGTATGGTCATGATTGTGTCCTCTGCCACGGACAGGACGTGGTCTGCCCATGCCTTGTACTCTGGTCCCACGTACACCTGTGGTCAGCGGTTAGGTGAGACCGGTCACCTCGTACCCGCACCATACCTCCTGCCATGCTCCCGTGTCAGGCGGGATGTGACAGTTGCATTGACTCCCAACCGGCATAAGGTGCCTCTTCTCTTTAATCCGGCATGGATATGTTGGATTCCCCTTCCTGAGTTATTCTCCCCTGCACGTAAGAGAAGACACGAAGATACCGACATAAATATGTCGGTCAGTATATGTCGGTTTGCACCGGCACCATATCTCGGCCCCTTCTGGGCCTGGTTATGTCGGTTTTACTGTACCTCGGTCCACTCTTGGACGTAGTTTATACCATACCTTGACCCTACCCCGGAGTAGCCCCCCGACAAACAACTAGACCTACTACATGTGTTCTTTTCTACCATAAGTCTCCACGTGTAGCGGAAGCGGAAGGGGGTGGCACGGCCACCACAGGAGCGCGTTCACCGCAAAGTGACACAGCCAGGTCGGTCTCCGCGTGTAGTACGGTGCAAGTCACCACAGGCTACGAGGCGACGTCAACCTGGGGGGCGCGACACCATGGTCGGAGTTTCCATGGTGGTGGGCGGCCGACAAAGAGACGAGGCACATATCCGAGAGGGGGCGAGGGTACGGGGTGGAACCGAACCGAGGATCGGCCGTGCTCGGGCTGCGGGGCTGGGCGGAGCGAAGGATCGATTGAAGGAGATCGAACTGGCGGTGCTCAGCTTTGGACGAGGACAACTGGAGAGAAGGAGAGACATTAGGGAAACTTTAGTTTCCCATTAGTATTTTACTCAGAATTCACCTTCACCTACGGACTACGGTGCACTCCTCACGACTTTTCTATCCCTTAAGGAGGCCAACAAGCTCTAGGTGAACAGCTTGGCTCTTGGTAAAACGGTAATTTCTAGTAGTGCAAACTAGACCGCCACCTTCCCCTCCAATATTTTTTTTGTTGAAAAAAAACTTAACTAGGCAAAACATGTCTTGGCTCTAGGTTTTCCCACGATCACATGACTTGCGGATATTTTCACAAAATCACGGGTTATTGTCTAGTTTTTTTTACAACAAGAATCACTATTAGAGAATGCTTCGGAAGAAAAGTGAAAATTGACGCTTCGTCCACCTATCAACAACTCTTGTGAGTCACACTCGTTGGTTGCTTGCTAAGGGCATCTCCACTCGTTGTGCCCCCCAGGCGAAAAAGGTGCTATTTTGGGCCACCTGGGGGCAACGGCGCCATTCTGGGTCCCGGGGCTATTCGCAGCCGTGTCCGAACCGAGGACTTGGGCCAAAGAATTCAAAAATCAATTTGGACGAAAAGTAGATATTTAGGTAAATTTCATAGAACTTCAAGCTATTATGCTGATTACAAATAGTTAAAAAAACATTAAAAAAAGATCTCCAGGCCCAAGCGGCCCTGAGGAGGAGGAAGAGCTGGGCCCCATCCTCCTCGGCAGCCACGAGGACGCGCCGCGGCGGCGCGAGACCGTGGGACCCCGCGGCGGCATGGTCAGGCGGGGTTGTCACCACTGACGATGTAGTCTAGGACGTAATGTCCTGTCGCGCTCCACCAATGCTGGTGGCCGACACAGTTCCACGCCCCTCGACGGCGCCGTTGTCGTTGGTGGCGGCGAGCTCCTGCTCGTGGTGCCGCTGGAAATATTGCGTCCAAAACGCGTCGTTGGCGGGGTACCAGCACGGGTCCGCCGCCTGGTCCTCCGTGAGGCCGTCGAGGACCTCCTGGATCCCGGTGCCGCGTTCTGCCTCTGTCGTCGGTGGTGGCGGGACAGGGACTCCGCCGGCGTTGAGGCGCCAATCGCGGGGGACGCGCATGTCCGGCGGCGCGGGGTAGCCCGCGTCGTAAAGCATGTGCGCCTCCCAGTCGTGGAGGGATCGCCAGCCGAAGCCGTTGGCCGCCACGTCGTCGCCGGGTACCTCTCGGCCATGATTTTGCTTGAGGCGAGGACTAGAGCTCTCTGCGGCGTGGGTAGGCGAGGCGAGAGCAAGACGACGAGAGCGAGTGAGAGAAGTGGTTGTGCACGGCGAGGATGCGGGGTCTTTATAGCGGCGTTGGAAGCCAGACGGCGGGGGCCGGTGGCGTGCCTGATACGTCTCCAACGTATCTATAATTTCTGATGTTCCATGCTTATATTATGCCAATTGCTACATGTTTTATATACACTTTATATCATTTTTATGCATTTTCTGGGACTAACCTATTAACAAGATGCCACAGTGCCAGTTCCTGTTTTATGCTATTTTTGGTTTCAGAAAAGTTGTTCTAGAAATATTCTCGGAATTGGACGAAACAAAAAGCCAAGTCCCTATTTTTCTAACACGTACACGAAGACCGAAGGAGAGACGAAGGAGGGCCGTGGGTTACCCTCACCACGTGGCGGCGCGGCCCCACTGAAAGTTCATCTTCCCTAGATGATGTTTTGGTGTTAGTGATAACACAATTATGTATCTAACGATGTTTTTTGAGCTTCCATGAATTTCTGATATAAGCGTCATCGAATAGAGCTTGCAATTTGCTCTTAGCAGTTTTTGCTCCAGGCAGCGGTAGTACCGCCAGGAGGGCCGGTAGTACCGCTGCGCAGGGTTTCCTCGCAAGATCAGCCAGCTACCGCTGGCGGTACCGCTGGAGGTACCGCCGTTTTTCAGCTTCTGTTTTCATCAGCGGTAGCTCCAGCGGTACTGCAGCGGTAGTACCGCTGGGCAGCGGCAGTACCGCCATCCCCAGCGGTGGTACCGCTGGCCAGCGGCAGTACCGCCCGAGGTACCGCCGTTTTGCTCCTTCTGTTTCATCGGGCGGTAGCTGCAGCGGTACCGCGGCGGCAGTACCGCTGGGCAGCGGTGGTACCGCTGCCTCCAGCGGTAGTACCGCTTTGAAGACAGGCGCGGGCTCCAGAATTTCGAGCCGTTTGAATTGAAGACGAAGAAGGGCAGCGGTACTACCGCTGCCCCCAGCGGTAGTACCGCCGCGGGAATTCTGGCTGTGCAACGGCCACTTTTGGAGGAGCTATTTAAAGGGGTCTTCTTCCCCACTTGAAGACTAAGTTTTCCTATGCTCTCTCTCCTCCATTGATGAAAGCTTCAACCTACTAAGATCTCCCACTCCAACCACCCAAACCTCTTGATACTTTGTGGAGTGAAGGAGGAGGTCTAGATCTACATCTCCACCGAAGGAATTTCAAATCCCCCACACGGATAGTGTGGAACTTGCATCTTGGGTTGCTTGTAACTCGAGGTGCCTTTGTGAGTCTCGGAGGAAGTCCGAGGCATTGTTGGGAGGCTTCAACTCATTGTGGAGTTCCCCGACCTTTGTGTACCGGCTTGGTCAACGCCATCAAGGTGACCTCATAGTGAATGAGCCAAACCCCCACGGGTGAAGCTCACGGAGAATAGAGTGAGCACATCCGTGCTATTGGAGCGCCTAGGTGGCTCCACACTCCTCCAACGTAGACGTACTTCCCTTGGGAAGGAACTACGGGAAACATCTCCGTGTCTCCACTTTGCGGTTACCTCTATCCTTTACTTGTTGCTTCCGCTACTTTGTTTACCTTGCTTGTATCACATAGGTTGCTATCACCTAGTGCACATCTAGTCAACCTTGTTATACTTTGCTCAAGCCTTAATTAATCGAAAAAGAATTAAAATTTGGTAGTCGCCTAATCACCCCCCCTCTAGTCGACATATCGATCTTTCAATTGGTATCAGAGCCTCGTCTCTTATCTAAGGCTTCACCGCCTAAGAGAATATGTCGGACGTCGTGGACCCTCTCGCATCGGTTACTAATGAACGCTTTGGTGAGGTTGTTAGTGAACTCAAGAGTGAGATATCGAATCTCAATACCGAGATCACTACCAACCTCAACATAAGCATGAAGGAATCGATGCGAGAAATGTTCAAGGAGTTCCTAGGGAAACCGGATCCTCCTAAGGTTGATTTACCCTCCTTGGAAAATGTCCCGGGAAGTTAGATACTCTTCCTTCTACGGGTATTGTCAATGCGGACGGAAAGGCGCAAGCCAATCCCGAAACAAAGAACTCCGAGGATGGTAACTCAACCCCAAGGAAGCCGCCGGGGGTGTATGCTAATGTTCCACCGGAACAAGTGTATAACACAATCCACCAACACGTCTCTCCGCCACACATCGCCAATATGGGCGCACCTCCTAAGCTTGATCCAAAAGACTTTCCTAATTGGCAATTCTCTATGCGTTCACACATGTCTAGTTGTTGTGTTTTCTTGATTGACATTTTAGAGCAAGGCTTCCATCCTCAAGACCCACACAACATGACTCCAACGGAGAAGGCCAATCATCAACTCAACGCCACCGCCATGCACATGATACAAACGGCCGCAAGCCCAACTTATCGCACGCATATCCGTATGTGCACGACGGCAAAGCAATGTTGGGAGAATCTTCATAACTTGTTCTTGGGGAACAAAAGCATTCAACTTTCCAAGTATGAAGCGGTTCAAGATGAAGCCGATGAGTTTGTGATGAATGAAGATGAGACCCCCGAAGATCTCTATCGAAGACTCTCCGCTCTTGCCATCACCTTGAATGATTTCGGTTTTGAGAAGATTAGTGATAATTGGATCAAGCGCAAATTTCTCAAGGCCATCACTCCCTCAAATCAAGGCTTAGCTCAAACCATTCGATCAAGACCGGACTTCTCAACACTTGACTCCAACACCGTGCTCAACGAGTTTGTATCCATTGGGATGGTTGTCAAGAGCTCTATTCATGCTCAAGCTCGGCAAAGGGGACTTGCGGGACAATCTCCAAATGTCGCTTTGAAGTCCACCACCATCACTAGTGAAGAAGAGTTTGAACATGGAGGTGAAGAGGAGGATACGGAGGACGTCAAGAAAGACTATTGTGAGCACATGGCTCTTGCTTCAAGAGCCTATTGGGGCAACCGTTCCAAGAGATCTTCAAGACCTTTTGCTAAGAAGAACTTCGTTGCAAGACCAAGAGGAGACCGTCCAAAGACTTGCTATAATTGTAGTAATCTCAATCACTACATTGCCGATTGTCCTTGGGAGAATCGAGAGGACCACAATGGCAAGCTTGTGAGAAAAGACAAGTCCAAGGGCAACGGCAACAAGAACTACGTGAAGAAGAGGGTTACCAATGCCTTGTGTGTTCAAGATAGAAAAGTTTTGGAAGAATACATGTCCGGTGATGAAGATGAAGATGAAGTTGTAGCTACCGCTCGCATTGCCATAGCTACACCTTCCTCTACACCGTCATCCCTATTTGAATCCCCCAATGAAAATGAGTCCATTCCCTACACATGTCTCATGGCAAAAGCCACCTCGGTAACTCCTTCTCCTAAACCTATTGCCTCTACACCTCCTTCCTTATTGGATTGTGTAGAGAATGTTGTGAAGGAGCCCCAAAGTCCAAATGAGGTGGACGTGTGGCTAGCAATCTTAAAGGAGAAGACAAAGTGAATGTTGATGCTCTTTTGGAGCAACTTGAGGAAACTAACTCTCTTGTAGATCAAAAGGAGGAGATCATTTCGGGCATGGCAAACCGTGAGGTTGACTATGCTAATGAGATAGCGGATTTCGCTATTGCTCTTGAAAAGGAGCAAACTCGTAGAAGGTCCCTTGAGGAGGCCCTATCTAATTCCGAGGAATCCTATGCTATTGACATGTCTAGAGTTAAAAAGGATCATGAACATGCTCTTGCTACTTCTAAAGTCTATAAGAATGAGAAGCTTGAGCTAGGCATTGAACATGCTAGACTTGAGAAGGAAAACAAGAGACTTGATGAGGAACTCAAAACCCTCAAAGAGTCTTTTGCCAAACTTGAGAAGTCTCATGATCAATTCCTAGGTCAACAAGTGAAAGAAGTTATTGCTTCCACATCAAATGAAATTATTGCTAAATCTATTATTTGTTGTGAGCATGCTAACCTTGTTGAAGAGAATGCTAAGTTGAAATCTCAACTTGAGAAGGGCATTATGGCTTGTGCCCAAGGAGAAAAGAACCTCAATGACCTTTTGAGCAATCAAAAGGATCAAATTGGAAAAGAAGGACTTGGTTTCTCTACCAAGTCAAAGAAGAAGAACAAGAAGAAGAAGAAGTCTTCTCCCTCTTCAAAAGCTATTATCTTTGTGAAGGAGGGGGAGTTGGCTAAAGAGAAGGAGACCAACACCATTGTGGGTGGTGAGGTCACAAGGGACCTTCCTACCCATAATGACTTTGCCGGCAAATATAACCCATCTTATGTTCTTATGAAATCTAGAGATGGTCATGTTTATGCTAAATATGTTGGTCTTCTTATGGTGATGATTATCATTGGGCTATTTGGGTTCCTAAGACCCTTGTGACTAACAAGAAAGGACCCATCGAAAAATGGGTACCTAAATCAAAGACTTGATTCCTTGTAGGGTGTGGCGTCCGGTGCGGGTCGATGGACGGTGGATAGTGGCGCATCCCAACACATGACCGGACGCATTGACTTGGTGGATGATATTGAACCTCCTCTACCTCAATATTCACGAGTCAAAATTGGTGACAACCGCGAGCTTAAGGTATTGGGACGAGGCAAGGTCGTTGTTGCTAGAGAAGTCTCTATCAAGAATGTACTTGTCGTTGAGTCCCTTGGTTACAACTTACTCTCCGTCTATCAACTTACTAAAAGTGGTTATGGGTGTTATTTTGATGACGAGAGTGTGATCATCACCGTGAAGGGATCTCTTAAAGTAGTCTTTGTTGGACATGTCGAGTACGGCATGTATGTGCTTGATTTCTCGAAAGAGAGCATGTCGGCCGCGACTTGTCTAATGGCTAAAGTTGATGTGGGTTGGCTTTGGCACCGCCGACTAGCCCACACCAATATGAGAACACTCCATGATCTTCAAAGTGGTAATCACATTCTTGGACTAACCGATATTAAGTTTTCCAAAGATCGTGTGTGTAGATCATGCGTTCTAGGAAAGCAACATGGAGAAGCCCATCCACCAAAGACGAAGATTACCACCGACAAGATTCTTGAGCTCATTCATTTGGACCTTTTGGTCCATTATCTTATGATAGTCTTGGTGGGAAGAAGTATTGCTTGGTGATTGTTGATGACTATTCAAGATACACATGGGTCTATTTCTTCAAGAAGAAGAGTGAGACTCAACAAAGAGTCATTGACTTCATCAACATGGCTCAACGTCAATATCAAGAGAAGATCATGACAATTCGAAGTGATAATGGGTCCGAATTCAAGAACTACACCGTGGAGGGGTTTCTTAGTGAAGAGGGTATTGCTCATCAATATTCCACTCCATACACCCCTCAACAAAATGGTGTTGCGGAGAGGAAGAACCGGACTCTTATGGATGCGGCTAGGACCATGATTGCGGAGTATGCTTCTCCGTTAACTTTTGGGCCGAAGCCATCTCCACCGCTTGTCATGCAACAAATCGGTTATTTCTCCGCAAGCTATTGAACAAGACCCCATATGAGATTCTTCTTGGGAAGAAACCGGATCTTTCTTATTTTCGTGTCTTTGGATGCAAGTGCTTCATTCGCAAGAAAGGTAACCGGTTATCTAAGTTTGAACTAGATCTATAGAGGGTATCTTTGTTGGTTACTCCACAAACTCTCACGGCTATAGAGTCTACAACAAGACCACCGGTCAAGTTGAAGAATCTAGTGACGTGAAGTTTGATGAGGATAATGGCTCCCAAGTGGGGCAAGTTGATCCTAATGTTGTAGGTGATGTACCTATGGAGCTCGCTCTAAGAAGGATGGCAATTGGGGACATTCGTCCCATTGAAGAGGATCCTCCTCAAGTTCAAGATCCTCCTCGAGCTCCTCCTCAAGTCATACCATCACCAACTCAAGATCCTCCCCGTAACCAAGAACAAACTCCGAGCCCTCAAACAAGTGAGCAAGGTCAAGAACAAGATCAACCTAGTGGTTCCTCTCCACAACTTGATGTTCAAGACCAAGCTCTAGATGGTGCACACGACAATGATCAAGAACAAGATCAAGGTGGTCCTCATCAAGATCAAGCTCAAGATCAAAACAATGCACATGACTCCGATGATGAAGGAAATGATCAAGTCATCTCTCAAGAAACTTCGGAGGAGACCAAGAAGAGAAGAGAATTGCGAAGAGAGCAAAAATTAACTCGCTTAGAGCATACATTGGACAAAGTTCTTGGAGGTGTCCAAAGCAAGGTCGTCACAAGAAAACAATTGGCAAGCTTTAGCACCAACCATGCTTTTGTGTCCTTCATCGAGCCCAAGAAGGTGTATGAAGCTCTTGAAGATCATGATTGGATTGATGCCATGCATGAAGAACTCAATAACTTCAAGCGCAACAAGGTGTGGAAGTTGGTGCCAAGGCCAAATGGGTGCAAGAACGTCATCGGCACCAAATGGGTCTTCAAGAACAAGCAAGATTCGAACGGCATTGTCATTCGAAACAAGGCAAGATTGGTGGCACAAGGCTACTCTCAAGTCGAAGGTGTTGACTTCGGTGAAACCTATGCCCCCGTTGCTCGTCTTGAATCTATTCGCATCTTGCTTGCATATGCATCTCATCATAACTTTAAATTGCAACAAATGGATGTTAAAAGTGCTTTCCTTAATGGTCCTATTAATGAGTTGGTATATGTTAAGCAACCTCCCGGGTTTGAGGATCCCAACCATCCGGACCATGTTTACAAGCTCGACAAGGCACTCTATGGCCTTAAACAAGCCCCACGTGCGTGGTATGAGCACCTTCGAGAGTTTCTTGTAGACCGTGGATTCCAAGTTGGTGTTATTGACCCCACCCTCTTTACCAAGAAGGTGGGTGGCAATCTTTTCATATGCCAACTCTATGTAGATGACATCATTTTTGGTTCTACTAACAATGCTTTCAATGATGAGTTTGCAAAGCTAATGACAAGCAAATTTGAGATGTCCATGATGGGGGAGTTGAAGTACTTCCTAGGATTTGAAGTGAAGCAATATAGGGAAGGTACCTTCATCAATCAAGCCAAATATACCCAAGACATGCTCAAGAGGTTCACGATGACGGAGCTCAAACCTTACAAGACACCCATGTCCACCTCCGTCGACCTCCACACCGACACCGAGGGTAACGATGTCGATCAAAAACTCTATCGCTCTATGATTGGCTCTTTGCTTTATCTTTGTGCATCTAGACCGGATATTATGTTTAGTGTGGGTAAGTGTGCAAGGTATCAAGCGGCTCCCAAAGAGAGCCACTTAGTGGCGGTTAAGCGCATCTTTCGATATTTGCTTCATACCCCAAACTTTGGTCTTTGGTATCCCAAGGGTTCAAGCTTTCATCTCATGGGTTACTCGGATGCGGATTATGCCGGAGAGAAGAAGGATAGGAAGTCTACATCCGGGAGTTGTCAATTTCTTGGCCGCTCCTTGGTGTGTTGGTCTTCCAAGAAGCAAAATTGTGTTGCTCTCTCCACCACCGAAGCCGAGTACATCTCCGCCGCAAGTTGTTGTGCTCAACTCTTATGGATGGTGCAAACTATGAAGGATTATGGTATTATCTTCTCCAAGGTGCCCTCATGTGCGATAATGAAGTGCTATCAAGATCGCCCACAACCCCGTGCAACATGCCAAGACGAAGCATATTGAAGTTCGTCATCATTTCATCCGGGAGCATGTGGAGAGGGGCAACATTGACCTTTCTTTTGTAGGAACCAAGGATCAACTTGCGGATATATTCACCAAGGCCCTTGATGAACCAAGATTTCGAGAGTTGAGGAATGAACTAAATGTCATTGATGCGAGCAACTTTGCTTGACCGCCTTGCACAAGTACCCATAGTAGACATCGTAACTAGTTTAGATGCATGCATGGACATAGGGGGAGTGTAGCTCAACTCATGAGTCAACACTACTTCTATTATGCGCACATAGACAATTCGTGCTTTATTTGGTCACTCCGGTGACAAATTGTGCTTAAACGATGAGTATTGGCCTTAAACCCAAGATATATCTTCGCGGTTTTGGGTTGATAATTGCTCATACATGGTGGCCTAGGCCACCGCCCTCCTCCTTTTGAGGAGTTGGTTTTATTTGGATCTTATTTGGTCTTTTAGACTTCTTTTTGGGGAGAGAACTCAAGCTTGGGTCTTCAAGTTTGGTTTTTGCAAACTTGAGTTTCTTCTCCTTTCTCAGCTACTTGTCTATCCCAAGCCAACACTCTTTATTAAAACAGCCCTATCTCTCTCTAAAAATGCCTTTTTCATGCTCTTGGTTGTTTGGATGGTCGGAAACGGCGGTCAAATCGGATTCGGGGCTCATTTTTAGCCCTAGCTGACTTTGCCCCAGGCGCCGGTACTACCGGGCATCCTAGCGGTACTACCGCTGCGCGTGCTTCACAGCACTGTGCAGCGCGGTATCGCCACGGTGCCTGTTTTTATCGGGACCGGTACTACCGCTGGATGGAGCGGTAGTACCGCTCGCGGAGTTTGGACAGAATAAGGCTCGGGGAGACTCGTTTTTTAGGGTTCCTCCCTCATTTCGTTTCTTCCCCAACTCCTTCTCCTCCCACCTCCGCCGCCGCCGGCCACTCCTCCGCCGGGAAGGAGCTCTCCCAGGCTTGGATCTTCAACCTCCACGCCCCGGGACGCCTCCTGCATCTCTCCTCCTCCTCGATCCTCTGCCATGAGTTCCGGTATGCCCTATCCCTCTCTCTCATCTAGTTGATGGATAGAGATGAAATTAGTGGTGTTCCTCTTGGATTCGTGGTAGATTGAGTAGGTAGAGATGTGTATTTGTGGATCTAGAACCTTGTCTATAAATTTGTTGCGAAATTTGTGGCTAGATTGAAAGTTCCTCTTCCTAGATTTAGAGGAGTAACCCTAGATAATGTTAGTGCTTTTTTAAAGCCATAATATTACCTCTTGTTACATCTCCAACACTAGTTTTGGCACTCTCCCTCTAGTTTTAATTTCATACAATTTTGTAGACATGTGTTCTTTTTGTCCAAAATAATTTTTTTTTAGAAAGTACGCGAAAGCGTACTGGAATTTTATAGAAGGCAGCAAAAGATTTACAAGAATCTGTTCCAAACTGCGAACAGCAAGGAACAGAGAACACTCCCAAAACACACCCAAAGCTACTACTCTCGAACTATATTGCCAACTCCTCCTAAATTGCCAGCCTCAGTGGTGCCTCTCCTCGCCATCATCCAAAGCCTCTGCTCGTCAAGAATTCTTGCTGCTAATTGAACAACCGTGAACTGACGCCTGGTATCTCCAAACACCCAAGCATTGCGGTGCTTCCAAAGAGACCAGCAAATCAAACAGACTAGCGTGTCCAGGTTCCTTCTATCCCTTCTCAGCACGCTCTGTCTTGCTGAAAGCCACCAGCTCTCGAGTGTACTCTCTTCCTCCGGGATGCTCACCCTCACACTCAATTCCGCAAAGCAAATGTGCCAGACCTCTCTCGCGAACGGGCACTGCATCAGAATATGCTCTGCAGTTTCATCTCTCTGAAGACAGACAGCGCACGGGTCGATGGTCTCCTGGAGTCCATGTCGCACTCTGCGATCAGAAGTCCAGATTCGGTGCCGTGCTGCCAGCCACGTGAATACCTTAGCTTTCAGCGTAGCTCTGCTGTTCCAAATTCCCTCGGCCAAACTGAACCTGATTAGTCCTTGGCATAGCATCTCGTAAGTTGACTTAACCGTGTAAGCACCAGAACGAGACCAACGCCAGCTGAATTCGTCAGGCCACTCCTCCTGCAAGTCCACCGACTCCACTGCCAGCCGAAGGTCTAACCATTGCTGCCTAGCTCTGGGCGGGAGTGGCTCTCCCACGTCCTCCATCCATCTGTTGTTTGTCAACGCCTCTCTCACAGTTCTCGAGTTCTTGCACCTTGTGCTAACCAGCTCGAGCACCAGCGGTGCAATGTCCTGTACTGAACGACTGTCGATCCACCTGTCGCTCCAAAATCGCACTGACTTTCCATCTCCAATCTTGATGCTAACCAAGCTATCAAACACTGCTTTCGCTTCAGTATCCTGTAGCATTGGCAACCCACTCCAAGCCCTAGAACAGTCAGTCCTACGGAGCCATTGCCACCTCACCCGCAGTGCTAAACCCTGCAATTTCAGATCTTTAATCCCCAATCCTCCATACTCAAATGGCTTGCTCACACTCTTCCAGGCTACAAGGCATTTGCCACCCGAAATCTCTTCCTTCCCTTCCCAAAGGAATGCCCGCAACACTCTCTCGAACTCATTCAGCAGCCACACTGGCGCGTCGGCCACCAGTAGGTGATGAATCGGTCTAGCCGAGATCACTGCTTTTATCAGCGTTAGCCGACCTTCTCTACCAATGAGCCCTCTCATCCAGGCAGGAATGAGGTGCGAGGCTTTGTCAAGCATTGGCTGCCACTCGGCTTTGGTAAGGGGCCTGAGAGCCAGGTGCAGCCCCAAGTACTTAATTGGAAATTCAGCAATCGTGCACCCTAAAATCTCTGAAACTCTGTTCGCTGTTGGTAGGTCTCCTCTGATGATAGTAGCAGTGGACTTTAGGTAGTTAACCTTTAGTCCAGAGGCTTCACCAAAGATGTTCAGCAGCATCCGAACCATGGCGAGGTCCTCAACATTGGGCTTGACGAAAAGAACGACATCGTCAGCAAAGATCGATACCCGTTGAACCGAAGTGCAGTTACCAATTGTCTCTAGTAACCCTGCACCCTCTGCCTGCTGAATTAACAACGTGAACGCCTCCATTGCCAACACAAACAACTGCGGGGACAGAGGGTCCCCTTGCCTCAACCCACGAGCGTGATGGATTCTCCTCCCCGGGTTCCCATTAACTAGGACTCTTGTGCTCGCTGAACGCAGAGAGATCGAAATCCATCGAAGCACCATCTCTGGAAACCCCAGCTTCTGCAAGACTTCAAAGAGGAAAGCCCAGGAAAGGGAGTCGAAAGCACGTGAGATATCAAGTTTGCATAGGACGCCCTTTTCCCTTCTTTTGTTGATCTTGCGCGCAAGCTGCCGCACCAAGATAAAATTGTCATGAAGGTTTCTTCCTCGTATGAACGCCGACTGATTGCAGCTAACCAATTTATCAAGCTTTGGCCGAAGCCGGTTCGACAGAATTTTGGAGAATAGCTTAGCAAAGCTGTGGACCAAACTAATGGGCCTATAATCTCCCACAGATTTCGCATCAGGCTTTTTAGGTATTAGCGTGATCAGTGCTCTGTTAAGCCGCCCAAAATTACGCCCGTCACCCACATACAGCTTGCAAATCGCCGCCATCAATTCCTGCTTGATCAACGGCCAGGCCCTGTGATAGAAAGCGCCAATAAAACCATCCGGACCTGGGGCACGGTCCGCTGGCAGGTCCTTGATTACCGCAAGCACTTCTTCCTCGGTAAAGATATTGCCTAACTCCTGCAACTCGTGTGTTGGCAACCCCAAGGCTTCCAAGTTTAACGTGTGCTCTCTGTTGCTTATTGTTCCTAGCAGGTTATTGTACATCTCAAAGAACGCATCCTCCTTGCGTCTCTGATCCGTGATGATCTCCTCTCCACACCTGACAGCTGAGATAAAGTTTTTTGTTCTCCTTCCATTAGCAATCGCATGGAACAGTTTTGTGTTTGCATCCCCCTCCTGGATCCATCTAACTCTGGATCGCTGCCGTGCCATCGTGCGTTCAAAGGAAGAGAGACCAAGTACCGCAAGTTTCAGCGCACTACGAAGCCAGCGTTCCTCCCAAGTTAGTTCTCTGATCTCCTGTGCAACGTCGAGCCGATGGATTATCAGGTTGCCCATCGCAATCTTCAACTTGATGTTCCCCACTTTTCTATCTGCCCAAGCCTGCAAGTGCTTCGCCAGATTTCTGAACATGTTATCCAACCTCAGAAAAGGATCAGCAGAGTCGGAGGTACAGAGCCATCCCTCTTTGACCGCATCCTCAAAACCCTCGAGTTTGAGCCAGAAGAGCTCAAACTTAAACCTTCACTTAGGGCGCGCCGTTGCATTCATCGAGAGATGTAGCGGCGAGTGATCCGAGACAGAAGAGGAAAGAGCTTGCAAGTAGGTGTCAGGGAAGGAGAGTTCCCAGTCAATCGAAGCAAACGCTCTATCAATTCGTGTCATCGTGGGCGTGGCGCGGCCATTGCTCCAAGTATATCTGCGTCCGTGCAGGTACACCTCCTTCAACTCCATATCCGCGACAAAACCTCTGAATTTCGCCATGGTGGCTCTATCCAAGTTGTTGTTGTTCTTCTCCGACGCGTGCATGATCATGTTAAAGTCCCCCAGTAGCAGTCACGGTCCAGGACAGAGACTGCGTCTCTCCGTCAATTGCTGCAAAAATTGTGCTTTGTCAGCACTCGTTTGTGGTCCGTAGACCACCGTGATCCACCACACATTGTTGTCACTGGAATAGACCTCTCTGGTGAGGGCGTGGTCATCGAGTGCGATATTGCGCACCTCCAAAACCGCCGAGTTCCAAGCAAGGATGATACCTCCTCTAGTTTGCACCGCCGGCAAGTAAGCAAAACCGTCAAAAGACGGGCCAAGACACTGCGAGATAATAAAGCGGTCTACAACAGCCAATTTAGTTTCCTGGAGGCAAACCAGGTTAACATGAATCGAATCCATGAACACTCTCACTGCATCTCTCTTCGCAGGGTCGTTTAACCCGCGAGGGTTCCAGGTGCATATTTCGGGATTAAAATCCATCGAAACAATGAATCGCACCTTCCACACTACACCTCAAGCGGAGACGCTGATGCTCGTCTGCGCGGCACACTCCAGTTGATCTCGTGGCGGCACCACCTTGCCGAAAATCGACGCGATAACCCTCAGCTGGCGCTCCCGGAGAGGAGAATCGAACAGAGTCCGGAACTCGTTCAGCGCACGATCATCCACCGTCAGGTCCGCAGGCACAATTCCCAGGGTTTTGAGAAGCGCAGTTTCCGCGGCGGACGCCTTCTTCTTCGGCTTCGCGGCCACCGTTGAAGGAGTTGATGGCGGCGGGAAGCGAACACTGCGGCGATGCGTGAAAGGCTCAGCTGCCGTGGAGAGCTTTGCAGCTTCCACCTCTCTGAGCAGCGGGGGGGGGGGGGGGGCAGCGTCTTGAGAATACCCGCACAGAAGGACCTCATCCTTTCGAGCGCCGCCGTGTCCTGCGCCGGCACGCCTAGCTCCGGCGATGCGAGGACCGTGGTGACGGGAGGCTCAGATTGAACTTCAGTGCCAGGGCCTCCGTGGCAGTTGTCTCCAGGCCCAACTCTTGTCCCACAGCAGGATGGGGATCGGCCTCCCCCGAACCTGTCTGGTCAGGAGCCAACGGCCCATGGGCCTTACCAAGCCTAGCTTCCCTGGGCGACGCATCCATCCTTGAGTCCACGCACTCCGACAAGGAGACTGCCACGTACTCCGCCTCGGATGCCTCCGCACCCAACTCCTGTGTCTGAACTCGTAGTGTATCCCCTAAAGCAGAATCGCCCTCGGCTGTAGCTCCAGAGCTGCTACTCTTGTCTTCATCCTGCAGCTGCTCGCTTTCCACGTATGTAACTCCTGTGCTGCTAATCTTGTCTCCATCCCGCAGTCGATCACTTTCCTCAGTCGCGACTGCTTTGTCGCTTTCCATGGCCACGGTTGGCTCGACAGCTGGAAAGCTGCGCCTTCCATACACTACCAACGGAGGTATAGGCTTGGTGGTGATCCCAACGGTGGCTCTGATTGGGGCCTCTGTCCTTGGCGCAGCTTCTTTCTGCAGACCCCTGTCTGCCCAGTTTGAATCGCTGGGACGGCGGACTTGACTCGGTCTTGCAGGCCTCTTCGTATCTCCACCATCCATTGGCGGTAGATGCCAATCAGATGAACGAGCAGCCACCTGGCAGTAAGATCTGCCGTGGACGCCCCCCGCCCCACGCCTGTCAGGGACACCGGAGCGCCATGGAAGGCGGCGCGTCATCCTGCCGCCACCACGGCCACCATGCCTGCCGGAATCCGGGATGCCGCTTTGCCCACTGCTCGACGACGCCATTGAGAACAGAGAGTCCTCTGGCCCTTCCTCCTTCTCAACTTGGTCAACATGGATCAGCACCTTGTATTTCAGCAAGTGCACCTCCGAGACCACCGGCGCCGCCACCGGCACACGCGGGCCACGCTCCTCGTCCGAGAACTCACGCGCCGGAGAGGGGGTCTCTTCGCGCGGCGGAGCCTCCGGCTCTGGAATAGCGAGCATGCGCGCCACCGGAATCCTCTCCACACGGTCAGTCCAAGCAGAGACCTTGAACGCTGCCATGTTCGCCCGGGAGACCGTCTCCGGCGCGAACGTCAGGTTGGAGCACGAAGTTCCCAGAAGCTCTTCAGCCACCGCTCTCTCCCAGGCATGAGCGGGGATTCCTTCCATGACCAGATCGACGCGGGTGTGCATCACCTGGTGCTCCGCTTGGGCTTGCCTGATCCATGGCCGGCAAAAGAGCGAGAGAAACCGTCATGGTCAATTGACGGCCGCGCCATCACTGCGCTACGGTGCTCCGCCGATGCCAGTACCAGCAGAAAGTCCTCGGGGTAGTACTCGTGGACGGATAATTCGCCCACCGGGAGCCGTACAACCTCTGCCAGGGCCTCTCCGACTTGAGTCACCGAAACAGGGGGTCGCTCGCCACCCACGGACGTGACCACGGCGAATCGGAGCCTCTGCTCCAGATCCTCCATGGTCGGCGACCTCCGTACCACACAGAGCTGCGGTTCCAGGGACTCTTCCACCGGTTCCACACTCTGCGTCTCAGCACGGTGGGCAGGCACAGCGTCCCAACTTATCTCGGGGCTCGAAGCCGGTTGCCAGGCAGGGAAAGCACGCGTGTCGCGGGGCGGTGGCGGATGGCGTGGCGGCGGGCTGTCACGCCGGGCAATCTTGGCCAGCGTCTCCCTCAACATCTCCTCGTCCGAAGCAGCGTTGCGCGGACGTTTGCACCTGAACGCCTCATGACAATCTTCGCCGCACCTGATGCAGACAACCTCGAACAAGCACTCCTTCTTGTGGTGCCCCTCGCGCAGGCACTTGAAGCATCTACCAAACATCTCCGACAGCACCGGGCGCCGGATTGACGGCCCGGCTTCCTCCTGCGCCACCTTGCGCCTGCGCCACATTGAGCGCTTGGACGGCTTTGGCTGGAGCCAGATCCGCTCCTCCTGGGCACCCTCAGCACCCTGTGCCGCCGCCGCTCGCGGCGCCTCCACCATACGCCGGGAAGTAGCCGAGGACCCCGAGGAAACCGAGAGTCCCAGCCAAGAGACCACCGGCCGCGCCGGGGAAGAAGCGGAGCCATGGCTATCTCGCGCGCCCTGGGCCGCCGTGGAAGGGGAGTGGTGGCGGGAAGAGGAGCTCGCGCTCCGGGGGGTGGCCGCCGGGGCTGGAGTGGCCACCGCCGGGGTTTGGTTAGGCGCCGGGGCCGGAGCGGCCGGCGGCGGGGAAGGGGAGTGCGCGGGAGAGAAGAGCGCCATCTTCTCCAAAATAATGAAATGGTGCATTCTTACCTATATGCTTGCCCCTCCCATGCTATTCACAGGTAGTGCGTCTCGTGCTCGCACCAAGTCTGTCGGGCGTAAGAAACCAAGGACCGATGATGCTGATGAGGTCCAAGATGAGATTGATGGGGTTCCCGTGACTCGCCGGAAGTTTCCACCTCGGAGAAGACCCTGCCCAAGAGGACCAAGTCTGCTAGTCAGTTATCGTACAAGGATTTTGCGGTCAAGCGGGCTGTCAATTGCTATGTGATTGAGAGGATGGATCAAATTCCCTCCATTCGGGGCAACAATCCTTTCTTTCACAACAGGTTCCAAGAACAATGCTACAATGAGATCTTGTTGAAGAAGCCGGTGGAGAACTATGTGGAGCAGCACTTCATCAATATGGATCACATGAGGGACAAGATTGATTACTTTGGCGAAGCCCTTGATATTTGCGAAGAGTTTGGGCTTTTACCCATGATGGAGTTGGAACAAGATTTTGATGAGAAGCTTGTGGCTCAATTTCTAGCCACCGTTCACTTTGGCAATGAGACGGAGCGCACCATCACATGGATGACAAAGGAGAAGAAGTTTGAAGAGAAGTGGTCTGCAATTGCTCAGATGCTTGGTTATGAGGAGTTTGGTTCCGTCCTCTACGAGACTTTGATGATACTCACTTCCGTGTACATCATACGGGGGTGCAGGCTGCAGAAGTTGAGAAGCTTTTGCCTCTATATGACCCGGAGAGCGCTGAGAAGTGGAAGGTTGGCAAGTCAAAGGGACTTTTTCCCACTTGGGACATCATGCACAGGATTTATCGCGAGACCATCAACCCAAAGGTGGGCAACATTGATGAAATTCATGGGTATCTCAAGAATCTAATGCTCCTCACAAGGGAGATGCAAGGAAAAGGGAAGAAGTTGGATGTCATGGATTTCATTTGGCATGAACTTTGGGAGGTCATTATCAAGAAGAAGAACATCGCTTTTGCTCCTCTCATCATGCGTATCATCATTTGGAAGTGGGTTGAGGAGAACGATGTTGCGGAGCTTGGGGATGCGGAGGAATGGATCCCCCACAAGAGTAAGCGGCTCCTTGTTAAGCCCCATCCGAAGAAGAAGAGAGCAAAGAAGTTGTGGATGAAGCCGGTCCCTCTCACACTAAGAAGGAAGGGCCTTTCCTTTGGATGGCTACTTCTATGAAGAAGCTCTTCAAGCTGACCAAGAAAGTTGAGAGGAACCAATATGATGTCTATGAGAGCACGATGAAGGCTCGCCAAGCTGAAATTGCTCACCGTCGTGCTCAAGGAGAACAAGTGCAGTCCGGCTCGGAGAAGAACATCACTCCATGGGAGGAGTGGCAAGCTCAGGACAGTGCAGGGCAGGTGATCACTTGGGCAGATTATGAAGAAGATGAAGTCACCTCTCAGCAGCCTCCGTTCGGTTTCGAGTGACCCTTGGGGCGTTAGCATCGGTCTGTCCCTTTTTGGTGTCTCGATGCCAAAGGGGGAGAGATATCTAGTAGCTCGTACGGGGTTTCGCAAGGGTTGTGTGTCACAAGCTTGTTCTTTATTCGTGTTGTTTCTCTTATGCTTGTGAACACTTTTATTTTTCAGTTATGGATCTCTCCATGTGGTGTAAGACATGTGAACCTTAATTGCTTAGCTTATTATCTTTGTTCATGTCTTATTCTTTGTTGCAAGCTCTTTATATTATTCTATTTGCAAAGTTTGCAAAAGCTAGGGGGAGCATTGATCCTAGGTTGTGTGCGTTTGTGCATTCAAAAGCATTTCATGAATAATGCACATGTCTAGGGGGAGCTCCGTCTATCTTTTACAAATCTTTTGCCTTGCGATAATTGTGTTGTCATCTAACGCCAAAAAGGGGGAGATTGAAAGTGCATCTTCCCTAGATGATGTTTTGGTGTTAGTGATAACACAATTATGTATCTAACGATGTATTTTGAGCTTCCAGGAATTTCTGATATAAGCGTCATCAATAGAGCTTGCAATTTGCTCTTAGCAGTTTTTGCTCCAGGCAGCGGTAGTACCGCCAGGAGGGCCGGTAGTACCGTTGCGCAGGGTTTCCTCGCAAGATCAGCCAGCTACCGCTGGCGGTACCGCTGGAGGTACCGCCGTTTTTCAGCTTCTGTTTTCATCAGCGGTAGCTCCAGCGGTACTGCAGCGGTAGTACCGCTGGGCAGCGGCAGTACCGCCATCCCCAGCGGTGGTACCGCTGGCCAGCGGCAGTACCGCCCGAGGTACCGCCGTTTTGCTCCTTCTGTTTCATCGGGCGGTAGCTGTAGCGGTACCGCGGCGGCAGTACCGCTGGGCAGCGGTGGTACCGCTGCCTCCAGCGGTAGTACCGCTTTGAAGACAGGCGCGGGCTCCAGAATTTCGAGCCGTTTGAATTGAAGACGAAGAAGGGCAGCGGTACTACCGCTGCCCCCAGCGGTAGCACCGCCGCGGGAATTATGGCTGTGCAACGGCCACTTTTGGAGGAGCTATTTAAAGGGGTCTTCTTCCCCACTTGAAGACCAAGTTTTCCTATGCTCTCTCTACTCCATTGATGAAAGCTTCAACCTACTAAGATCTCCCACTCCAACCACCCAAACCTCTTGATACTTTGTGGAGTGAAGGAGGAGGTCTAGATCTACATCTCCACCGAAGGAATTTCAAATCCCTCCACACGGATAGTGTGGAACTTGCATCTTGGGTTGCTTGTAACTCGAGGTGCCTTTGTGAGTCTCGGAGGAAGTCCGAGGCATTGTTGGGAGGCTTCAACTCATTGTGGAGTTCCCCGACCTTTGTGTACCGGCTTGGTCAACGCCATCAAGGTGACCTCATAGTGAATGAGCCAAACCCCCACGGGTGAAGCTCACGGAGAATAGAGTGAGCACATCCGTGCTATTGGAGCGCCTAGGTGGCTCCACACTCCTCCAACGTAGACGTACTTCCCTTGGGAAGGAACTACGGGAAACATCTCCGTGTCTCCACTTTGCGGTTACCTCTATCCTTTACTTGTTGCTTCCGCTACTTTGTTTACCTTACTTGTATCACATAGGTTGCTATCACCTAGTGCACATCTAGTCAACCTTGTTATACTTTGCTCAAGCCTTAATTAATCGAAAAAGAATTAAAATTTGGTAGTCGCCTAATCACCCCCCTCTAGTCGACATATCGATCTTTCACCCACCTTCTGCCGCGTCGTGACGTGGTGAGGGGCCCCGGGTCTCCACCGACGTCGCCCCTTCGCCTATATATTCATCTATTCAGGAAAACCCTAGACACCCGAGTCAATATCCACGAAAAGTTCCAGAGCCGTCGCCGCCGTCAACCCTAACTCGGAAGGGTTCTGAAGCTCTTCTCAGCACCTGCCGGAGAGGGGACTCATCACCGGAGGGCTCTACATCGCCATGCCTGCCTCCGGAGTGATGCGTGAGTAGTTCATCCTTGGACTATGGGTCCATAGCAGTAGCTAGATGGTTGTCCTCTCCTCTTGTGCCATCATGTTTAGATCTTGTGAGCTGCCTATCATGATCAAGATCATCTTATTGTAATGCTACATGTTGTGTTTGTTAGGATTCGATGAATATTGATACTATGTCAAGTTGAATATTGAATTATCGTGTCTATGTTATTTATGATCTTGCATGCTCTCCGTTGCTTGTTGATACTCTGGCCAAGTTGATGCTTGTGACTCCAAGAGGGAGTATTTATGCTAGATAGTGGGTTCAGTCTCCATTAAATCTAGGAGAGTGACAGCAACCTATAAGTTTGTGGATGCGCTGTTGCCACTAGGGGTAACCTAATGATGAGTTGTCTAAGGATAAATGTGTTATTTACATTATGCACTTTACTTAATGCAATTGTCTGTTGCTTGCAACTTAATACCGGAAGGGGTACAGATGTTAACCTGAAGGTTAGGCACAGATGCATGCTGGATAGCGGTCTGTGTACTTTGTCGTAATGCCCAAATGAATCTCATAGTAGACACTACTTGCACATGCATTGTTATTATGCACTTTCAATATTGTCTATTGCCTAGCTGTAATTTGTTTACCCAGCATATTAGTTATCTTTATGGAGAGACATCACTAGTGAACTGTGGACCCTGGTCCATTCTTTTACATCTGAAATACAACCTGCTGCAATCATTGTTCTCTTTCATTCTCTGCAATTAAACATCATTTTCCACACCAAACTTTTAATCCTTTGTTTTAGCAAGCCGGTGAGATTGACACCCTCACTGATTCGTTGGGGCAAAGTAGTTTGATTGTCTTGTGTGCAGGTTCCACGTTGACACCGGAATCCCTGGTGTTGCGCCGCGCCACATTTCGCCACCAACAACCTTCAGAAGTGACTTTGATCTCCTGCTGGATTGATAACCTCGGTTTCATACTGAGGGAAAACTTGCTGCTGCACTCATCATACCTTCCTCTTGGGGTTCCCAACGAACGTGTGACTTTCACGTCATCAGTGCCATTACTGCGCCGCGTGCCCCACGATTGGATGCGTCGGCGACAGCCGTTCACTGGGCGCTGCCACGTCATTACTCCTACAGCCTTTAAGTGGCACTCACAGGCGTTTGTGTTTTGCGCCCTTTCGCCCACGTCACTGATAGCGCTGGCCCGCCGTATTTGCGCGCCAGTTGGCTGGGTTTCGCCTGGGTGCGCTGGCGCTATTTTCCGCCGAAACGATGCTATTTTGGCTGCTGGGTGAAAACGGTGCTATTTGGGGCGAGTGGAGATGCCCTAAGTTATATGAATCCAATAATGCTTTCAGAATCATTTGAAAAAAGACATGATGGTGTGTCCATCTGGTATGCTATTGCATTTTGTTCTATGTTAGTTTCAGCTTGTAAGTAAAACTACGAAGGTGGGGGAGGGGATGACGAAAATGCCTTGTGGCTCTCGGGACGCCGCACCCTGAAATCGCACCGTTCGATCAGCGTTCTGGTTAGCCTCCCGCAGCATTAAATGCCGCATATTCCTCTCTAAACGAAGCGTATTTCCTGTATTCCTGGACCACGATGTGACGTCACCAAAGAGTACGACATTTACGCCCCAGTGACTCTCCCTCCCCTTGCCTTGTTCGCAGAAAGCCCCAACGAAAACCCCCGCCATCGCCGCCTCCACAGCCGCGGCGCAGAGCTTGGAGCCCCGGCGATGGAGTACGTGAACCCTCTCACCGGCTTCCGCGTCGACGGGCGATGCCCCAACGAGGTGCCTCCTTTTCTCCCCCGCTCTCCCGCTATTTTGCCGCATCGTCTCGATCGCCTCTGACTCGCGTTCGGTGCGCCTCGCAGATGCGGCAGCTCAAGGGCGAGGTCGGCATCGTCTCCAGGGCCGACGGATGAGTTTCTAAAGCCTACTCGTGACTTAGGGATAGTTTCCTCTCTCCTGTCGCCGGCGTCGGCCTCACGTCGTCGTCTAGGATGATTCTGTAGAAAGAGGCCACACGATCAACTCCCCGCCACCGCATCAGTCGGCAACACGTCGAAGACGAGGAGGCTCCGGCTAGGCCTCGCTGGACAGCCGATGCTCGTCCCTGGCGTCGCCATGAACATGGAGATCGACGAGATCCGCCACCGTGAGATCTCCTCGCTCAGCCCCTCAAGGCCCACCGCTGCGGCCGGGTCGCCGACGACAGGCAAGTGCAGGAGTTCGCCACCGCCATTTCGGAGCTCGCCACGCAGAAAATGTCAATCCTTTCCCCATCCCCGCGCTCCAGTCTAGATGTGGATCACGGGGAGCTGCAACACCCCTCCTTTGCTTGCTCTCTCATCTCAATCGAATCTGCTTCTCTATCTTTTGCAGCTCATTGAATCGCCCTAGAGCCTGGAGATCGTCTCGGATCCGCGAAACCCTGGAGCTACTGGTGCTCGTGGCCTGGCCTCCCACGCCTTGTTACGGTAGACGCCCCTCCGGATTTGGCGCGTGAGCACCCAGCCCCACGTCTCATTGTTGGGCAGCACAAGGTGAGTTTATTTTTCCTGAAATCAGCTGGTTAGTGATGACATGAAAGACACACGTTCGTTGGGAATCCTAAGAGGAAGGTATGATGAGTACAGCAGCAAGTTTCCCTCAGTACGAAACCAAGATTTAATCAAACCAGTAGGAGATCAAGGAACCTCTGAAGGTTGTTGGTGGCTGAATATGGCAGGGCGCACTACCAGGGACTCAGCAGCAACGTGGAACCTGCACACAACACAACCAAAATACTTTGCCCCAACTTAACAGTGAGGTTGTCAATCTCACCGGCTTGCTGAAAACAAAGGATTAGACGTATAGTGTGGAAAATGATGATTGTTTGCAGAGAATGAAAGGAAACAATGTTCAGTAGGTTGTATTATCAGTATAAAAGAATGGACCGGGGTCCACAGTTCACTAGTGGTGTCTCTCCATAATAAATAACTAACATGTTGGGTAAATAAATTACAGCTGAGCAATTGACAAAATAGATAAGTGCATAACAATGCATGTACAAGTCATGATGACTACTATGAGATTTACTTGGGCATTACAATATGATTCATAGACCGTAATCCAACTGCATCTAGGACTAATAATCCACCTTTAGGTTAGCATCCACACCCCTTTCAGTATTAAGTTGCAAGCAACAGATTATTGCATTAAGTAGAGTGCATAATGTAAGCAATACAATTATCCTTAGACAAAGCATCGCTGTTTTACCCCTAGTGCAACAGCACATCCACAACCTTAGAGGTTGCTGTCACTCCCCCAGATTAAATGGAGACTGAACCCACTATCTAGCATAAATACTCCCTCTTGGAGTTACAAGCATCAACTTGGCCAGAGCATCTACTAGTAACGGAGAGCATGCAAGATCATAAATAACATACGCATCATATTTCAATAATCAATTTGACATAGTAATCAATATTCATCAGATCCCAGCAAACACAACATGTAGCATTACAATAATATGATCTTGATCATGATAGGCAGCTCACAAGATCTAAGCATGATGGCACAAGAGGAGAAGACAACCATCTAGCCCATAGTCCAAGGATGAACTACTCACGCATCACTCCGGAGGCAGGCATGGCGATGTAGAGCCCTCCGGTGATGATTCCCCTCTCCGGCAGGGTGCCAGGAAGAGCTTCAGAACACTCCCGAGTTAGGGTTGACGGCAGCGGCGGCTCTGGAACTTTTCGTGGAATATGACTCGGGTGTCTAGGGTTTCCCGAACAGATGAATATATAGGCGAAGGGGTGACGTCGGTGGGCACCATGGGCCCCTCACCACGTCACGGCGCGACGGAAGGTGGGGCCGCGCCGCCACGTGGTGAGGCCGCCTCGGTGCCCGTCTTCATTTCTCCTCCGGACTCCGTGTACGTGACAGAAAAATAGGGCACTGGGCTTTTGTTTCGTCCAATTCCGAGAATATTTCCAAAACAGCTTTTTTGGAATAAAAAACAGCAGAAAATAGGAACTGGCACTGTGGCATCTTGTTGGTAGGTTAGTCCCAGAAAATGCATAAAAATGCTATAAAGTGTAAATAAAACATGTAGCAATTGGTATAATATAAGCATGGACCATCAGAAATTATCGAAACATTGGAGATGTATCAAGCATCCCCAAGCTTAGTTCTACTCGTCCTCGAGTAGGTAAAACGATAACAACAAAATAATTTCTGAGGTGACGTGCTACCACACAATCTTGATCAAATAATATTGCAAGGCTCATGTTATGAATGAAGTGACTCAAGGCAATGGTCTATAGTTTTCTAACAGATAGATAAAGAGTAAACAACTGAATCATATAAGCAAAAACTTTTCATGAATAGTACTTTCAAGACAGGCATAAAAAAGTTTTGCATAAGAGTGAACTCATAAAGCAACAGATTCTAAGTAAAAGGCATTGAAGCAAGACATAGGAAGATTTAAGTTTTAGCAATTGCCTTCAACTTTCAACATGTATATCTCATGGATAATTGTCAACACAAACAAATATAATAAGTGCGATAAGCAAACATATAATTATTGTTGCATGATGACGTGAAAGGCACACGTTTGTTGGGAATCCCAGGAGGAAGGTATGATGAGTGCAGCAGCAAGTTTTCCCTTAGTATGAAACCGAGGTTATCGAACCAGTAGGAGATGAAGACACTTCTGACGGTGTCAACGACGCCAAAAAAAGTGTTGTTCCAGGGAGTGCTTCCTCTTCCTGACAATGGTTCCAGAAAAAGTCTGCGTCGAAGGGGAGGTCCTGGCGGTTGACTTGGAACCTGCACACAACACAACCAAAATACTTTGCACCAACTTAACAGTGAGGTTGTCAATCTCACCGGCTTGCTGAAAACAAAGGATTAGACGTATAGTGTGGAAAAATGATATTTTTTAGCATAGAATGAAAGAAAATAATGATTGCAGTAAGTTGTATTATCAGACGTAAAAGAATAGACCAGGGTCCATAGTTCACTAGTGGTGTCTCTCCATAAAGATAACTAACATGCTGGTGTCACAGCAGTGGAACACGGGGTTCCCCTAGTGCTGCCAAAGTGGGTCCACCGCCTGTGGGCCCAGCGCGAAGATAGACAAGGCCAAGACACGACGCAAGGCTGGCGGGCACTTTGCGCGCCATCCAAGTCTGCCGGGTGCGAAGGACCCCGGGGTCCATCGCACCCCGGAAGAGAGAAAGGACCCCGAGAGCCTGAGGCCCCGGCAGGGCCGGGCTCCCTCTCGGGTATCAAGATGTACCAGGCGAAGCTAGGGTTTCCACCACCCTCCAGAAGATAGTAGAAGGACCGAGAAGACTTGGGAAGCAAAGGCGCAGTCAGGGGACACCACCTGCGGTGTGCCAACCCTTTTCCCACCTCGCTTTCCCCTAAAAGGCGGGGATCTCACCAAACGGGCGGAAGATACTTGGAGGAGGAGGCGCCACGTCTCCACCTCAACCACGGAGAGGGGGAACTTCCTGCCAAGACCCCCTCACGCTCCTCGCGTGACCTCTGTGGCATCCCCTTGTCTATAAAAGGAGGACCGAGTCATCGCGAGGAGGGGAGGACGAATCCAAGGCAAAACCTAAGCAAGAGCATAGCAAGACGTAGCTAGGGCAGGGAAGAGAAGGGAGGTGATCTCCTCAGGGCTAGGATCTGCCCTGTCTCCTTCCGCTGGCCAAAACCCTCTCCGGGTACCTCGCCGGAGACTCCATTCTAGCCACACCATGATGCTCCATCTATCCAGACATGCAGGAGTAGGGTTGTTAGCCTTCGGACGGCCTGAACCTGGGTAGATCGCCGTGTCCCTTGCTTGCTTGCCATCCACGCAGAGAGAGAGAGAGACGGTGAGCTCGCCGACGGTACTTCTCCGGGAGACGTCTTCCAGCCTCCTTCGCGCCCCTACCGAATCTACAAAGGGGGTGTCCTTCATCCCCGGTGTCCGTCCTTCGTGACACGACATCTGGCGCGCCAGGTAGGGGGCGCAAGTGCTGATCTCGTCTTCCTCATCTCGGAGATCTTCGTCAAGCTCTTCATCAAGCATGCCACCCAAGAAGAAGCCTGAGGCAGCGGCCTCCAAGGCCTCCTCTCCCTCGCGCACCCGAGCCTCCGCTGAGCGTCGCGCTGCGAGCGCACGCCGCGAAGGTACGCCACCTGTACAGCCTACGGAGAGGACGGTGCCAGCCAGCGCGGGTGAACCCAGCCACGAACATGGCGGCGGATCCAAGGAGGCCTCGCTTCCACGTGCTTCCCTCCGGCCTCTGCCTCCTCCTTCTGGAGAGAAGAGCGTCAGCAACGGAGCTGCCAAGGACCAGACGGCTGGAGCTGCTCAGCCGTCCAAGAGCAAGTCCTCCATGCTCACGCCTCCAGATGCTCAAGCTCGCCATGACGCTCTGGTGGCTGCCAAGGCTCTGATGTAGTTCCCGCCAAGCACCACCGATCTCAAGGTGTACCAGTCGTGGAGGGCTCGCGTGGAGAAGCTCCTCGACTACGCCGTCGGCGGCCCGGTGCCGGCAACCACGCAGGCTACCACCATCGACAACCCAGGAGTCACGGCAGGCCAGATGCGCGAACCACAGGCTCGTCCCCGAGCCGAGCGCCACGCGGAGACAGAGCCACCGCGAGCCGCTCCACCCATGCCCAACCAGCCATGCCAAGGCCGAGACAAGACCATCTCCATTGGGTCTTCAACTTCGGATGATCATGACCTTCACGACAACCTCGACAATCGCTGGCGCGAGGACATGCGCACCCGCATGGAATGTCGCCGGGAACATCACCGTCGTGAAGACCGTGATGATGACGTCGCAGAAGTATGCAACGCCCTCGCCCCGAGATTCGCCGCTTTGACTGGCCCAAGAAGTTCAAGATTGACGTCCTTCGCTTCGACGGCACCACCAACCCCCGGACTTCCTGCAGATCTACTCTCTGGCTGCGATGGTCGCCGGGCTGATGAGATTATGATGGCAAACTGGTTCCCGCTGGCCCTGAAGGGAGAGGCCCAGACCTGGCTCCTCAACCTTCCCAAGAGCTCCATCCGATCCTGGCGAGCTCTGAAGGAACAGTTCCTGGGGGCTTTCCAAGGAGGATATGAGCCTCCGGGTACCCCCAGAGATCTGTACGACTTCAAGCAACTATTGGGCGAAACTCTCCGCAAGTACATCCAGCGCTTCACCCACAAGATGAACACCATCCCCTGCATCAAAGAAGAGGTAGTCATCCAGTGCTTCAGCGCCAACGTCCGCAACCCTCGGATGCAGGAGAAGCTGAGCATTCATCGCGTGGAAACTACCCACAAGCTTTGGGAGCTTGCGGACCGCTGCGCGCAGGCAGAAGAAGGTGTGAGAGAAGACGAGCCTGAAGACAAGGCCACTACTGCCAGGAACAAGAAGCGTGATGCTGGTGCCGACAAGCGCGTCTTCGTCACCGAGCCACTCGCGAAGAAGGTCAAGCCCATCGCAACTGAGGAAGAAGAAGCCGACCCATGGTGCCATATCCACCCGGACGGCAACCATGCGCTCAAGGACTGCTGCGCACACCGGTACCTCGTCAAGCGTGAGCAGCGTCGAACTGGCGGAGCCGAGCACAATGGCTGCTACAACTGCGGCCTTGCCGGGCACATCGCTCGAGATTGTCTCACGGGTCGCCAAGGCGGAGGCGGCCGTGGCTGGAATTGGGGCGATGGCTGCGGAGGCCGAGGAGGAGAGCGCGGCGAACAAGGAGGGCGTGAGTAGAACAATTAGGCGGCTACCCCGGCTAACAATGGGGAAGCTCCCGCTGTACAAGGAGGCAATGGTGGCCGATTCCAGGAAGTCAATGGAGTCGTTGGATGCATCCACGGGGGCTCTTCGCTCCCCTCATCCAACGGCGCGGGCAAGAGGCTAGTCCGGGAACTCAATGCGGTCACTTCCGGGCCAATGAAGCCCCTGGACTGGTCTAACCAGGTCATCACCTTCGACCTAGAAGACCACCCGTCCAACACTGTCGGGGTCGGGACTTTGCCACTGATCGTGTCGCCGGTCATCCACAACTTCAAGGTCACCAAGATGCTGGTCGACGGAGGCTCCAGCCTCAACCTTCTGACAGCCAAGGTGCTGAGCGTGCTGCAAATCCCTTTCTCTCGCCTCACGGACACCGGTGTGTTCCAAGGCGTGAACGGGAGCATGACGCGGCCCCTTGGAAAGATCACTCTGTCGGTCACCTTCGGCGATCACAAGAACTTCCGCACCGAGGATGTCGTCTTTGACATCGCCGACACTCCGCTCCCGTACAATGGCATACTTGGCCGTCCTGCCCTGGCTAAATTCATGGTCGTCTCTCATTTCGCCTACAACGTGCTGAAAATACCTGCGCCATTGGGAGTGATCAAAATCAAGGCCGACATCGACGACGCTATCTTCTGTGTTCACAAGTTAAACCGGACCGTGGCGGCAATGACGGATGTCCCGCAAGTTGTGATGGAGGACGATGTTGACGCACTCCTCGGGGAAGGAGCTGACCCCGGGGGCTCGACGTCGGCACCCGTCAAGAAGGCGCCGTTCCAGGGCGGCCCGCAGCCGACTAAGAAGGTGGCACTGACCAGTGATGGAGTTCACTCTATCACCATCGGTGCCCACTTTACGGGCAAATAGGAAGGCGTGCTTGTCACCTTCCTTCGGGAAAACTCTGATGTCTTCTCTTGGGATGCATCGGAGTTACCCGGCATACCAAGG
Source organism: Poa pratensis (assembly GCA_947311845.1). Classification (NCBI taxonomy): domain Eukaryota; kingdom Viridiplantae; phylum Streptophyta; class Magnoliopsida; order Poales; family Poaceae; genus Poa; species Poa pratensis. The sequence goes on from CAMZMU010000074.1 coordinate 29,824,349, forward strand.
GAGGTGGCCGAGCACAAATTGGCGGTCAGTGTGGATGCGCGACCAGTGAAGCGAGTTCCGCAGAGTCAGAGCAAAGAGAAGTTGGAGTTCATCATCACTAAGGTCGAAAAGTTGGCAGATCTTGGAATCATTCGGCCGGTTCTTCACCCCTTATGGATGTCAAGCCCGGTAGTAACCCCGGGGCCTTTACCCTTCAAGTGGCGCCTTTCACATCGACTTCACCGACTTAAACAAAATATGTCCCAAGGATCCTTTCCCCTTGCCGCGGTTTGGTCAGTTTGGGAGTTCCACGGCAGGGTACGAGTTGCTATGTTTCCTGGATGCTTTCTCCGAGTACCACCAGATCGTAATGTCCATCGAAGATCAAGAGCAGACGGCTTTCTTCACCACCAAGGGTTATTACTGCTTTACTCGAATGCCTTTTGGCCTTCGAAACACCGGCGCTACCTTCCAGCGCGCAGTGCAGGCCTGTTTGGGATCACAGCTGGGCCGCAACGCTGAAGCACATGTCAAAGGCATCATACTCAAGACGCAGTACCAAGATTCGCTCATCCAGGACCTGCGCGAGACTTTCGAAAATCTCTGCCGGGTCAACCTCAAACTCTACCCTGAGAAGTGCGTATTCGGGATATCATCGGGCAAGTTGCTGGAAGGCGTATGATCCGTTTCCTGGAAGAAGCAAGATGTCGAGCATCCCTGCGATCCAACAAGCGTTGGGGCGATATCATGGCCGCCATGTGCGAGCACGAGCATTGGAGCCAGAAGACCTGGTCCTCTGGGTTAAGCAAAAGCTTGACGGCATGTCATCCAAGTGGGAAGGCCCGTGTCGGGTGACGCATTCCCTCGAGAATCTCCGCAAATTCTACCCTTGATTACACACACGAATCACAGATAATTGTATCGACTAAGCACGCCCGAGGGGCTAGTGTTCTGTAATAAGGTGTAAGAATTGTCGCCAAGGAATAAAAGATAAGTTTTCAATCCCGTGAGCCTCAATTTTTGTCGTAAAATTGATTACCCTTAGCAACCCCCAAGCAGGGGGCTGATATGTGCCGGTGGCTGACGGGGTGAACGCGAGCACGCCTACCAGTAGGAGTTGCCTCCCGATCATGCCGTACTGTCGCAAAGAGGGAGATTTGGGCAGTGCTGTGCTTTAAAGCACGTAAGCACAGAAATGCACAGTCAACCTTGCTTGCGGTTTGCTTCGGGTAAACATTTTCACGACACGAAGAGAGGGTCCTTTCTTTGCCTACTGAAATTTTGTTGTCTGCACCGCCTTCCCGGGGCAGAAACTCGCAAAAGGACGGAGGTCGGTGGAGCTGGATACCCGGGAAAGGCCTAGCAGATCAGGAGCCGCAGAAAAACAGCTAAGTCCTTGCATCTGCATATTAGGCATACCATCTCGCTCGGAGTCAACATACTTTCAACCTGAGCATGCTTGACAGTCTATGAGAACCTTGGTGGGGGATGAGGCGTCCTCCCCGGTGAACGGTCCGTTTCCCTCTGGCCTAGTAACTGAGGCAGTGGAGTGAGTCCCCGGAAGGTATAGTGCTCCTGGGGGTATTACTGTTGCAGCAAACAACAGGATACTTGGCAAACTGGGAAATCTCCTCATAAACTATACGACGCGTTAGTGCAAGGGAAGATTTGAAATGACTCTGGGAGTTGAGATTAGGATTGCATTCATATTTAACATTCGAAGCTACATTCATGCATTACATTCATAAGAAGCAGTCTATGCACATATCTAGCCCATGCTACTAATGCCAGCCCAGGCGCACTGGCTGCGCAGATCTGTCTGCTATTTATTTGCCTGCCGGGTGCACCTCTCTCTTCCGGGGACGCCTGGAGGGGAAGGGGAAACGCCCGCGCAGGATCTTCAGGCGTCTTTTGGGACAGAAGGCCCCATTGGAAGTCCAGGAACCCCTCCACCAAACAGACGGACGATGCCTTTGGCTACTTCGCCAACGACCCGGCTGTCGGCCTACAAAAGGGGGCGGGACCTGAGAATAAGAAACCGACAGCAGCTAGGAGGAAAAAAGAGACAAGCAGGGTGCCGTTACCTGGTCGATGGCCTCCAACTCGGCCAAGGGCTGGGACAGCTCCGGGATCCCGGCAGTTCTCCCGGGCTTCTTCCTGCGCAGCAGAGCCCGTAATGTCTGCCATATCAGCCAGGGCTTGGACGACAGGAGCACGAGATGCACCCCCCTGCTCAGCCGCCCATGCCCTGACCACTCGGGGCACTTCCACTCCACAGCGGAAGGCCGACTCCGCCGTGGAGACCTCAGACGCCATCTCCGTATCACTAGACATCGTCGGCAGCAGTTCGCGCTTTGGAGGAAGAGGAGTGGAGTCGAGCGGAGTAGAGGAGGGAAGTGTGCGAAGAAGGTTGGGGGCTGAGGAGCTTTTTATAGGCGCTCCACCCCCCTGCCTTTTGGCGCTTCGGGAACAGCAATAATGGGACGCGTTTCTTGCAAAAAAAACATTCCCATTCACACCAGATACTGGAAGAAGCATGCGAAACAAGTGCGTTTTCCTCTTCGACAAATACAAGGGCTCGGGGGCTCGCCTCTACTTCAACCCGGCGGACCCAACCAGGCAGTCCAACAAGACCAGGCACCGGGACCCACTTTGACCTCTTTTTGGTCATGGCCCCGGCAGCCGCTGAAGCAAAGCCGCCGGGACCATGCCCGGGGGCTACTGTCGTAGCAGTGGAACACGGGGTTCCCCTAGTGCTGCCAAAGTGGGTCCACCGCATGTGGGCCCAGCGCCAAGATGGACAAGGCCAAGACACGAGGCAAGGCTGGCGGGCACTCTGCGCGCCATCCAAGTCTGCCGGGTGCGAAGGACCCCGGGGTCCATCGCACCCCGGAAGAGAGAAAGGACCCCGAGAGCCTGAGGCCCCGATAGGGCCGGGCTCCCTCTCGGGTATCAAGATGTACCAGACGAAGCTAGGGTTTCCACCACCCTCCAGAAGATAGTAGAAGGACCGAGAAGACTTGGGAAGCAAGGCGCGGGCAGGGGACACCACCTGCGGTGTGCCAGCTCTTTTCCCACCTCGCTTTACCCTAAAAGGCGGGGATCTCACCAAACGGGCGGGAGATACTTGGAGGAGGAGGCGCCACGTCTCCACCTCAACCACGGAGAGGGGGAACTTCCCGCCAAGACCCCCTCACGCTCCTCGCGTGACCTCTGTGGCATCCCCTTGTCTATAAAAGGAGGACCGAGTCATGGCGAGGAGGGGAGGACGAATCCAAGGCAAAACCTAAGCAAGAGCATAGCAAGACGTAGCTAGGGCAGGGAAGAGAAGGGAGGTAATCTCCTCAGGGCTAGGATCTGCCCTGTCTCCTTCCGCTGACCAAAACCCTCTCCGGGTACCTCGCCGGAGACTCCATTGTAGCCACACCATGATGCTCCCATCTATCCAGACATGCAGGAGTAGGGCTGTTAGCCTTCGGGCGGCCTGAACCTGGGTAGAGCGCCGTGTCCCTTGCTTGCTTGCCATCCACGCAGAGAGAGAGAGACGAAGAGCTCGCCAGCGGTACTTCTCTGGGAGATGTCTTCCAGCCTCCTTCGCGCCCCTACCGAATCTACAAAGGGGGTGTCCTTCATCCCAAGTGTCCGTCCTTCGTGACACGACAACTAGGTAAACAAATTGCAACTGTGCAATTGACAATATTTATAAGTGCATAATAATGCATGTGCAAGTTATGGTGTCTACTATTGCGGTGACCCTTGCACACCACTGCATGTTGTAGTGCACAAGTCGTTGATATAACACTCACGGAAGGACCTATCCGTAAATATTATATCCCTCAGAGTAGTACAACGGAAACATAGCTGGTCCAAGGTAACACTATAGGATTACAACTCTATTCAATACAAAATCTCGAGAACCTCTTTTACATTGAGAAGTCTCTTGCAAATAAAACACCAAAAAGATCCAAATCGTAGCACTAAGCTGGATATCAGCTCTATCTCTAATTCCTATTCCACTAGTGCTGTTGTCACAACCCTACTCTAATCCATCTGGAATATCTTTATCCAGGTTTTACTTCTCCTTCCAAAATGACGGTGTCTCCTCCTTTAGCAATGTGGTCGTCATGTGTGTCATTGTTCCTCCATTGGCACATTGTTGTCGTATACACCTGGGCAAGGTTGTCGTCATCCTTTTGTCAGTGAAGTAGCAGTTGACTCCTTCAAGCTCCACCAGGAAGGTTTGGACTCCTTGTTGAAGACTTCCTCGTCATCGTCACGGATCTCTATCATTTCCTTGGATGGCTCCAAAAGTCTAAGCAGGGGGTCAGCGGGGAAAGGGTAAGCAACTCTAGCGTTACTTAGCAAGTTCAGATAATATAGGCAAGGGTTTTTGTTTTGAATGCACTAGCTACTGCCATGACCAACGGTCGTAGGCATAATGCAAGTTTTGGAAAACCTTTCTTCAAAGGTCAGTTTTATTTCAGAAAACTATGCTCACAGTCTCCACGGGTTCATAGTCATCACTTGGGATGCCTTTCCCGCTGCGGTCTATAGTTCCTTCCAGGAACACGGATGTGACTGCCACAATTTCTTGTTGTTGACTCTACAGAGCTGCGTAACTTTACCCATGAGAGAACCTCAACCTTGTTGCCTTTCCGGGTTGCAATCCCCGTCCATACTTCCATGGTATGGGGTCAGGTATGAGGCCAAAGCCAACCATTGCCCCTCTCCGCACAACACATATCCGCCCCTTATGACCCAGCCGGTACAAAGACCGCTCGTCACCACTCCCGAGCTCCTATTCCAAATCACCCCGTCGGGTGGGGAAGGTATGCGCTCCCACGCTGTTGTCCGCCGCAATGGAACCAACCAGGTAATAGTCTGCCGAGGATATGTGAACGAGAGAAGATAGCAGCTGGCTTTACCATCCCATTCCAGATCTCATGGTAAACGCTTCGATACGGCGCAAGGATCACTGTGACATTGGTAATTAGTCCTAGGTATATACTTTCCCGTACGATGGAACCTCCACCAAGAGATCTGTACCATTCCATGGTTCCATCGTCAGCCAAACAATATATATATAGCACTTCACATCATTCGAAAATAGTTTTCTTTTTCAATGCAATGATAATAATATGTTTTTGAAAATAGTTTTTATAAAATAGTTCAATAAGGATATGCAAGAATGAACTTGCCTGTGGTAGAAGTGGCAATTCAATCCTTCGGGGTTCTAGGGTTTGCGGTAAAACCCCGAGTTCTGAAAATAGCAAGGTAATCCTGATAAGGACTACTGAAAAATCTAGCAGCATGCTATTATGCATAATCATGAAATGCATCGTCATTACCCCAAAAATACCCAATCTCACACGTGTAAGCTTCGTCTTATGCGATACTTTGGTAGTTTACTTGACTTGGAATTTTAGGATTATTTATGATTTATTTATTTTTCGATCACTTTGAATTGTTATAACTTTTAGACTTAGATGAACTTCACTTTTATTTAAGTATAAATATTATCATAGTTAAGAACAATATTTAAGTGAAACTTAATATTTCAATTATTTAACTTAATCACATAATAATGCTTAAAGATGTTTTATATTCACTTTAAAACATTTATAATTACTTCTTTAAAGAAAATATCAATAATTTTATTTTATAAAATACTTTCAAGGATTTTTCTTAAATAATATTTTTAATTTAAATCATTAATTTGAATTTCTTTAAGAAAACATTTTTATTAAAATCATGAAGTAATTATTCTAGGCATTTTACTGAAATTTTAGAAAGATGTGTTTGAGCAACATAAATACCTAAAAAAAACATATTTGTACTTATCACATAAAATCACACTCTAAGGTGAGTTTTATCTCGTTTTTATAAACTTATAAATTGTTTAAGTTTGTATTTAAATTCCCTAAGGAATTACTTGTGAATCATTTTTTAAAAGGAAATAAATTAGTTGATTAATTAATTGGGCTGAATGGATTATTGGGCTAATAGTAGTACACACGTACACTATCCTAAATGGTTTGGGCCAAACCCATCTACGTGCACAACACAGGCACGCACGAGCTCTCAGCTCGATCCCCTTCCTCGCTTTCTCTCCTGTGCATGTCGCCGCCGCCTCCACCCTCTGCTCCGGCCGCTGCCGGCCAGCTCCGGCGCCACTCCGCCGCCTTCTTCTCTACTGATTCCCCTCCACCGATTCGTACTACACCGCCCGACTCGAGATCGCTCGCGAACCCTAGCTCGCCACGATTTCGTCCGTCGGCGCTGTTCCCCGGCTCCTGCGCCTCCGCGCCTCCGGCTGCGTCTCCTCGTCGACCACGGCTCCTCCACTACCTCAAGCTCCTGGCCGTCGGCCCGGCAACCTCGAGCCCTTGCTCGACCGCCACTCCAGCTGCTCCCGCGGTCTGGTCCGGTGTAACCTGACCACGGTGGTGTGGCTGCTTCTGCTGCTGCTACGACGTCTCCGACACCTGCGGGATGGCAGTACCGTGACTGTAACCCCGGCGTTGCCTTCCTCGACTACTACCTCAACATCACCTCCTCTAAGTTCTACCTCAGCTACAGAATATTTGAGGTGAGCAAAGTTCTGTGCCTGGCCGTGCCGATGAACTGTAGTGATCATGTTCCTATAGTTCTGTAGTGCAATGATGCCTCTATTTGGATGATTCAATCATCACTGGCATGTGAAGTTGTTTATGCTCTAACTCTGACGAAACTGAATGTTTCCAAAGTTGTTAACTGAAAATTCGATTACATCCTGTTGGATTCGATTTAGAACATGTGTAGGTGTTGTGCAGAAGTGTGGTAGCTGATGTGTTGCTGCAATATTACTCGCATGCCTATTATTGTGTATATTTTCAATAAGAACAGATACACTTAATGCTTATTTTTACTCTTTTGAGGTGTATCAAGTTCCTGGTTGCTGCTAGTGAGCAAAACCTCATGTACATACATGATTTAACTAGGTGAGTGTATTTGTGAGGTGAAAAGTGATTCTGTAATTGTTATCCATGCATGTTTTGCTTGCTGTTTTAGATGATATAAATGATTTTCTTGCTTGTTCTCAAGCTGTAGATGATCATAGATTATTTGGAGATGTTCTGCTTGCATATATGAGGGATTTAGATGTTTCTGGGCAGCACCAAATAGCTGACCAGCAATGCACAAATCATATTTCTACCCTTCCGACTCTCTAAACTGTGGGGTATTACAACTATGAGATTTAATTGGGCATTACAACATGGTACACAGACCGCTATCCAGCATGCATCTGTGCCTAAATAGCCCACCTTCAGGTTAACATCCGTACCCCTTTCAGTATTGAGTTGCAAGCAACAGACTATTGCATTAAGTAAAGTGCATAATGTAAGCAACACAATTATCCTTAGACAAAGCATCGCTGTTTTACCCCTAGTGGCAACAGCACATCCACAACCTTAGAACTTTCTGTCACTGTCCCAGATTAAATGGAGACTGAACCCACTATCTAGCATAAATATTCCCTCTTGGAGTCACAAGCATCAACTTGGCCAGAGTATCAACAAGCAACGGAGAGCATGCAAGATCATAAATAACATAGACATGATAATTCAATATTCAACTTGACATAGTATCAATATTCATCGGACCCCAGCAAACACAACATTTAGCATTACAATAAGATGATCTTGATCATGATAGGCAGATCACAAGATCTAAACATGATGGCACAAGGGGAGAAAACAACCATCTAGCTACTGCTATGGACCCATAGTCCAAGGATGAACTACTCACGCATCACTCCGGAGGCAGGCATGGCGATGTAGAGCCCTCCGGTGATGATTCCCCTCTCCGACAGGGTGCCGGGAAGAGTTTTAGAACCCTCCCGAGCTAGGGTTGACGGCGGCGGCGGCTCTGGAACTTTTCGTGGAATATGACTCGGTTGTCTAGGGTTTTCCCGAAAAGATGAATTTATAGGCGACTGGGTGACGTCAGTGGAGACCCGAGGGGCCCACACCACGTGGCAGCGCGACAGAAGGGGGGGGGGGCGCCGTATGGTGTGGCCGCCTCCTCGGTCCCCTTCGTGTCTCCTTCGGACTCCGTGTACGTGACATAAAAATAGGACCGTGGGCTTTTGTTTCGTCCAATTCCGAGAATATTTCAGAACAACTTTTCTAAAATACAAAAAACAGCAGAAACCAGGAACTGGCACTGTGGCATCTTTGTTAATAGGTTAGTCCCAGAAAATGCATAAAAATGATATAAAGTGTAAATAAAACATGTAGCAATTGGTATAATAAAAGCATGGAACATCAGAAATTATGGATACGTTGGAGACGTATCATTGCACACAAAGTTGACAATAGTGTTTGCTTCTGAGATAGAAAGAGTAGGTAAACTGACTCAACATAAAAGTAAAAGAAAGACCCTTCGCAGAGGGAATCAGGGATTAAATCATGTGTTAGAGCTTTTTAAGTTTTTGAAATCATATAGAGAGCATAAAGTAAATTTTTGAGAGGTATTTGTTGTTGTCACCGAATAGCAGTGGACACTCTACCCCCTTGTCAACCAGACTTTCAAGAGCGGCTCCCATGAAGGACGTTATTTCTACCCAAGGGTAGATCATCCCTCTTGTTCTCTTTTGTTTACACATGCAGTTATTCACTGGTATCATTGCTTATCTGATTGGATCATGGCAAAAATGTGAAGAGAATTAAGCGGTTAAAGTTGTAATTAATTGGGACTGGGCACCCCATTTGCCAGCTCTTTTTGTAAAATTATTGGATAAGCGGATGTATATGCCACTAGTCCATTGGTGAAAGTCTGTCAAAAGTAAATGACAAGGTTGATAGAGAAAATTCCACATAACTTGCTCATGAGCTATAAAACATTGACACAAATAAGAGATAATAGCTTTTGAATAGTTTAAAGGTAGCACATGAAGTATTTACTTGTAATGGCAGGAAATATCACATAATAGGTAGTTATGGTGGACATAAATGGCATGGGTTTTGGCTCAAGGTTTGGATGCACGAGAAGCATTCCCTATCAGTACAGAGTTTAGGCTAGCAAGATTGTTTGAAGCAAACACAGGATATCAACTGGTACAGCAAGATTTACATGAAAACATTTTGCAAGCATTATAAGACTCTACACTGTCTTGTTACTCAAACACGTTTATCAGAAAATATCTAAACCTTAGAAATACCATTAACTTGATGTGTTCTTGATGCCTCAAAGAAGGCTTTGTACAATCGTGTGATTCATTATATGAAATTATTTGATTTATTTATTATATCTCTTTCCTGTACATGTTTCAGTGGTTCAATAATGTGTATCATAAAATTCGATTTAAGAAGGAATAAAGAAATAAACTTTCTATTACGGTACCACAAGAATCTTCAGCACCAGCTCTGAAATGACGCCAGCACAAAAGAATGATATGGTCTAGTGAAACCAGTGATCGATCTGGTGATGTCTTTTCTGTAGTGAGCAGGAGTTCCTCAGCTAAGCATCCAACAACCCACAGATTAACTTTTACGCCATAAGGCCAAACCTCATGTCTGGACATTCAACACAGAAAACGGAATTTTTTTTTATGAAGGGTTTTGTTATTTGAATGGTTTAAGCATTCAAGCCCAGCTCTACATAACTAAGATGCGCACAACCACAATCCACACAGTCAACAAGAAACGGAAAGTAACAAACAAATTACGAGCAAGCAGTTGTCAAACGCTACTCGAAGGTGGACCAATCTAAAAATCAATTGACCATTCATTTTGGATAAATATATCACTCGCGTTCTCTCCAGTCGTTCATATGCCTCCATAAAGAGCTCTCGATATTCTAGAGTACCTACAAAAGAGAAAAAAATATGAATAAAATCCTTGTCATTTAATGAAAGCAGTAGCGACCAGATAACGACAACCGCTACCACCATAAGTAGTTCTTAACTTATGATCAGTCTCATGTAGCCAATTGCCGAAGATATTAGCAATGGATCGTGGTATATACAGGTTTGAAGCTATATGGATGGCTGACCACATAGAACCACATAGAACATGTAACTTTGTACTTGAAGAATAAGTGTTTAATTGTCTCATTTAGTGGACAAAACATGCAATTCATACTTCCGTGCCAGTTACGCTTAACAAGGCTATCTTTCGTTAATATGACACCTTTTCGAATGTACCAAGCAATTTTTTTAGCTTTAGAGTATCATCATATGCCATATTTCTTATTGCTATCGACTAGTAGGTCGTAATGAACCAAAGTCCTACACATGGAGTATACCGAGAATTTTCCATTATGAAGTAAATTCCAGCAACTCATCGGGATCTTGTGATAGCTGGACCGATGCTAGTCTTCCCAAAAGGGTATTCCAACCTGTAAGCCTATGACAGGTTAAATCTCGGTTGAATGTCACATTCGGAAGTGAAGACTGCATATCTCGGCTATGATACCACCTTTATGATGAACAATTGTATAGGGCCAGATATTGTTTTCAGAGGGTGGTACGTATTACCTAACTATTTGTCTTCCCAAAATCTAATCTCCGATCCATTCCTAATCTTAAATACACTAAAGCGAAAGAAGTATTTCTTTGTCGCCATAAGGCCACACAAAAGTGAGAATCACCAGGTTTCCAATAGACGTGTGATTTAGCACGTGTGCCAATGTATTTATGCTCAGGAAGTGTTTGCCAAACACCATCTAGTAAGAAGATTAAATAGCCATTTACCAAGGAGAGCTATATATTGACATGTAAATAATGAATACCCAGGTCTCACACATATTTGGGTCGGCATACAACATTCTATTTGGCCAGTCGATATTTCTCTTTCTCACTATCTCCTTGCCAAAAGAATCTTTATCGAAAGTAATCCAATATTGGTAAGACCCTTTTGGGAACCTGGAAGAATTAATGATATCATATACAATATTATATTACTTATCACTGAATTTATGAGAACCAACCTTCCGCCTAGAGATAGTAGTTTTCTTTTCCAACTACTCAGCCTTGCTTGCAGATATTTTTCTACGTGTTTCCATTCCGTATTAGTCAATCTTCTTCTATAGTGTATTGGAATACCCAAATATCTAATTGGAAATTGACCTTGCTCGCATCCAAATAAATCTGATTATTGAGCAACTGCGGTCTGGACCTCGCCAAAACAAAACAACTAACTTTTATGAAAATTAACATTTAACCTTGATAATTGGTCAAACGCTGATAAAATTATTTTCAGTTTCACTGCTTTACCTAGTTCGTGTTCCATAAATAGAATTGTGTCATCTGCATATTGGAGGATAGATAATTCTCCATCCACACAAGGTCTGTGACTACCCCCCTCAATTTGGCCATCTTCTTCGACTCGATCAATCATGATCACTACATATCCGCCACAATATTAAATAATATGCCGAAAAGCGGATCACCCTGCCTTAAATCCTTTTTTGTTTGAAAGTAGTGCCCAACCTCGTCATTAACTTTAACGGCCACACTACCCCAGTGAAATAAAAACTTCGACACATAGCCCACCGTGTTTAACAAATGTGTGAAATATGTCATGTAATGTGTGGCCTTAGGAGAGAATACTTGACTCCAAACAAATAACCCAAATTAGTCACACTACGATTTCAATATTTTTACGGTTCATTTAAATTCAAATATATAAATTAAAGGTTTCAGAAATGTGTATGCCTTTTTTTAGATAAGCAGGAGATCACTCCCGGTTCCATTTAAGAAACCTGCGATCAGGCCAACGTTTTACACCAAATTCAGGTTCTCTCTTCGAATAAGAGTATGTAACGATCCTTCTAATGGCAGCACACCAAATAGATAGAATTCGTCGGATACACTCAGATTCGAGGATCTGATACAAGAGAGTCTAGAGTTTTGGGGAGGAAGAAGCAGAGGAGAGGGAGGAAGGTTACAGACGCCACAGGCGTATTGATCATCGATATCCTGTGAGAGGAACAGGGCAGGCTCATTTCACTCCCCGGATCTTCTGCGGCCGTCCATCTGTGCTTCACTCTTCTGGGCTTCTCTTTGGGCTGGTACTGGGCTCGGTCCGAGACGTGTCGGTCGTGGTGGCCGTCACATTCCCTCCTCCTTTAGAGCCTTCTTGACCCCAAGAAGGTGCATTGGGGTAGTCTTCCAGCAACCTGTTCTTGTTTTCCCAAGTGGTCCATGAGTTTGGCAAGCCTGCCCACTGAACCTGCACAAGAGTGACACTGGTGGTGCCTGTTAGAACTTCTTTTGTGTCCAGAACCTGAAGTGGAACAGGTTCCAAGTCCATCATAGTACACTGCGATGGTAGATCTGGCTGAGCAATGGTATTAGCTGGCAATGCCTGCTTCAGGAGAGACACATGTACCACCGGATGAATTTTGCTTCCAGCTGGTAAGTCCAATTTATAAGCCACCGCACCAATACGTTGCAATATAGTGTATGGACCGAAAAACTTATAGCTCAGCTTCTGGTTTGATCTTTTTGCAACCGACATTTGCACATAGGGTTGAAGTTTCAGGTATACCTTATCACCCACGGCAAACTGTCGTTCAATCCTGTTCTTGTCCGCTTGGCTTTTCATACGTTGCTGAGCTCGCAGCAAATGTTGTTGGATCAACTTCTGCATTTCCTCTCTCTCTGTCAACCATGTTGCCAAATCTGGAACAGTATTATCTGCAGCATCTTGGATCCCGAAATGCTTTGGTGTGTAACCATATAACACCTCAAATGGAGATTTACCCAGAGCTGAATGAAACGTTGTATTATACCAGAATTCCGCTAAGGGCAGCCATTTGGACCATTTACTAGGGCAAGCCTGAGTCATACACCTCAAATATGTCTCCAGACATTGATTAAGGCGCTCTGTTTGACCGTCCGTCTGAGGATGATAGCTCGAACTCATATTCAGAGTCGTGTCAGTCAATTTAAACAGTTGCTGCCAGAAAGCACTAGTAAATACCTTGTCTCTGTCAGAGATGAGTATATTGGGCAAGCCATGAAGTTTGTAGACAGAGTTTACATAAAGTTGTGCAACTGCTAGAGCATTGTAGGGATGTGACAGAGGGATGAAGTGCCCATACTTTGTATATTTATCAATGATAACCAGGATTGTGTCATACTTGTTTGATTTCGGCAAACCTTCAACAAAATCTAAGCTCACAATTTCCCAAGCTCTAGTTGGAATGGGAAGTGGTTGAAGTAACCCTGGTTTACGCATATGTTCTGGTTTGGCTTGCTGACATACTTCACAGTGTGCCACATAAGTTTTCACATCTTGCTTCATATTTGGCCATGAAAACAGAGCTTTGATTTTGTGGTACGTAGCAGTGACACCACTATGTCCTCCCACACCACTATCATGTAAAGCTAGCAGGATTGCTTTCTTAGCTTCAGTATGATTGCCCAACCAAATTCTGTTTTTGAATTTGATAACTCCATCATGAAGAGAAAACCCATTGGAATCCGGGTTTGAGATACTCAAGCGTGTCAAAATTTCTTTTGCCTGAGGATCTGCTAGATAGCTTTCCACTACAACTTCCAACCATTTAGGTTTACTGACTGACAGTGGAGATAACTCCTGGTTTGGAGGGCAACGAGATAAAGCATCTGCTGCTGCATTCAAGGATCCCTGTTTGTATTTGACTTGATATTGCAAACCCAAAAGCTTGCAAAAGGCTTTGTGCTGAATTGTATTCGTGAGCTGCTGAGTTTCCAAATGAATCAAACTTTTATGGTCCGTGTAAATGGTGAATTCCCTATGTTGGAGATATTGTTTCCACTTTTCGACTGCCATTATCAATGCCAAACATTCTTTTTCATAGGTTGACAGTGCTTGTGATCTGTTACTAAGAGCTTTACTGAGGTATGCAATCGGATGTCCTTTCTGAGACAATACGGCTCCAATGCCAACACCAGAAGCATCAGTATGAACATCAAATGGTTGCTGAAAATCAGGCAGTGCCAAGACTGGTGCACTCACTAGTGCTTGTTTAAGAGCAAGAAATGCTTCATTTGCAACTGATGTCCAGACAAACTGTACTCCTTTTTTTAACAATTCTGTCAGTGGTCTGCATATGATCCCATATTGAGCTATGAACTTTCTATAGTACCCTGCGAAACCCAGGACAGAACGCACATCTTTCACAGATTTGGGTGTCGGCCACTGCACAATTGCCTGAATTTTGCTGGGATCAGTTGCCACACCAGCAGCACTTATGATGTGACCTAAGTATTCAAGTTTGGTTGAGCAAACGAACACTTGGACTGTTTGACATACAATTTATGGTCAGAGAGCAGTTTAAATACTTGCACTAAAAGGTCCTGATGCTGCTCCAGAGTTGCTGTATAGATGAGAATATCATCCATAAAAATGAGTACTCCCTTGCGCAATAATGACTGAAATATTACATTCATAGCTGTCTGAAATGTTGCCGGCGCATTAGTAAGGCCAAATGGCATGACTTTGAACTCCCAATGGCCATGATGAGTTTTAAAAGCAGTTTTATATTCTTCACCTTCCGCCAAACGGATCTGATGATATCCACTTCTCAGATCTAGTTTTGTGAAAAACTTTGAGCCTGACAATTCATCAAGTAACTCATCCACTATTGGCAAAGGATATTTGTTTTTCACTGTTAAAGCATTCAGATAACGATAATCCACACACATGCGCCACCCGCCATCCTTCTTTCTGACTAGAATCACGGGAGAGGCATAGGGACTGGAACTTGGTTGTATGACACCTCGTTTGAGCATATCAGCTATTTGCTGTTCAAGTTCATCCTTCTGTGTTGGGGCATAGCGATATGGTCGCTTCTGAACTGGTACTGCACCTGGGATAAGAGGGATCTGATGATCAAACTCACGCTGGGGTGGGAGGGTAGTAGGTTCTTTGAACAACTCTGCATGTTGTTTGATGGTTTGCTGGACCAACACTGGCACTGATGTTTGTTCTGTTGTGCCCACTATTTCAGTAGCTGCCAGAGTGACCAACTGTGCCACAGCACCTTGTTCAATTAACTGATGTAATTCCATTGAAGATATTGCCGGACAATGTGAATTGTTGCTGTTAATGCCTCTCAATGTTATCCTTTTCCCTTCATGGATAAATCTCATTTTCTTGCGTGTCCAATCCACAAACATTTTCCCTCCATTACAAGATTCAAGCCAGTCCATACCCAATATGATATCATAACACTTGATTGGCAAAACACGTACATCAGTTGCAAATTTTGTGTCTTGAACACCCCACTGTAAGCGAGAAATACCTTCTTTACTAGGCATTTTACTTCCATCAGCAATTGTTACTTGAACCATTGGTAACTGTTGCACCGGTAGCTGCAATTTGGTAACTAAAGCACTGTTAATGAAGTTTCCAGAGCTTCCTGAATCAATGAGGATCAGAACTTGGGTTTTGCCAATGTGCCCCAGCAAACGCATTGTCTTTTTGCTAACAGTTCCCTCAGCCGCTGCTAGTGAAATGCAATTCACTTGTTCGGTTTCAGACTCACTACTTTCCGAACCAGCGTCATCAGTTTCTTTACTAACAGTATTGTCCTTGTCTAGTTCCAATGCCTCCAAATTTCATTTATCACTGATAACTGAATCTGATCAGGGCATTTGTGTGTTGGACCAAATTTACCCCCACACTTAAAGCATTCACCACGAGCACGCCTCTGAGCACGCAGATTATCCAATTTGCTGCCATGATTGGGGCATTTGGTTTGGCAATTTCAGTTACTGTTTCCCCTGGATGAGCTCCCAGTTTACCTGGACCAGCCTGATTATGCCACCTTTTATATTCATATTTCTTTGTATAACCAGATTGTAATTGAGATTCCTGTAAGAGAGCCAAGGATATCGCCGCATCAACCGTTCTAGGTTTGTGGAGAATTATAGCAGTACTAATTTCCTTCCTCAAACCCTTAATGAACTTAGCTACGAAGAAGGTATCATCTAGTGCATGATTATGTGCAAGTAACTGATGCATAAGATGCTCAAATTCTTTGTGATAGCTATCGACATCTCCAGTTTGCCTAATATCCAACGCTTTGCTCATATCAGTGTAATACAAGTCTTTTGCAAATTTCTGACAGACCACAATGCATAACTGAACCCAACTTTCAATATTATGTTGTGCTTCATAAGTCTGTAGCCACAGGGCAGCTGATCCAGTGAAGTGGATGGTGGAATAATCCACTTTGTACTCCTCAGGTACATTGAACATGTTAAAATATTTTTCAGCTTTCTCTTTCCACAGCTTAGGATGTGTGCCATCAAACTTAGGAAAATTTGTTTTCGGCATTCGAAAATCCCGGTTGCTGCTATCTCTATCACCTCTGTAATTAGAAGGACTAGACTCAAATTGATGACGAGAGGGTAGAAACGCACCATTGCCCAGAGCACGCTCAGTAGCTGTGCCCTGGTGTTCAGTTTCTTCACGGTGGCCATCTGGCCCTGGGCGTGGCTGCCACACTGCAGTGATCTTGCCCTCCAATGAAGTGAGTCTAGAGCCAATGCTCTGTACTTGGGTCTCGATTGAGGCCACCTTGGTAGAGGTTGCTTCCTGAACTTTCATGATGCGCTCAGCAGTCACCCGAAGCTCTTGACAGCTTGTCGCATTCTGAGTTGCCGTCGCTGCTGCCGACGCGAGACCCGCCAGCGCCGTGCGCATCTGCGCATCGAGCTCAGCAACCGTCATGGTCGCCGTTGCCAGGCCTTGCTCCACTGCTGCCATCCTGACCGTCAGAGTCGGAGGTCGCGCCGTTGTGATGCGCCTGAGTCTACCGCCGCCTGGTCAACGAGTACTAACACAAGGTGTTCCTCTGCAATCGACCAATACGCCACCAGAACCACGCCGAAACAGTCGATTGACAGGGATTTTACCACTCGCTCAGAAATAGCAAAGCAACCTTCAATCCCAACTGGATCCGTGGCCGAACAAGTCACCGTCGCCCAAATAATCGCCACCGCACTGCCGGAGATGAGGCAGCTGCACACCGCCACCGCGAGGACCAACTCCGTTCAGGGATTTTACAGGAGAACCAAACCCAAACGTCGCTGAACTCGATTCTCCTCCGAATCCCTCAAATCACCCCTCGATCTCACCAAATCGAACTGAAATTTTTTTTGTGTGGATTTTTCTGTGGATTTCCCCAGGCTCGAACGGCACTGATACCAATTGTAACGATCCTTCTAATGGCAGCACACCAAATAGATAGAATTCGTCGGATACACTCAGATTCGAGGATCTGATACAAGAGAGTCTAGAGTTTTGGGGAGGAAGAAGCAGAGGAGAGGGAGGAAGGTTACAGACGCCACAGGCGTATTGATCATCGATATCCTGTGAGAGGAACAGGGCAGGCTCATTTCACTCCCCGGATCTTCTGCGGCCGTCCATCTGTGCTTCACTCTTCTGGGCTTCTCTTTGGGCTGGTACTGGGCTCGGTCCGAGACGTGTCGGTCGTGGTGGCCGTCACAGAGTAGCAGCATAAAGCGTAGTCCGACTGGCCTTTTTCACTCAACCAACGTTTAATTATGATAATCCGATGTCCAAATCCGGCATATTGCACACAACATTTGGTGGGATCAATTGATATGGTAGGAACCAGCCTCTAACCCTAGTCGCGGAAACCGCACGCGATGTATTGTTTGCCGCCTGCGAGCGAGAGGGCGGCTGACATCGGAGTCCGACTTGCAGTTGGCTCGTCTTCCACACACGCGGTCGACTGGAAAAAATAAAAGGCCAGCTCCTGCCGATCTGCCTTGCGTTCTAGGTTTCTGCCCAGTCCCATCCTTGATCCTTCCCACCTTAAGTCGAGACTTCCGCCGCGTCTTCTGTTCTCCGGCGTCTACTCTGAGGACGGCGACAATGGAGATCGCCGCCGCCTACCGGCAGCCGTCCGTGCTCAGGCGGAAGCGTGCTTCGGCGGGGTGCGTGAAGACGGAGGACGCCCTCAGCGCCGGCGCGCGCAACATCCTTCAGCAGCGTTTTCAGTCGGAGCTCGACGCGGTCCGTCACCTCGTCCGCAAGGCGACCGCCGTGCAGCGACCCGAGGCGTCGCCTCCGGCCAAGAGGATCAAGGCGTCTCCTCCTCGCGTGATTGAGGCACCCAAAACGACGAGGGAGCAGCTGAAGACCGACCTGGAGAAGCTAGAGTCGGAACTCCCCGATCATATCATGGAGTTGCTGATGAAGCAGAGCCGTGCCATCCACGGCGGCGAAATGGAGATCGACATGGACGCCGTCCAGGACGAGGCCATCCTGGAGTTACGGGAGCAGCTTGATGAGTTCGTTCAACTTCGAGAGAGGGCAGTTCAAGAACACAAAGACGGCAAGCCGATGACCCAAGAAGAGGAGGAAGACGTTGACATCGTTGGCGGCGTCTCGCCCTTGCCGATCGTGTCGGCGCCGCTGCAGCTCGCCCAAGAGGAGGACGAGGACGTGGACATCTGCGGCGGCGCGTCACCGGTGGCGATGCCGAAGAATCTTGGCGATGACGCAATCTCCAGCTGCAGCCCTAGCTCAAGCAGCAGTAGTTACTCTGTTTCGGATTCAGACTCAGGCTCCGCAAGCGACAGTGATTCAGATTCAGATTCAGACGAGAGCGTCGACAGTCCATCTCCGGCGGAGCGCGCCGCCACGCCTCCAATAACCGAGCTGATCGCCCGTGCCAGGGAGTCTCGAGAAAGGCAGAGGAAGGAGGAGGCGAGACGCAGGGCAAGGGAGAAGGCCCGTCAGGAAGTGCTTGAGGCGGAGAGGACGGCCATGCCGACCGAGACGGTACACTGGACGGTCATCAAGAGCTTCGGCATCCACGAGTACGGCATCGGCCCACACAGCTTGTTGGGGCTGCTTGGTCTCTCCCTCAAGGTTGAAGAAGAATACGGCATCGAGGAGGAGCAGCCTCGTGAGAGCTTGAAAGAAGAACTGGAGGAAGGCGAGATCCGGCTGTGATCGTTCTTGGCTAGCAAGAACTTGCTGTGTCAAAACTTGATGTGTTCTTGATGCCGCAAAGAAGGCTTTGTACAATCGTGTGATTCATTATATGAAATTATTTGATTCATTAATTATATCTCTTTCCTGTACATGTTTCAGTGGTTCAATAATGTGTATCATAAAATTCGATTTAAGGAGGAATAAAGAAATAAACTTTGTATTACGGTACCACAAGAAGCTGCAGCACCAGCTCTGAAATCACGCCAGCACAAAAGAATGATATGGTCTAGTGAAACCAGTGCTCGATCTGGTGATGTCTTTTCTGTAGTGAGCAGGAGTTCCTCAGCTAAGCATCCAACAACCCACAGATTAACTTTTACGCCATAATGCCAAACCTCATGTCTGGACATTCAACACAGAAAACGGAAATGTTTTTTTATAAAGGGTTTTGTTATTTGAATAAGCATTCAATCCCGGCTCTACATAACTAAGATGCGCACAACCACAATCCACAAAGTCAACAAGAAATGAAAAGTAACAAACAAATTACGAGCAAGCAGTTGTCAAACGCTAGTCTAAGGTGGACCAATCAGAAAATCAAGTGACCATTCATTTTGGATAAATATATCACTCGCGTTCTCTCCGGTCGTTCATATGCCTTTATAAAGAGCTCTCGATATTCTAGAGTACCTACATAAGAGAAAAATTATGAATAAAATCCTTTTATTTAATCAAAGCAGTAGCGACCAGATAACGACAACCGCTACCACCATAAGTAGTTCTTAACTTATGATCAGTCTCATGTAGCCAATTACCGAAGATATTTGTAATGGATCGTGGTATATACAGATTAGAAGCTATATGGATGGCTGACCACATAGAACCACATAGAACATGTAACTTTGTACTTGAAAAATAAGTGTTTAATTGTCTCATTTAGTGGACAAAAAACGCAATTCGTACTTCCGTGCCAATTACGCTTAACAAGGCTATCTTTCGTTAATATGACACCTTTTCGAATGTACCAAGCAATTTTTTTTTGCTTTAGAGTATCATCATACGCCATATTTCTTATTGCTATCGACTAGTAGGTAGGAATGAACCAAAGTCCTACACATGGAGTATACCGAGAATTTTCCGTTATGAAGTAAATTCCAGCAACTCATCGGGATCTTGCGATAGCTGGACCCATGCTAGTCTTCCCAAAAGGGTATTCCAATCTGTAAGCCTATGACAGGTTAAATCTCGGCTAAATGTCACATTCGAAAATGAAGACTGCATAATCTCGGCTATGATACCACCTTTATGATGAACAATTGTATACGGCCAGATATTGTTTTCAGAGGGTGGTACGTATTACCTAACCATTTGTCTTCCCAAAATATAATCTCCGATCCATTCTTAATCTTAAATACACTAAAGCGAAAGAAGTATTTGTTTGTCGCCATAAGGCCACCCAAAAGTGAGATTCACCAGGTTTCCAATAGACCTGTGATTTAGCACATGTGCCAATGTATTTATGCTTAGGAAGTGTTTGCCAAACACAATCTAGTAAGAAGATTAAATAGTCACTTACCAAGGAGAGCTATATATTGACATGTAAGTAATGAATACCCAGGCCTCACACGTATTTGGGTCGGCATACAACATTCTATTTAGCCAGTCGATATTTCTCTTTCTCACTATCTCCTTGCCAAAAGAATCTTTATCGAAAGTAATCCAATATTGGTAAGATCCTTTTGGGAACCTGGAAGAATTAATGATATCATATAGTATTATATTAATTATCACTGAATTTATGAGAACCAACCTTCCGCCCAGAGATAGTAGTTTTCTTTTCCAACTACTTAGCCTTGCTTGCAAACATTTTTGTACGTGTTTCCATTCCGTATTAGTCAATCTTCTATAGTGTATTGGAATACCCAAATATCTAATTGGAAGTCTGGACCTCGCCAAAACAAAACAACTAACTTTTATGAAAATTAACATTTAACCTTGATAATTGGTCAAACGCTGATAAAATTAATTTCAGTTTCACTGCTTTACCAAGTTCGTGTTCCATAAATAGAATTGTGTCATCTGCATATTGGAGGATAGATAATTCTCCATCCACAAGGTGTGTGACTACCCCCTCAGTTTGGGCATCTTCTTCGACTCGATCAATCATGATCACTACATATCCGCCACAATATTAAATAATATGCCGGAAAGCGGATCACCCTGCCTTAAATCCTTTTTTGTTTGAAAGTAGTGCCCAACCTCATCATTAACTTTAACGGCCACACTACCCCAGATACAAAGTGAATCAAGGCACACCACTCCTCCAAGAACCCTTCATTATCCGCTTGGAACACCATTTCATTTTTAACACTGGTCGAGCCATCAAAGCGGATTGGAACAACTTTTTAGCTTCCTGAGTTTTTGAAATAAAAACTTCGACACATAGCCCACCGTGTTTAACTAATGTGTGAAATATGTCATGTAATGTGTGGCCTTAGGAGAGAACACTTGACTCCAACTAATAACACAAATTAGTCACAACTACGATTTCAATATTTTTACGGTCCATTTAAATTCAAATATACAAATTAAAGGTTTCAGAAATGTGTATGCCTTTTTTTTAGATAAGCAGGAGATCACTCCCGGTTCCATTTAAGAAACCTGCGATCAGGGCAACGTTTTACACCAAATTCAGGTTCTCTCTTCGAATAAGAAGTAGCAGCATAAAGCGTAGTCCGACTTGCTTTTTCATTCAACCAACGTTTAATTATGATAATCCGATGTCCAAATCCGGCATATTGCACACAACATTTGGTGGGATCAGTTGATATGGCAGGAACCAGTTTACCTCTAACCGTAGTCGCGGAAACCGCACGCGATGTTTGGGTTTTTGCCGCCTGCGAGCGAGAGGGCGGCTGACATCGGAGTCCGACTTGCAGTAGGCTCGTCTTCCACACGCGATCGACTGGAAAAATAAAAGGCCAGCTCCTGCCGATCTTCCTTTTATTCTAGTAGGTTTGTGCCCAGTCCCGTCCTTGATCCTTCCCACCTTAATTCGAGAATCCCGCCGCGTCCTCTGTTCTCCGGCGTCGACTCCAAGGCCGACGACCATGGAGATCGCCGCGGTCTACCGGCAGCCGTCCGTGCTCAGGCGGAAGCGTGCTTCGGCGGGGTGCGTGAAGACGGAGGACGCCCACGGCGTTGGCGCCCGGAACGTCCTTCAGCAGCGTTTTCAGTCGGAGCTCGACGCGGTCCGTCGCCTCGTCCGCAAGGCGACCGCCGTGCAGCGACCCGAGGCGGCGCCTCCGGCCAAGAGGATCAAGGCGTCTCCTCCCCGCGTGATTGAGGCACCCAAGACGATGAGGGAGCAGCTGAAGACCGACCTGGAGAAGCTAGAGTCGGAACTCCCCGATCATATCATGGAGTTGCTGATGAAGCAGAGCCGTGCCATCCACGGCGGCGAAATGGAGATCGACATGGGCGCCGTCCAGGACGAGGCCATCCTGGAGTTACGGGAGCAGCTTGATGAGTTCGTTCGACTTCGAGAGAGGGCAGATCAAGAACACCAAGACGGCAAGATGATGGCCCAAGAGGAGGAGGAAGACGTTAACATCTCGCCCTTGCCGATCGTGCCGGCGCCGCTGCAGCTCGCCCAAGAGGAGGACGAGGACGTGGACATCTGCGGCGGCGCGTCACCGGTGGCGATGCCGAAGAATCTTGGCGATGACGCAATCTCCAGCTGCAGCCCTAGCTCAAGCAGCAGTAGTTACTCTGTTTCGGATTCAGACTCAGGCTCCGCAAGCGACAGTGATTCAGATTCAGATTCTGATTCTGATTCAGACGAGAGCGTCGACAGTCCAGCTCCGACGGAGCGCGCCGCCACGCCTCCAGTAACCGAGCTGATCGCCCGTGCCAAGGAGTCTCGAGAAAGGCAGAGGAAGGAGGAGGCGAGACTTAGGGCAAGGGAGAAGGCCCGTCAGGAAGTGCTTGAGGCGGAGAGGACGGCCATGCCGACCGAGACGGTACACTGGACGGTCATCAAGAGCCTCAACATCCACGAGTACGGCCTCGGCCCACACAGCTTGCTGGGGCTGCTTGGTCTCTCCCTCAAGGTTGAAGAAGAATACGGCATCGAGGAGGAGCAGCAGCAGCCTCGTGAGAGCTTGGCAGAAGAACTGGAGGAAGGGGAGATCCGGCTGTGATCGTTCTTGGCTAGCAAGAACTTGCTGTGTCAAAACTTGATATGTTCTTGATGCCTCAAAGAAGGCTTTGTACAATCGTGTGATTCATTGTATGAAATTTGATTCATTGATTATATCTCTTTCCTGTACATGTTTCAGTGGTTCAATAATGTGTATCATAAAATTCGATTTAAGGAGGAATAAAGAAATATATTACGGTAGCACAAGAAGCTGCAGCACCAGCTCTGAAATCACGCGCCTGTCATGTTTTGACACAAAATAATGATATGGTCTAGTGAAACCGCAGTTTCTGTAGTGAGCACATGTTCTTCAGATTAATTTCTACGCCATAAGGCCAAATCTTACATCTGTACATTTGCGCCATAAGGCCAAACCTTGATTACACTCCATGTCTGAACATTCAACACAGCAAACGGAAATGTTAGTAGGCCTAGTAGTGTAGGAAACAATATGTAGACAAATAAGCACCATGAATAAGATTTCACCAATCCGACGTCGTCGCTCCAGGAAGCTGGTCAGATCTGTTTTGTTATTTTGTGATTCCAGATTCAGAGGTTTGTTATTTTGTGATTCAGAGGTAGTTGAGTATGTCGTATTTTACTTTCACTTTACTGATTATTGCAATGTTTCATACATCGAACGTGGTTTCTGAAAATATTCCAGATCGAAGACATATTAAGTTCAAACCCAGCACTAGGTATCGGGCGACGAATCCCGAAAAAAGATCTGGGGGACACGTATGCAACATCAAAAATCCATGAAAAAACATACTTTTAACAGATGCGCAGAATCATTGCAACATCTCACTCGAGTTTCTGAAGCAAAAGCCACACAAATTTGTAGCACTAATGAAGGTGCCCTCCTGAAATATTAATACAACTCACAGATTCACGATATTTCTGAAAAGACATTATGACAGATGGAGATCACTAGCAATATGTTAAGTTGGTGCCTGAAGACCTCTGAAAGATAGCATGACCTCATACATTGATCCAAAAGATACATCAGGGAGGATGCTGAAATGACACCAACATTCAAGCCACTTTGGTGCCTGAATTTCTTCCTAGTTCATATCCTAACCAGTTCCTCCTCAACATTCTCATATAGTGTTTATACAATCTGTTTCCGCTACAACGTTCCGGCTAAATCTGGCACCCAATGACTCGCCACTACTGTAATTAAAAGATGGCAACCAACATTTCGGAAGATGATAAGGCAGGAATGCGTTCTTATTGCCAACCACAACAGTAACACCTGCAAGCAGCTTCCAAGTTCTTCCTAGGGAGTTGCATGATCACAAATATAGCACCCCAGCAGCAGCACATCAGGGCTTGCCCAGCAACTCACGCACTGTCTGTGCAAGCCCAGGCTCACTCTTGATGCCCTCAACCCATCTCGCACTGATCCGCACATTTTCAAGGCTCTGCTTCAGCGTCCTCTCGAATCCTGGCGTTGTGCGGGTCGCAAAGAACTTGGAAACCTCTGCTGCCTTCTCATTGGACGTGAACTACAAGAAACAACGAAGTGCACATTAGCTATGGCTTAGTGGAAATAATACCTGCAAAATTGGGGAGTATGGATTGCAGCAGGCAGACTCGGTGATAGAGATGTACCAACGGGACAATGATTTTAATAAAATCCCCCGCTAGTGAGCTCGCTGAAATTGTCTTCGAGATACGCTCCCAGTTTTCCTGCAGACAGACAAATAAGGACACACATTAGCACTGTGTTTTCAAATATTTCAGTATATACTAACACTAACATGCACAGTCAAACATTTCCCAAGGTATCAGATGAAGGAATCACAAAAACCAATAATGGGGTGGTGCCTCAAGTTCACTCTACTTTAATCAGATATACAAAAGAAATCCGTATGAAGGGATCAGGATTAGTAAAGAAGTTCACAAATATAGTTCACTTGTTTACTGAAAAAGTATGCCACTTGAATAGTTCTTGTTGACAAATATAAAAGCACCCTGGGTCCTCTTTGTGATGCAGCAATCTCAAATGAAGTTGGTAGGAAAACACATATTCTCAAATGAAGCTCGTATAAAGAAAACATCCAGTGGTTAGATATTCCATTTGGTTCAGAATTCCTGCTAAGACCGGATGTTCCAAACAGGGCCCAGAAATCATGACTTTAGGCACAAATAAACGGTTATCCGTCAAAGTTAAAAGATATTGTACCTTCAACCAATTCCACGCAATTTCACGTGCCTCTATTTGAAGACCTCTAAGTGCAACATATGCATCTTGACTGCGGACCTGACAAGCGAGAGGCATAGATATCTGAGTACAACTTGCAAGTAGTTAACACATAAGTACGAGCTCATAGAGATCGTGGAGCAAGTAAAATTGTTTGAATTTACCTCATTAGTGAAAATCAAATTCAGTGACTCTAGGACAATAACCTTATCCCGGCAAGAAGCTAATATGCCTATAAACAATAAAAAATGCTTTCAGGACAGCCAAAAACATGCGCAGGCTCTGTTAATTTAACATGGTCGAAGATACACACCTAAGACACGTAGCCTTTCTTCCCCTTCAGCTGACTCCCTGTAGACTTTTCGAAGAGCATCATAACCTGATCTGTTTGAGCTACTAACATTCTGCATCACAGCTAGGTATGCAGCCTGCAGAACAATGGAAGTTAGAAATGGTAGCAGCAATCACTGGAGGACCACGTGAAGTAACAGCAGCAGGTAGGACCTTTCTAGTATCCGGAGGAAGAAGAGAAGTGTTGTGGTCATGTATGAAGATGTTAAAGCGCCTAACTCCTTCGTTAATGGTCTTACCATGTCCAAGTTGGACAAGTGCAGTCAAGAGAAGTGGTCTAAGCATTACATCCAGATGGCTCTCACCATTCTTGGGGTCCCAGCCCAACTTTCTGAAAGAGAAGAGCACAAGTCACTAGTCATATACTAGATTATAAGGAAGTAGCCAGAAAGAAGAAACATAAATAACCGTGCAAATACAGTAATAATACAAAAGAGTCATATATTGAGCATGCATTGGCCACAAAGAAGGGGCATGTTGTGAGAAAGTAGAGATTTATTTATTTACATTTTCTTTTCCTTTTTGTGAAACAAAACATATGATATGTTGTGAATGTAACACATTAAGAGACTCATAAGTAACTATGTTGGACATCGTTGAGCATACTCTGCAGCTGACAAAAGAATCGTGATCAGAAGTTGTTTGATGTCACCAGCCAAGCCAGGAGTAGCATCAACCGATATTTTAGCAATACTTGTACTTACCTGCTCAGCCAAAGAAAAAGATATAGATGATTTATCTTTTAAGAAAAATGAACATGACGAAATCAACTGGACGTAAAGATCCACGTACAGAGTTTACGTGTGAAAGAACACTATAATCAGCTTCCCCACGATAACTGTAGAGTAAACGTAGCAACGATGCCAATGTTTGCTGGCGGGCCACAGATAGCGCATGTGAGTCGTCCACAATGCCTGCAATGCTAATGTTATAATACCTGCCGCCACATATTGAAAGCAAACTCAAATACCAGATGTTGTTTTACCAATTTTATCCATTAGTGAGAGCTTCTTGGTCTCCAACGCATTTTGAAGTGCAGCTGCAAGTTCGTCATCATATTTAACTCTGTAAAATCCTGTTCCATTTATGTTCAACTTAGTCCAAAAGTTTCCACCCTTCTTTCGTTCACCACATTGTGATGCAATGACCAGCTTATCATGTTTAAGTTTCAATAATTTTTTCTGTGTATCATATGCACCACAGCCTGAAGTTATAGGGACAATCCACATGCCAGGGCCAGAGGATCCATCTAATAAAAACTGGGCCTGCAACAAAAAGAAGTCAGCAAATTCAAGATAAAATACTATGAAATGGGGGCCCTATCATTCGATGTGGTCCACTTGTTAGTATTTTCCTTTACAAATATAAAGTGTCATCCTCCCTGGCTAGAGGCAGGCGTCCTCGGGCTTAAAATGCAAGGGAGGATGAGACCCAGCACTGGGCTCGAGGCAGGCGCCCTCGGTCTTAGAATGATCTTGCCAACGATCTGGGATGTTCATTGATGTTTGCATGTGCCATTTTATTTCCTCCTAGGAGGCTTATATACTAAACGTCTAAACACTCTATCTTTTCAATGGAATGAAATACAAAAGCTTTTTGCGTTTTCTCGGGCAGCCGCGGTGCAGTAGCTCCCGCTTGCGCAGGGTCCGGGGAAGGGTCCGACCACTTTGGGTCTTTAGTACGCAGTCTTTCCCTGCATTTCTGCAAGAGGCTGTTTCCAGGACTTGAACCCGTGACCTCATGGTCACAAGGCAGCAGCTTTACCGCTGCGCCAAGGCTCTTCCCTTCAATGTTCGAAATCTGATCATGCTTAAAAAATAGGAAAGAAAAATGGCGCGACTGAAAATTTGGCAGGTAATTACCACGTCCGCGGTATGACCTCTTAAGGTCATAACGACCTTCCAATTTTCAACATCCGCAGGTTCTCCACTTCCAAACTCTCAAAAAAAAAAAAAAAAACGGGCCCTGAGCATGAATAATTTTTGGATCGGCCTCTGCATAAGGGCACTAGAATATGTCCAGTTTCGTCCATCATTGAGTACAGTATTCCCAGAGGAGGAATTATAAAAGTCAGTTATATGTTCACAAAACGGTAAGAACAAAAAACTAGGTTTGGTCAAGCTTTATCATAACTACTGAGAAGATGTTTCTTTAAAGCAACTCTAAACAACACGAATATACCTTAACAAAATAATAACAAGAATTCAAACAAAATAAACGTGTACTTGGTGATGATTAATGTGTGACAAATAAGAAGGGTCTTATTTAAGACAACTTATTACCTGCTCAAGTTCTATGTCATTCCCTTTAAGTCTTGCATTAATAACAGGGTACCCTTTTTGCTTTGTCCACGAAGTCATCAAATCCTTGACAGGTTCACCAGTTTCCTTTTCAATAACAGCCCACAGGTCCTCGGTTTTAGCATTTGAGTATGCATATTTCTTTATATATGAAGCCAGTGCTTTCTGAAAAGATACAGTTTCATAACTTTAGTGTATCAGAATACACTATGATAACTTTACAGAGTTAAGTAGAAATAAGAAGAGAAAACTAGATAGCAAGGAGAACAAAGCAATTCATTTCACTAACTAATGCAGTTATCTACAATGTGAAATATTATGCAGTGCGCAATTTGATAGATTCATGATATGATCAGTAAAAGAGTCAAAAATAGCTAAATTTTACTCCATTCAGTTGTGAATTGAAGTAATGTTTATGCCCTCTGAGTGTGATACCTACTACGACAATGCATAAGATGATCGCCACGTGTTGAATATGACCTCTAATGATAAAAGTTGTCTCTATATGCTCATTTACCAAACCATTCACCTTTACTCATGCGACCAGTGAAGTATACATGGTCCTATATGATGTTTGCATGTAAACAAGGACAGGACAATTTTAGAAGAAATGACCATTTTGCTCTTTCAACAGGCCTTTGAAAAACAACAGTCTCTCCCTAAGACACTACTTACAAAAACAAATTTACCAACTAGTACTATTTAAGAGCATACAAAGATTTAATATATTGGACAAGCCATGGAGTCAAATAGTATTCTTTATCACTGTGTCCTCGAAGAACAGAAGAAACGGCTTGAGACTGATTCTGTACAGTTTTAAGTTTTAAGCAACATGACGAAGAAAAGGATTCTGAATGAATTTCAGGCACAGGCAGTATTAGACCTGAAAACGATCTGCGCCAAGGTAACTCTGTAGCATGCGAATAACAGAAGCACCCTTTTCATAGCTAATAGCATCGAAAATCTGATCAACTTCACTGGCATGGTGTATTTCAACCTGGGCACCCAGTAAAACAATTAGTGAAGAGTATGAAATGAATCAAAAGTCAGCGACGGAAGTCAAAATTTTAACGCTACAAGCTGAATATATGTTGATGAGTTTACTGAAGTTAATCTTGGAAGTAAGATGCCAGACAAAATGTTTAAGCATCAATTCAATATCCCACAGAGTAAGGCACAATAATGTGACGGTAATAAAAAAGTATATAGCATCATTACTTATGCTTACCGTTATCAAAATTTACAATTTAAAACAGATCCTTGTAGTTCTACAACAATAGAGTGCATGACATATATTGTTTTGGAGGAAGTACTGCACAAAATATCCAAGCACCGGAGCAGGCTATGACACGGAGTAAACAAGGAGATTACCTCAATAGGATGAGACTCCTCTAGTGAATCCAATCTGAGAGCAGTGGTTGTGCTATCGAGAAACTGCGTCCAGATATTCCATTGTGGGAAAAAGGAATCTACTGCTAGATGGCTCACCTGTGAAAACAGCAAATCTATTCATTCAGTACAAGTCGGAAACCTGATATTTTAGTTTTCAAATTTTGAGTCATCAAATTGATGTACCCATGTAGCAAATCCCTCATTTAACCACAAGTGAGTCCACCATTCCATGGTTACAAGATTGCCGAACCATTGATGAGCCAATTCATGTGCTACAGTAATTGCAACCTAAAAAAAATACATGCTGAGTTAAATAAAAAAGCATATTTGAACAGAAAAAGGTTTAACTACAAAGAAAATCATTATCAATTACAGTGAATTATAGATGATCATAAGATAGTGTAGTTTTTTTTTGTGAAACCGATTTATGTATGGTAACAAACCATAGTTAAGAAGTGAACCGCAAATGATGAAATATGTAAATAAAATGTTTCTGAGTTATGATAGATACGTTCTGTTTGCTAGAAGCTGATGAAGACTTGTCATCAAAAAGCAAAGCTACTTCGCGGTACGTGACCAATCCGTAGTTCTCCATGGCTCCAGCGGCAAAATCGGGGATAGCAACCATATCCAACTTGGGGAGTGGATAAGGAGTGCCAAAGTAACTGCACAATTGAGGAAATGAAGTTTTTTTTCTTAATGATACTGTTTCAGCAGCAACCACGGTCACTAGAAACCAAAGAGTGGAAGCGAGGTTAGATTACGATCTTACTCTTTATAGAGATTTAAGGACTTCACTCCAACATCTAGTGCAAACTTCCCTTGACTACTCTTACCAACTTGAGTGTACACACGAACTCTCGTGCCTGAATAAATTTAAAAAACAAATGAAATGAAAAGCGAAAGAAAAAATGTCTCGTGCAACTATTTGAATTGAGAATGTCAGAGTAAGGAGAGAAACAGAGCTGATACCTTTTGATGTCATACCCTCTACATATTCGAACAAACCAACTACTATGGCCACTAAGTACGTAGACATAAGTGGTGATTCCTGGTAACGGACAGTCTTGATAGGACCAGCAACTGTTGTGTTAGCTACTGGCATGTTGGACAGCGATGTGAGCTCAGATGGAACTTCAAGTGTTAGCTTAAACTTAGCCTGAAAAACAGAAATAGCAATACAGGAAATGTTAGAAAATGCAACTGCCCTTATGGATGGTCTGTGTGCACCTATGTAGGAGGAACATAAAGCAGAATAAGCTTTACACATGTGCACATACTCAACTTATGATCAGACTAAAAATGCCACTTAACAGTACAAAATAGTACTGTATGTCTAGATGAAACATATCGGGTGGAGAAAATCTGATCAATGAACTCGCCGTCCTGCTATCATAATTACCTTGAATGCAGGCTCATCCCAGCAGGGGAAGCATCGGCGCGCATCTACGGACTCAAACTGCGTCACCGCCATGTTTCTCGACTTCCCCTTATACTCGTACTTGCTGCAATCAAATGAAATCACAGAAGCATAAATAGCAGGAAAATACCAACGCTATGAACAGATTGCTCAATAAGATCCTTAATTTAGAAATGGATCACAGCAACGCCTTCGTAGTGAACTCCCCAACGACATACTAGTGAGGAGCTGGTGACAAACAACAATTCAGTTCTTGCCCTTTTGTGTATATACACCATGATTGCTAGTATATATCCCCAATGTCGGGGACGATGATTTGCTAGTATATACCACCAATGTTGCGGTTCATTGATCATGATGTACGGTGGATGCAGCAACAAGGATCAATTTCAGAATGAAATCAGACAGTACCTCCTGTAGAAGCCTCTCATCTGGTCGTTGAGAGTCCCGTTGAAGTCCATCTTGAGCACGCCGTCTCCCAGAGGCAACTGCTTGGCAAACCCGAGCACCAATATACCGTCCTCCTTGAAGAAGACCACCTCCGTGGGCGCCAGAGCCTGCGGATGCAGAATGAGGTTGACTGTGGCGCGAGGAGGGCGAAGCTTTGGGGGAGCTCTTGTTGTTATTGTTACCTGGAAGTGGATGGAGGCGGTGCTGAGGGAGAGGTCGGCGGCGTTGAGCACGAGGAAGCGGGTGGACGCGGAGACGGCGACGTCGATGGCCACCGAGCCGGTGAAGGTGCAGGCGACGAGTTCGGGGCGGAGGCGGAGGTCGTAGCGGCGCGGCGCGGCGAAGCGAGGCAGCCGCGCCTGGCCGCGGAACTGGCCCGCCGAGCCGCCCGCCGGCGGCGGGGCGGGCGGGGCCGGAGATACCTTGAGATTCGCGCCGCGCCTGGCCGCGGAACTGGCCCGCCGAGCCGCCCGCCGGCGGCGGGGCGGGCGGGGCCGGAGATACCTTGAGATTCGCGCCCTGCGTGCGTGCATCGCGCTGGGTTTTAGCTTAGCGTGAAGGAAGGGGGAAATGGGGCGAGCGAACAAATTTTCACACATTTGTATGTTGCTTTTTACACATTTTTTCCAGACGATTTTAAATTTATTTTAGTGAAAGACATATTATGATTGCTTATCAAATTTTGAAGGACCCGAGGGAAGCAAATAGGACTGCCTCTAGAATGTGTTTTCCTAATAAGATTTCACGTAATTGAGACGGAGAGCCCCTTATGGCATCTCCACTCGTTGCCCCAAGCCCGAAAAACGACGCTATATTGGCTGGCCTGAGGGAAACGGCGCTTTCTAAACCACAAAATAGTGTTGTTTTCCCCACAACTACCACCGCCCGATGACCATCTTCTCCGCCTTCGGCTGGCGCATTGTCATAATGTCTCGCTGCCCAGTCTACCCACACCCCTTTGATCCATCGCCACCCTGGTTACCCTTTAAGTCTCCACCTCAGAGTGTTTTCTCCGGCGCAGGCGCCTCCTAGCCCCCAAGATAAGTTCCTTACTCGCATTCATCGCCTTTGCCACAGCCGTCCGCGTCGGGAGGCGGTGGCTTGCTCCAGTCGTCGACATCGACGAGAAGCTCTCTCGTCATCTCTCCATTTGTCACAATAGAACCGACCGAGCACTAATTTGTCTCTTTTCTTTGTCATGCGATAATTTGTTTCTCTCTTTTTTTAAAAAAAATTCCACATATATATTAAGCTAGCAATGCGTCTCATTAAAAACCTTCCAGTCCCTTTCGGTACCCGATAATTTGTTTCTCGGTTGACCTAGAGCTAGCAAAGCGATTCTTTAGAGAGTCCCATCCCATGTAGTTGCCCGAGTCGAGAGAGAGAAAAAAAACATCTAACTGACACTGCGGCCCAAGAAGAGGAGCTAGTCAATTCGGCCCAGGCAGTAGTGAAACAAATCCCTAAAAAAAGTAGGGAAACAAAAATGTTGGGGTTCAAAGTCCACTCGTGTAGCACTTGTCCTATCCCATCACCCTCAAAAAACTTTGTCTTATCCCATCGTCGTGTTTAAAAAGTAATAATAAACTAATAACACATGCAGCCGGCAGTGCATTCAAGTCAAGGTGACAATCGAATAGTAAATGCAGGTACAATCTCGCAGAGAGATAGATAGCGCGCGCACCTCGCCGTGGGAGGACGCCATCCTCCGGCCGCCACCGCTGCCGGCGGCTGCTGCGTGGACGGCCAACATGGTGGTGACGACGGCGAGCAGCGCCACCGCCACCGCAACGGGCAGCTTTGATCGAGCCATGGCCGCTCCGCCGCGCGCTCCTGTGTCGTGCCCGCGGCGCCGGCGAGCGCGAGAGCGTTCCTTCCTTCCTGCTGGCGGAGTGAGTGAGTAGGTGAGTGGAGGCGCGGCACTGGAGAGGGGCCGTATATTATGGGTTTATAGCGGAGGGCCGGGCAGTAGGTTTGACTGAGCAAGGGAAGCCGAGGGGTAGGCAATGCATCTGCTGTCAGGACGATAGCGCTGTGGTGGATCGTGTGAACCGCCCGCACTCGCGGCTTGGATTCGGATCCGGACGTCGACGGATGCGCACAGCCCATCATCGATGGACTGACCGATTTTTTTTTTCGAGATCTGCTGCTGTATAGTGTACTCATCGATGGAGTATCTTTCTATTTTGAAATTATGCTCTGCTAAAAAGATCTCATTTTTAAATACTGGCCGCCGCTTTCATTTTGGATTACTCACCAAAATATCTGTGCCGATACTGACCTGGAAGCTGCTATATTTGGCAGCGCATGCGCGCGCATGCCATCTGCAGTCGCCCCCACTCATATAATCAATCCACGAAAGAGCATAGTTCCAGAATCTATTTTCATCATCATACAACTATTGATCTTACAAATAATGTTACTCCCTCCGACCCGAATTAATGGGCGGACTTGTGTTTAATTTCTTTTCTACAAAAACCCCCCGCCAGTTCAAATTTAATTTCTTTTTAAAAAACCAACGCGACCAGTATTTCGGGTCGGATGGAGTATGTCTTTGTGTAAAATCACGGTCATAGTTTTAGGTATAGTTTCTTTCCAGATAAAAGTTGCAGTCTGCTCTTTCGTGGACGTGTATGTGCACCCTGTCTCCTCGAGATCGATCGACGGCATGTTCATATAGTCGTCGAGCTTTTAACCGTCTGTAGCAGAATCGTCTCCTTCAAGTGTCCTAATTAATTCTGACTCCTGGTCGTATCCATAGGACGAACATTTCGAGATTTTCGCATTTGTGTTTGAAATCTGGTTTCTAGCTAGGTTATTATTGTTTTATGTCCTCTCTGTTATCCAAAAATTGTCCAATTACATGGAAATTTTATTCGTGACTAAAAGCTAACAAATAGGTATACTATTCATCAGGGAGGATGTACATATCCTTTGTAAGCTCAAAAGCATCAAATAAATATGCAAGATTTTTTCAAAGAGACATAATATATATCTAATATGTCATAAAAAATTCATATCCAAATTAAAGCACGGACTAAGAAACAAAAAAAAAACAATTTTAGCTCTGATAG
Organism: Poa pratensis; assembly: GCA_947311845.1. Lineage (NCBI taxonomy): Eukaryota > Viridiplantae > Streptophyta > Magnoliopsida > Poales > Poaceae > Poa > Poa pratensis. Next base: position 29,858,669 of record CAMZMU010000074.1, read on the forward strand.
TGTTAGTGGACACGACGGGGGAGTGGAGGGCACTTTCTTTGAACAACTTATAACTTGATCGGTTTATCATTTCTATTGTTTGATTGTTGAATTCGAATTTGCAGTGTATCTTTATCCGGTCAACAGTCACATGTGGTGTATCTCTTTGTCCAATAATGTTCCTCAAATTGTTGATACTCTCTCTCCGTTCCATATGAGCTGACGTTATAACGAATATAACTAAGCGTATTTTAGTGCTAAATATATCTATTTCAGCGGCTACTAATATGAAACGGAGAGTTCAATATTAAGGGCGTTGTTTTCATCTTACATTCCGTGTGCACAATGGAGGCACCGGATAAGTTCCCCTCCTACAAGACACAAAGCAACACTACATCACGTCAATCACAGGCCGGCCAAAGCTGATCCAAACGCAACTCGACTCGATGTCGCAGTTGATGATGGCTGCCTTGTCGCCGAGTACTCTACTTCTATACTGGTTTGCTGTTAGTAGTGCTTGCAGGCGTTCAGCAGTTATTAATTCCACGAGCCAAATAGAACACTACCGAACCAAATAACACGTACGATGATTGTTGAGGGATAAGATCGTGAAGATTCTACAAGCCTTTTTGTAGGGAGATTCTATGACTTAGCTAGCAAAGCGTATCTAGAAGGGTACCTAATTTGATTTCTTGGCGACTTCTGGATCACCGGAAGCTACCTAGATTCTCAATCCTTCTTTAGCAGGTAAAAAGCCCTGGTCATGACTTTGATTTCTACTCCCTGTGTCCTTCATTATAAACTGTTTGGTAGGCGGTTACTAGTCTCATGATGTGCGTCATGGCGCACGCTCGTGTTTATCTTACCAAACTGTTTTGTTCAGGGAAGTGACCAAGAACTGAGCGGGTAAATCTATAGTCGTAAAAGTGTAGATTAACCTGTGCACTTTATTAATTAAGAAGCATCCATACAAAGAGTTTTCCTAATACATCTGGAGTAGAACAAGAAACAACACACACAACGACAAACTCACAAGACATACTCTTGTAAGACATACTCTTGTCATTTGTTTTGCGTTTTTTATTCTTATTTTCAAATATATTTTTTGGCCACAACATTCTGAGTTGTGTGCGGTCAAGAAAAAAACTTCCGTGTCCATGTAAAAATACCTATGTTTGCAACTCATCAAGTTGAGTATGAATAGAGCCGTGAACATAATTTATAAGCATCAACACATCGTAAACAGTTCCACCTTATAAACAACAACACTTCTCATAATTAACATCGCTTGCTCATCCATTGCAACACATTATAAATGATAAACAACTGCATATGTCATAAACAACAACACATACTGGTGTTGAGTGGAAAGACATGTTCAATTTTACAAGAGGACTACTTACCATAATTTCAAATGGGTAAGTAGGTAGGCATGTATGAGCAGGGCTGGCTCTATGATTTCAAAGGCCCCGGTGTGAAGTTCACCAATGGGCCCAACAAAGAAAAAATTGATTCGATACATGAGCAGATACAACTGCAAAGTCATAAAACTGATATATTTTTCTTTCCATTGTCCCAAACCAACTAACCAAGTATCATAAAAGGTTACAATAATAAAAATAATATAAAAATTGCATACTAACCTTCGCTAATCATGAGAAAGAAGAAGCCTGCTCATCTTCATTTCAAGTCATAGGATCATAAATATCAAAAGAAGAAGCCATGGATATGAGGGTTTTTTTTTTGTCTCATACCCTTATATCATATAAGATTTACACGCTTAATTGGACAATATATTGTTAGTAATGTTCCTAGAATGTGGTACCGAAATCAAAGAGTAATCGAATTGCATCAGCCGTATACACGACCGATACGGATTCAGGTATAATTCGGACTCGAATAAGCGCTGATTTATTGGATCCGCCAGGCAGTGAGGGTTACGTAAACCGGAGATTCCGCTTTCCGAGGTGGGGAAAGAGGCAGAGACAGAGAGAAGGCGGCGGCGGCGGGAGCAGAACGAACGATGGTGTTCGGTCGGAACAAGCCGTCTTCGTCCACAGCGTCCCCGTCCTCGGCGGCGGCGGCCGCCTGCGCGGAGGTCCGGGCGGCGTACCACGAGTGCTTCAACCGGTGGTACGCGGAGAAGTTCGCCAAGGGGCAGTGGCACAAGGACGACTGCGTCGGCCAGTGGAACAAGTACCGGGCCTGCCTCGAGGTAAAAACCTAGACCGCCCTCTGAAATCTGAATCCCCCATCTCCGCCTCGATCGCCTTGCTCACCGCTTCGGTTCGATCCGATCTCTGGTTCGCTATGCGCCGTAGAGTAGAGATCCCGTCATTGACCGTCTCGTTTCTTGGATTCCGAGAAGTTCTAATGCGGATGTTAGATGGTCTATGGAGGTTTAAGTTTCATGGCAAGATCTGGAATCGCTTGTGTAGAGAGGATCTTTGAGGATGGTGGGGATTACTTAGCTTATTTAGCCGGAGTAGGTCAAGGTGGGTTTTCTGGGGGAGAATCTTAGAATCGTCATAGTGCGAACTTATGGTAGTCATGTTGCTTCTGGTCTGGATTTGTATTGCGCTGAAATATGTTACATATAGGCCAGTGCTATTGTGTGTGATGGCAATCATAGTGTTGCAAATGTGGGTTCGGTGATATCGCGTAATGGCGATTTGGAGCACTTTTGTGGACAGGGGATGTTAGGTTGTCAAGGAGGACGTTGTTTGCCGTTGCTCATTCTCTAACCCAAGAAAGTTATTACCTGACAAGAAGAGGTTGTCAACCTTGTATCATGTTTAAATCGTTGAGACACTTGGGCTTGCAAGACTTGGCTAGTTTCATCGCATTTCTGTGGGAAAGCAGCTAATTGATCTCTGATGAGCTCAGTCTATTCTAAAACTATTTACTTTGGTCTGATAATAGCTGTTCTGGCATTGCTTACTTTGGTCTGCTGCTGTTTCCTAAGCAAGTATGGGTCATAGCTGGTGCAATGCTGACTGAGAATTTGAGGCATGGTCGCTTAGTGACTGCCAACCCATCCAAAGCTCAGCCAATTATCAGGAAAACTTTCTGTCGCCAATTTCTGTTTCTGAAAGAACTCTGATTTTATGACTTAGTTACCTGAGGTAAATGGCAAACGCTGTGTATGCCCTCAGATGGGTGGTTATATCAGGTTCACGGCTTTATTGTTTTGTTTGAAGTGGTGATTTGCTGTTACCGTGAGGGACAAAACCTTCATAGTACTTAAATGTTCAGTTAAGTTGTTTATTTGTAGACAGTATGTCTCACAATCGAATTCGGCTACTGCATTATTTACCTACTTAATTGTCCGTTTATATCACCAGACTAACTGTGTTAAGGACTGAGTTCAACAAAGCTGTCCTATACACAAAAGCACTGTTTGTTTATATTCATCACATTGAGTTTAACATGCACCAATGCCATACTTCCTTCAGTTCCACGTAAGCAATTCGTTGTATTTTCATTTAGTTTGTGATTATATGTATTTAGGTTTTGATTGTACGTATTTAGCTGATCTCTCCATGTTTAATTGTTTCCAGGAACATCTGGAAGACAAGCATCTCAGGCAAATCCTATTGGAGTCGGAAACGTCCCCAAATTATGCGCAGCTTGATCCTGATTCTTCATCAGGACAAGGTGCAACCTCTTCAAAATGACAGTCTAGTACTAACAACATGGTCGAGTTCTTTACTTTACCAAAACTCGGAGACCCTTGGTAGACTCACTCAACCAAAATGTAGTTCTGTTTGGACACATGTTATGTCCCTGGATCACGTTGGGTTCAGCACATGAGATTAATTTGTTGAATTTCCAAGGATCGAATTGTACTCAAACTCACAAAACAAAATGTGCTTTTATATACTCAGATCGATCAATAGTTTGTAAATATTTGGCGGTTGTGATCTTGAAGTTAGTACAATATATGATCTGCTGTATACTGTCCAGGTTCTAGAATATTGTTTCATTCCATGGTGCCCTTGGGCCCGAACCTCACTTTCTTCGTAGGGTGTTTGGTAGCCTGTGTACATGAGTTTCCAACTGAGACAGGCTGACCTTATACAGATAGAGCCGATATTTTGTTGTGTGTTTGGTGTCTTGTATGCGTCACCCGGCCTACCAAACACTTGAAATTGGTATGGGGTGAGAATATACTAGAAGGGGGAGGCAGCGCTTTGCTGCGCTCAAAGGTACTATCGTGTTGATCGATGCATGATATGCTTGTCTGAATAAAATTAACCGATCATACATACATGACCAGGTATAGATTCATAACCATATAATGCAAAAGTAACAACTTCAAAATTCTTAATCTTCGAACAAGGTGAGCCATGCGCCTGGTGCATGGAGGCAAAGGAGTCTTAGCGAGACGGGGTTGGTCAAGGTGCATCCAGAGGCAGAGCTTGCATGCAATGCTCGTGCGCGTGCTTGTGGGGAAGTACGAAGCATGGTGAGGCGGGGAGGAGAGGAGGGCTGCTCGGGTGGCTCGTCGGCCGAATCTATGGACAGCCAAGAAGCAATGGTGGCCACATGAGAGGGGGGGGGGGCAACACAATCCTCAATCTTGAATCCCTACTATGCCTTAGCAAGGTGGTGAATTCACGCCGTAATCATTAAGAGTTATGATCGAGCGGCCAGTTCGAGACCAAACTGATGGCAGAGGAGGCAGCGCGTTCACCAGAGAAGAGGCGGGAGGGCAACATGAAAATTTCAATTAGTAGTTGGCGTGCCCATGTTGCCCTTGTTCCATATAGCAGCAGGCCGAGCGTTGTATTTTTGCAGCACGAGGTGTTTTTTTTACTGCACTAATTAAATTTGGACAAAATATATATCGAGTAAGGCTTTTTGGTCTCAAATGTCCTAAAAAATAGTTAAACCCTAAAATATGGAAGCTATTAGAGATGGTTTAAGAGAAGAGCGGTTCGTAGATTTGTCTGCGATAGTTAAAAAATTCATCGCTAAATTTTGTCTAACTGAACCAACAAATATTATTATTCTATAAATTTGGACAAAATTTACAACAATTACAGCTGTTCGAGTAAAAACAAATTGGACTCAAATGTCCTAAAAAATAGTTAAACACTAAAATATGTCAACTATTAGAGATGGTTTAATAGAAGAACGGTTCGTAAATTCATCTGCAATGGTCAAAAAATTCATTGCTAAAATTTATGTCCAGCTAACCAACAAATATTATTATTCTAATCTTAATCTGATGTATACCAATGTATTTAGCGGGAACCAATGAGAGGCTACCACGTGGTTTAACCTCCAAGCTCCAATCCTAGAGACCTTAGATATTGTAGAGATGTGCATGCAATTTATTTTTTCTTACTATTCGGTCACACCACACACATGCCAACACGTGGCATACTACATAGCTCTACAATCCTAGGGAGCTTAGATATCTTAGAGATGTGCTTACCCAGTCTACACACCCAAGTATTGTGCATGTGCTTCCTAGTCAAATGGTGCAAAGGTATTAAAAACAATCACAACTTTGTCATGACAAACATTATTTTACGTACAAAAAAACTTGAACGTGGGTTCAATGCTTTGTAAAAAAAGTATTCAATGCTTGAACCTGATATTACCCCTTGGCATGCGGGTTTAACACAAGGTTAGAATCTGAGCTCTTTTAGAGTGACATAGTTAATGTGCCAACTCTGTATTTTTGAACAGTTATCGGGTCTCAAAATAAATTTTCATAAGAGTGAAATTTTTTGTTTTGGGAAGGCAAAAGAGGAAGAGACACAATACAAACAAATCTTCGGATGTGAGTCTGGGTCTCTTCCCTTTAAATATCTTGGAATTCCGATTCATTATCGAAGGTTTCGGAATTCTGAATGGTATCCCGTGGAGAGCCGGTTCGATGGCAAACTCGGATGCCGGAAAGGAAAATTGCTTTCCTATGGAGACCGCTTAGTTTTGATTAATGCGGTTTTAACTAGCCTACCGATGTTCATGTTGTCTTTTCTTGAAATACCTAAGGGGATAAGAAAAAGATTAGACTTTTATAGATCACGTTTCTTTTGGCAGAGTGATGAGAATAAAAGAAAATATAGATTAACTAGATGGAACATTATTTGTCGCCCTAAAGACCAGGGCGGTCTGGGGGTAGCGGTGCTCGAGCTAAAAAATAAATGTTTACTCAGCAAGTGGTTGTTTAAACTTCTAAATGAGGAGGGGGTGTGACAGGAACTGCTGCGTAACAAGTACCTCTCTTCTAAAACTTTAGCTCAAGTGGAAGTACAACCCACAGATTCGCCCTTTTGGAAGGGTCTAATGAGGGTAAAAGAGAGCTTCTTCGATAGAGGCTATTTTAAAATCGGTAACGGAGAAACCACGAGGTTCTGGGAGGACACTTGGCTGGGTAAGTCTCCACTGAAAGATCAATATCCTCTCCTATATAACATTGTGCAACACAAAGATGTTTCGATTCATCATGTGTTACACAGTGCGCCCCCAATGAATATGAGTTTCAGGAGGGCACTTACCGGAAATAAATGGGAGATGTGGTCTCATTTAGTTCATAGGTTGATGGATATTAATTTGAATAATGTTCCTGATTCGTTCCATTGGAAACTTACAAACAATGGCGTGTTCACAGTCAAATCCATGTATGAAGATCTAATGAATGGTCATACGAGGTTCTTGCGTACTTATCTATGGAAGTTAAAGATTCCGTTAAAAATTAAAAAAATTATGTGGTTCTTAATAATAAAGTCTTGCTCACAAAGGATAATCTTGCTAAGAGGAATTGGAAAGGTAGTACTCATTGTGTCTTTTGTGGATGTACTGAGTCAATTGAACACCTTTGCTCTCTTGCCCGTTTGCAAAGCTTGTTTGGCGTGTAGTGTTTTGTACTTACAATATTCCTCCACCCACCAATGTTTCAAATATGTTTGGAAATTGGCTAAACGGGGTGGATAATAAGACCAAGGCTAGGATCCGTATTGGCGTTTCAGCTATTTGTTGGTCTATTTAGAATTGTAGGAACAACCTTGTTTTTAACAAGAAAGAAACTTTTCATGTCTTACAGGTTATTCATATGGCGGTGCACTGGATCCAGTTATGGGCTTTCCTGTTGCCTTCGGACCAGCGGGAGCTTATGGAGGCTGGATGCACGAGACTTTTGAGGGTGGCATAGGAGTTTTTCTCCCGGCATACGTGGCAGCATACTAGTCGACTTTTGTAGTGGCGATCCACCCTTGTGCTGTTTTTATTGAGGCATGTCTCAATCTTTGTGATTTTGAGATGTAAACCTATACCGTACTTTCAAACTCTGTAATAATGCGGCTGTGTGCATCACTCGATGCAGAGCCTGGGATTAATAAAATTCTCTTTTCTAAAAAAAAGCAAGCACCATCACCAGGTGGGCTTTCAGAGTTGATGAACTCGTCTGCGGTCTGCCGCAAGCAACAAGGCATGTGTCGTTGTGGCAAGTCGATCGGGGATTGTCTCGTGCTGCCCTATACCCCGATCACCTCATTCCAAAGAAGATGTCGGGGAAAGAAATGTTCGATCAACTGGTAGCACCGCCGAGGTGGGGTGGAAGTGGAGCACATGCACCTTACCCGGAGAAGAGGAACGAACGGAAAATATCACCTTGAAAGCTTGCAGCACAAGCTTTGGGTACACCAGATAGCTTCTGTAGGCCAGGGCAATAACGACATCTGCCTAGCGCTAATCCACATATGGGAAGATATTCGAAGCTACCCTAGCTGTCAGTATATCCAAGTCAAGGGAAAGTCAATTTCGTATGTATTTCCATGTTGAACGCCATATTACATAGCAAAAAGGAGAAAACAGGCATTGTACTTGAGTGTGGGTTGTGTTCGAGATGTTCTTGTGTTTTATTTTTGACCCTAGTGTTCTTGCGTGTTACAAACGATGCCATCCCCGTATAGTATGGCGTGTAGGAGTGCGCATATGGTGCCACCCAATGCTTAAACCCAAAGGCAAAGAACACATTTGATTTCACCTCTTTTTAAGATGCTTTTGATTTTACCATGAAAAATAGTACGAGCAATGGAACGACCGGATTACAAGCCACTTGACACATCGTGCACTAGCAATTTCTATTTAGTATATCTATCAGGACATTTAGGACACATATTTTCTAGAGGTACAAAAAATACTGAAATATGCACTAAAAACGCATAGAGACACACTAAATACATAAAGTGAACGCATAATAGAACTAAAAAAAAAAGGATCAGATACAATTCAAGAGAAATGTCTCAACCTAAAGTTCAGAACGTAAAGAAAACAAAAAATTATCAAACTACCACTCCAAAATATAATTTCAATTTGGTAAAAGAGTGTTTGAAATCAAATACATTAGAATTATATAACCAAAATAATTTAAAAATACTTTCCTATTTGTAAATATTATGTACCTTTGTTTGTTCGTGAATAAAGGACTGTGGGGGGCTCCCCCACAGTAGAAAAACTTCAAAAACAAGTATCTAAAAATAGTTACATGATTTTGTTGTTATCTTTTGGTATGTATAAAGCAGAAGACATTATAATTAATATTATATGCAATAAAAATTATAAATAAGTAAAAAAAAATAGAATAAATAAATGAGAGGAAAATTAATTTGGGCATGTTGTACTACTACTCGACATGCTAGCAGATACTGGTTTGCGTGTGAAAGTTCAGTGAATACCATACATGAGGGAGGGAGGGAGACTTGCTAATTTCAAAAAGATTTGTGCATCATTTGGTACAAGGAGTACGGCGTGAACAATCTCTGTTGGGTTTGTCTGTATTTACTGCAGCCGGTAGTCTTTGCCGTAGGTCATCAGGGCTTTTGGAGTCCTAGAGTACCGCGCCCCGCATTGTTTCACAGTTCCCCAAGTCGATCCTGACCAACCTTTCGATTCGGATTCTTCTCTCCCCTCACGGACAAACACCCTTGTGTGGGGTGTTCGCTCTTGTCTCTCTCTCTCTCCGCTAGGTCCACCACACGAGAAGCTTTTGATCTTCTTTCTCGCCTTCTCCAAACTAGTCTCTCACCAAAGTTCCTTGTTTTTTCTTGAAATTTGGGATTTTCAAAAGTTCAAGATTTTGAACTTATATGATATAGTTGGAATTTTGAACAGTTAGCAATTTTTCAGAGTTAAAAAATAAACATGTTAAGTATGAATCGGAACACCCGTTGTTATAAATTGTATTTTTTAGGAACTATGGTAATTGAAGGTCAATCATCTCGACATTTTATTTTCATGTTGCATCTGAATGCTCATCTGGATCGTGGAATTCATATATCGAAAGGGGGAAAACTAGTTATGATCACATCACCTCTCGGCGGTAGCTTACTATTAGGAGAGGGCGTTTACAATTTGAAACTAATTGGTTCCATGTATTTACTTAAGAGCATTGCTTGTTCAAGACAGCGTCGCTCTAGCGGGACTTTCTTTAGCCGCCTCTGATCCGTACATGCGGAATTATTTTCTATGTTACCAACTGAAAATTGGGAAGTGACGAGTATGACCAACCAACAAATGTGATGAGTGGGAACACTTAGTGAAATGCAGGTAAGGTCCTTAACTCATGAGCGGCGTCCAAAAAAGTCCTCAAACTCACTAACTGCACCACCACAGTCCATGTTTTTTGCTAAATGAGTCCATATACAATCCCAAAGTCGTATGGTGTCTCACGTATTTTGGTGACATGGCACCACACTTGATGCACCCAGTTTATATAGTCTTCTTATTGACATTTTATTATGTAGGTGTGGGGATTTCTGCATTTTAACCGCGGCAGCGCGCACTTCTTTGTCTCTGGGTTTTGGCTAGTTGACACATAGTTTTTTTTATTAATTTCTCGTGCCAAATCTGCTCCAGATATTTGTAAGTGTTGCTAATTTACTGGATTGCATCCTTCCAATTTCATAGACGGGGACCCTGCGTAGAGGTAAAGCTGTTGCCTTGTCTTGGGTTCCAAAAACAGCCTCTTGCAGAAATATAGGGAAATGATGAGTACAAATAGCCAAAGTTGTCGCACTCAAAAGATGGAATGTTTTCTGGAAAGTCATTTTTTGATCCTGAGCACCACTGCTCTATTTTAAAAGAAAAATCAAAAATCATATTTACAAGTTTCAAAAAAATCTAAAAGATCATACATGTTAATAAACATGTATCCCACAAACGTAGTATGAATTATTTCAAATCGAGATTTTACATGTTTGTGGGATACATCATTGAAAACATGCATGATTATTTACAAATTTTCTTGAAATTTATAAATATGTTTTAAAATAGAGATATCACATGAGCCCGGGAACCAAAATATCTACTCATTGTTTTCTTACTTTCATTTTCCCTTGAAATAATTCTCAGAAGTTGGCCTAAATTCCTGTCTATACACGATTACACAGTAAGAATGCTACAGGTGATTTGCGATAGTTGTGACTCTAGAAATATCTATAAAAAAAGAAACCGCAAGATTTTGTAGGTATTGGATGCAACAAAAAATTAGATGTGGACATGTGGTTGTGGTGCACCATAAGATGTTTTGTTTTGGCAAGGTTTCAACCAACGGGCTCCAACTCGCACACAAGAATAAAATTATGGTCAACGATTATGAACGCCTATCCATGCCATTGTCCACTTCCTTGCAATAAGAAATATCCAACCTGTATAAGCAATTGAACCATCATACCCGATAAGTACTCAGATTAATTTTGATATACACTTTCTCTAAACCGACTTGTTACAATTATTGTACAAAATCTAAAATGCTTTTGTTGAATCTATTGTATTCACGACTATCATCACCGCCATCTCCTTGTTCAAACAGTTTTATTTGGTGGCAAATACTTCAACGAGACAATCCATCGAAGGTCTAGAATCTTCTCATCAAATCAAAACTTTCCTGTAAAAGGAGTCCATAATTATCCCGCCAGGGGTACTATTGTCAGATCAAAAACTAAAGTTGCAAACATTCTTTATTATTGAGATAAACTAAGTTGCCGGCTTGTATTTACTGGTCACACAGTAATCTTAAATTTCCGATGACTTACTAGTTACTATTCAAATCAATGTCCGCAGATTTCCTGCCTCTTGGTAGCAATTCTGCTGATCTTGATACTGCAACAACTTTGCAAACTGAAAATATTTGCAAAACCTGTTGCATTAGCATTTGAAATAGATGTCAGCAATAATATGCATGTCGTTGGACAGAGTTTATACCTGAGATGCTTTGAGGTCAAGCTCATCCCATTCAAAAGATGGATTTGTCCCTTCAACAATCCCTGCGCCGGCATAAACTGAAGTGCTATGGCCCTGACACGAGACAGCTACGTGACTATATGCTTCTTAGTTAGAATAAGTTAACTATAATGACAAGGTTTATATAAATACTGTAGATCCAAATTCATTTTTTTTTTAACAAAAGATCCAAATTCATAAAATAACTTATTTCTCACTTTTCCAAGTAGTGCTGATCTAATCCCAACTGCAAACTCACTTTCAGCTCCTCCAAACCAACCAACAGGTCCAGCATACATTCCACGGTCGAAAATTTCTGTGACAACATCAGAAGATAGGAGAGATCACAATCAGTCCATTTGATTGCATATTTTATGAAATACACATAGCATACTTTAATTTGAGGACAATGTTGTAGTAGCCTGACTAAAGGCACACACCATAATCTCGTATGAATTGGCGTGCCTCTTCAGTGGGCAAACCACAAACAGCTGGGCTTGGATGAAGAGCATTTAGGATGTCAAACTGCAATGCCAACACAAGAATCAAGATTATTATATGAACAGTAGCAATTGTCTCTTAATAATTTGGTATTTAATAGAAAAACTTGGATTAATATGAAACAGGTTTGGTCCCTGGTTCTGGCGTATCTAAGAAGTTGGAAGACAGTTTACAAGGAGTTGAAGGATGGGGAAATAGCCCTGTTCATGGATCTCTTGGCGACAAAGCTCAAGAAGCCGCTTTGCTTGGAAGTGGGGTGATGACACGAGGCACCAGTTTGGCCTGGATCACGTCATGGGTGGCAAATGGAGGACAAGTGACGCTGCAGTATCTTCAGGATCACCCGGAGGAAAATGCTGATATACATGCGGTGATCTGAAGACTGTAGAGTGGAGTCGCCTCGGTGTCGCTGATCGACACATCTTCCTGGAGGAGGTTTCTTCATGCTTTGTTTCTAGTAGTTTTTAGAGTTGAGAACTGCCTTAGATGTGGAGATTGCAAGTATTTGGGGAGTGCTTTTGAAGCGCTGTCGCAGCGCTGGGGCTGATGCCCAGGCTGGTAGTTTTCTGCCACTAGAAATGATGGATTGTAATAGCAGTAGGGTGGATTCCTTTACTTTTATGCATCTGGAACCTTGCTCGGCAGGGATTGTATGTTGAACGTCAAGGTTTCGTTAAATATAATGGAACCGGGGGCGCCCCCTTTAAGTCTAAAACAATTCACGACAAAAGAAAATTCAAACAATGCGAACATATCTAACCGATGGTAGATTACCTCATCGTCCGTGCTCCGTAATCTTGCAGCTAACTGGGCTGACAAATGTTGTACTCTTGGAAGTTTCCGAAGAGCCTTGCTGGGATTGACAACAACCTCATTACATATCATCTGCAGATCAGATCAGAACCACTGGTTCAACAAAACTGCAGTAATCACTTTTTTTTTCTGAAAAGCATTACTGCTGAGTATCAAGAGCAAAGCAAACTATCACGTGGTCATATTTGAAATTGGACTAGAAAACTTAACTTGCCTCAAGCTTCTTCTTTATGCTGTCCCGTACTATAGTAAATTCAGTATCTTCTTTGGTGCTGCAAGAATTATTTACATTACTAACCAGTCGGTTTTCGTACAAGGTGCTCATAGTGAAATTACAGAAATATGACAATCCTACGATTATGAACACGAAAAATGAAACAAACCTTAGAAGCAAATCCTGTCCAATTTGAAAATCATCAGCCCTTGTTTTCCCTCTTGCTCGCGTACCAGCTAAAGCTTCGCTTGAAATGTTCAGGTATTTCCGGTGAAATAGTTGCTCTGGCTATTCAGAATGTTTCGATAAAATCAGCAATAGTTAGCACCGAGGTATTTAGGGTTTAGAGAAACTATACATGTAAATCATGCAAGGCATACGTAACAAAAAGGAAGGTTAGGTATATAAGGAAAAACTAAAGTGCATCACAGAAGACATACACTATTTCCAACAAATGAAGGAGCATCAGGTGGTTGTATGCAAAATTGGTAGGCATTTTGGCCCTCAACCTGTATAGTCAAGAGTCACAAAATGATCTCATAAACTAGAAGATTTGACTACATACATTATGAAGGAGGGAGGAGCAATACAACATACCTTCAGACAAGCTAACAGCTCCAAAGGGTCAATGCAAGTATCAGTAATGTACCTGCTGCACCTTGCAAGTACAACCTGCAGAACACATTTCATCGGCAAGTTCAAAATATTACGCGAACAAAAATGGGAAGCAAGTATGTTCGCAACTAATAGAAAATGCACGCATTGGCAAAAATATTATATATTTGAAACAAATTAAGTGAATTCGACTTATGTATAACCGCAAAAAGACAAGATTGTCTAGTTTGTTTTTCTTTTGGCAAACGGTGACTTTAATGAACCGTTTACCTTCACTAACTCCGTTTGCCTCCCTTTGATCATCTGCAGAGCATTAGTAACAGCAAGATCCCACGACGCCTTGGTGGGGACATGATTAAGATTGATGATGGATGTTTGTAGGGTGGACCTGTTCACCTTGACTGAAGAGGGTGATATCTGCATAAAAGTACAAATTAGTTGTTACTATCTTCTTATTTCTATCTTTTTAGATGAATTGTCACTCTCTTCGACATGACAATACACTAAATATATGCATGCCTTGTGCAATGTTGATTGTAGCTCTTCCACAGCGCTCTGCCATGTCCAGGAAAGCGAGTCGTCCCACGCAATCGTCGTCGCAAGAACCGAGCTCTCCTCAAGCTCATTGAACTCAACCTGCAGTACAGTTTACACTTTACAGACACACACTTCAAAGAGGCTATCAATGGAAATGGAACTGGCATAGTTGCTGAACCTACCTGTGGAACAACGAAGTAGAATGCACCGTAGTCCTCCCACTCGACAGAGGCTTCGCTCGTTGCATCGAAACGGATGGCGCCGTACGCGCGGATCAGCGGGCAGTCCCTTGAAAGAAATCTTCAGACATGGAGAACAGGAGGAACGGCATCGTGAAAAACCTGGCCAAGCTGACATAGTTCATCGAGCAGTGATATTTTGCTAGCCATGGTGGGTACGCTACCTCTTGATGGCGCGCCAATCGCGGAGGGAGAATCGATCCGTGCCGCGGAAGAAGACCGCTGAACCCACGCCGGCGACGCTCACCGGCTGCTCCCACTGATCCGTGTGGCAGCCGTTGCCGTTGCTGTTACCGTCGGCAGCGAGGACCGGCGTGTCCGGCAGCGGCGCTCGGGCGGAGAAGAAGCAGCGGGGCAGCGAGCTCTGCCTCTGCGCGTGCAGCCACTCGATGGCGTCCCCGCGCTGCCGAATCGGCACCTGCGTGCGCGCGCACATTTTATCGAGCTACAATAGACGATGGCAGGCACGCAAGCGCCATATGCACACGACAGGCGTCCCAACCTACCTCGATACGGATGATGCCGGAGGAGGACGCCGGCGGGTCAGCGCCGAGCGCGGCGACAGCGGCCCTGAGCTGCGCCACGGCCTCCTGCGGCGCCGACGCGGCCGGCAGTGCGCGTGTCTCCCGCAGGCTCACCACGCCACGGTCGCCGGCCGCGCAGCCGTTCATGGACAGAGAGCACGACGGCCGGAGCCACCGCCCGACCTATATGTGCACACGAGGCAAGAAAGATGCCGCCATGTCAGTACGTGAACACTATAGCGAGATCAAGAAAGGAAAAGCACGCAGAGTGGAGGTGACGCGTACGAGCCTCGCCGTCGACGCTGTGCGGGAAGGGACGAGTCGGCCGGAGGAGTACAGCGACGATGACGGCGCCATTGTTGAAGCTGTGTGCGTCCAGTCCCAGGCAATGGAAGGAGAGGAGGAGAGTACACACGTACAGTGAGACAGTAGTGCCCCACGCACGTTAACGTTTCGTCGCGACGGAAATGGAAGGAGATAAGACACGATTCTCGCTCTCGCAGGGGATAAGTGGCAAACTCGTAAATTCCACGTGACATGCCGGGCTGGGCTACAACAGGATTCCTTTTACCGACGTGGACAGTCAATCAGCCGTTCATTGCTCCTCCAGATCAGCAGAGGGTCTCTCTCCCTAGCCGGAAGGAATTACAACGCTTCAACTGGCAAACATGCAGAGAAAACATGAGAATATCTACGGTATCGCAGCAGCCTGTTGAAATTTGAGTGACAATGGTACAAGATGGAGAAGTGAAGCAAGTTCAGAATTTCAGATCTTGAATTATTGCAAGAGGTTGCCTCAATGGACACGCTACTACACCCGGCAAAGACAAAATTCCTCATGATTGAAACACGGCAGTTCTTTAATCGAACAGACTGCAACAGCAGCAACCGGAAAACGGAAGGCGTGAAGTCTTGTCAATTCGCCCCAATTTCATCCGAAACCGAGGTAAATTCTGATCAGCAAATCAAGGCTTGAGGGCCAAGGCGATGCCGACCTTCGAGCTCTTCTCGATGGCCTTGGTGTCAACTTCCGCAGAGATGGTGATCAACGACTTCGGCCTGAACTGGTGCTGGATCAGTGTGCTGACCTTTCCAGAGTTGTTGACGCGGGCCTTCACGAGGGTAAGCGGGTCCAGGGTATGCTGAGTGCCGATTACTAGGGTGTTCTCGTTGCTCGAGAAGCTGTGGGTCAGTTCCGCCCCAACAGCTGCATCCGACTCCCCCACAAAGTGGTAATAGGCTGCAGTGAGGCTGTCTCCCTTGTTGTTCCTGCAAGAAGAAAAATTATATCAATTGTGGAAAATGGCTGGCATACACTCAGGGTTGATGTTATGATAGCTCCCGATAGATAGGAGCACTCATATCCACCTTTGAGTGTTTACAGGAAACTCGTACTCAGGGAGATAAATATGTTACCACCAGACATATAATGAAACTAATACTAACAATTATTTACAACTGGCCAATTGGATTTAACTAAAACAGCATCTGGATTTTTTCGAGGTACTGCTCAATATTAGCTAGATTAGTTCAATATGGTGTGTTTCACTTTTACATTTATTCATCTAATAAAAATACACATTGACAACCACTGGCCAGATAAGATTTACTTGTGCTCGCAATAAGATATAAGGCGATTTCTGACAGTTCAAATCCATGCTTTGACCAACAATTATTCCAAAAATATGAGTGTTACGCACGTCACACGAAATCAGATTCAGATTCAAAAGCACTTTAGGCGATATTTTTTACTAAGAAATAACAAAGGAAGGGGGGTTTTCAGTAACATAATGCAGCTGCAAGCAAATGATACATGACAGACAATGGACTAAGAAACGATAAACTCTTGGTTAACTGTTGTTCAGGGATTTGGCAACTGATATCTTAGCTACTTGTTAATTACTCCCTTCGTTTTTTAAATATAAGATGTTTTAGGGGTTGCACATGTTGTCTACATACATACTAAACTTGGCGGACACACATACTAAAACATGTCTACATACATTGGTACACATTTGAATGTGGACAAATGCTAAAACATCTTATATTAAAAAAGGAAGGAGTATTATACAGACACATCAAAAAGCGACCAGTGCCTACCTATGCAACAAGCATCAAATAAGAGAAGAATAGTAATGTGACAAGTGGAGATAACAAATGACATAGCTAGATCTTGAAAACTCACAGGTTAAGGGATGCAACAAGATCTTGATTACTGAAACTAAGTGCAGCGTTGTATTTGGTGAAATTCTTCGTCGCAGTATCAAGTGAGACATCAGCACCAACAGCTAGAGTGTTGGTTCCAAATGCGGCAGAGAGGTTGACTACAGGATTGGCAGTCAAACCAATGCTTGCATTAACACCAGCATAGTCATGTAAGTACTGAAGCTCAACCTGCAAACAAAGCAAAAATAAAAGCATCAGCAATACTGAACTACAAAACCTATTACATTGAGTGCTAGAAGACTACCTTTCCAGATTTCTGATCAGGAACAGCAAAGCTCAAGATGGTCTTCAGCCCTGGTGCTGCAAGGTCATCAGCGGTAATTGTAGTAATGACCTGTCCAAGAGATCAAAACATTCAGTACAAATGTTGCAAACACAACAGAATCATTATAATGTTCGAGCTAGTCAGTCAGACAGCAAACTTATTCACCATATGGATATTACACGATACAAGTGTAGAGAGAGAGGGAGGGAGGAAGATATATACACTTGAGGCTGAGTTTGCCTTCACATCTACAGTAATGTTTTTGTTCTTGATCTGTGATTGGATCTCGCCTAGTATCAGATCAGCCTTCTTTGAACTGGTAGCAGTAATTGCCTACATAAGAAGTTCAAAGGAAATGTCAAAATCATTAGAACTTATGCCATAGGTATCGCAGCTACCTTAGCAATGTCAAAATAGCAACGCTTAATACAAGTGATATCAAAACACTGACACCATGACACGGAGTATATATTGTTATATTTCATTGTAATTGCATGGCACTTCACACAATGATTCTGTTCTAAGAATGGGGTGGCGTCCACAAAATGCTAGTTTACAAAATTTATCATGAATTGAAGAGTATGACATTGATGGCTCAGACACATATTCATATATTATCTTATTTTATTTCAGGGGAATATTTTAGAACTACACAAAAACCAGAAACAGACAAACAATAAAGTACTATAGCTTCTAGAACACTGAATTAGCCCTTCTCTTTTGGTCTAACACATAATATATTACCTAATGTCGGCTAAAACTAAGAATGCGTTAGCTGATCAACCATGACAGAAAAATCGAACATATAGCTCTAGAAGAATAAAACAACAAGCCTTTTATTGTTGTGCTTGTAATTGCTCGCAAACAACAAGCCTAGCTGTCGCACCGTAAATCCCTAGTGAATTTAGAACCCCCCAAAAGGCTAGTATATGGAGTTCCACCCCTTTTCCCGAAGCAGGAAGCACCAGAAATACCAAACAAATGCAAACCACGACGAATCAGCAAGCTATAAGAAGCGACGCTAATCTATGTACCACCGTGCTCTACCCACAACTGGTCAAACCAATGCCGAGAGATCAGTCAATCAATCAGATCATGTGACGGACGATAAATAGCGCCAACAGATCAAGCAACCCTAATCTCCCAACGCACGACGGACGAGCAACGACGCGACCTGATTAAACGGAACCGAGATGCCGCGGAGCACTTACGACGCCGTTCTGGGTGTAGGTGGTGAGGGTGAACTTGTGGTCGGTCTGGTAGTCCCTGTAGAGCAGATCTGCAGCCAGACGAGCACATCAATCAACAACATGTCAACAGAAGAGTAGCTCGGGGAAAATCATCCAGGAACGCGGCGAACCGGCCGGAGGAACGTACCCCTGGCCTTCTTGCCGATCCCGGTGTAGAGTCCTGGCCCGCCCATCTCCTCCTCCGGTGAGCTCGGTGCGGCTGGAGCTGCGTTGGGAGGGTGTTGGGAGGCGGCGGATGGGTGGAGGGAGGAGGTTGGAGGGGAGAGAGAATAAAGGCAGGCGGAGAAAATCTACGGCGGCTGCGGCTGCGCGTGGGCCCGCATAAACCCTAGCAAGATGGCATTTTGTTTTCGTCAATGCAAAGCATAGTTTTGTCTCTCTCTCGCGTTTGAATAGACCACAATTTAGAGACCGAGCATGCGCTCGAGTGGCTAGTGGTGCGGGTGTGCACACAGCCCACCAGGGATCCATCCCAGCGGGTCACGGTGGGCATAAAACCCGATACCCGAAACCCGAACCCGAAATACCCGAGCCCGAACCCGAATTACCCGAACCCGACAAACCCGAGAGCAACATCGGGTAGCAGTTTTGGAAACCCGAATTTTATTCAGCAAATTCGGGTATGAAGTTACGGTACCCGAACTGGCCGAAATACCCGAAGCTGTAGAAAGGCCACTAAGAAAAGTGATCGTTTGGTAAGGCCCAAGGCCCAAGGCCAACTTCCCCACGTAACTGACTGTATCCTGCCCAGTGCCCACGACCACGACCTCATCCAGTCATCCCCAATCTCGTTCGCACCCAGGCACGCACGACCTAGCCGCGATGCAAGTCCTACTCTAGCGCCGCCGCCGCCACAAGTCCACACCCCACTGCGCCGGCGACTCTCCCATGGGGCCAATCAAGATCTGCCGCAGCCCGCAGCCCATGCACGGTGATGCGTCTCCGCCTCCATCCTGCAGTCTCGATCTAGCGCCGACGGCCGCATGGTCTGCAGGCTGCAGCTCGTCCGGATGCGGGAAGACGACGACCAACCCAGCAAACTTGATGTCATGCGCGACAGGGGGCAGCCGGGCAGAGCACCGCCGGCCTTCTCCCTCTTATCCCCTTGGCCGCCTCCGGTATTCTTCGCCGGATGTGCTAATTCGGGCAAATCGGGGAAACCCGTACCCGAACCCGAATTATCGGGTACCCGATTTGTCGGGTTTTGATTTTTTCAGAAGAATCTCGGGTATCAGATTTGGAAACCCGATTTATAGAAAGCCCGAAAAACCCGACCCAAAATTTCGGGTAAACCCAAACGCCCACCGTGACCAGCGGGGACAATTTTCTGGGGTCTCACCAGGAATAATTTCAGCGATACCTCTCGGACGTGCCACAGGCGAGATCGACGTGCCCGTCGGAGCCGGAGCGCTGGACTTCGGAAGACTCTCAAGACGTATTAGGGACATAGGTTGTAGGTCTAGTTTAGACATATAGGTGGGGTGTGCGTGTGGTGTGTGTGCGTGTGGTGTGCGTACCTGTATGTCTGATCAGATACTACAACTTGTATTCTCAGGAGAGGCTCTCAAAAAAAAAAATAGACCACATTTACATGTTGGAGCACCATATATGAAAATCCCACCGTTTATTTCTCCAGCTTGTTGTGATGTTACCATTTCTTGATTCCGGTATCGGTTAATACGGCCTGGATTCAGTCCAAACTTAATGTAAAAAGGCACTAACTTGAGTTAGTTATTGACGTGTGATATGTCTTATATCCTTTTATGTTAAAAATACATGGCAAACCACAAGGGAAATAAAGTCTTGCTTCGAGCATATTTGTTGATTTACTCTATCAAAAGTAAAGTGGGCCGTACAATTACTACAACAGGTTAACAATCTAGCCGCAACGAGTGCAAGCCTTTTCTAGGGATAGAGGTTGTCACCGCGTCTCCAACTTAGAAGCGCCAAATAAATCGATATCTTTTTTCCTCCCTTTTACACTGAAAGGCGGCTTAGGGAATCTCTCTCCGGCAAGGTTGTTCTTCCTTTCTCCACCTTCCACCGCCATCTAGGCATGCAAATGTGTGTGTGTGTGGGGGGGGGGGGGGGGAGGGGGCTCAGATCTTCGTCCAATGCCATTTTTTTTCCTCATAGACCTTTGTATCTTCCTGCCTCAGTAATGTTCGATTCTGACAACACACTTGTGAAAGCATGCTCTAGTGGAGTAGGGTAGACAAATCCAGTGGTTATTTGTTGTGAGTTTGGTTTTGTTCGATATTAACATGTACAAGCAGTGGTGGTTACGATTGTTCGAGTAATCTTCTGGTGGTTTTCTGGAGGCAACAAAATTTTCGTTGGATGATGCAAGCATGCCATAAGTGTTGACAACATGAGCAACTTACGACAGACTTAGGTGAGGGTGAGGATTGATATTCGTGTTGCTTGGTGTGGAGAATGGTTGGCTTGGTGTCGTTTCCTGGACTCTTTGAGAATGGTCACACTGGGTCAAAGCACGACAAGCTTGGGTGTTTTCTGACCGTTGTTTGATATATGTGGTCTTTGTCCCGTCTCTAGGATGAGCTTCATTTGCAGACCACCCATGAAGCGATTGTAAAATCGTTTGATGCTTGTCGTGGTTGTTAGCTATTTTCATACATTTCGTGGCATCGCTCTCTCGATCATCATTGTAATTGTTTCACTTATACAATAAGATCTAAAGTGAATTTGTACTTTTCCTCTAAAACTAACGTAGAAACACTCTTTAAAAAAGAAGAAATACTTAATGTTACTATTATATGAGAGGGAGACAATAGTAAATTAGCTACTACCCGTGAAAAAGTCTAATCGTGCTCGTGAGATGTTTTCGTTGATATTTTGCCTCGAACTCTGCCATGGCCTTGCTATAGGCCTATATGCGTTGTATTTTGTTGTGTTTTAAATTGTTTTTTCAAAGATGTAACGTGGAGTCCTGCAATACGAAGAAAGCTAGAGTCAAAAGGGTTTATTCTTTTCCAGTCGTATGTGCTCTAAACAAGTTGCTTTGGTTGACTTTTTAATTCGTTAATAGTACTAGTACATTATTTGGTCAGCATGTGCATCTCCTCAATGTTGTTTTTCATTCTGGTCAATCTTATCTAGTTGGATAGTTTTGATTTCTTGTAACGAATGCTGGATCGATTTAACAGAGATCACTGCATATCATTATAATTTTTTTACATTTTCTTAACAACTATCAGGTTGTAGACAAAATTCTAAGGCTGGTGGATTTTCAATGATAGATATATCAAAGAGAGCGATTATAACAGTTCGGCATGGCCGTAAATTCAACCCCCCTTGCCCCGCTTCAAATTAAAGAGTGTATTTTAATTATCCAAACAATAGTTTTTGTCGCAATACCATTTTTGAAGGCAATGGGGCCGTTCCCCGCATAACTGTGGGCAATTCATCTGTGATGTGACATGTATGTGCAACTTTGTTCCTCGTGATAAAAATAGGGATGGGAATTAAAAGGTCGAACATCACTATTCCATGTGCCAAAAAAAACATCACTCTTCAGTCTTCCTTGTTATATACTTTTTTTATGTACAATTTGTTCGGAAACTCCAAATGGCGGCGTAGCTCGGTTTTCCAAAAAAATAACTCTAATTTTTTTCTGTTTCAAAAAAATCATACGTGTAGATAATATTGAGATCTACATATCTGAATTTTTACTGAAATATTCGTCGTATTTTGGGCTGGGGAAAAGACAAATACTCATATCCAGATCTGGAACAGTACACAGTCTGAAAAAATTGAAATTTTACCATATTTTTCATTTTTGTGTAGCTCAGAGCACCACAAATTTTGAGTTGAAACTTTAGGTAGTGGTAGATCTTGATTTCATATACATTCATGATTTTTTTCTATAACTGCATGAAATAGAATAATATGGATTTTTTTTTTGGAAACCGAGCTACATATAGCTCGGCCTCCAAAACGCCACGCTCCAATTTGAATACTCTATGTAACTTTGTGTCTACTGTGGTAGGTTTTAATAATATTTAACATACGGTACTGATGTATTTTCATTATAACACATAAGTGTCACACAAGTTGCATATTTTAGTGTGTCAAAAATGTTGAATGATTTCTCAAAAAAATAAAAAAATGTTGAATGAAATTGTGACAATATGGTAATGACATTATCATTTCTATTTAGCTTTTCACTAAACCGATCCCCTCCTCGAACCGGTGGGAATGGGGACGGGAAAAAAAGTTTTTTCGGTCGTGAAGCACAGCTAATATCAGCATGACGACTTGAATGATGAAGCCTGCCGTTCTTCGTGGTTTGTCAATTTGGGCGTCACTGTCGAGCTTAGCCAAGCAATTACAGTAGCTTCCTAAGCTCACCTTTTTTTTTTTTGAGAGGAAGCTCACCTTAATGTATTTACGTCATCTCAATGACATGGCATCAGTTTCATCCACAAGCCACATCCTCCCCCTCGAGACTAGCAAATAGCCAAGCTGATCACTCAAATTCAACCAACAAAGGAATCCGAAGAAGCCAAGCAAGAGGCCGATCAGAAGCGCAGTGCCCGAGGGAGTTAATCCGGGATTTCTGAAGCCGGTCCAAGAACTGGACCTTCTTGGGACGGACCGGCCATGGCGCCGCCGCGGCAGGAGGCGGAGGAGGGAGACGGGGCGGCGCTGCGCGCGCCGGCCCACGTGATCGCGCGGGTGTTCTTGCAGCTGGACTGCGTCGACCTCCTCAGCTGCTCCCTCGTCTGCAAGTGAGCACCGCCCCCTCTTTCTCCCCTTGCACGCGCGGTGTTCGACAGAAACGACTGCTGTATATTTCGTGTCCATCTGAACCTCCTGATCACTCGGGGACGGCTTCTGAGACAGAACTCATATCCTCTAGGCAGCACTCTCTTCTTTGCAGTGAAAATTCTATCAGTGGCCCTCACCTGTGACCTGAATTTTGCTCCCCAGGCAATGGTACCGCGATTCAGCGGAGCTCCGGGACGAGTGGAGGAAGGAGTACCTGGAGGCCTGGAACCTGCAGGGTCTCAACGTCAAGTCCGAGACGCAGTCATGCCCGACTTGCTCCATCAGAAGCCTGCGAGCCTGGTGTCCTTGACCTTGCTTCTCACTTTCATGAAGCATGCATATATCACTGAAACATCAGTATCAGAGCTACTACTTGCAGAAGACATCGTGTACTGCTCCCTCCGTTCTAAATTAGTTGACATACATTTGTCTAGATACAGTAAATAAGTATAGATACATACATATATTTGTACAAATGCAAGTCAAGTAATTTCGAACGAAGGGAGTACATGCCTAATAAACTGCAAGGGATCTATGTTCTCAAATACCGCGGGCAGCTCTACAGGTATACTACAATGCATGCTGTCCAAAGAAGTTTGCATTATGAGTTGTGGACACTAGTTGCTCTGCAGTGCAATTGCAAACTTTCCTTACTGACAACACGAACACTTCTCGTGCTCAGAAAATAGCAGAGCAGGATCAGTCACATGACTGGACGATCAAAATCTGCACACTTCTACAATCCATCATAATGGACTTTCTACCGGTAACAGATGAATCGAACAACATGCATATATCAAGTCACAACTTTTTTTTAGAGCCAAAGTCACAACCTGAGGTTGTGCTACAAATTGCTCACAAGCAATCAAACTCATTTTGATCGAGATGCAGTTAACACATAACAAAGATCATAGTAGTAGAGTAACACCAAATGATATGACAAGACCGGACATCCAGGCTCACTTGCAACCAGCACCATTCAGGACAATGTCTGCCTAAACTTCGCCTTACAGTAACCCACTCCATGTAAGTCTTACCAGGTGTTTGTCTAGGTAATAACACCGTGTGAGATTCACAACTTAACGCAGTAGTCCGTGCACGTAGATAAAGTACTAACGATGTTGCCTAACATAGTTCGCGTAATATACTTCTAGGCTAATGAAAAAGAACTTCAGTGCTCTTGCAAACGGAAGGCATCATTTCCCAAGGTCTTCTTAGACATTGTTGCCCTGTAGGAGACCATCTCTGATCTGCGATGCAACATCCTTGACAGCTCCAGGACCATGGGGGATGAACACTGCGGATGACTTGGACGAGGCCCCGATCTCTTTCATGGTGTCAAAGTATTGGGTCACCAGAACCATGTCCATGACATCCTTTGAAGTGGTACCAGGGACATTCTCTGAGAAGGCGAGGACGCTGTCTCTCAGCCCATCCACGATTGCCTGACGCTGCCTCGCAATACCAACACCAGACAGGTACTTGGACTCAGCTTCTCCCTCTGCTCTTTTGATCTGAAGAATCTTCTCTGCTTCAGCTTTGTCATTGGCTGCCGACCTCATTCTAGAAGCTGTTCCACAAAATCAAAAAAATAAATCCCAGCATGTATCCCAGTGGAGAATACAATCATATCATCAAGTATTAATGCAAGTCATACGGACTGAAAGAAACAGATCATCAGCACTTACCAGCATTGATCTCATTCATCGCTTTCTTGACATGCACATCAGGTTCAATGTCTACTATCAAAGTTTGCACAATCTCATACCCATACATAGACATTGCCTGCAACATTAGCAAATCAGGTTAGTCAAGATATTCTCTGTGCCCCAAAGCAACAAATAGTGAACAGAAACCTTTTCAAGCTCGTTTTCAACAGCCTTTGCAATGTCATTCTTTTGCACAAATGCATCATCCAGCTCCAGCTTCGGGACAGTGGCTCTAATGACTGAAACAAGACACATAGTTCTATGAGAACGAGCAGAAGGATAAAACTGGACCCAAATATGGGATGTAGTCAAAACATGCATGCAATTCCGAAGACATAAAACTTACCATCAAACACGTAGGACTGGATTTGTTCCTTTGTGTTGGTTAGTTTGTAGAAGGCATCAGGTGCCTTATCAACAAGGGCACGGTATTGAACAGAAGCAACAACAGTTACGAAGACATTATCCTGAATCGATGAAGATTGAGACATCAGAGTTGATAAAAACCAGGAAAGTATGGTGATGAACCAAAGAATGTTATAACGTAAATGCACTGAGTGATGAACAGAGTAACACCCAATTGGAACACATGGTGGATCTTTGCAGAAGTATTCTTTGTTCGTTAAAACTGGTTCAGCAAGGTGTTGAAAAAGCATAGATATGATGACATAGGAGAAAACCTTTGGTAGAACCTAAGAGTCTACCGGGTCGGGGACGTAGGTTGTATGGGAAGGAGGGGGTTGTGTGGAGGCGAGGGGCTCGCTGCCGGCGGCTGGGCGCCGTCGCGCGAGATCGAGGAGGCGGCGGCTAGGGCAGGAGGCGGCGGCGAGTTGGAGAAGGCCGACTCCTCTAGGAGTCGGCAATAATATTCTTGATTATTGCTTGATTCTCAAAATCCTATTACAACTCTTATATAATAAAAGATAATGGGCTAAGCCCCTAATTCGGCCCACTAACGGGCTTTTTCCGACTATAGACCAAACCGGTCATAACATCTCTCCCCGCCTCGACAAACAGCTCGTCCTCGAGCTGGACATCTGGAAACTGCTGGCGGAACTCGTCGAGCTTCTCCCAAGTAGCGTCACTCACCGGAAGCCCTGTCCACTGCACCAGGACATGCCAAACATCACGGCGCTTCTGGGCCTTCAGTACCTTCTCCGGGGCTGGAAGAAGTCGCCCCCTAGCTGTAGGTGGTAAAGCCGGGGGCGCCGCAGGTGGGTCACCGTGGTAGGCCTTGAGCAGGCCCACGTGGAAGACGTCGTGAAGACGGGACCCCTCCGGCAGCTCCAGCCGGTAAGCGAGCGACCCGACGCGCTCCACAACACGGAATGGACCCGCGTAGCGAGGTCCCAGCTTGCGCTTGGAGCGTGGGTCTAAGGACTGCGTAGTCCGATGTAGAAGGCGGAGCCATACCCAATCCCCCACCGCGAACTCCGCGTCGCGATGGTGTGCATCATAGTACTTCTTGGACAGCTGCTGCGCCTGGAGAAGGCGCTGCCGCGCCTCGTCCAATATCTCGTCGCGGGTGCGGAGCAAGTCTCCCGCGGCCTCAGTCCGGGCCGCCCCGTCCTCAAAGGGCAGCATACGCGGAGGCGGCCTGCCATAGACCATCTCGAAGGGTGTGGCGTGCAGGGCGGCGTGATAGGAGGTGTTGTAGCAATACTCCGCCCATGCCAGCCAGTCCACCCAAGCTCGTGGGCGATCTCCCGTGACGCAGCGCAGGTACATGGCAATCACCTTGTTGACCACCTCAGATTGCCCGTCGGTCTGAGGGTGGAACGCGGTGCTGAAGCGAAGCTTGACGCCGGCCAACCGAAAGAGATCCCGCCAGACGTGCCCCGTGAACACCGGATCACGGTCGCTGACGATCGACGCCGGGAACCCATGTAGCCGGACGACCCCGTCGAAGAAAGCTCGAGCCACGGAGGCGGCCGTGTAAGGATGACCGAGCGCGATGAAGTGCGCGTACTTGGAGAAGCGGTCGACCACCGTGAGGATGACGGACTTGCCGCCCACTTTGGGAAGCCCCTCGATGAAGTCCATGGAGATATCCGCCCACACCTGCGAGGGGACCTCGAGGGGCTGCAAGAGGCCCGCTGGCCGCTGCGTCTCCGTCTTGTTGCGCTGGCACGTCACACATGCCCGCACCCAATCCTGCACCAATGCCTTGTCGCCCGGGATATAGAAATCAGCGCGAAGGCGGTGGAGGGTCTTCTGAACACCCTCATGGCCCGATGAATGTGCCAACTCCAGGACCTGGTGGCGGAGATCGTCGTGGTCGGGCACAAAGAGGCGGCGGCCGTGGAGGAGCAGGCCGTCCGCCAGGTGCCAGGGCGCCTCCAATGCGCCGGCGTCCAGGCGCTGTCGGAGGTCCTGGGCGTCGGTGGCCGATGCCGTGGCCTGGCGGATGGCGTCGATGAGAGCAAAGGACGGCCCGGAGCGAACGCACATGGCCGCTCCCACGGGCGCCGCGTCCCCCGCGAGGAGCTCGTAGTCGCGGCGAGAGAGGGCATCCGCCACCGTGTTAAGCCGCCCGGGGCGGTACTCGACGGTGAAGTCGTAGCCAAAGAGCTTGCTGATCCACTGATGCTGCGGCACTGTGGAGAGGCGCTGGTCGAGCAAGAACTTGAGGCTGTAGTGGTCCGTACGGACCCGGAACGAGCGGCCCCAAAGGTACGGCCTCCAATGCCGCACGGCCTGGACGAGGCCGATCAGCTCGCGCTCGTATGCCGCGAGCTTATGGTGGCGGGCGGCGAAGGGTCGGCTGAAGAAGGCCAACGGCCCGTCGCCCTGGTGCAGGACGGCGCCGAACCCGGTGCCGGAGGCGTCGCAGTCGACCACGAAGGGGCTGTCGAAGTCCGGCATTTGGAGTACCGGCCCCGTCGTGAGGGCTCGCTGGAGAGCCTGGAAGGCCTCCGTGGCCTCCGCGTCCCATGCGAAGGCATCGCGGCGGAGAAGACGTGTCAGCGGCGCCGCGATGAGGCCGAAGTCCCGGATGTACTTCCGGTAGTAGCCGGCGAGGCCCAGGAACCCGCGCAGCGCCCGAGGGGACTGTGGGGTCGGCCAGGCGGCTACGGCAGCGACCTTGTCCGCGTCCATGGCCACGCCGT
Organism: Poa pratensis; assembly: GCA_947311845.1. NCBI lineage: Eukaryota > Viridiplantae > Streptophyta > Magnoliopsida > Poales > Poaceae > Poa > Poa pratensis. The sequence continues at coordinate 29,886,680 of CAMZMU010000074.1, forward strand.
CCGCGGAGATGACGTGCCCCAAGTAGGCGACCGAGGTCGTGCCAAACGAGCACTTCGAGCGCTTGAGGTGAAGATGATGCGCCCGAAGCTCGTTCAGGATGATGGCCACGTGCTGTAGGTGCTCCGCCCAAGATGCACTGTAGATAAGAATATCATCAAAGAAAACAAGCGCAAATCGGCGTAGGTAGGGGCTGAGCACGTCGTTCATGAGGGCCTGGAACGTCGCCGGCGCGTTGGAGAGGCCGAAAGGCATCACCAAGAACTCGAAGTGGCCGTGGTGCGTGCGGAAGGCGGTCTTCTCGACGTCGTCCGGGTGCATCCGCACTTGGTGATAGCCGGAGCGGAGGTCGAGCTTGGTGAAGAAGCGCGCCCCGTGCAACTCGTCCAAAAGCTCGTCCACCACCGGGATGGGGAACTTGTCCTTGTAGGTGACGGCGTTGAGGGCGCGATAGTCGATGCAGAACCGCCAAGTGCCATCGGGCTTGCGCACCAGGAGCACCGGTGCGGAGAATGGCGACGTCGAAATCCGGATGATGCCCTGTGCGAGCATCTCCGCCACTTGGCGCTCGAGCTCGTCCTTCTGGAGCTGGGGGTAGCGGTACGGCCGTACGGCGACAGGCGCCGTGTCCGGCGGCAGGTGGATGCGGTGGTCGCAGGGTCGGGCCGGCGGGAGGCCCTGTGGCTCCTCGAAGATGTCGCGGTGCTGCTCCAGGAGGTCGGCCAGCAGGGGGTGCGCCTCGTCGAGGGCTGCGGCCATAAACTGGAGCTGCGGGGTCACGGGCCCGGACCCGCCGATGCCTGTCCACTGGACGCGACGGCCCCCCTCGCGCCAGAAGATGAGGGTGAGGGCCTCGAAGTCCCAGAGGATGGGCCCCAGCGTGGAGAGGAAGTCGAGGCCGAGGATGAAGTCGTAGCAGCCCAGGTTGATGCCGACGCAGTCGATGGCGAAGGACTCGTTGCCGATGAGGGCGGGAACCTGTCGCGCCACGCCCTCGCAAGCAAGGCGGTCCCCGTTGGCGACGGTGACGCTGAACTTGTCGGCCCCGGTCGGCTGGAGTGCAAGGCGGCGCAAAGTATCCCCGGACATGAAGTTGTGTGTCGAGCCCGTGTCCACGAGGGCGGTCAGCGTCTCCCCCTTAATGGTCACCGGAAGCAGCATGGTCTTGGCCGTCTTGATCCCTGCCATGGCGTGAAGGGAGACGACGAAGGACTTGGCGTCAACCGGCGCGTACGTTGTAACGCCTGCCTCGGAGAGCGTCGCGGTCTCAAGCTCCGCGGTGATGGCCTCTACGGCGTCGTCGTCGACGGTGTCCAGGTAGAAGAGGCGGGCGCACGTGTGGCCCGGCGAATACTGCTCGTCGCAGTTAAAGCACAGCCCCTTGCGACGGCGTTCGAGCTGCTCGGCCGCGGTGAGGCGTTTGAACGGTCGCGTGGGCGCCGGTGCAGCCCCTGGAGTGGTCGGCGCGGCGACGCGAGGCGGTGCCGGGGTCGGCGTGGCCGGCCGGGGGGAAACGCGCACGCCCCGGTTCGGCAGCAGCTGCTGCATGGCGTTAGCCCGCTGCTCGTATGCCCGCGCGTAGTACATGGCAGACTGCAGGTCCTGAGGTTCCCGCAGCTCCACGTCGACGCGGATGTGGTCAGGCAGGCCCCCGATGAAGAGATCGGCGCGCTGGCGGCCCGAGACGTCAGGCGCATGGCATGCCAATGCCTGGAAGCGGTCGGCGAAGTCCTGCACCGTGCCCGTGAAGGTGAGGCGGCCGAGCTCGGCCAAGCGGCTGCCGCGGACCGGCGGTCCGAAACGGCGGAGGCACAAGTCGCGGAAGCGCTCCCATGACGGCATCCCACCCTCGTCCTGCTCGAGGGCGTAGTACCATGTCTGTGCGGCGTCGCGGAGGTGGTAGGAGGCCAGCCACGTGAGGTGGTAGGAGGCCAGCCACGTGCGGTCGGACGCAAGCGTCTGTGTCCCCGGAAAAATTGCTCGCATTGGTTGAGCCAGTTGAGGGGGTCGACGGTGCCGTCGTACGTGAAGAACTCGAGCTTGGCGAAGCGGGGCGGCTGCTGGCCGTGGGAGGCGGCCGCGAAGGCGCCCTCGTGGCGACCCGGCGCGGCGGGGATGGAAGGCGGGGTGAGAGACGAGTACGCCTCGGCGTACCCCGGGAGACCCCCGCGAGCAGCGGCCCCAGATGACGCGGCCATGGGGGGCGCGGATGGCTGGCCGGGTTCGAACGTGGGCGCGGTGGCCCACGACGACAGCGGAGACGGCGACGACGGGAACTTGAGCTCGGTGATCGGTACCCCCTGCTTCTGTGGAACGGAAGCCGGCGGTGGTGGTGGCGGTGGTGGCGCCGTCCGCTTGAGGAGCACCGCGAGGGCGTGCTTGATGTCGGAGACCGACTCGGTCAGGTCGCGGAGGCCCGTAGAGAGCTCCTGGTTCGAGAGGATGGGGGCAGGCTCCCGAGCCGGCGCGGACTGGCCCGCAGAAGCCGACGGCGGCTCCATGGTGGCGGGCGCGCCCGACGATGCGATCGCGGCGGAGGCGGTGGGCAGTCCCGAAGACATCGCAACCGAGGAATCTGATACCAAATTGGTAGAACCTAGGAGTCTACCGGGTCGGGGACGTAGGTTGTATGGGAAGGAGGGGGTTGTGTGGAGGCGAGGGGCTCGCTGCCGGCGGCTGGGCGCCGTCGCGCGAGATCGAGGAGGCGGCGGCGAGTTGGAGAAGGCCGACTCCTCTAGGAGTCGGCAATAATATTCTTGATTATTGCTTGATTCTCAAAATCGTATTACAACTCTTATATAATAAAAGATAATGGGCTAAGCCCCTAATTCGGCCCACTAACGGGCTTTTTCCGACTATAGACCAAACCGGTCATAACAACCTTTGTCTTTGTTTCGCAGCGGACATCTAGCTGTTTCACACGCAGTGAGAGGTAACCAACAATCCGATCTCCTATGCACCAAGGAAGGAAGTGGCAACCAGGCTCGAGGACTGTATTGAACTTCCCAAAAGTTTCTTTGATGGCTACAGTTGACTGATCAACCTGAACTAAACCCAAAACACCACCCATGATTTATCTCCACAAAGGAAAAGAAAGATAGCCATCATAAAGTTTGGTTAAGAGAAGCATAAATGTCAACTGCAGACTACACATGAAAGATTATTTGTTCAGCATCCAAGGATAACCAAACTATTAGCTGACTACAGATATCCTACCAAGTACCAAGTATTTGAACCGTCTACCAATTAATTGGATATTCTAGTTTACAAGGCACAAATTATGATAGGTGGTTTAATTTCTTTTCCCTTTCTGTGATGAGATGCTAATTATTACTTGTGAAATTAAGCTCATAATTTAAGAATAAAATGTCATCGCACAGTAAGTTAAAGCATGGCATCCACATCAATAAATGCATGAATTATCACTAAACAGGATAAACTCCCCATCAAGACTAAATATAGATGCTGTATTAAACTTGTACAGAGTGGCTAGCACATTCCCTTTGCTTGTGAGCAACATTCAGACATTATCCTACTTCAAGAAAGGAAAGAGTATCGCAAATCAGGTTCATGCACAATTACAATCTCGTTAGGCGATGACAAGTGAAACCTCCTAAAATCCATAATGCTTTCATAATCACCGAACATGAGACAAAACAAAACAGCTGAAGATTTTTTTGCTGGCAAATCTTATTTGGTCGAAAAAACTATGCACAAAGCGAACGACTTAGATCAGAGGTATGGACGACCACCTGGATGGAATTCACCGGATCTAATATGTAGCTTGAATAGCATATCCAGACTACTGAGAGATACAGAGATACAGGTACATGGCAACCCAGGGTAGCCCATAACATAAACGTCAATGTTTTCACACGGTTTAGGGGGTTTAAGCACCAAAGGTATCTGCTATAAACAGCTTAACCACGCAATTTGACACTGAAATCCCCAAATTTTGCAATCTACCTGCACGCTCGCTAATAAACCACCAAAGGTAGTGCTTTTCAAGCACCTGCAAACCATCAGTTTCTAAGAAGTGATGAAGAAAGAAAGATATTTAACAACAGCCCACAGGAACACACATGTAGGATGAAAAAAATCCACAATTACGAGTAGGGAGTTGAGTAAATGACGAATCCCGTCTCGAATTCCAAAGATCACCACTTCCTTTCAGAAAAATTACAGATCGAAATACCAAAAAGAAGAAAATCGCAGCTACTGACAGGGGCCTAGAAGGGGAAACTTTCGCATCTAGCAGAGCAGGAAACAGCAGCACACACGGATAATCCCCATCCAAGAACCCTAAACATCGCACAAATCCGCGTTCCTCCTCACAAGAACGCATCCCTCCCAACTGATCTAAACAGCGCAAAAAAAGAAAGAACCGGAAAACGCATCCATCTGATCTCCCGCGTGAACAAGAAAAGAATCCCGACAGGAAAAGGAGGAGGAGGAAGGGATCGGTTGTTACCTTGGATCTTGGCGAGCAGAACGAGAAGGCCGGTGATTTCGCCGCAGGAAATCGGTGCTGGCTCTGGGGTTTTTCCGCTTCCTGCTCCTTGGAACCCTGGTGGGGATTGGGGACGCGATATATGCGCGGCAGCAGAGGAGAGGGTTTTGTTAACCTGGATTGGTTTCGGGATGGACGGCCCGGATCTATCTGCGACCGATGGTGTGATCTCGACTTCTTGTTGCAACCGATCAAGGGCTCATGTCTATCTCCTATCTGGTCTAGTATGGATCTATGTGATTGTTGTTGGAATCGATCATTGGCTCATATCTATCTCCTATCTGGTCTACTATATATCTCTTTTTCTAAAAAAAAACTATATATCTCTTTTTTGGCAGTGCGTTAGGCATATCGAAGCAAGGCAAGAACCGCCTCGGTGTGAGAGTCTCGACATATCAATCCTATTCGTTACTAGCAAAATGCCCGTGCGTTGCAACGTGTATAAATATTAATGCTTACATATTAATTATGTCAATAATGTATTTTTTAAAAATTCTTGTGCGCATTAAGCATCATTGTAAGTTTGGACAAAAGCATAACACTTATTTGATAATGTGATTTTTCAGGGTTACCTAGCACCCTCATATTTGACAATGATTCTTGGTGGGACAAAACAAGGATAGAAAAACATTTAAAATGCATCAAGCAAATTACTGGACTATTTTTTAAATTTATCCATAAATGCTTTTAAGGGGCTGTGCCCAAACAAAGCCCGTTCTAATATTTCTAAACATGGCCAACTAATCGGTGAAACCGAAAGAAAGTTCTCTATTGTTGTACTGATCCTTCTAGGCTGATGTGTACATCTACTAAGCGAATATTTGATGGGTATCTTAATGATTTGAATGACGAACAGTCAGTGCGTTCAAGTGTTGAGGCCTGCAGGTAACGAACAAGTGACAGACCCCATGCAGTGTGTACATGTACTAATCCTAATCCTCTGTCGATGGGATGCCTACAGGCGGCGGTCTCCAGTCTCCACACCCGCCTCTACAAAACGAGGGGAACAGTTCCTACAGAAGTCCTCCACTCCACACGAGGTTCGGGGAGCCCTATCGCTGCAAAGGATCTAGCGCCCCGACCTAGGTCCGGTGCCTCTGCTCCCCTACCCCGCCGGCGTAGCTTCTACCTCCGTCGCACATTCTTCCCTGCCCCCCGCTGGCCCACTCCCTGCCTCTGTCGCCCCTTCTCCTTCCGGCAACCCTACTCGACCCCCTGTCCTCCACAGCCTCCGGCAAGGTCCCATGAGGCGTCTGGCTCGATCCAGCCCCTCGTGTCTTTCTCCGTTAGCTTTAGGACATCGTTCCCCTTATTCTGCTACCACTCGCGCAAGATGGCCTTCAAGGGACGGGTCGGGGCTGAGCTTGCCGGCGACCAGGGACATGCTCGCCGCATCCAAGCATCGCCCCTAAGCCCGGCCTCGCGGCGACCATACTCGCCGCATCCAAGCATCGTCCCTAGGCCAGGCCCGGCCTCGCGGCGGCCGTCCTCGCCGTAGCCAAGCATCGTCCCTAGGCCTCGCCGGCGACGGCGCCGAGCACCTCCTTCTCGCCAGCGCCTCGTGACTTGTCCCTGCCTCCCTTCGCCCGTTGCCTAGAGATATGGGAAAAATTAGAGTATGATTTTTTTGGTGAGGAAAAGGCAATGAAATTTCGAGGAAAGGACATTGTAGCGTGTCATCGTCAGAAATATGTGCCAAAAGGGTAAGAATTTTTTTAAAAAAATCAGGCCGCAACCGCACTTCCTCATGGTTTTGGGACTTCCAACCTAGGTCCAATGTGGCAAATGTTTTTTCCTAAGAAATGCAAACATTGCATTTTGATGCAACAATTACAATATACAAGCACAAAAAAAGAACCTAGTATTTTCTGAAGGGAGGAGCCTAACATTTAATTAGGCCAAATGCGTTGCTTAATGGGTATATTTTGCTCCATTTTCTCAATATACAATCACATACTTACAACATGATTGCCCCTTCGACAAAGTCACCCATCACGCCTCTTACGAGTTACGACATGATGCCTGGTTGGAAGGCGTGTCTGAATGTGCAGGCGGTGACAAGCGAATGGCCTTTACTCGCTCATCATTGTGACAACCTTTTTGTAGGACGCACAAACACTTCCATCTTGAACAACGCCAACTTGGCACCTCTGCGTTGGTCCGAATTTTTTTGTGTGCAATAATCCATAAATCTTAAGACGAATTTGTCTCAATTCACGGTTGCTAAGCTGCGTTGGCATGTACTTATATTATAACTTTCACCTTACTGGGAAATGTGCAAGTTGTATGAACAATTTGTAACTAACATTAGTCGAAAGACGAACGGATGGATTTGTCTCATCATCCAACCTTCCCTTAAGCACCAAGCAATATGAGTGGTGATTGTCCCATAAAAAACCCATGTCTTTTTCGGTGGATAAGACCATCCAAAGATGAAAATGTGCAAGGATACTGTACCGAGCAATTCCCTCTAGACAAACTCGGAAAACCTTGATGTTACGAAACCAACTAGGTCTTTCTCCTCTCCCAAGTCAAGTGGATGTGGACTCTTAATCGAGTTGGTCCTTGATCGAGGGCATGAGGCCATCTACATACACAAGGTAGATGCAGCACAATATACACATCTATTCTCATTGGAGAACTGAATAATAAAGAGAGAGAGAGAGAGAGAGAGAGAGAGAGAGAGAGAGAGAGAGAGAGAGAGAGAGAGAGAGAGAGAGAGAGAGCTTATCCTACCTATTGGGTCTATTTCCGTGTCTACTTTTCGAGTGTGTTCAATCGAAGGCTTTAACATTCTCCAATAGAAATCGGCACATGTTAAAATTGTAAGTTCTTTTTTCCTTTCCATTGTTTGGTACAGAGTGATAACAAAGAAAGCGACGGAGCCGTGCAATGATAGAACTAACAATCTGGAAAACCGCGGAAAATAAAGGACGTCCCATCTTTTAAGCCGTGTGCTCTTGATCCGGAAGGAACGTCCCATCAGTTCCACCGTCTATCCCTCTTATCCCAAACGAAACGAAACTTCTCTGTATCTTCTGGTTTCTAAAATGGGCGCTAGGAGCGTAGGATACGTACGCCCCAACCACCACCGCTCTGTCTACAGATGGTTTCATTGCTAGCCATTTTTCATGTAGACATCGCATTGCAACTGCAGGTGATAATGTCGGCTCTTTCTGAATGTCTTATTGCTTCATTGGCTTGACTTTGCTTGCTACAGGAGCAAGATATCCCATCTCTGTGAAACAATGCGAAGAAATGGCAATGAGCTCATGTGCTTGCAACAGTAGGGCTTGTACGCGTCAAGGAAGAGAGGCGAAAATCCAAGCATCTTAAAGCCAAGGCCGGGATGATTGGCTCAATGTGAATTGTACCATCTAGGAGTAATATAAAGTGGCACGCTAATTCTGCTGCGACGAGTGCAGAATGCAGCTATGCCTACTGAGAGAGAGAGAGAGAGAGAGAGAGAGAGAGAGAGAGAGAGAGAGAGAGAGAGAGAGAGAGAGAGGCTGAAGAGCAACTTCAGATCAGGAGGACCATTACGTGATGAGAATACCCAAAGCCAGCTAGCATTGGAGAGAGATGATTGATGTACAGAGGGACGGGCAGTAGCATCCAGCCGAGATTAACCTTCAACAGAAAGCATCCACTAGCTATTTCATCAATGTTCAGGCAGCCCGCCAGCCGCCCCAACCCAAGTTCCATCACCAGAACAGATTCAGGACCACAGACGCGCCGCCGCACTAGCTATTTCATGTTCGGCTTCGGCGAGTAGCGGAATGGGGAGGCGCGGGGGCCGTCGGACATGCTCCTCATCGGCTGCTGCCCCCCATTGGCCCGCGCGAACGAGCCGTGCACCTTGAGGCTGTGGCTGCTCCGGCTGTTCATGCTGCTCGAGTGCGCCATCCGCTCGGCCTGCATCGTTTGGTAGAAGTAGGAGGAGCTCGCCATGTCCTTGAGGTTCAGCAGCGGCTTCAGAGCTTCCACCACCTGGCTCATCAGTGGCCGGGCTTTAGGGTCCCGGCTCAGACAGGCGCGCGCCAACTGTGCCGCCTTCTGAGCGCCTTTGACTGAGAAGTTGCCCTCCAGGCGAGGGTCGACTAGCTTGTAGAAGCGCTGCCTCTCTCCTAGGAGTGGGCGTGCCCACTCAACAAGATTGTGCTCACCGTTTGGGCGGTTCTTGTCCATGGATCGGCGTCCTGACATCATCTCAAGCAGCACCACGCCGAAGCTGTATACGTCACTCTTTGATGTCAGATGACCTGAAAAATATGCATGAAATTTATGAGATCAAGTAAACATTACAACAGACTCTGCATAACTAACTACTGGAGGAAAAACGTATCAAACTATAATTGGAACATCATTTCAATATCCAGTACCAACACTGCCTTTAATTTGAAAACACACCCAGGATCTGCACTAGCAAAATAGTTAAATATTGGTAGGATTAGCAGTGCATTGTGATTTTTCAGGAATCTACCAGTTGAAGCTTCATATAATACCGTGACTGCTCAAACCATATCTATGACATTTACCACTATCATCACAATGTCATACAAACAGCATCATTTCCATATATTGAAGTACATCAACAACAAAGATCAAATGATGCATAGTAACCTGTGCAAGCACCTTTAAATCACCACAGCTAACTTGTTTCAGTAAGTATCTTTCACTCTTTCATAGTTGAGAGGTTATGTACAGAATGAAGAACTTACCTGTCATGACATACTCTGGAGCTGCATACCCATAGGTTCCCATTACTCGAGTAGACACATGAGTTTTGTCACCTACAGGGCCATCTTTGGCAAGCCCAAAATCTGAGAGCTTTGCATTGTATTCCTGCAAGAGCACATGTAAACATATGAAATTAACAGGATGCGACTACACAAGTCATGTGAATCCACAATGCAAAATCCAATTAATGGACTCAATACTTACCGCATCTAGCAGTATATTAGATGTTTTAAAATCACGATAAATGACGGGTCTTTCTGCTTCTTCATGAAGGAAAGAAAGACCCTGTGCTGCCCCAAGAGCAACCTTCATTCTGATGGACCATGGGAGAGGAAGAGATCCTACAGATGAATCAAAATTCATATAAGCTTCAATTTTCTAACCAAATAATTAATCTTTTCCAACTGAGATGCAATGAGCAAACGCTTTGGAACATGTGCTATAATATGATAAACAAAAAGGGGAAAGGGTTTATGAAAATTTAATGGTTCAGTACATACTTCTGAATAGATGATTATCCAAAGATCCACGTGGCATAAATTCATATACCAGCAATCTTTGGTCATCTTCAACACAATATCCAATTAATCTGACCAAATTGGGGTGGTGAAGGTTACCAAGGAAATCAACTTCTGCCTGCAAAGAGTGACACAAAGTAGAACATGGGGCAGAGTTATTGTGAATCATAATGAAAATGGAAAGCAAAAATGATCAAATAAACTTAAAGTAGCAAAGCACATACCACCCATTCTTTGTGCCCTTGAAGACCATCATGATTGAGTGTCTTAACAGCAACTGTAAGACCTGTACCGGGTTTCACAGGCGCAGTTCCATTCTCTTCAATCCACCCTTTAAACACACACCCAAAACCACCTTCACCAAGAAGACTCTCGGGTCTGAAGTTCCGTGTGGCACATTTTAGGTCATTGAATGCAAACTTGCGCAATTTAGAGGACACCTTTATTTCTTCTCCAGCTTTAGATGCTGATGAACTGCTCTCGGCATTACTAGTAGATGTCGAGCCTGAAACTACTGATGCAACTGGTTGGTTCCTGCTACCGTTTTCTGTTGACTTTTCTGCTGTTCCATGAAATGAATAAAAGTTTTAGTATACCATAATAATTACACGAATTGTTCCTATGACAACAATATGAAGAAACATGATTGCAATATACGCAACAAAGTGTGAGGTAAGGTCGAAGGACACAGTGAAGTGCGTTAAATTATGGCGCATGGACAACGCAACCTAAACATGAGTACCTCACAACACATAGTATTACCAATTTCTCTAAAAAGATGTTTTATGGTGCTTAGGGGTCACAAGATCTGTTCATCATCAATGGCCTAGGGTAAGAGGTACTTGTCAAAAGCTATTTATGTATGGGACAGGTACTGACATCAATATAAAATGATATTTTAGCTAACATAACTCGTACCCACAAATGAACCATGGTAAACAAAGTAAAAGTACATAGTTCTCTCATGGGTTGATACAAAAGCAACATAACATCATTATTGGCACGTAAAAACTGCCAGGCACAAATCAACAACCTTGCCGGTTGCTGTTATCCACGCTAATTTGGATGGGAAAGAGCTAGAATATCTGCCAGCTTGACAGATACAAGGGGAGCAAGAGGAGGTAGTAACATCGGGATGCAGGTGGAGAGCAGTGGAACACAGATGGACCAGGAGAGGATTACTCGAAATGATCGAGGTGACTGGTTGACAAAGCCTTGCAGCAGAGGAGAGGCTATTAATACCAAATTAATCTTGTTTACACAACTCTTATACTAGCAGGGATGTGCAAAATGGGATGGTGGGATAAGTGTGCTAGTACAAATTTGATGGTCTCACTTTTGCATCCTTGTATACTAAAACACCCTTCTACATATGTTGACTGGAGGTACCTCATAGTACCTTTCAAGCATCGTAAAATATCTCTCTCCTGAATAAATACCTAGCTGAACAGTCAACCATTTTTTTAGATATTTCCAATGAAGAAACATAATAGGTTTCTCTGAAGGAGGATAAGGAAAGAATGGCTTCTTTTATCTGTTTCACTGCAAGCTGTAGCACCTGTCAAAGGTGGTTTTAGGATTATAAGTTAATATACATGACAGACATTACAGTGCCAACTGGAGACCTTTTCATATCTTTCCATCCGTTTTAGTAATGATTTAGTTCCAAGATATGTCTTATTGTATCCTGTATCTTCGAATTAAAAGAAAATTCAGTCGCTGAATAGACTCATTCTCCCTATTTCTTTCTGTGGTGTTAGTTTCTTCGTGCCTAAAATCCTGAAACAATATACTCCCTCCGTATCAAAATATAAGACTTTCTAGCCTTTTTAGATTTGTACGAACTAGCAAATGGAGAAGAATCCATTAAGGCCGATTTAGGTACCAGAGTTATTGCTTTATAAAAATCAGATTATTGTCTACTTTGGATTATGATCTACATAAAGAGGTCCTCTGTAGGCCCATATCCTACTGGTCTGCACAAGTCCATATAACTAACTAGATTTCACAGGAGTACAGATCACATCATACAGATTAAAAATATATACCCAAATTATATAAACACGCGTTGCTTGTTAGTCAACTAGTTGACACCAGCTAAAACAAAAGAGCTTCATAAGGCAACTATCTTGACCTCTTGCATATTCTAAACCATCCATCTCCATCTATGGATGCAGCAAAACAGTCTCGATGAATTTGATTTGATGAAGTGGATACTTATGAAATATCAGTATATCACATTCACATCTGATGAGATAACAAAAACATTATCAAAATAAGTGAGGTGGCTGAGTCCAACATATCAAGGTGTCAACAGCCACTGTACATCAGAGAAGCCAGTGACACTTGTTACGTGTGCGTCATTCTTTTTCAATTGTTACAGAATTTAGTGTGACCTGTGTGGAGCACAACTGCCACATATATGCTAAAAATAGATAGTGCCACATGGACACTTGGTCCTTCAGAATTCCATCCCCCAATTTCACCGCGCTCAATGTTCGGTAAGATTTGCCAACTAATCGATGATTTATGTGTTTTGTCGGCTTGTTATACTAGCTACTGGTACTACATTTGTACAAGCATTGCTCGACGACATGGATACGCCCAAAGAGTAGTGTACCCAGCTGCACACGCACCCACTTCACTCAACTCTCCAGCAATTTAAACTAGTTACTATGGAGTAGTACATTTCGACATCGACTGCTGGACGTGTGTGAACGCAAGCAAGCCCACACATAGTTCACTCATCCCTCCAGCAATAACATAACTGCCAAACAACACGCACCCTCAGCATTAACCATCTAACAAACTCTAATCAAGACCAAGAACGGCATGCGTTCGTCACGTCAAATCTGAACATCCAAAACGGGAAACGAAAGGGACAACTCACCGCCGTGCGTGCTGGCGCTGCTGGTGGAGGTGTCGACTTTGGACCGCGGGCAGCTCCCGGTGGGCCACAGCCGGATGCAGCACCCGGTGGCGACGCCGGCGCCGGCGTCGTCCCCGCCGCCCTTCTGGGCCAGCCGCAGCTTCCCGCGCCTGCTGCGGCTGCGGCGGCACCACCCCCACCTCTCCCGCTCCTCCTCGCCCGAGCTCTCCCAGCCGTCGAACTGGCCCAGCTCCCGCGGCGCGAGCCCCATGGCAGCCGTGCGAGCTAGCAACCACCACCACCTCCCTCGCAGCACAGAGATCCCTCCGAATCAGCTCGCTCCCCTGCACGAGCGGCACCAGATCGGCCTCAGAGCGCAGCAAACACCCACCTCCCTCTCCACGGAACCCGCCAAACCAAATCCCGCCACCGAAAGCACACAACCCCTCGAATGGAAACCGAGCCCCTCCCGCCGAACCCCGTCAAATCACACCGAACTCCAGGCACCAACCGACCATCCACGCCGACCCATCGCGTCTCCTCCTCCGCCCCCACGGAGCCTCGCGCAGGGCCACCACATGAGGCGCGCACACCTACCGAGCAGCCGAAGCAGGCCGGATCCCCGGGACGCGGCGGCGCACCCTGCTCCTCTCCGGCGGCGTGGGCAGCGGCAATAGTGAGAGGGAGAGAGAGACGGTGGATGGAGTGGGGAATAATAATGAGCGAGCGAGAGAATAATAATGGATGGATTGCGCAGAGAGAGAGGAGTGGGACAGGGCAGCGGGGAAAAGCACAAATGTTCGTCGCTACTTCTTTTTTTTTCCGGCTTTTCTTTCCGAGCACGTGGCCGACGTGGACGCCTTTTCCAGCGTGCGGCCGACGTGGCCGGGGACGTGGCTGGCTGACCGGTCTTCGTGGCGGAACGGATTTACGGATGGTTTCTCTTGCTCTTTGCTTGCTCTGCCGTGATTGAAAAGTCTGAATTCTTGAGGAACTGCTAACTAATCTGTTTTCCACAAAGTATGCGTGTTTCCTACGTGCAGTTGAGCTGTTTCTGCAAAAAACTTAGGTCCTCGATTGGTTCGTTGTTTCAGATGCGTAACTGGAAGACAAAACTCTACGGACCTCGTTAGATGCGAGTCTTTTTACAGAACGTTCCGTCGTTGGGGTGAAATTATACCTGTTCCCAAGTGGCGGGACCTTATGCACACTGACGGACCCAACGCTCGTGTGCGCAAGTGGCAGGCCTAACGGGGAAATAGCGACGGTCGGTTGGCAAGTTTATCCGGTTTTCTTGTTTTTCAATTGACCGTATGGTTTGTTTCTACCATCGACTAGGCCTTAGAGCATCTCCAACCGCATCCCCCAAATTCGCCCCACATAGTGTCCGCGGACAGTGACCGGACAGCCCTCAAAACTAGTGTCCTACAACCACAATGTTCAAATTTTGACACCCAAATCCATGCAAGCCATGCACGTCCATCATAGAGGTAGTTTTGATGTTGAAAATAGTTCACACCACGTTATTACAATTAATAATTGTATCTAAACAAATAAAAGTAGCCGGACATTAAAGTTCACATTATTCGGACACAAATCATTGCAAATTAAAAATCAGTCCCTCCCCATGAAGGCATACATGTGTTCCACCAGATCTGTGAGTAGTTGGGTGTGCACTGCTTCATCTCGAAGTTGTCGATGCATCTCAAGGAATTGCATTGCATGACATATTCTGCTTCTTGTTCAGGTAGGTGGACATGTTCTCTAGGCTTTTCAAAGTCAGTGCGAGCAGCCCCTTCTCCCTCATCCTCCACAATCATGTTGTGCAAAATTACACAACAAGTCATGACCTGCCCCTCCGGATCCCACATCATAGCCGCTCCACGAACTATGCCCCAACGAGCTTGCAACACACCAAATGCCCTCTCCACATCTTTCCTGACTGATTCCTGTGCAGCTGCAAATGCACGTCTTTTGGGAGTAGTGAGATTACTGATAGTTTTCACAAAAGCCGCCTACCGATGATATATACCATCTGCAAGATAGTATCCCATGGTGTAGTCGTGTCCGTTGACGGTGTAGTTGCATGGTGGAGCTTCCCCATCACAGAGCCTCTTGAACAGGGGAGAGCGCTGAAGCACATTGATGTCGTTGTGAGAACCGGGCATGCCAAAAAAAGCATGCCAAATCCACAAGTCTTGAGATGCCACAGATTCAAATACAATTGTGGCCTCCTTGCTGTGCCCTTGGTACTGCCCACACAATCCCGTTGGACAGTTTTTCCATTGCCAATGCATGCAATCCACTGAACCTAGCATACCAGGAAATCCTCTTGCTTCTCCTAGTGCAAGTAGCCTTGCGGTATCCTCGGCATTAGGTTCTCGCAGATATTTTGGCCCAAAAAACCTTCACGACAGCGTATGCAAAGTGCTACATAGCCTCGATGCATGTACTCTCTCCCATCCGGACATACTCATCTATGGCATCAGCGGCTTTCCCATAGGCAAGCATCCTCAAAGCAGCGGTGCATTTCTGCATAGGGGAGAAGGATAGCTTCCGGCATCAATCATACCTCAACTTGAAATAATCATCATACTTTGTGACTTCCTCATGTATGTGCTCAAACAGCCTTGAGCTCATCCGGAACCGGCGTCGAAAAACCCCCTCATAAAACACCGGTTTCGGACGCTTGAAGTAATCGTCGTAGAGATCTCGAGTGCATTTGAGCCTGTCACGGGCCACGGTGATCCGCCCCTTCATTGATCTCTTGAAGTTAAGAACATGCTCCTCCTTCTTCTCCATTTCCTCTTGCATGCTCATCATCGACATGACGTCCTCTTTGTCTCCGTCGTCAAGCTTGTCTTCATCACTCGACCCGTCGACAAACTCCTTGAAAATGAGCTCATCGACGACCGAGTAATCATACTCCTCATCGGACGAAGAATTCATGCTTTTCAAAGTCAGTGCGAGCAGCCCCTTCTCCCTCATCCTCCACAATCATGTTGTGCAAAATTACACAACAAGTCATGACCTGCCCCTCCGGATCCCACATCATAGCCGCTCCACGAACTATGCCCCAACGAGCTTGCAACACACCAAATGCCCTCTCCACATCTTTCCTGACTGATTCCTGTGCAGCTGCAAATGCACGTCTTTTGGGAGTAGTGAGATTACTGATAGTTTTCACAAAAGCCGCCTACCGAGGATATATACCATCTGCAAGATAGTATCCCATGGTGTAGTCGTGTCCGTTGACGGTGTAGTTGCATGGTGGAGCTTCCCCATCACAGAGCCTCTTGAACAGGGGAGAGCGCTGAAGCACATTGATGTCGTTGTGAGAACCGGGCATGCCAAAAAAAGCATGCCAAATCCACAAGTCTTGAGATGCCACAGATTCAAATACAATTGTGGCCTCCTTGCTGTGCCCTTGGTACTGCCCACACAATCCCGTTGGACAGTTTTTCCATTGCCAATGCATGCAATCCACTGAACCTAGCATACCAGGAAATCCTCTTGCTTCTCCTAGTGCAAGTAGCCTTGCGGTATCCTCGGCATTAGGTTCTCGCAGATATTTTGGCCCAAAAAACCTTCACGACAGCGTATGCAAAGTGCTACATAGCCTCGATGCATGTACTCTCTCCCATCCGGACATACTCATCTATGGCATCAGCGGCTTTCCCATAGGCAAGCATCCTCAAAGCAGCGGTGCATTTCTGCATAGGGGAAAGGATAGTTTCCGGCATCAATCATACCTCAACTTGAAATAATCATCATACTTTGTGACTTCCTCATGTATGTGCTCAAACAGCCTTGAGCTCATCCGGAACCGGCGTCGAAAAACCCCCTCATAAAACACTGGTTTCGGACGCTTGAAGTAATCGTCGTAGAGATCTCGAGCGCATTTGAGCCTGTCACGGGCCACGGTGATCCGCCCCTTAATTGATCTCTTGAAGTTAAGAACATGCTCCTCCTTCTTCTCCATTTCCTCTTGCATGCTCATCATCGACATGACGTCCTCTTTGTCTCCGTCGTCAAGCTTGTCTTCATCACTCGACCCGTCGACAAACTCCTTGAAAATGAGCTCATCGACGACCGAGTAATCATACTCCTCATCGGACGAAGAATTCATGCCTACATACATGAAAACTTGCTCAAAAATCCGGCTCCGGCGTTTCAACAAACACTTTGGGAGCGAGGTGGATGTCGGCCGATGCAAAACGTACCGAAAACGATGCGGCCAACGGGCTCCGGCGGCTGCCCCGGACTTGGGCGCGGACTCTGTGACTTCGGGGGCGGCGGCGCAGTCGAAGAGGGGCGGCGACGGAAGAACAGTGGGCGGGCAAACTGGACGGAGCGGCGGTGAAAGAGGAAGAATCAATGGATTCCGTCCGATTTGAGGGGAAAATTGGGTAGGCCCGCCTTGACAGATCCGACGTGGCGGACGCGTCCCAAAACCCGCCCTACATATGGGCTGCCTTTAGGGTGTGCCGGACCGGCCGGACGTTTGGGCTGGCAATAGGAGAGTCGGTTGGGTGGATGTTTTTGGTCCAAATGTCATCCGGGCTGTCCGCCTGGTCGTTTGGGATAACTATGAGGATCATGCTTGGAGATGCTCTTAAGGCCTTAACGACAAGCTCATATGGACATCCACGGATCCACCATGAAAACACCGCACCCATCAAGTTAGCGACTCGATCACCTTGTCCGGTTGTTCCTTACTTACTTCTTTTGATCTCTCGATTCAGAAACCTTGAAACAAATCTCAAGAAAGATCTCCGCAAAAATAGTGGTACATTCTCCTCTAAATAGTCTCGTTGGCTGAAGGAGCACGTACACATGGACTCTGACACAGTGACACGCCAACTTCATATGTACTGTATTTGTTTTGACTGGCCGTGCCGCCATTACGACCAAGTCAGTCAAGACTCTTCTGCGAGAAGGAATACCCACAAAGCCACCGTCAGAACGTGTACTCTGTCAGCTGATCGTCGCACATCACATGTCACCTATGCTTACGCCGTAAATCACGGCCTTTGAGCGAACTTATACTAGTAGTAGAGTAATGCCAAGTAGGTGTCGCAGCTCGTATGTCAGTTAGCTAATCCCTCAGGCGCGGCTGCTTGCAGCTTGCTCGTTTGCGTTTATTTCGCTCCTGAGAAAAAACTTTCACTAAAAACATGCGCATGCATTCTGGACAAACACATGGTTTTTTGTATAAAATGTAAGTTTGGTCCCTCGAGTGCGGACAAATGGGTACCGAGCTTCATTAATAAGCTCTTTATTTGAAGAAAAAAACGAAAATCATATTTTTGAAGTTTAAAAAGAATTCCAAGTTTCAAGCCTTTAATACAAGGTATTTTGAATTGAGATTTTGCAAACTTATAGTATAAATCATTACCTACATACAGAATTGCTTGAATTTTGAATTTATTATTTTATGTTTTTAAATAAAGGGCTACATAGAGCTGGAGCTCTGAGTTTCCGGCGTTAGCTTCCATTATAAACAACATATAATATCGAGACATATATTGTAAAAAAAATGAGAGAAATATTTTTTTACATGCATGTAAAATATTTAATTTTTATTAGTTGTAAAAGCTATAAAAGTTTTACGAAAACAAAAACTATGTCTGAATATAATATCTATGTGGACTTGAGGAAGTATATGCATATTGTTTTCAGGTATCCAATACATACATATTTTAAGAAAGAAGATAACAAAAATAGACGTCTTCAAAGCTTGACCCACTTTTATTAACATACCAAAATGCAATGCTACTGTGAGAGAGTGGCAGAATGTTTTGCCATGAGAATGGAATTTTCACTTTGAGAGAGTGCTCCGGAAATAATTTGACAAACTACAGTAGCGCCGATTTTATTCTTCAGCAACACTATCAAGAATCTATTTCTCTTACCTAAAGAATAATGTTGTCGTTCTTCCTTTTCTTCCTTTCCCATAACCATCTACTATATGCTTTCACCCTAAAAAAACATGCACGCTAATTTTATCCTAACAGCACCTATATGATATGGATTTCACCTAAAGAAATCCTCTACGCTATAAATATTTACCTCAATTTGACCTAAAAAAATAAGTATATATTTACCCCAACAGAACCTATAGGCTATGAATTCACAAGATTATGTACGAAGTCACATGGAGTGCTTGGTTTTGCGGTTCCTTGCCGTCGCTGACGAATACACTCTCCATGTCAGTATGTCACAGTCTACGCAACATCGTTGAACACCTCTGCTCCCTTGGCAACCTTGATGAAGACATCCTCCAAGGTAGTGTCAACGAGCCCCCAGGCATGTATTCTGAACCTGCTTTTCGCAATCTCAACTGCACGGAAAACATCGGCTATTCGCACATCCTGCTTCGGCAGCTCAAACTTTTGTGTCCCAGAAAGATTGTAAATCTTGTTTGCACTTGGGGACAGGCGACGCACTAGCTGGTCAACTTCAGACCCTTGTTCTGGAGATGTTGTCACTGTAAATATGTATGCACCCCCGTATCTCGCCTTAAGCTGTATTACATTGTAGTGATAAGTAATTTTAGAAGCGTTGCTACAGTAATTTGTGTGATTCAAGAAGGTAATGTACCTCTTTAGGGTTTCCCAGGCATTGGAACTCGCCATCGACAAATATGCCAACTCGATCACAAAGTACTTCTGCCTCCTCCATCGAGTGTGCTGTCAGATTGGTCACAAAAAAGTGTGCTGTCAGATACATTTGATCAGACAATATCCATTGTTATTTTCAGACGCAGTAAAGTGGTGAACTGGAGATAGGATTTAGATGCATGAATGGACAGGGAAAAGATAGCCATAGTTACTTGTGAGACAATTGCGCGGTTTCTCTTGGCCTCCTTCACAATGTTCCACAGGTTATTTCTTGATGCCGGATCTAAACCTGTGCTGGCTCATCCATGTAGACAACCTATAAAATGTTTCCTTCAGTTTCGTAACCAATTTTGATTGAATTTCTGCAAGTGTTAAATCGAAACATGAAACAAGAAAATACTTTGGGATCTCCGATTAATGATATTGCCACACTGAGCCTTCTTTTCATGCCTCCACTGTACATTCTCACTTGCTTCACAAACACCACCATGAGACAGATTTACGCTTTTCAGAGAATCATCAACAGCCTGATAGTGAAAGAGAATTCAAGTGTTTAAATGCGGCCACTGATACTGAACGTACATTGAGATGCAGAATAGTATGACTGATTGCAAAGACGCAGCAGTTCGAATTCTCCAACAGTGATATGCAAATACCAGACTCAAATAAAGCTACACAGATTATAGTACCTTCACTAATGCAGCACCTTTAAGATTCTTCAACCTAGCATAAAAGAGTAGATGCTCTTTTCCGGTCAATGTTCCCAAAGTAAGCTGCAGTTTAGAGACAACACGAATTAACATGAGAAGGCAATCTTGTGTGGAAAGAAGGCTCCTGGCCAGACAAGTTTTAAGTTGCAGTAAATACTCATGCTGGGGGCACACGCCCATATTTGTATATATGTCATCCATGTCCATATTTATATCCATTCCATGGGCATAAGCAGTACCAGATGTAGGTCGAGTAAGCCCAACCATCTGAGGAAAGATCAGACAAAAGTTAATCAGGGTATGTCGTACTTTAGCAACTTCCATAAAAAATGCTACTGCATACTGTTTCAGTAACATACCATACTAATGAATGATGTTTTCCCTGCACCATTTGGGCCAAGCATTCCGAAGCATTGCCCTTTTGGTAGGGCCAGAGATAATCCTCTAACAGCAATCTTGCCTGGGTTTCCGTCCCTTCCAGGATATACCTTCCTGAGGTTGTCACAGATCACAGCTTGGTTTGTGTTGCGGTCCATCAATAATTGCTCAACTACTCGTCTCTGAATAAAGATCAACGCATGAGTTTAAAAATGTTCTGTAGAAAAAGCTGGAAGTGACAAAGTATGGCAGTAACCTACTTCTTGAGCAACATCTGCTTTCTCCATACTAATGATTACTTTAGAATCCTGTTGCGCAAATCTAGTTTTCTGCAATGATGGTGTATGCTTCTTCTGCGAACATCTAAAGAGGAGTAAGTGGTTTCTGACACTACTACCAATTGAAGAGGCTCTATCCAAATATAATGCTAACACAAGCAGTAATGCCCATTCTACAGTCATTATGATCAAGGTATCACACATTCCGTTGATTGGGTCATTCAAATTTCTCCAGGTCATGCCAGTGTTCCCATAGCACTTCCAGAAAATGCATATTGACCAAGCTCATACAGTCCCCGATAGAGCGAAAATCCTGGGACAATCTCCATAACTAATATCCAACCACCTGAGTAGAGAACACAAAGTTTGTTACAGTATGGTCATAAAATGTAAATCGAATTGCAGATTACCGCTAAGCTAGCAACTTACGGGGAAAAGTTCTGTCCTCGATAAAAAATGGGAAAAGAAAAGCCCCTAGTAAACCAGATCCAAATACATAGATGTAACCAATCACTGCAGCAGGACGATAAACAAATTTGTCATTTTAAGAAGAAATTTGACATAGATGATTTACAGGTTTAAGGCACTGACCTGTGGCTATCTTGACCGATGAAAAGAAAGATGCAACAAAAAAGGCAAAAGAATCTGTAAATTTATATAGACGAAGAAAAAAAAATTGTATGCCGTAGTTGTTGAGTCTGAAGAAATTGAGACCTGCACAAAACAAGGTCAATTTGGAATGCATATATTTGTTCCCCACAAAAGCAACTTCATGAGTAAATTGGTTATTTAAGAATACTCATGAAT
This sequence comes from Poa pratensis, assembly GCA_947311845.1. Classification (NCBI taxonomy): domain Eukaryota; kingdom Viridiplantae; phylum Streptophyta; class Magnoliopsida; order Poales; family Poaceae; genus Poa; species Poa pratensis. The sequence continues at coordinate 29,908,111 of CAMZMU010000074.1, forward strand.
AAATTGTGTAAGTTAATTACCTATCAAGTATCCAAAAATCACAAAAGATGTCATATAGGCAACTGATAGAACAAAGAAATAAGCATAAGATATCACCCAGTAAGGTCCATCCTTCAGACCTTGCATCTTCATCATGATTTTTAGCTTTTGCTGCTTCTCATACACCAGATATGTCAACATAACCTGGAAAGGAGAGTTAATTTGCGAGCTCCACTTATACTGTAACACGTTAAGACATTTTTCACTGTACTTAAGGAATGTTACATCTAATCACACTCACTGGGAAAAGCAGTTCAACGATCCATGCGAAGAATAGCGAACTGAGAAGAGAAGAGAGGTCAAGCCTATAACTTGTTCCAACTTTGGGCATCTCTTTTACATATTCAAGTAACAGTTCCACCTCAGGTCCTCTGATAAATTTGAGATATGCGTTGGATACCTATAGGAAATGTAGATGAAGTAGAAAAGTTGTCAAGTTCCACAAGACACTGAAATTACTCATAGATGAATTAATGGGAAACATACAGCATTCACCAAGCGTGGAACCGTAATGCCGCGATAAATGAATATGCAGTTTTGTCGTTATATGTAGAGTTGTACCAAACATTTAGACCAAGGCCATACTCCGTTGTGTTCAAGATGTCATAACCTGCAAAGAGGAATGAAACTATACAGTATAATGGATGCAAATAAGTGTTGTCGTATGAACAAAATAACTGTTTGTACTCATGTTTGGGTAGCTGGGATCATGCAATTACTAATAAGACGAGTAGCATTCAAGGGCAAGTTTATCAGAAGAAGGTATTATGAAATTGAGTACCAGAATCCCACTGCTATGCAAACCCATTACAAATGTAAAGAAGCCAAAACACAAAAAAATGGTGCTACGAAGATAGAAAGGATAACCTGCAATAAACTCGTTTGTTGTTCCTCCTTTTCGTATATAACCGTTTAATAATTCATCATTGATAACTGATGCGCTGTCACGCCATAACAAAATACCTTCAACACACTGTATATCTGTTCATTTCATAAAGATATCAGAGCTGCAATCATAGCAGGCCTAAGCAAGAATTCAAACGGAAGAGGAACATGTCTAATTATTGTTGTAGCAAACATTTGGTACCGAGTAGCCAGTACTTTAGTAATTAACCAAGTAAATAAAATATTCATTTTGTTGACTAGCAACTAGTATTTTTTCTAACATAGCAACTAGATGGTTTTTCCTGTTTGTTTGTGTATGAATAATTTATGATCCATGCTTTAAATAGCAGATAGCAGGGTTGTAGGTTTTTTTTTTACCAGTGGGTTGTAGACTTTATAGTTGAATAGCTTCACTATAACAGATACTGGATGGTGGGTGATAAAGAAACGTTATATTCGACACAATTTTATGAAAAATATTCATCATCTTGAGTTACATGTATATATAAAAAGGTTTGCTGTATAAAACTAACATGGAGTTCATACTATTATTGATTTACGGACAGAATACACACCTATATTGCAAAAATATCTGCAAGTTCAACTTACAAATCGTTACTACTGCTATCTTAGTTGCTACAATAGCAATAGTACACACAACCATTGCTCTCTTGGCTGCTATCATCGCAAATAGCCGTTATTATACTCTAGACCACCATTCTGAACCACTACATTTTCTCACTAGCGCCCAGACCCTGGTAATGCTAAATGGAACTATGGAAGATACAAACACTGTCATGTACAGATAACTATGATATTTGCATGCAAGTATGTTCCCTAGATATTTAGACGCTTCAGCCATTTTCCACACACAAAAGAGCATAAACTTAAACTAGTTGTGAGTGACATAAGAATCATCAAAGGCACTGGCTGTCCCCCGACACTTAGAGCTATATGAGGTGCTCTGCTAGTCCAATGGGACTAGCCTTTGCATAGTTTTGAACTTCTGGGTACATATGTATTTTCTCATTCTTTTATGTTTGTCAGTCTTTTTCAAGCCTAGAGTTTGTTTTATTTGTCACTGTGCGGCTTCTTTTTTCGAATAAAAAGATGTGCATAAAGCATGTGTATTCGAGAAAACAAAAGGATCCATCAAAGACTGAACTATTGACGATCCACATTCAAACAGAATTCTCTCAAATGCAAATAAATCTTAATGTGAACAGTGGGAGATCAAATCCCTTTCCGAATACAAAACTGTAAATTCAATATATAATGAAAGGAAATTTTTAACTTACTTAGTTGAAGGGGTATGCCCCTAGCGTTATACGAAATGGTCTGCGACAAGTAGGGAACACACTGAGGCTGAAGCAGATACAAAGTATCCGAAGAAGAAAATGCAGGCTCTAACAACTGTGTATACCATGGCGCGGTGTCTGAACCCTAAGAAAAATCAACCCAGACAGTCTTCCATAAACAAAACAGAAAAGGTTCATTCAATTTAGATAAACTTAACGGGCATCAAAGGAACTCACAACAACTATCCTAGATAGTGCATCAAGATAATCTGTCACATTAAAAGTGGGAGAGAAAGCAGGAAATAAACCTCCTGCAATACCTGTCAATTGAAGAATGGTTAGTACTCAGGAAGTAAGGCATATCAATCTTAATTACGAACAGTTGGTATGAATTGAGTTGTTTCGTGGCAGCACATACTTTCAGCAAATGATCGGTTACTTCCAGTGATGAGGACACTGGCAGGACAAGACCTGGAGTCACGGCATGAAGGATCAGGCAAATCATCAAATGGATGGGAGACTGTTTTGACAGCTCGGAACTCGGGCTGGGGGACCTGAATCAGGGCTGGCCACCGTGGCGGGCTGGGAATTGCGCAGCTCCAGACCTGCTCCAGTGTTGAGTATTGGACACCACACTCCCTCTTCTTGCAGGTTCCATTAGTGTCGGTCTCGACACAGGCACAACCACAATTGTACTTGGGATTATCGAGCTCTTTGTTGATGATGTTCTGGAGCACGACAAGTAGAATGCAGACGAGGACTGGGAAAATGGTGATGCCAAAGTTTGTCTTCAGGTTCCGTTTCTGCATCGCAGTTATGAAGAGAATCAGATACTGCATTTTCCACCAGAAGTCAGACATAAAAAGGAGAAGCAGTTGCTGCACACATAACTGAAATATATATTTGGCAGGAAAAGATCACAAGCAGCTGCACATCTATCTGGTGGGGTTTTCCATAAACATTGCGTGAAGGGCATTAAGACTTTCAAAAACATATATTGCTCCGAGCTCATCAAGCTGCTACCCAGTAATCTATAAGAGATCCTGGAGAGGCTATCAGTCCCTTGGCTCTCCTAGAACAGTTGGCACAACAGATCTTTACTGAACCCCACTTGAGCTAAAATTTCACAAGCGCCTCAAAACAAACCAGATTGACGGGCACTTTCCCCGCTCGACCCACCCGCTGCAACTCCAAGAACCGTGCAGACATATGCACAAGCACTTGGCGGGCACACCCAGAGCAACGCATCAAGAAAGCATAAACAAAACAGATAGTAAAAACGAAGAAGCGCAAGCGCGTGGGGGAGAAACGGAGCGTGCCTGGAGGCAGATGTTCTTGCGGAGGAGGGCGTTGGCTTGCGTCAGGAAACTCGCGGGGCGCCTCCGAGAATCCATGGGAAGATGGCTAGGTCTGGAGCAGAGATGGGGAAAGACGCGGAAAGCAGATGAGCTTTGAGGCGTTAAGAGTTCGGAGGCGGTACGAAACGCATCGAAGAATTTAATTTTACCCGTTTATATACCCACCGGCTCCCGCCAATTTATCTGCTGGTTGATCATTGATGGTAGCCTTATCGTTCGCCGACCACGCTATTCAAACAAGTGAACAAGTAAAAGATGAAAGCTCCTATTATTTTCAAACTTACCTTATTATTAATTTTGACGTCTAATATAAATAAAATTCCGTCTAAATACGATACATATCTTGCAAAGACCATGGACCCTCTACATTGTTTTGTGTTTCATGAAATTATATGGCTTTACATATAACAAGAATCTTCCGGCATACATTTTTAACCCTCCGGCGGTAGATGGCTAATATAGATAATCATCTAGCGCCAGATAAATCCATTTTGGCGATATCCTTTTTCGGATGGTGAGAGTAGTTCTTTATTGACGGTCTTGATGCCGTCTGGGTTGATGGATATACCCTCGGGTGTTAAGATGGTCAAAATCTATGTCGTCATTATTGACAAGACTTGCCTTGTTGCTGTCACTTTTCTTGCGACATCCAGTCGGTGGATCTGCCTTTTTTCTTACCCACAACCTCCTTACCAGTGCTGGAGAGATCACCGCCTTTGACGTCTACATATATGGTTGTTGCAACAATTTTTTCCACCTCTGAAGGCGGGATGGGAATGGTCATAAAGATTTGCTCAACATTGTTTGCGGAAGCTGTAACACCCTCGGAAGGCGGCATGGTGTTGGTCTCAAAGCACCCCTGGACTTGGTTGCAAAAGATACTACCGGTACTTTCATTGGAATCTGAACTTCCGTTAACGGGGATGGTTGTTCCAGACCTGGCTTCGGATTCAACCTCCTCTTGGATGGCAGGAAGAATTTAATCGGGGTTCGGAGCCATCTTGCTGGAAGTCGGATCTAAGGCCGACGTCATCGAAGAAGTGTGAAATTGAAATTGTAAGCGACAAATATCCGAATCCGAATGAAACAAAGATGGAAGTGATAAAATATCTGGATTCGTTTTTACAACACAATTACAAATGTGGGAATGAATTTTGACACAAATGTGGATAAGGAGATGAAGATATACGTATCCAAAAAAATTATGTTAGCAAATTTGGTAATTTAGCCCCCTACGACAATTTTATAACCTAACAGGTAAGAAAGTGATCACATGTATTTACCGTGATCGAATTTTAAACTATTGTGTATTTGTATTTATCACTGTGCCATTCTATAGTTGACTCGTTATAAGACACAAGTTTTACTATTTTGTTATATTTGTTTTCATTCGCATTGAGAAAATATCCGTTGTATTCGAGTAACATCCGCCCCGTAGTCGTATTCGATAACACCATATTTAGATGGATACTTCTGTTGAGATTTATAAATATGAAAATGAATGTGGCAAGGGTAGTATCTGACCCACATCCGATCCATTTCCAGTGCCATCCCCAACACAGTCTTAGCCTTTTTGTCATCGTTACTTAGCCGTAGGCATTGCATGAAATTTGCTCGGGAGCGTGAAAACTCATGATATAGCCTTTGACTCGATTTGCAGACATAAATATTTTTTTGTGTAGTTGCCTTTCTAAAGACATTTATCCTGCAAGATCCGTGTGTCTATAGGGTGCATTGCTCATGATATTGAGTTGTTACGAAAGCTCAGGATCAACCCTATGGGGTAGGACGGGTGCCACCCGGGGCCAGAAATGTTTTTTTTTTGCATGGTAATACAATTCTCATTGATAAATAAAAGACGAGATACAAAGTACGTATACACTGATCTTACAGATATGAAAAGATAGGATAAACCTATGTGACAAACCAACGCCTATCCATCTTCTTCTGCACCACCGTAGCAGCCACCTAAGAAAAAATAGACAGATCACCTCTTCACCCGAGCTCGACGCGGCTCCATCGCTGATCATCAGCTTTTCGGACCTTCAAAGTAGTTTGCCATAAGACAAACCATTGCCGTTGAAAGAATTAGACCGGGGCAGCACGACCCCGGACACGCCATCGAACTTCAGCACTGGCACCCCCGCACGACGACGTCGTCGGAGTAGGGAACCAGAACCGTCAGCCTCCAACCACGAACCCACCACAAGGTGCACCATCTTCCAGCTGTCACTAATGCAGACCATCGTCTGCACGTACTCCTGAACAAATCTTTTCTGCTCTACCATGGCGTCAGAGACAACGCCGCAGCAACGGGGACAGAACATGAGGAAAAACCCATCTGATGGAGTCGCCGCCGCCGCCTCGCCGACACCATCCATGAACCCTACAGCCACCGATCTAAAAGATCGGCAAGCACACAGTGCCACCAACTCCGAGACGCCGCCATGAAGGAGAGCGCCGGTGGGAGTAGAGTTGAGGCAGATTTATTTGCCCGGACGCCGCTCCCACCATCCAAACGGCGCACCATGGTTGAGAATTCCTAACCCTAATTACCATGCAAAAAAAGGGGTCCCCCTCCCTCCTGCCGCCGGAGCGGCAAGCGGAAGGAGAGGAGCCCAGCTCTCCCGCCGGTGAGCTGCGGCGGCGGTGGCGGCTAGGGCAGGAAGAAGCCTCGCCTCGTGAGTCGCCTGGAGCAACTCACGAGCGAAAAAATGATTGCGCTACAAACTGTGGTTAGCTCCCGGGGCCAGAAATGTTGGTGTCCCCTCTCCCACGTATTCATAGACCACAATAGGTGTCTAGGGCCACAGGGCCAGTATACGACACGTAAAATATAATAAAGGCGATTTTTAGGGAAGAAAATAAAGGAATAGACCTTAAGGCCATGGCGTAGCAATTGGGCCGTCTCTTTTCCGCTCGGAGACGACACAAGGAGCACGCGATCGAGTCACAGAGGTTACTTCGTGTCACATATGGTTTCAGAATTTTGATTCCATATAGCACGCGACCAGATTGTCAGGGAGGCATTTCAATAAATCCAGACGATTTGGTGCTAGGCTAGTTCTTGCGGGGAACAAGGTACTCCCTCCGATCCGAAAAAAGATTCGTCATACGATATTTTGCAAAAAAGGCCTCAAGCTTTTTGAACATCATACCGCGGTCCTCCGTGACTCGTCTCGCTCACCCGCACCCGCAGTCTCGCACCGCTCGCCCAGCCGCGGTCCCCTCCTCTTTCCCCGGCGCTCCTCGCTCTTCTCCGGCGCCAAGCTTCTCCTATCCTCACAGCGCTCCTCTCGCCTTCGGGCCGCCGCCTCCGCCGCGAGATTGGCCATCCGCCCGGGCCCCTCGCCAGCCACAGCCTCGGCGCGTCCCTGTCGTCTCCCTCCCCAGCACGAGCCGCTCGAATCCTCCGCAGGTAGGTTACCACTAAGCGATCCGATACACGGATGTATTGATGGGCGTGGGTGTGTTCTTACATCGAGGTTCTTGCAGGTCGGCGGTAGCGGGGCTGGAGACGCTGTTGCCCCTGCACACCGCGGTGGAGTCGGCGCGCCTCAAGTCCTGCATCGCCGTCGATTCCACCTGCTGGTTCTCCTCTCGATTCGCTACGACCAGAAGAGTTGACCTTCGGTTGAAGCCCTTCGCCGCGATTTTCTTTGTCGAGACCGTCAACGAATTGCTAGATCTGGCGTCGGCGAGGTCGGATCCGGTGACTGCGTGGCTGGACGCGCTGGATCTGGCGGCGACGAGCCTGGCGGTTCCTCGGGACGGCCACGGCGAGGCGACATAGATCATGGATGCAGTTGTGGTCGGATACACGCGCTGCGATATTCGTAAACTAGAGGGACCTTTTTGTAAATTGACATTTGTAAACACGCTGCGACTCTTTTTTCGGATTGGAGGGAGTAATTGTTACTCGACGAGGTCCATATAGAAAACATTGTTGACCTCAACACGTATAACAGAAACGTGAGTGGTCATGCGTATGTTTTTATTATTTAATTTATCACCTGCATAATCTGCTAACAGTGTCGATGAGGAACCAATTTCATGTGGATAATTATTATTTTTAGATAAAGAGTATATATTAATATCGAGAAGATACCAATTACACCCAGCCTCTGCAACAACGCAATAATCGAAGGTATTACGAATGCACACAGCCGAAAGACAATAAAAAGAAGAAATAAAAAGAAAAGTCCCGCTACAAAGTTACAGTCCTTGCGGCAACAGCACAACCACCACCTAGACAACACCTGATATCCAAACTCTCCAAAAGCAACGCCTCCAAGAAGGAAACAGTGCATAAGCGCCGTCGTCACCCGACCGAGATCATGGGTTTTCACCCTGGAGATAGTCCCACTCACAAAACAATGTCTTCATCAAGGTCATTGCCAGGCACAACCAATTAAGGCCAGACCTTAGATTTTCACCCTGCGAGTTAGAACTTTGAACTTCACCAATGTTGTCGCCCCCACATACATACTGCTGCAACGATTCCTAAAACTCGCCAGTTCCTCATGATGCAAAGGATCCGAGCGTCACCACCGGTCCTCCAATCTCAGCCTTCATGGCCTTTCCCGTCTCAGACTTCATCATGGATTTTCCCATGATGGTAACCGAAGCAGAGCTTCGCGCCGGTTCCTCGCGGTGCGACCGAATCCCTCCGATCCAGCAATCTCTAGGTCTTAACGCCCATTGAAGATCGCCAGCGGAGCCTTCCGGAACCCGTCACTCTAGCTAGATCCAGGAGGCTAGTTGTGAGACATCTCTTCTTCTTCGCGCAATCGGAGACCTAGGGCCACCGCCATTATTTTTCAGTCTCGCAAGTCCCGACGCCGCGAGACCCCTTCCAGCCGAAATAGAGAAGGCCGACGCGAGCCGAGGCCAGCCGCACCACGCGGAGGCCATGACCAGCACCACGCCCCCCGCTGGCCGCCAGTCCTAGGCCACGCCCGGCTAGAAAAGCCGCAGCCATCCCCCTGCTGCCTCCCTCCACGCCCAGCACCGCCGGGCGGAGATGCGCGCTGAGTCCGAAGGACCCCAACGCCCTGGAATTCCCAAGTCGGCCGCCGCCGAGAGGGCAGCTGGTCGCCGTCGGCCCAGCGCCGCGCCACCCTGGTGGCCACAGCCGCCGTCGTTGAGGAAGGGCCGCCGCCCCAGATCCAATCTCATCCCGCGCGCACACGGGAGGAGAAGCCCCGCCGCCGCCGTCCGCTGCATGGGATTTACCCGGCAGCATCCTCAGGCGGCGGAGAGGGGGTGGAGAAGATGGGATGGGTGCTGACGGCGGCGGATGGGGCGCTCCGGTGCGGCCGAGGGAGCCGCACGGGAGCGGGACTCGCGGGAAGTACTTCCATGTGGATAATTATGACCACTGAATTGGGTTAGTCTGACATTATGACCCCGAAAATTGAGATGGTTTGATAACTCTATGGATAGAGAAAAAGTTACTGGATAAGATATATATTGATTCATCAACGTTGACTTTGCATATTAATAAGTGGAAGGATTTTCTTTTTGAGTAAGTGTAATTAAGTACATGCATGTAAGCCGTAGTGGTGAAGTATTCTGCACTTGTGTTAAGTGGTTCTGGTTTCGACTCGGCCTTATACATTCCACTTTACAGGGATAACGCTTGACTTGTACTACCTCCATTCCAATGAATAAGTCCTATATTATTTTTTACAAGTCAAACTATGTGAAGTTTGATCAAGTTTTTTGAAGAAATTATGAACATGTATAATACAAAATAAACATGGTTAGTTGCATCATGAAATATATTTTCACATGATATCCATATAATGTTATAGTTGTTGATATTTTTTTTTCAAGAAGTGTGGTCAAAGTTTACTTAGCTTGACTTTTTCAGAAAAATATAAGCCTTATTCATTGGAACGGAGGGAGTATAATACTTCCCTAGACCCCACCAAGTGTGAGAGCTTCTAGCAACGGATATGTCCTTTAAGATATATACATTGCTATTTGTATGAATATTGTTATTGGGTATATGCTTTCAGTTTATATTGATATCATTTCGTTCTGGACCTTGAAATCTCGGGACTAGCCTGGAGAGGTTAGGTATACTTGATATCATTTTATTTTAATATATTACTCTTTTACTAAAAGAGAGTGACACCATCTATGGTGTGTTATATCCCTAGGATCACTAGGCTAGAACTTCCACGGTAGGATCTATAGGAATTGATCTAATTCGTGTACCAGAGAAGGAAACAGAGAGGAGAGAAGGGATTGAGATACCTTCGCCTTGGTTTGACGATCCCGTGGGGGAGTCCATGGTGGAGGACGGCGGTGGTGCATCCCGCCGCTGGCAGCGCACCCTCTCGATCGGTCTAGGGTTAGATGTGGGAGACGGCGGCACACAGACCAACCTCGTGAATCGAGCCCCGACCCCCACCATCCTCTTTATAGCGCTGTGCGACGGGGCCCACCAACCTTGTAGGGTTGGGCCCCCGATCAGGGCACGGGATCAAGCCCAAGTGGCCGTTGGGCCATCTTGGCTGGGAGATCAACCTAACATTCTCCCACTTGATCTCATCTTATATTTTAACTTTTAAAACTTTACTCGTTTCATCACAGATCGATACATAGAGCATGTTTCATCGTCTCAGCTCAATTGCCGATAGAATCAGACAGCTACAATGTACGCCTCCATTCAGAAATAGTTTCTTTAATCTTTTGGGCCTCTTTATTGTCCGGAAAACATATAGGCTATACCATAAAACCCATGTCGACTATGTGTTCTCCAAAACACACTGGGCGGTAAGCCTTTAATTAGCAGATCTGCGAACACTTGTGTGTTTCTTTTATCTGTTCCTCTTATGCTCCAAGCATTTCAACATAATTCCGGACTTTCTCCTTTACAACGTATAACTCTGTGTCAATGTGTTTGGCACCACACTTGACTCGTTGTCTTAGGAGTGAATTACTTAATGGTTATTGCTGTTGTCAACCATTATCAATTCCGGGTACAGGTTTCTTAACCATTTTGCCTATCCCTCAGCCTCATATGATGCTATAACATATCTTTACATCACATTGATGTCAAAACTTTAATTCTTTGGAGATTTTCCACACAAAAACTCCAAATGTGAAAATTTAGCGACAATTGTGGATTTCGCTATACATTTCACAAATTCTTTCAGAGTACTCACAACCTTTTGAGAGCACTCTTATAGATCTATCTTTGTACTCACAACCTTTTGAGAGCACTTGTTTCTTTTAGCATGAGGCCAATATCTTTGATTCCATTCCAGTGATCTATATCTGGATTGGACATTGCCAAAACAACCCGGATACATGAATTGTCAGGGTAATATTGAGCAACCAACAGCGGAAGCACATGGTACCATATCCATTTGATCCGTTCTATGTTATCTCTTGGAACACTAAAGTTCCCAATTCCATTACCCTTGTCAATAAGAACAGGCGTAGGTTTTCTCGACATGCATGCTATAGAGACTTCTTCTCAGCATGTCCATGTGATATTTCTAATACCCCTTTTCTTCTTTTCTCAGTAAATCTCGATACTTATAACGAGAGACACTCTACCGAGAATACTCTTTTGAGGACAAGAACTTCTTTTCTCTGGTAGTAGATTGACATCACCACTAGCAAGTAGGATATCATCCACATACACGGGATTAGGAAATGAATTTCCCATTCTATAAGTTTGCACAAATGCGATTGTCCTCTCATTTTCTTTAACCCAAAATAACTTTTGATTCTAGAGACTTGCTCTAGTCCATAAGATCCCTTGTGATCTTTACTTTCATCTGATGTAACTCAGATCATTATGTGCCATTAGCACTCATTATAATCTGTTTATTCTCTTAGCGCAAATCTTTCGATTTAAAATCGCTTTACATATTTCCTTTGGAGTCACATTGGTGTTGTAGACCCTTTATAGCCTACTGTTTTGGCTCCATTGGAAATTACTTATGAGTCCCAAACATCGTCGGGATTCACATAGTCTCTAATCATTAAGACAAGTAGACACTTGTCAAAATTGATTGAGCGCTTCTTATAATTTCTGTAAATGAGGTGGGATCAACCTTCATTTAAATTTCTCTGATATAGACTTTATAGTCATCTGTTTTTCTCATATGGGGATGTTGTTGTTCTGTCATTGCCTAGAGGCAATTAATTCTGTAGTCTTCTATTGCTATAGCTCTTACAAGGACCTAAAACACAAGATCCATGTTTGCTTGTTCATCTCTATTATAAAGCAACAAGCTCCCCCAGATAAAATCTATTCGAGCCTTAGGTATGTTCATACCATGCTCCCCCAGATTACTCCATTTTCTCCAAAATGGTGTATCCTTAATCCTTTTTTTTCTGTTAACTGTCAATCTGTCTTCTTTATGGCACTTTGAGTACCGTCCTTAGTCTCCTTTCGGAGCTGTAAAATATCCAAGAATACATCTATATTTTTACTTTAGGGGTATCATTATTGTGATCGTCGTACACCCTAGACGATCACAATTCATCATAGATCACTTAGGGGAGTCTATTCTGTAATACTCTCTATCTCCCCCTCGAAATGTGGCAAGAACCTTTTGCCACAATTTCGAAACTTTGATTATCTGCTTTATTCAAAATGAAGTTGTCTTTTAATGTATGGGAGTACTTTTTCCTTATTCCCTTTTCAAAAACTCACAAGAGTTCTTTCTCAATGATACTTTTTGCAAGTCACACTTGCATACCATTCTTAACTTGAGGTTCATTTGTAACTTTATTCTCTTTTGACTCATTAAGTGTTTTATAACTATGACACATAAAATGTGCAATCGATATAAAACACATGAGTCGTCACATCTTTCTCCTGTCATACAGGATAAGTCCTTTGTCAAAATTTTCTCCCGCCATGCGGGTATTTTCCCAGACTTTTCCTACCACGTGGGTATTATTATCGTCTTTTCCCGTCATGCGGGTATTCAAGAGACATAGATGCCACAATTGGCTCTTTAGACTGCATATTGAATCATCAAATTCAGAAATAAATCTGAATACACTTTTATACACATGCTTAATCCAACGTTGGTCAAATTAAGCATTCATGTTGCTCGTTTAAAAAATTTCTTCATATGATATACATGAAAGAAATTCGTTAAACAAAGCTCTGAATGATTTCTTTGTTTTCTTCATGGAGAGTACATGAAAGACATTTGTCAAACAAGACTCTCGATGGTCTATTTGCAGTCATTCTTTAGAGAGAACATACTCTCTCACTTTATGACCTTTCTTGGTCATCTTTCGGGTCACAAGTACCCATCCTTTTGTTTTCACGAATGAAAACATGAGAATCTTTGTCTGAGAAAATATTCAATAATAATAAACAATAATGAGCATAAAAATAACCCTACGTTGGTGCACATTAAATTTTATAAACTTTCTTCTATATTCTAAAACACCGTTGGGCAGAATTAGAATGAAACATCATCTTTCTACACTAATTCTACATCACCGTTGGGCAGAAATAGAATCAATGCACAAAACTTATAAACAGAACGATGATAATATTTCTATTGCAATAAAGAACTCTGTTCAGAAAATAACATTATCATCAATTCTATTGCAGCGGAAACATGAAATGTACATATTTCTATAGTTCAAGAACATTTCTTGATCTTTTATCTTTTCTCTGAAAATTGATCACTTTGATGCAAAATTATCAGAGATCTAGCCCTTTGACTATAGAACTCACATAATTATAGTACTGCTATTATCAACGTTGGTCAGAAGATAACAATACCATAATTTAATCTGTTAAACAAATATTTAGAACTCACATAATTATAGTACTGCTATTATCAACGTTGGTCAGAAGATAACAATACCATAATTTAATCTGTTAAACAAATATTTCTCTTTTTCCTCCTCTCCAATTAAATTTTCCCGTTGGTTCCAATTTAATTAGAGGAGAGTCCTTTTACTTTACAGTAGAAACTGTAAAATATTCTATGTATTTCACAAACATTGTACTGTTCAACGATTAACAAATCATGATTATGTTATTAACAACGTTGGTCGTAAAATAACAGGACCATAATTACCTTTACTATTCACTTTAACACATCTTTAAAATTTTAATTATCACTTTATTGCTTTTAAGCAATTTCTTTTAACTATTTGCAGCGGAAAAATGAATAAAAATTCATTAACTTTATACTTTTCGGAAGCATTGTACTGATTCTATCACTTTTCAGTTCTCTAAACAAAATTTTCGAAAGTATTTCTGTCACTTTTCAGTTCTCTAAACAAAATTTTCGTTGGGCAATTTAGAATAGAAGAAACTAGATGAAATTTGCCCAAAAAATGGACAAAAAAAATAGAACAAGCTACTGTAAAAACAAAAGAAACTGCTCTCTGCAGCCTTCTGTGCGGCCCGCAGAGGGCACGGCGGCCCACGGCCTGTTAGCTATCTGTCGCACGCGGCGGTGCAGTCATGGCCCAAACGACCGCTCTATCTGCCGCTCGTTGCGACGCAGAAAACGGCCCAATGAAGCGGCCTCTTTCATCTTTCGGCCCAAAAACCCGGCTAGGAGCTAGGGTTAGAGCCGGACGCATCGTGGCCGTCGGATTGAATCCGACGGTTCAGCGTCGTTTGCGCTGGGACAAAACCGGGAGGCAGCCCCAATCGAACGAACCCTAGCGTCATTTTCTTTTCCTCTTCTTCTCGTGCGGCTCTGCTCTTTCCCGCAGCTTTCGCTCGCTCCGCCGCGCCGCCGGCCTGCCGGCGACGGCGACGCGCCCGTGCGCGCCGGCGACGGCGAGGCAGCCGTGCGCGCGGGCGAGCCCGACCTTCCTTTCCTTCCTCCCGAGACAGAGAGAAAAAAAAACGCGGCTGCGCCCCGGGCGTCTGTTAGAGCTAGGGCCGGCCGCCGGTCCGCCGGAGACGGCGCCGCGCGACCCCCTTCCTCTTTCCCTCTCCCTTCCTTTTTCCTCTGCGCAACCACCACCAGCTCGTGAGCAGAGGCGGCGAGCTCGTGCGCAAAAGCAGCGGCCGGACGGCGGCGTCCCCCTTGGCCCCCTTGCCGGCGTGCGCGTCCACCCTCGGGTGAGCACGTCGCCGTCAAGTGGCCCCAGTGGCGGCGCCCTTTGCCCCGGTGTACTTTTTCTTTGACCCCGTGGGGTTTTGTCCTTCTTCCGACGCCTCGGCTTGCCGATGCGCGTCGAGATCGAGAGGGACGGCGCGGCCGTGACGGCGGCGCTCTTTGCCGGCGACCCGAGGCCCTTCCGGTGAGTTTCTTTTCACTTTTTGTTGCCCTTTTCCATCGGGGTAACACAGGAGAGTTGCTTTCTTTTGATTTCTTTGTCTACCGAAAAGATCTAAGAACCCTAGAACAGCTCTGATACCAATGTTATATCCCTAGGATCACTAGGCTAGAACTTCCACGGTAGGATCTATCGGAATTGATCTAGTTCGTGTACCAGAGAAGGAAACAGAGAGGAGAGAAGGGATTGAGATACCTTCGCCTTGGTTTGACGATCCCGTGGGGAGTCCATGGTGGAGGACGGCGGTGGTGCATCCCGCCGCTGGCAGCGCACCCTCTCGATCGGTCTAGGGTTAGATGTGGGAGACGGCGGCACACAGACCAACCTCGTGAATCGAGCCCCGGCCCCCACCATCCTCTTTATAGCGCTGTGCGACGGGGCCCACCAACCTTGTAGGGTTGGGCCCCCGATCAGGGCACGGGATCAAGGCCCAAGTGGCCGTTGGGCCATCTTGGCTGGGAGATCAACCTAACATGGTGCAGTCGACTGACTTGAAAATGTAAGCCACAAGTAATGAACTGAGCCTCTCTGAGATGAAAACTGAATAGTCTTCCTCGCAAAATATAATGGTCTAGCTAGCTAGATCTTGAGTGGAAGATCTAGTGACATATATTTAGTAGTTTTTTCTGAAAAAAGTACTCAATACCAATTAATCCTAACTTCTGTAACAACTCAATACCCTAATGACATTACGGATGCACACAACAACAAAAAAGCTAAAAAACGAAAAGTCCCGCTATAGAGTTCGAGCCCTTGCAGCATCAACACAGTCACAAGCAAGACTATCGCCGTAGGATGTGGCGTACTACTCTCGGTACTGTACGTACACAGAGTCTTCGGTCCAGCTACAGCTAGCTCCCAATTAATGGCGATCGATCAAATCGAGCGGGGAGAGCGCTACGTACGCCGTTCTCGATCGACATGTGCAACCATGCTGTATGCGGGATGCTGTTTTCGTAGCTAGGACGTCGTGAGTCAGTGTTATATTCAGTCAATTAACATACGATCCTAGTTGCACAGAGATCCACAAATCACCACTCTCGAGTCTCGAAGTAGTAGAACTAAAGTCTACAGCGCGTACGAATGTCCACGAACATAAGACGTCCTCGGCTAGCGGTGGTCGCTTAGTGATAGATGGAGTGAAGGAAATGCAACATTTGGTTTTTTACTCACTAGCGCGCGGTCTCCATAGGCTTCTGTGAAAGTGTTCTTGTCATTGCTTGTTGTCCTTTGTTCTTAATTTTTTTTATAAACTCAAGGTTGTAAGTAGCGATGAAAATGGAACGGAAACTTTCCGTGGAAAAAATACAGAAACCAAATGAAAATGTGTAAACGGAATTTTGCGGAATGGAAGCGGAAACTTTTATTCGAAAACGGAAAAGGAAGAACGTATTCCGGCGGAACGACCACATAAGAGGAATTTTTGTTTTTGGTGATATGGAACTTTCCTTTTTTACTGCGCAGTGCAGTGCTTTCCAAATCCAACATGGCCAGTAATTCCAGTGTGAACATTTTGGCACAATCAAGACTTGAATAATAATATGAAGCGACCATTTTTGGGTCTTATGTACACGCATATCATTTTCTTCCCGACTCATTCTTAGAAACGATATAGTAGGTATTTTTAAGGTTGCCAAAGATCATAACTTATGCACACCATATTATAAAACAACGATATCTCCCTATATTTTGTTTCACCTTAGAATTCAAGTTGTTTTATTCTGGCAAACATCTTTTTTGTTCCGTATTCAGTCCATATCTGTTTCCGATAATATTTTTTTCGCATTCATTTCCGTGGTTTTTGTATCCGTTCTCTCTTCTGCAAAAAAGAAAGAAAGAATGAAAACAAAGGTGGCACCAATCAGTTATGTCCGTATCCGCTCCTATTTCATCCCTAGTCATAAGACTGTGGCCTATTCTTAGGACTTCACTTTCTTCGTAATATAGGAGTATTTCACATGCAATTCTCCTGCCTGGTTTGAGAAAAAAAAACAGGATGCAGTGGCAGTGCTAGATATGAAAACGTGTGATGTCAAACCACCTAAATTTTAGTGCTACTTTTGATCATAATAACAAGACGTTTTAGGAACTCCCAAAATGTCTTACGTTTGTAAACAGGGTGTTTTTTGTTTTTTTGGAATGAATAGAACAAAATCTTTAAGTCTGTTTTGTTTTCCATAGTTTTGCTATGTCCATTGACATCGTACGCAATGTGTGGGTCGCCACAGCATGCCTGCCGCTCGCTGTAATACTCCGACTCACGAAATGCTCTTCATGTTCTTAAATTTCATAAGAATGTTAGTATGTCTTTTTCATGGGGACTGTTTCATTATACATGAATCACTTGTTTTAGGAGACATGGTGAATTTGACCATTGAAGTCTTAAAGATCCATTTCACGTACATGGTGTATTTCAGCCTGCGTATTATCTTGGACTAATAATTTTGGTCCAAATGTAGCACGTACTGAATGTGTGATTAATAAGTTTCGGCGGAAAATAGACTCTGGAACCGAGCATGTGGCCGTGGCATTACGTGTCGTACATTTGATGGCAACCACAAACGACTACTCATTGCGGCTTCTGTACTTGTCTTATATTTTTACCCATAAAAAGTCTCAACTTTATTTAAATTTGCATATATCTAGACATGATTTAGTGTGTAGAACTGTAGACACATGGCTAAAGTATAAAAAGTCTCAATTTTATTTAAATTTACATATATCTAGACATGATTTAGTGTGTAAACACGTGGCTAAAGTTGACATCTTCTATAACTAGTAGACGTGCACGCGCAATGCGCGTTTTCATTTCAATCACTGCAGGTTCGACAAAACATGTGATAGATGTCAAGGAAGCATTTTTCATATCTTCTCATAAATAAATACTGTGTTATTGCAGGTGCTTCTGCACAGTATCAGTAAAGGCACCGTCTAATTTCAAAAAAAAAAAGGCACCGTCTCTTCCAAATGCTTATAAAGAAAGATCTGTGTAAATCTTATTGTTGTAGTTCTAATTAAATTTTAACTACGGATGATTTCTTTGATGTCTTGAATCGTCTAAGCCCTGACCATGATCAGTGGCCTGAATTTTACTTTGCACGTACATATGTGAAGGTACAAGAAAATCATCATCTAGAAACATTGATTGTTTTGTATTGACAAATTGTCATCTATAAATCCGTATATAAGACAGAACGCTCAATGTATACTCGTATGTGGAGTATAATCCTAATTACAAACACAAGGTAGTATACAAAGTTTGATACAATTTCTAAGATTTTGCTAAAATTGAAAAGGCAAACAGGTACGTTTTGAAGATGGTAATAATCTGAATTTCTTCAACTTTTTGCAAGATTGAATAAAGCAATTTCGTAACTCTAGCATCCAGATTATTGATGGTTAGACTGCTTATACAGTGCGACAACCTAATTGAGCCAATATTCACCAGCAATTGAAAAAATAATTAAGCCAACATTCAGCACCAATTGAGCAACTGAGCAAAACTGACTGCAAGTCATTGTTCTGTCTGAATGCCAAAAGACCAGAAACCAACTTTGACCGGAGGATGTGGCTAGGATGTCAGTCCATCAGGCTGTACAGGGGACGTGCAACACGGCGCTGGTGTCGGCATATCGGCGTTCAGGCCAGCCTCGCTTCCGGGCGTCGAGATCTGCCACGTCTGGCCGGCCGGCCGGCCGGCGAGGAGGACGGTGTGACCCTCTCGTGCAGGCCGTCGCTGAACTCGATTGGGTCCCGTGCAGGATGGCCCCCGGCCAGCGAGTCGTTGGCGATGGGTGTATAGCAGGGATGAAGACCCTGGGCTGCGACATCGTGAGGAGTGCGGCAGCAGGGCGGGCGTCCTCTCACGCGGACCGGCGGCAACGGGACGACTGCGTCGGTACGGCTGGCGGCCTGGCGTGAGAGGCGCTTCCGTTCCGTGTGCTGGAGATGGAGCAGGGTCTATCCGCGGCATCCGCCGCCTTTACTCACAGTCACCATGGCCAGGGCGGAACCGGTGCCGGAGTGGAGACGTGTTTGACAAGAGGAGGCCTATCTCAGTCCATGGCAGATCTCGCTTCGCGTTGTGCAGAGGGTGGGGCAGCGCGTTTACTCAGGCGATGGTGGCATCGTCGAGCCCGGCGGACCAAAACAATTCCTTTTACGGTGGCGGGCTGGAGGATGGCTCGCTGGTCCGGGAGGTGGCGCCGTAGGGCAGAGCGGCAGTGCGGCGCGGGTATGCGGCGTTGAACGGGGCGAGGAAGGCGGCGTTGTCTAATTTACTTGGCGGTGGCAATCATCGTAAATATTCAGAAAACGAAAATGTGTGTTGAGTTGTCAAACATTGTATTGATCTGGACCGTTGATCAAATATTGGAGGGTTTAGATTTAATGTATCAACACATTGTTTTTTTTAATAATAGTATAGATAAACGGAGTGAGTACATGTCGAGTGCTGATGACGATCTTGATACCGGCGACTTGGTGAGTCTTCTCCCACATGCATGGTTCTCCGTGCGGGTCACAGGCAGGAAAACACCGAGGCAGTCGGTGCACGCCTACCTGCAGGTAACGGCTGGCCCCGCGAGGTGCCGGGGCCTGTCTGCACTTCGAGAACGCGGCAATTAGGGCATCTCCAGCCGTTGTGCCCCCACAGGGTCCAAAACGGCGCTATTTTTGGGCCGCCGCGGCGCGAAACGGCGCAAAATTGGATCGGGGGGGGGGGGGGGGGGGGGGGGGGGCGGGTTTACCAGTCGTTGCCAGACCCAAGTTTTGGCCCAAAAAATCAAAAATTGGCGCGAACTCATTCATATTTAAAAAGAAGGCGAGTTCATTCATATTGGAGCAACTCGCCGGGATTACAGTGCAGAAATTTAAACTAAAACTTAAAAATGGCGCAAACTCGTCCAACGCGACTAGTTGAGGCCCAGGCTCGCACGGATCGCCTGGCTGTAGTCGCCGTCGTCGTCGTCTGAGCCGTCCTCGCCGCCGGGGGGCCTGCTCGGGACTGCGCCGGCGTCGCCGTGCTGTAGCTTGCTCAGCAGCAGGGCCTGCTGCAAGGCGTCGTCCTCCTCGTCGTCACACGGGTCCAGCTTGTAGTACGGGATCTCCGGCGCCACGGGAGGAGGCGGGATGCGGCTGCGGCGGCCCGCTGGCGCTCCTCCGCGAGCCTGCGCTCCAGCTCGGCGAGGGCCACACGCTGGCGTTCCACCTCCGCCTCCGCCTCCACGTAGGAGCGGAGGCTCCAGTCCTCGGCCCAATCCGGCATCGCCGGCTGGACGGTGTTGAAGCTCGCCTCCTCCGCCTCCTTCGGGCCGAGCCATTCCTCCTCCTGCTCCGGCTCCTGCTTGGGCTCCTTCTTCGCCTTCACGAGGCGCCGGAGGAAGGAGCGTGAAGGCGACGTCGCGCGGCGCTGGGAGCCGCGGGGAGTGCCGATGCGCAGGGCGCCGCTGCGAATGGGGGCAGGGCGCCCGGAGTTGAGGGTGGGAGGCGTCACGGAGGGGGGGGCATACCGGGAAGAAGCTGGCGTTGATCGGGCACCGGAGGTGGAGGAGTTGCCTGACGACGACGTCGCCACGCCCATCCGACGCGGGGTCCAGCTCGACCTCCGTGGCGGCATCTCCAGGCGAGGCTCGTTCCCGCCGGCGATGTAGTCGAGCACCTGCTCCAGCCTGCGCCCCTCGCCGCCCCACCACTGCTTGCGGTCGTTGCAGTTGTGGCGGCCATCCACTGGGCCGTTGTTGTCGCGGTCGTCGATGTCCTGTTGGCGGCGGCGCTGGAAGTACGCCGTCCAGAAGGCGTCATTGCCTTCTGCCCTCCAGCGCGGGTCCGCGGCCTGCTCCTGCGTCAGGCCTTGGCGAACCTCTTCAACGGCGTACTCGAACTTGGCGCCGGAGAGGACGGGGGGCACGGGGACGCCACCCGCGCTGAGCGCCCACGGTCCCTGACCGCCGGAGGCGCCGGGGATGCGCATGTCGGGAGGGCACGGGTATCCGGAGAGGTACAAGGCCCATGCCTCGTGCTTGCGGAGGCTACGGCGGCCAAAGCCGTTAGCGGCGGCGCCGTCGTCGGTCATTGCTGCGAGAGGGAGAGGGAGGCGAGAGAGCAGAAGAAGAGACGGCGAGGGGCTGGCGAGAGGGAGGCGAGAGCTGGTGTGGAGGGACGGCGAGGGGCGGGGGATTTTATAGGGCGGCGCGGCCAGGCGAAGGGGCGGTGGTGGCGCGCCATTACTGCGCCGTGTGGCCTCCGATTGGACCTCGAAACGACGCGCGCCGGCCACGCCATTATTCCGGCAGCCTTTGACCGGCGGAAGCACTGGCCGTTGGCCACGCCATTAACGGCGGCAGCCTTTGACCGGCGTGGGAGCTGAGAGGATGAGGACGCGGCCGTTCACGGGCGGTTCTGTTCCGCGCCATTTTCTCCCGCGTTGCTGACAGCACTGGCCCGCGTCGCCTTTTCCGCCATTTCGCCCCCCAGGGCGAACCCAGTGGGCTGGGTTTCGCCTGGGTGCGCCGGCGCTATTTTCCGCCGAAACGGCGCTAACTGGTCTTTTGGGGGGGGGGGGGGCGAGTGGTGCGAAAACGGCGCTATTTGACCGGCGCGGCGCCAAAAAGGCCTTCTGGGAGGGCTCTGGGGGGCACAGCTGGAGATGCCCTTATGCACGCATGCATGGGCAGCCACCCATGGCATGGCATGGCATGGCATGGCAGGGAGGAGAGGTACATGGCGTCTATGATAAATGCTTGATATGGTGGATTGGGACTGAGATCCGGTGCCCCAGTCAAGGCAGGGCACAGCGTGCCCTGAGGCCCAGGATCGACCATCCGCTCCTCATCCTACGGCCTGCAGCGAGTCAACGCAAAATAGGACTTGGGCGCTCGATCCATCCCCTTCCTCTGTCCGTTCGAACGACCTCGCTGCCCGTCTCCGACCACGGGCTCCTAGAGAAGAAGCCGTGCTCCTTGCCATCGAAGACGACGAGCTCCACGTCGTTCCCCACTGCCTTCATCTGCTCCACGTATCGGACCTGGTTGTCCTTCAACATGTCGTTGCCGCCGACAATGACGAGCATGCGGCCGCCGACGACTTCCAGGCTCGGGCTGTCCGGCCCCAGCGGGTTCAGCATCGGGTGGTCCTTGTTCGCACCGACCGGCAGAGCGAGCCGGCTGTACCGCTCAGCAATTTCCCGGGTGAGGAACGCGGTGCCATCTGAGGCAAGCTCGGACTGGGTCGGCGTCTTCGAGTCGAACGCCGGGATGAGCAGGACGTACCCGGATACCCTGACCGGGTCGAGCCCCGTCGCCCTGAACCGCGTGGCCATGTGGTGCGTCATGTTACCGCCGGCGGAGTCGCCGGACACGAAGAGCCTTCCCGGATCGGCGCCGGAGTCGGTGAGCCACGCATGGACGCCGTCGTCGTCGTCGGCGGCGGATCCAGCGACTAGCCGGTCGCGGAGCCAGAGGAGAGCGGTGGCGGCGTCCTCGTGGGCGGCCGGGATGCGGTGCTCCGGCGTGAGGCGGTAGTCGAAGGAGAGCACGACGGCGGGGAGCTCGTCGGCGAAGCGGAGGCAGCAGGCGTGGAAGGTCGGCCAGGCGTAGCTGCCGATGCAGAAGCCGCCGCCGTGGAAGTAGGCCAGCACCGGCAGCTTCCCTTGTCGCAGGCGCGGCCGGTACATGCGCACGCCGAGGCGGCGCTCTGCGTCGTACACGGCGTCCCTCCACTCGACCCGCCCGTCGTCGCGGTCCTCCACCACGTGCGGCGCGGCCGCGGAACGGACGATGGTCCCGTCGCTGAGCAGCTGCAGCATGCCGCGGCAGTCCTCCACGACGTGTGGCTCCGCCGGCGACCCCATGGCGCGCAGCTGGGTATGGAACGGACAGAGGAAGGGGATGGATCGAGCGCCCAAGTCCTATTTTGCGTTGACTCGCTGCAGGCCGTAGGATGAGGAGCGGATGGTCGATCCTGGGCCTCAGGGCACGCTGTGCCCTGCCTTGACTGGGGCACCGGATCTCAGTCCGGTGGATTGATCGTTCATCGAACGATTCCCTATCGATATCGATGTCTGCATCGTGATGTGGTCGAGTACATTATCTGGAAACGAGAACGGAAGAGCAAATTAAGGCAAGGCAGCAAGTTTCAAACAGCACGCATGGTCTCATCTTTAAATAAAAAACGCATGGTCATCTATTTCTTCCATCATGGATGCATGTTGGGTTGTTTCTGTCTGCATTGAGCCATCGACGTCTTTGGTATACTTCAGAAATTAATCAGTACGGCATGGTATGGAGTGTGGAATTTGAGCTCATCTCTCCAACTCTATATGGGGAAATGCAACTTCACAATCTCCCCTGCTTATCTCGAGAAGTTCAAATACTTTACGATCCGTGCATAAGTTATTAATGAATATTCAAATATCAAAGCATTGCCAATAATTTCTGAATTTATGTAATTAATTTTTAGATTCTTGTACTAACAAGAAATGTATGTACATGCATTAAACAAAAAATAATAAAATCACGCATTAACATGTTTTTTATTTTATATGTACATCAATTAGTAGAAATAAAATCGTTCATCGGATGAAAAATCGACGATCATGATAACCTGGAAGAATCTCGTAGTAGTGTAAAAACTGTGTTGCACTATATGGTGGCATTGTTATTTTGCAGTGTAAAAACCGATTCACAATCGACATTTTAATGAAAATAAGTTTTCGTCGGTAATATGTCTTCTACTTACACCAAACAGACCTCTGCTAGTCTGCTCCATCAAATGAAAACTTTGCTTCACTCGTTTAAGCTTTTACATGTCACGAGCCAGCTTGGATCCACCTTTTTTATATCTCTACGGGCTAAAATCACGACTCGTTCGACGTGTTATAAGCTTGAATTGAAATATCAACAATGAAATCAAAAATTGTATGTAATGTTTACTGGAATTAAGCTGTTTTTAGGATTCTGTAACATATTATCAAGCTGAAGATGTATATACAGTATAGTATACACGCATGGAATATGTTGAGCTAGAAATTCTACAGGCTACATGAGCTTATTCCTAAGCTCATCTTATTAACCAAGCTCACTAATGACCTAAAAAGCTCACTCGCTTGTTAGGATACGAGTTTGAACTCTGTTTTCTGGGTACTTCGCAAGGTCGGGAGTTTTTACTGATTCAGCTCGACCTGCTTGGTTGGTGCTAACTCCACACCAGGTAGCTCTATGCCTCCACCTCATATATGCGTTTGTCCGGATCCGCAAGAATTTTGTTTCCCACCGAACCCTAATTCAAGTGCGACCTAAATCCAAAATGGGTAGTACTTTGCCCGGTATGACTCGGGTCCAACCCAGTCGACATAGTTTTGTTCAGATCACATCGGATTGGTTTAATTCACCCCTTAAGTGTGTGACCCCGTAGGTTCATGAACACTCGGATACAAATAGAGTTACTCCTCTGAGCCCCCGCCATGGATGCGAGTCGGACTCTCTCCCATGACCACTTGGCCTTGAGTCGATAATCGGTAGGGACTTCTAGAAAAACATGTTGACTCCAAATGACCTTTAACTCACAATATATTGTCAAGCTATGGGGGAGTGCCTATAATATCTTGACTCTCTTCTCAATTAGTGATATAGAGTTATAGACTCAACAAACTAAATCTTAGTTTGAGTCTCGGTTAACCATTAATTGTGTCACACATAACCATGCTTTCTGAATCATCACTCGAGAGGGCGATAGATATCTCTTTGAGTGGGAGGGGGAAATCCGATCTCGGTCAACCATGTCACTCACCTTGTTTCACGGCTGGCCTGAAATCTACCTTTATAACCACAGAGTTACTAGCGTTTGATAGTACCTAAGTTGGTTGGATCACACTGCGGACCATAAGAGGACCTCGGGTCTAAGGCTATGGAACATAAATTTTTATACTAACAAATGACAACTTGCTTGTTGCGACTGTAAGTGTGATTATCCGACTCGATAAACTCCTTTACAAAAGCTACTACTATCAGATGGTATCATCGTACCCATGACAAGTGAAACCGAGTCGAGTCTTAGTAGCAAAGGGTATGTGTCCCCATAACCTTATTGATTTGGAAAAATTAGAGCAAACATCATACAGTATTTAGTTCCACAACCACATCATGTTTCGATGGTACATATCATTGATGATGTTTAAGAGGAATTACCTTATGAATAGACTTACAAAACATCATCGTAATTGATCGCCTTCTAGGGCATATTTCAACATTGGTCTTTCCTTTGGACTCTTCAACTTCTTGTCTCTAAGACGATAATGGTGATGGCATTGTCGTGCTTGTGAGGGTTATGGCGACATGCGCACTAGTGTCGTCATTTTTGAGTTCGTGCTAGATGACCTCTTCAAGATGTATGACATTTTCCTAGTGTAGCTCCATCTCGGTCAAAGAGACTTGGCTACATTGTGCTTGTGCACCAACTCCCGATCCGCGGGAGATCAAAGAATGGTGGGGGAAACATGGAAATAACATTGAAGGTGGGTAGTAAGGAACTCTCATAGCTAGAGGTCAGAAACCCTAGATATATTAGCAGGGCCCTATTCTCCAGAGATGAAATATCCAACAACGAATGCGCTCCACTCCAAAGGCATATGTTGTATCATCATCCCTGCTAAGTTCATTTCCCATGCATGTGTCGTGGTGCCACATTGGGGATGGGCGAGAGAACGATAGACTTGGGTTGTTGTCCGAACTATCCGTAAACAGTTATGGGGGTGCATACCAGCACCGGATGACATTCTTGTGAAAACTTATCTGACATGTTAATGTTTCGTTTATGTTGACCGAAATTCCTCTTTCTATGTAAAGTTCACTATGGAATCATCAAAGATACGAAACATTTAGGATAATTTTGATGAACAACTGAGGGCAATTATGAGAAGGGCTTTCCCATTTGGGACGAGCCATGCATGCGTATGAAAGATAAATAAGTCCATATTTAGCGCTTTCGCTACGGATACTCTGTATTCAAATAGCACCGCCAAAATCAAAGTCACGTTGTGCTGCTGCCCGTACTTGTCGAGTACCCTGCTGCAAATATTATATGCGCGTGCATCGCGAGGAGTACATTCGCATGTTGAGTTGTTGACACGGTATATATGGCACTTTTCATCAACTTAACAGTTAGTTAATACCAACCAACAAAATGTTTTACACCCAGCTTCTACCTGCAGATACAGGTATGGGCACAAGTTTCACGTACTGGTGTCTACTACACTTGTCACAGCTTTGGACTTTCTGACTAGCTATAAATACAAGGTGACAGTCTCACTCCAATCTACTGCCTGCAGCAATTCAAGCACAGTCCGTCCTACTCCCCTAGCTACCACCGCTCTAGCGGGTGAAGCCGGCAATGTCGTCGTCCATGGCCGCGGCCGTGTCAACGCTCCGCTCCCTCCCGCTCCCCATCCTCGTGCCGCTCGTCGCCTCGGCGCTGGCCTTCGTCGTCACCGTCTTCCGCCGCGTGCTCCGGCGGCAGCGTCCTGTGTAGCTGCCACCTCCCGGACGCGGATCGGCAGTGCAACCTGGAGGTGTGCGAGTACTTAGGGCTCCGCTCCGGCCGCTACACCGACGAGACCGCCGACTTCATGCGTCTCATCTTCCGCAAGTCCGGGCTGGGGCAGGAGGCCTTCGCGCCACCCTTCATCTTCTCGGGCAAGTTCGAGAAGACGCAGGCCTTCGCCATCCAGGAGGCCGAGGAGGGCCTCTTCGCCGTGGTGTCGCAGCTGCTGGCCAAGTCCGACGTCCACCCGCGCGACGTCAGCGTCCTCGTCGTCGCCTGCTCCATGTTCTCGCCCAAGCCCTCCCTGGCGTCCATGATCGTACGTGCGCCGCTTCAAGATGCGCGACGACGTCAAGTCCTACAGCCTCGCCGGGATGGGGTGCAGCGCGGGCACGGTGGGCATCGACATGGCGGCGCGCGCGCTGCGCGTCCAGAGCAGGCCGGGGTACGCGCTGGTGGTGGTGACGGAGAACACCAGCCTCAACTGGTACTTCGGCAACAACAAGCACATGCTGGTCACCAACTGCATCTTCCGCGTCGGCAGCGCGGCGGCGCTCATCACCGACGTCCCGCCCGCCGCGCCGCCGCCAAGTACGAGCTGCTCCGCACGCTGCGCACGCACCACGGCGCCGACGACGCGGCGTACAACGCCGCCGTGCAGATGGAGGACGAGGACGGCATGGTGGGCGTCGCGCTCACCAAGGACCTCGTGCGCGTCGCCGGCGCGGGGCTCCGCCAGCACATCTCCACGCTCGCGCCATACGTGCTCCCTGTCTCGGAGCTGCTCAGGTACCGTGTCCGTACCTTACGTGTTGCCTCGCAGTAAATTGTGTGTCTCGATGCTTCCTTCACCTCTGTATGTGGTCTCTCTGCTCTGCGCGCATTTAGGGCTTGCTGCGCCGTCCACTGATTTCACACGCCAGCATAGTAACTTTACTATACTCTGGTATCTCTGCCACGCTGCGACTAGATGAACTGCTTTTCACCCAAAGACAGCAATGCAATGCTGCTCTAACAACATGGAGTATTAACTTCTACTACCAGATTCACGACAAAATCTAGTACACTCATGATCTTATTTAGTACTCCGTACATGCTTATTTTAGATGAAATATAGTTGCCCGTGTTCAACTAAAACAAAAATGCCACAGTATGGAAGTCCTTTGATCTGGCTTATAGCATTGTGAGGCAACTGTAGATCAGAAGATATGCGAGTCCTGATCTGGCTTATATCCGATCCTCTACAATGTGATCTCTGACATTGACCAAAATGGCATAAAAGAGTGACTTAGAGTTTTAGTAGACCATTGTTGAATGTAAAATGCCTTCTACTTATCTTATAGGATTTTTCCTTATTGATTTGTTCGCTATGACGAAACAAGTATTTTGGGAGTTTTTGTACCTAATTCGAAATGGCGAAATGTATGGAAGATGCCTCTGGAACCTTTTTGTTTGTTTTCCATTATCCTGATTTGTACAGACATAGTGCAATATTTCCCACATAAAGGTCGCCTTGACTCTTGGTTTCAACACTTGAGGCATAGCTTCAAACTTGTACAGACATAGTGCAATATTTCCCACATAAAGCGTAGCGTAGCATAGCTCACATGCATCTTCAGAGCAGCAAATAGCAAAACTTAATGGAACATGAGCGCTGAGCCTCTGTAGCCTTTCGGTAAATGTGTAGCCGTTGCTTACTATCTACATCGTTCGGTACGAAACTTCATTCTGTGCTTCTCTGTAATTTTCAGACATATGTTCGAACAGCTTAACGTTGTAAAAAAAATCTATCACTAATATGTACTGAGATATTTGTTTATATTTTTACACAAAACATTCAGTAACATGCAGCAATATCAGGTATGGAGTGACATTGCGATGAGGGTGATCAGATTGATCTAAGATAACTATTTTAACCAACTAATCATCAGATACTAAAAAAAAAATTAAGTACAAAGTTGTCAAGCATTTCCTCCTTTGCCTGCAGATTTCAAGATCCAGCTAATAATATTATTACTGACGCGGTATCAAAAGTGTACTGCTGCAGTAACATCCAGCTATATTAATATGCCAGCGCAGTGCAAGGACAGACATGGCATGGCGCTGAGGGATAGCTTCATCAGCTAACTTAGATAAATAAGGATGAATTCAAATCGCATTCGTAAATTTGCCACGCATATAGTCAAGATCCAACTAATATACTGACGCGATCTAAGATAACTTTTGTGGCCAACTAATCAACAGATAATAGTGCATTCTTAAGTTGTCAAGCATTTCATCTTTTGCCTGCAATTTTCAAGACCCAGTTATCAGTATTACTGGCGCGGTGTTAGAAGTGAGCAGCTTCAGCTAACTTATCAATACAATACTGAAATTCAAGCTTTTTCAGGATCTAACTAATATACTGACGCGATCTCGCCGGACGTACTGGGTACTGCAGGTACGTGTACCGCGTGGCGTGGGCGTACAGCGGCGGCAACCCGAAGGCTGCGGCGGCGCTGGTGCCGGTCTTCCAGCGCGCGTTCGAGCACATGTGCATCCACTCCGGCGGCAAGGCGGTGATCGACACGGTGGCGAAGCTGATGGGGTTCGGCCCGGCCGTGGTGGAGCCCGCCCGGGCCACGCTGCACCGGTTCGGCGACACCTCCAGCAGGCTCGTCTTCTACGAGCTGGCCTACTTCGAGGCCAAGCGCCGCGTCCGCGCCGGCGACACAGGGGCGGCACTGGGGGTATGCCCCTGTATTCACAGGCATATCCAAGATTTGGACACACAAAAAAATACGTATACATATTTCAGCCCAGATAAAAAAAAATAGGCCAGGCCCAGCTCGCGGCGAGTCGCGACGCTGCCTCTCTCGCCCTCTCGCGTCGACGCGCACGGCGCACGCAACACGGCAGACAGGACGTGCCCTCGCCTCTTCTTTCCGCAATCCCCATCGACGCCCGACGGCTCCGCTCCCCTCCTCCCGTCCAGGCCGCGGCCGCCCGCCGCCGGCGATGCAGCCCGGAGCAGGCGACGGAGCCGCAGCGGCGGCGGCGCCCTGCCCCCGCCGACCCGCGCCCCTCCTCCCGTCCAGGCCGCCGCGGTCGCCCTGCCCCAGCTTCCCCGAGCAGCTGCCCCTCCTCCTGTCCAGGCCGCGGCCGCCCCGCCCCAGCCCCCGAGCTCCTCCTCCCGTCCCCGAGCTGCAGCGCAGAAGCAGGCAGTCAAGGTACGGCCTCCTTGCTCGCCCCAATCTTTAATTTTCTAGATGCAAGTTTCTAGATGTAAGTTTTAATTTTCTGTTGCTTATTTTCTTGTATTGTAGAAGAAGAATGTTTTTGTTGGCACTAGCATAAACAAAATGTGGGAAAAGGCTGCAAAAACAAGGAAAACAAATGAAACATCCACACCGAATATCATCACTGTATCAATCAAAAGGTACTACCTATGTTACTATGTATTCATGTTGTTATGGGCTTATAAATTGAAATATTGCTATTACTGTTATGCTAGTGTTGTTTTATCTATATGGGAAATAGTGGGGTGCCCAGGGTGATAGCTGCGCATAGGCATACTACCGTTGGATCAGCCTATAGGGCATTTTCCACCGTGGATACTTGGTAACGCCGTTACTCTGCCGTTATTGTCTTTTTCCCATCCCACACCTCACCAGGCCACCACGCACGAAACCACACCCGTCCCCGCACGAAACCACACCACCTACCCGAGCTCTACCTCCTCCATGCGCCGCATCCACCCGGAGCTCTCCTCCCACCTCCATCCCGAGACAGGTTTGCTTCCACCTCCACATCCAGTGGGAGGGAGGCTCGCCGGCGGCGACAACGATGGAGTGGACGAGGCACCCACCTCCATCTGCGCGTGGAGGAGGCGCGACCTCCGGCGAGAAGGGCGGTGGAGACGAGGCGCGACCTTCTACCTCCGGCGAGATCCCCCATGGGGCCGACCTGCTATCTACCGGCGGCCATTGAGAGAGGCCGCGCCGGCGACCTGTGGGCGAGAGATCCTACCATTCGAACTTTTTTCTATGAAGCCATGGCCGATCAGATCTCCTTCTCTGGATGTAGCGTTGCTGGATCTGAACATTTTTTCATTCGTTTTTTTACTTTGTTGGATCTGTGTAGCTTCAGGTCGGAGAATCATAGTGCTTTTTAGGTACGTGATTCTCCAGTTCTGATAGATGCATGTCTTTTGTTGTTGTTCATATGCGTGCTCTGGTTGCATTTTTTTTCATGTACATGCTCCAGATCTGAAATAAATTGCATTCCTATATTTTTGTTGTAATGACAGATCCGAAAAATGCTTGTGAATGCAAAATTTTGGGAGAAGACAAGACCCAACGTGAATGTAATTCCTTGTTAATATATTCATATTCACATCGTAATTTTTGCTGCATGAATTGATGGGTGGAATAGGATCTGAACTTCTCTGCACGAGCTCGAAATTTCTGTGATATTTTCCTTTTCTGTGATGTTGATGCATATATGCTGGTGGAAAAGCATGTATGCTTTTGCATAAAATTTGAAATTTTCTTGTTACTAAATGATTCCGAAAGTTTTTGTAATTACATGAATCTGAAAATGACGTTTTCTTTTTACCACATGAATTTTAAAAATGAATATCTCTGTTAGTACATGAATCCAGATTTTTTTGTTAGTACATGCATCCGAAAAAGGAAATTTATTAATGAATCCGAAAAATTTAAATATTCTTTTTTCGACCTGGTAACTGAAACTTTCATCCAGAAAGCACAAAACCTTATCGCAAGAACGGACCGCACGCCTGCCAAATCTTGGTTCTTTTTCGTAATCAGCCGGGCACCGGTGCTTTTTTTGTGATGTTTATGTTAAACGCAACGGTGGTCGAGCCGGACAGGGGTGTCTTTTCTTGTGGGACAGTAAACGGACGTGAAGGGTAGCAAACGGCAGCACAATATCTAATGACTCAGCCCGTGCGTAGCTACCACCCATGGTAGAAAATCCACGTCGTAAATCTATATATTGCTAGTGTTGTGCTGTTTGGGTTATATAGTACATTTAGAGCAAAAAAATTGGGAGGAATAACCATTATTCATTTCCTGGAGCCGCCACTGCGGCGACCGCCTCTGGATGCTCGCCTTCGGCACCGGGTTCAAGGCCTGCAGCAACGTCTGGCGCGCGCTCCGCGACGCCGGCCCCGACGCCAATAACCCCTGGAACGCCTGCGTCCACCGCTACCCCGCGGCCTTGCCTGTGCCGACGCCGCGCAGGCCGAACTACCAACCCCGCAGCAAGAGCAGCAGCACAAGGAGCAGAAACAGCACTACCAGCCCCAGCAGCACAAGGAGCAGCAGCAGGAGCTGGAGCAGCAGTGAGATTCTGTGGCTGGCTCTACGTCGCCGGCGACCCATCGGCCGAGGAATAAATTGTGCTGTTGGTTAACTAGGAACCGGTCGATGTATGAACCGTTGGTTTTGCTTCATGATCTAAGTCGACGCGTCGTCATGTTTTCGATGATCAGAGTACTTCTTTGTGTGCCGTCTGATTTCATTCCAGTCAACATTCAGTCATGCAGTCGTCGCCTCAGCTGTCTTTTCAACAAGAGCAAAAATGCAGTTGTTTTCGACGAGTTGGAGCTGAAGCTGGACCTTCTTGGCTTGTGGATTGCTAGCACGTAAATTGATTCCATCGACAGGCACTCGGGCATGTCATGCTTCTTCTTGTTTTTGTACGAGATGTATCAACATGAAGTGATGATTGGTACAAATGAGTCTGCTAGTGGACTTTCTTCAGGCCTGTTTGTTTATAGAGTTTTAGTGGGGATTGGTGGGGATAATCCTCTAGTGTATTGGGTGAAACCCCATAATCCACTAGGTAGGGGTAGTGTATTGAATCCACTAGGGGATTGAGAAAAAATGAACTAGAGTTTGGAGATTTGTGGGGTAAGGTGGGGATAAAACTCATCCAATACATTAGAAACAAACGATGTTTTGAAATTTGGGGTTTCACTCAATATACTAGAGTATTATCCCCACCAATCTCCACTAAAACTCTAGAAACAAACAGGGCCTCAAGGGGGAACGGGGAACACAAAGGAAGAAGCAAACAACACTCGGGCGAATGAGGAAGCAGATAAAGAAGACTTACGACGTGTTTGGTAGGTCGTGGGACCCAGATCAGGCCCGCCAGCTGCAAAAGCGTTCTGCTGGAAGGGAACCATTACATTCCATTCATGCAATTCATAAAACAAACACACCGTTAGTGTCTATGCGAGCTGCTGAGTTAGAGCATCTCCACCGGGGCCTCTAAAGGACCCCAAAGGCCCTTTGGGGGCCGGACACCAAAAACCGCCACCAGCGGCACCCCCAAAGGCTCGCCCCGAGCGATTTTGTGTCCGGCACCCCCAATCGGGCCTCCAAGTTTGGAGGCCCTCCTGGGGGTGCCAGACATCGCCTCGGCCATGGCCCTGGCAGCGATGGCCCGCCCGTCATACGCACAGCCCTACCCAGGCGTCATTTATCGCGCCGTGCAGGAGGCCGATCTGGCCGCGTTAATGGCGCAGTCGTCGATGGTTTCCAACGCGACGCGACTGGACGCCGGTGCGCCTGTACGCACGAAAACCATTTACGCCGGCCAGGCGACGCGACGGCTCCCCAGGCGGCCAGGCCACGCGGCCGGCGTTGCCGATTCCTCACGCGTCGCATTAACGCCGCCCGCACCGCCCCTGGCCATGTTAAAAGCCGGCGCCCGTGGCCGTGCTTATCCACCCCGCCCTCCTCTCCACCTTCTCATTCTCCTCTCCACCTCCGGCGAGTCGTCATGGCATTCAGCGGCCGCACCATCCTAAGTGAGGACGCCTGGGAGCTGCACCGTTACGGGCTCCTCGCGCCTCACGACTGCCGGCTGCCCAAAGGCTGGTCCATCTCGGCCGGTGGCCTCCCCGTGCCACCGCTCCCCGAGACGGACGAGCAAATGGGGAGGTTCATCACTCGCCGGCGCAGCTGGATGACGCCGGCGGAGCGGCGCCTCCCCGAGAACGACGACGGCCAGGCCAACTGGGGCCGCTGGCTGGACCGCTTCGAGGGCGAGCGGGCGGCGGTCATCGCCATGAACGACGGCCCCAACTCGCGCACCACGCGGTACAACACCGCCGGCCACAAAGCCTGGTGGGGAGCAACCGGTCACACGGTTGCCTCCGCCATCGATGCGGCGCGCCGCCACGCTGCCACGGGCAGCGCCATTCCCTTCCGCCTCCTCCCAACTCCGCCAGAACGACGACGCCAGGTTGCGCGCCGCTTGCCGCCACGCGGTGGTGGCGGCATCACCATCGGCGAACGCCGTCGTCATTCGCCGCCACGTCCGCGCGGGCGCCTCTTCCTCCGTCAACCCAGGGTGGAGGCAATGCCGGTGGAGACCATCCCCTACGGCTACGACGTGCCGCCCGAGATGCGGAACGAGCACGACGGCGACAGCCCGGGCTTCCTGGCGGCGCTCTCCGAGTCCGCGGTGGACATCGGTTAGGACTCGCCGGGCCTCTTGGCGACCCTGGCGCTGACGGCCTCCTCCTCCGGCGGCCTCTCCACCAGCCGTGCGACAGGCAACGAGGACGCGACCTCCAGCCGCCCGCCGCGCCACGACGGCGCGTCCTCCGGCCGTGCTGGCTCCTCCGCGGCGCCGGTGAAGATCGAGGACGACAGCGACGACTGGTGGGACGACCTGTAGGCTAGGGCGCTAGGCCGCCGCAGTTCAAATTTCATTCAAAATCTTGTAATATATAAGAAATATGAATGGAATTTGAATCTTTTAAGTTTTCTAAAATGAATTTGCACGCCGGCAAGGTGTTCGACCATTTGCGCGCGTTTGGGGGGTGGGCCTTTGGGGAGTGCCGTTGTGGGCTGCCTCCAAATGTTGCCCGGACATATGTCCGGCACCCCCAAAGGAGGCCCAATTGGGGGTGCCGGACACGCGTTTGGAGGCCCCCGGTGGAGATGCTCTTAGGCCCCCTAGCTGCAAAAGAAGGCCAAAAGTTATGCCGGTTGGGAACACCTGAATCGGTGTTTCCACGGATTAAGGTCTGGTGGAGAGGTAAGGGTGGTACGCGGGAGAGCGCGCGAGAGACGCCGCGTCCCTTTGATAACATGTGTCATTTATTAACCTTAGCCATTAGAGGGAGCTAATGTAAAGTTTTCTATGGAACTAAGTTTAGGCCTTATACGGTTCTTTTGCATGGGGAATCAAAATTAGATAATTTTGATCTTGAGGCCACAAATGAAATGTATGCATACACATATATGACATATAGTG
This sequence comes from Poa pratensis, assembly GCA_947311845.1. NCBI lineage: Eukaryota > Viridiplantae > Streptophyta > Magnoliopsida > Poales > Poaceae > Poa > Poa pratensis. The sequence goes on from CAMZMU010000074.1 coordinate 29,942,807, forward strand.
AATACTTAGAAAATTTAGATAATTGTGTGAAAAGCTAAGCTGGTTTAATATGAGTGTTTCTTATAAGGCGAGTGGTAGAGGTAGAGATAGCTAGAGGTAGGGCGGCTGAAATAGTGTTGCAGCAAAAAAAAAAAAGTCTATGTTTTACATGATTTGGAATTTCAGGGGACTGGGTGACCCTTAGAAAACTATTAGAGACTACAACTAGAAGTTACATTTTGTAAGAAACCGGGAAACAAAAAAAGTGTTTTTACTGATATGTTTTGCAAATTTTAAGTGGAGTATTGGTTTTGCTTAGTCTTTTATTCCCTCCAATGGTCTCTCTAGGGAGCTCTTATGAAGAGTAAATGACAATTCTTATGATATAATTGCGCAGAAGGGGTCAATTTTCATATCAGGATACTAAGTAAGGAATATAAGTTCTGGTGTAATTTCTGTAACGTGTTTAATTTTGTGCAGCTGCACACAGTAGAAATAAAGAGAGTTGTAGTTGAATTAGTGAACTTGGTTGGGAGAAATGATGCTACCATGCATACCACCCCCACGGGCTGACTCTGGCGGCGGGATGAAAGGAAGGGGCTAACTCCACTGGAGCAGCCACACCAGTCGTCGATGGCTTCTTCTTCTTCGACCGAGAGCCGCCGGTAGTTGCAGAATACCACGGTGGCCTCCTCACGCTGGTATCGGCGCGTCAGTAGTACCACATGGTCAAATGGGCGGATGTGTGCACCCCCAAGGACATGGGGGGCATTGGTATTCTATCCTCCCGTAAGATGAACGTTGCGCTCATGCTACGATGGGTATGACGGATACTTAAAGAGGAGGGGGGGACTATGGCTGCAGTTAATCAAAGCGAAATATCTGCAGGGTCGCCCCCTCTTTTCCTGTGACCGCCAGGATGGATCCCAATTTTGGCGATCCATCCAATCCATCAAGCATGAGATTAGGAAGGGTGTCCGCTTCTCCATTGGTAATGGAGAGGGCACCCTCTTTTGGCTGGACCCGTGGCTCGATGGGAGCCCGCTACAACATAGTTTCCCTGCTCTCTTTGCTATCTGCGCGGACCCGATGCAGCTTGTGGCTTCGGCGATACCCAATGGGACGTGGAACATCTCGTTCCGACGTACATTCGGTGTTGCCGAGGCTGCAGCCTGGACAGAGCTATGGAGTTTGCTTCCTGAGTCGCTGCCAAGCGGTCGTGACCTCGTGTCATGGCACCTGGCACCATCTGGGACATTCTCTGTAAAGTCGGCTTATCGGAGTCTCTTTAGTACCCCAGCTAGACCTTGGACCTCTCCATTATGGAAGGCCCACATACCGCTAAAAATCAAAATCTTCGTGTGGCAGCTTCTTAGGGACCGACTCCCCTCAGGGGTGGAGGTTCGCAAGCGACAGGGGTCGGGTGATGGGCTCTGCCCCATGTGTGGGATCCCCGAGACGGGAACCCACATCCTTTTCACCTGCCCCGCTGCCAGGTTTCTATGGAACTTCGTCCACGAGGCGCTAGGGCCTGCTTGGCAGGCCTCAGACCTTGGCGAGTTCCTAGAAATCCAGGCGAACCGTACCGGTGAGAGGCGGCGCCTCTTCTGGTTGGTGTTCGCCGCGTTGATGTGGACAATTCGCAATAAGATGGTGATCGAGCGGATCTTTCTCCGACGTGCTTCTGACTCGATGTTTAAACTTCTGACTTTCTTGCAGCAGTGACACCCGTTGGCTAGACAGCGGGACAGGGGGCAGCTGGACGACATGATCACTAGACTTGTGGAGACCGCTCGGCGCATCTCCTCTTCTTCTTCCAGCTTGCGTCGGAGGGGCTTAGTTTTTTGTTCGCTCTCTTCTTCTATCTATCTTGATGTATCTCTCACACCGCCCCTCACCCCCACCCCCACCATTTCTTGCTTATTTCATGTGGGCTTACTTGTGCTGTGCCCCCAGCAAGCGGCCTTTCCGCTCTTATGGTTGTAACTGTGTGTGGACTTGCTTGGCATGTTGCTTTATTTATAAAGCGGAGCGAAAACCTGTTTCGAGTCACGCTGGTATCGGCTTGAGGCCAGGTGCATGGTTTGCTCTTGGCCGCCACAACTTGGATCGGGGCATCCCCTTCAGGGGCGGGTCGTGGTGGAGCGAATACTTGGCGCCGGGCAGCGGGAGCCTTTGGCGGCGATGGTGTGGCTGCGGCAGGGGCAACAGGGGCAGTTGAAGCGACGGCAGGAGCGGCGGCTTCACCGATGGCATCGGAGATACCCTCCATGGCAATGCGGTGGATGATGGCGGTCGGATTGTGTGGCAGGACGGTTGCCGCACTCAAGAGCTTTTAGCTTGGCGGTTGGCCGCGCACGGCAATACAGCGCGAGTGTAGCAAATTTGGGGTTGCCAAAAAAAATTTAGGGAACGAAATAGGGACATGGCACAAGCACTAAAAAATAGTATCTCTCTATTTGCATTTTGGAGCAACTAGAGTGCCTAGTATTGACAGTTTAGCATGAAAATTGCACCTAAAAAAAGTTAGTTTGGGAACGAGAGCTACGCATGTAGAAGAGCTGAGATGAAAAATACACACCTCTTATTATATGCCTGGTTAGTGGTAAATCTATATTTTTTATTGGCTATGAATACCAGATATGTTTCATTTATATAAAAAAAATCTTTTCATACGGCGGCATGTGAAGCTGGAGAGAATATCCGGTGGAAACCCAGTTTCGGTGGAAACCGGTGAAAACCACGGAAAAATCATGTTTAAAAGTTCAAAAAAATTCTAACCAAAAATGCATTACGTTGGGAAGGTAGTGTTCTACGGACATGCAAAATGGCAACTTGAAACTCAAAACATTTTAGGAGCTACGAAAATGACAAATTCGTCATTTTTTTTTTTGCGGGAAAAGAAAGTGATATTACAGCCTCGAACTTACAGAAAAGTCCAGAAACATAGGAAAATACAAAAAAGACCCCTGGACTCCGATGACGATGACGATGACCTCGATGCCGCCGGTGGCGCGCCGCCGCCGCTGCACCCCTTGATGGCTTGGATCAGGCACAGCCCCTCCACGGACGGGAAGTCGCCGGTCGCCGGCTCCTGAGAACCTACACCTCAGTCCACCATCTTCATCGCGAAGCTGAAACAGCACCATCTTCCTCTTATTCGACTGGATCCGGCTCGACCGCCACGCCGACGCCGGTGAGGGCTTGAAGAACTCAGCAGATCCGGAGATCTCTGAGCTCGGGGGCGGTGGAATCTCGACGACGGAGCTCCAGAGAGCGCCGCTGCCGGAGAGGGGAGACTCCACCACAAAAAGCCACGCCGACCACACCACCTCCTCCTCCGCGCCGCCGGCAGGCCACCTAGAGCATCCTACACTATGTACAAGCCGTGGATCGACGATCCCCCACCCTCCCGCCGCCGGAGCGGCAGACGGAGGGCAGGGAATCGACGACCCAACGGCGAGCGAGGTGGATCTCCGGGAAGGGTTCAGAAATACGCCTCTCCCTACTGTAGCGGGGGGGAGGGGAACGACCAAGCGCGTCTCTCCAGCGAGAGTTTTAACAAATTCGTCATTGAATAGTACCAGAAATTACTATTCACTGCTGAACTACTATTCATTGCTGATTTTGTCATTTTCATAGCTCCTAAACAAATTTGAGTTTCAACTTGCCATTTTGCATGCCTATAAAACTTTACATTCCCAACGCAATACATTTTTGCTAAGAATTTTTTGAAGTTTTTAAATATGATTTTTTCGTGGTTTTCACCAGTTTCCATTGAAACTGGGTTTCCACCGGATACTTTCTCCAGCTGCCCTGGGGACCCTCAACTCATGGCAAGACATACACAGGACTCAACAGCCAACGCCCAACTAAGTCTGTGAGACCGTGACTCCTGTCCCAGCTTAACCGGCAGGAAAGGTTGCAAACTTGCAATGCATGCTAAACGATCAGCACGTTTGCGATCAACATGCCTTAGCCGTCCACAGCAGTTTTAGTAACGGTTGACACAGCACCTTTTTTTTTTTTTGCAAACACAGTATAAACGCTGACCCTCACAAACACAAACACGTTAAAACGGAGAAACAATGTTACTAGTTCTTTTCAATGCTTCTCGCCTTTTGCCACAGGTCAGGCAAGCCACGGCAGCTTGGCAAAGCAACAGAGGATTACCAGGCCGTAGCATCAGCATAACGCGTACTCCACAAAAGAGTCTGTTAATAAGTTTTCCTTTTGCCAGCATAATATACTTGACCACATACCGACAGTAATATGCACAGATAAAACAAGTTTTACAATCTTACCCACAACACAGATGCATGAAGGTTACAGTATCTTCACAAAGTAAGGGGCAGTAAACAAGTGACAAACATAAGACAGGCTTAGCATAACAGGCTATGGAGGCGGGGTTAAATCGAATAGTCCTACTTGAGTGGCGACAGCAGCCAACATCTGGCAGACGATTTCTTCTTTCCTGCATTTGCTGTTCTTTTTTTCCAGTTTGTTCTTTCACTGGATGCGCTGTTCTTCCAGCTCTGGAGCGAACTGCTCAGGATGAGGAGTCGTGAGCTGGGCTGTCCGAATGCATGTCCATGGATGAGTCGTTCGAAGCTGTGGGATTCGGCTCACGGGTTGAGCCGTTGGCAAAGTACCCTGCATCCCCACCCTGATCCAGATTGTATGGTTGCAGGCCCGGCGAACAGGGCTGGATAATGCGTTTGAAAAGACCGCCGAGTTCTTGGGATGCGTCAACCCTTGGTTTCCTAGTGCAAATAAGCTCGGAGATGGTTGCTGGTTGCTTGTGTTGGGTAGATGCACAGTGGCCACAGTGTTTTGGCTAGCATATTGTGATCTTGGAGAGGCCAATGGATTGTCACCTCCATACTGAATCTCATGCTACACATACATACGTGTCGTAAATGCAAGTTATTAGTCTTGTACTAGAATAGCACAGAACTACAAGTGATGTAACTGATGTTAGGAGGCTACCGCCAGAGGTAGACTGGCAAAGGAAGCAATCAGTGCATATGATTAGTGTTAAGTTTGTGTGGATGGTAAGCTCATCTTGTCCTAAAGAACAAGATGGCAAAACTTGCAATGCCACTCAGGACAAACATGGTCCTTGAAATAATCCATCCGAAGTCCACGTTTCAGATATAAAATAGTTCCCTAAATTCAGCAAAGGAAAAAAACACTGCTTACCTGGATGTGAGAGGCTATATCCACAACTGTCAGCCTCAATCCATTTTCATGCTGCCTCAATATCCATTCATACAGCTTTTCCTGCTCAAGCAGAACAGACAATGAATAACGATAGTCAGAAGGGGGAAAAGGAAACATATGTCTGGCATCGCGAGAAGTTTGAAACTGAAGTGGATATTCTAAAAAAAACTATATGTGCTGCTGTTTGCAGGTAGGAACAATCTTAGTCGATTCTAGACATTCGTAGAATTAACAGGTGCAGTATTCGGGTGGTAAATCGTCGTTCTAGAATCGTTGTGTCATGTGGGTTCTTCAAGATAGCCAGCACACTGCACACACATGTATGACACCGAGCAGTTAGGATACAGAAGAAACCGAGTAGGATAAGAGTTAACATTACCAATGTGTTAGTGGTACGAATCCTAAATAAGTATTCCCCTGCAAACTAGATTCCTGATCACCACACGACAAAGCTACGGCTAGCCATGGCCAACGGTTGAGGCCATATACTCACTATGGTTATTCATGTCATCCTAAAGCATGTAAATGTGAGACACAAATTGTCTGGTTCCTTTCGTTTTGACTTGATATTGCTGAGAGTACAACGTGCGCAAAACAAATATGACATGCGTAGTCATGCAAAATTGTTATAAATTATTCACAACTCAAAGGAATCTGTGAAGAAAAAATATAGTTTGCAGAGCCTGAAAAATATGCTTAAACCTTCGAACATCGGTAAGCAAAGTTTGGTCAAATGCCACATCTGTCGTATTGATGAAACTATTTAGCTGGCTTCGTACTGCGAGAATAGTCTATGACTATGTGAAAGTATCAAAACAGTAAGATGATATTAAAATAAATAAACCATGGTAACAACCAATCAACGAACTAGCTGTTCAACCATTCCAGTACCGCAGGCCCATTATCAAACATAAGTGACCTGAGCAGGTACCTCTTTGTTCTTAATTGTGCCAGTGCTTCTACACCAAAACAGAAAGTGACCAAACCACAACTTGACTCAACACTTATCCAGTTTTGTGAAATCAATGCATGTGCATTGTCTAGTGTTTCATTTAATCAGTTGAGAAGATCATACTCAAGAAGAAATTTTAGTCCAATTGACTTCTATGGTGTCTGGGTATTACGGAAACTAGACTAGAAAGTAGCTAGGCATGCAATTTTAGCAATGACAGAAGATGTCCAAGGTTAGGTTCTGATCAGAACCATAGCTAAAGACAGTAGAAATTCAAACTCCAATGCCATGGATGCCGTCCGTGATTTGAAGAAACGCTCTCACCTAACGGTGAGACTGCAATGCGAAGTAAAGCTGAAAAGGATGACTCCTTAGTACTTGTATAAGCAAAGCCTACACTCTTCCACTTTGCACACCTCCATCGCCATACATAGATGGTCAATTATAATCAGAGTTGTTGCACGCACAAGTACCAGAGTACGTTCTGAATTATTGGCCTATCGCACACCAAATATATAATATGCAATGAGGTCAAAGGACAGTGTGACAACTGACAAGGTACCTCCCAGAGAACAGAGAATTGTGTGCCACACGTAACTGCAAAGTTGAAAGCAGAAATTGCAGTTTCACATAGGAACCATGTCCAGAATCGGAGCAATTTCATGACACATCCGGCGAAAAGGGCAGCCTAATTTGCCTCTGAACGGTCTAACTAACCACAAGAAAAATTCAACTCTTCACAGCACACAAGGTGGTTTCTAGCGCTAAAAATCCGCGTCGACCGAGTCTGCTAACCACCACAAATCAAAATCCTTTCACCACAAAAAAGGGGGCGAATTCGACGAAACAAAACACAACCTCCCACTCAATCAAAATCCGCTACAGTGTCAGCAGCAGCGCAGGAATCAATCAATCAGTCATTCAGTCAGTCTGTCGCACACCGTCAGAGAGACAGAGAGACAGGTGGAAGGCCGGGGCCCGCACGTACCATGGCGTGCCGCTCGCCGGCCTGGAAGGAGAGCTTCTGTCCGGCCATGCCGAGCGTGTAGAGCTGCGAGAGCGAGTTGGCGGCGCCCCGGAACGCGCCGTACATGGCCCGGTCCGTCTCCTCGAGCCTTGCCGCCTCCGCCTTCCGCTTCTTCCCCGTCATCCCAGCCGGCCGATCGATCGCCCCGATCCACCGCGCGCCGTCCAATTCGGCCGGAATCGAGCGGGGGAGGGCGAGATGCGCCGGAGACGGGGAGGAAGGGAGGATGGGAGGGGGGAGGAGGAGGAGGGCGTCGCGTCGACACGAAGCGGGCGGCGGCTTTACGTTCCCTTCCCTTCCCACCGGTTTTATTTTTATTTTATTTATCTCCTGCTGTGGCTGGCTGATTTGTTATTGCTGTGGTGGGCACGTCGCTGCTGGTGTGTCGCTGCGGGGTGGGCCATGGGCAGTGGGAGAGGGAGGGGAAAGGAGCACGTGGAGTGGGGGTGGGGGTTTGGCGCACGTGAGATTGATGTCGACACCTGCTTGGAAGAGGGGACTGACCGGTGGGGCCGGAAGCATCGTAGGAGGCATTAGGGGTGGCAGTAGGGTTTTTGCGATGCTCGATTTCGTGTCATTTCAAGCTTCTCTTGTAACACTCCCTCTGTTTCTCGATGTAATTGTAGCCTTTGTTCATAGTTGACATGTATACGAATGTATCTAAATACGTTTTAATGTGCATATTCACAATTTAAGTGTTTGTCTAGACAATACGTGAAACACCTAAAAGAAATATCTTACAGTTTGAAACGGAGGGAGTACCTTTGATCCTCAAAAGAAATGTAAGATTTTACTATAGTCAAACAACACAAATACATCGTCATTCATGACAACGCGGTTTTCTTCGGCGATTTTTTTTTTTGCAAGATAACAATACTAAAGACGTTCTGGAGAATTACAACGCTAATCAAAACATGGAGGATTGTTCTATCGGTTAGATGAAGATATGGGCTCACCTGTGTCTCTGACTTGCTTCTATGGACGAAAACATTGATGCCACGTTAACCAAAGTGCTTTGACAAATTGATTTGTTTTTAAGGATAAAAATTGACATATGCTAGCAGTAAACCTGAGCATGGGCAGCCCGAAAGCCCGGGGATTGATGATTATTAGCATTTTACAACAACAAAAATATATTACTATACTCTAAAATGGTTTATTTAACATATTTTAACACAAAAACATGCGTTTTATACATGTTCTGGCCTGGGCCCAGGCGCCCAGCCCAGGTCTAACTTTAAGCCCGACCCAAAACCCGGCCTGGCACCAATAGATACAAGCAGTGACATGGACCTGGTTCTGGGCTGAGACCGGCCCAGAAGACTGCTCCAGCCCAACAAACGCTACCTGGATTCGACGAAGTGAACGCTTGGCAATTACAGGTTTACTCCAGTATCCTACTAGGGAGAAGAGTATAAACCTCAGGATCAACTATTAACTCCAAGGTCCCTAAAAAACTATCAAGTCCAAGGTGGCGGCGAATTATCTCATTTATGTAATATTTAGTCACTGTTCTTCATTAGAACTCTTGTATCTGTCAGAAAAATAGACCAAATCGATTGTCACTTGTGGTGAGAGAATTCTGTGCTACCCGGAAAAAAAAAAAAGAGAGAGAGAATTCTGTAACATAACATTGTGTCAACCTGTGGGATCAAGGGCCACATATCAATGGCACAAAATATGTCATTTGTTCTTTTCGGGACCAGCGAAATCACACAAGAATATTGATGACACTATAGAGACAAATGTCCTAGGTAATGAAGCCACGCGATGAACGCATGCATCAAAGCTCAAGTGAAGTAAAAAAACGTCATCAGAGGCTGAAACAACAGCATGTATTAACACGCACCATAATGTTGTTACAGGGGAAACAAGGTGACCAGTACGTTAGTAAATCAGAGGAACAGTAACTGCAATCGGCGCCGACGCACCTAAGTTTAGACACGCAAGTACGCGCGCGTTCACCAGGGTCACGGCGAGGCCACCGTTTCCTCGACGTCATCCGTACGCTTCCACCGCCGTGTCCGCCTGCTCTTGGGCTTCGGCGCCCTGCGCCTCCGCCGGAGCGCGGCGACCGTGTCGGTGAACGCACGGAGGATGTCCTTGTGCACCGCCCGGTCGTTGAGCTGGAGGTAGCAGAAGAGCAGCTCCTCCATGAAGTCCCAGTCCACCGCCGGCGCCGGCGCCGTCACCTCCTGTCTCGCCCAGTGCGCGTCCGCCATCTCCCGCATGGACCGCCGAAAGTCCTCGTACGGCGCGACGGAGAACGTCACCACCGCCACGCCGCCGCTCCGACCGGCTACCGCCGCCTTTGTGGCAGCCATCGCCGCCATGACATCGTCCCCGTCGCTCTCGGAGTCGCCGGAACCCTCCTGCGTCGACGAGCCGTCTTCACGGTCGTCGCCAACAGCGATGGCGCGGCCGATCCGGAGTGACCGGAAGCCGTCCGCGAGAGCATCCTCGTCGTCCTCGTCGCGGCGGTGGGCGTCGACGTGGCGTTGGCGGGCGCCTGAGGAGAAGGAGTGTGTCCGGGGGTGCATGCACGCGGAGAGGAACGAGCTGGCGGCGGCGGTGGAGGAGGAGGGGATCGGGTTGTCGTTGGCGGTAGGACGGGCATGGCCGTGGCCATGGAGCTTCTTGAGGGCCTTGGAGAAGTGGAGGAATGATTTGCGGAGCCTCGCGCGCTTCTTCTTGCTCGAGTTCTTCTTCTTGGCCTCCGCGTCCAGCCCCTCCATGTCTGATCCTCTCTTCGTAGTTCGTATGTGGGGAGTGAGGAGATGGGTGAGGAGGGAGTTACATATTTATCTCAGAGGTACGCGTTGTACTTTTTTTGACAGTTATGTGCGATTTGTATTCAGTACACTTATCACTACTAGTTAGCTTGCACGTGCAATGCACGTCTCTCATTCTTCTCTTCCTTTTTTCGTCCAAGCCTTTGTAACTCAAAACTACATTTATCTTTCTGGATTTATTTTAAAATTTATCTAGAAAACTAACTTAGTTGCATGCACGTGTCGAGTAATGAGAAAAAATGATAGAAAACAAGCCAAATTTTGTGTGATTTTCATCAAAATAGCCAAAAAAGGTACGGATATGTATAATAACATGAGCTACATATTTAAAAAGGGAGATGTCAGGGGATATGAGGAAGAAACAAAAGAATTACAAGTTATTTTAAAAAGAATCAGGTTGTTCCTTTTTTTAGGGAGAGACACACTGCCCAATTAATTTCAAATTTCTTCCGGCTACGATATACTACGATATACCAGCAAGCCGTGAAAGGAGCCTTATGCTCAAATATCCAATCATTCTCGTGCTTCCAAATATTCTAGAACACAAGTGGCTACTTAAAGAAAATGTGGCCCCAGTAAGGCAGATTGGCAGTAGATAAAACTTGATAAATATAAATACTGGGAGACCTAGTGATCCAAATATGTGCCCAACATGTTCTAGCAAAAGAAAAATTGAAGAACAAATGTTCTCTTGTTTCTCCTGTCCTCCTAGAACACATCTCACGGTTAACTTCATAGTCGAAATACACGTTTCTCATCTCCAATATATCTCTAGTGTTTAAACTATAGACAAAAAAACCCAGACAATCACCTTCTGTTGCAGAAACTCTTCCATTTCCAAAGCTTCTTTAATAGGGGTGACACATATGGCCCATCAAACATAAGCTTATTGAAACAAGCATACATAGTATCTCCCTGCTTGCAAACTGAAGATTCATTTGTCCTGCCTCAATCTAGCATTCATGTTGGAGGCAAGCTGAATCATGATCCATTAGAAGCATTAAGTAGGTACAGTAGTAGACTGATGCGATTCAAAAATTCTGAATTAATATTGGCTTCATATATCCTCTTGAATACTCGACAGGCTTACGAATATCTTCCCCAGTAATCTGAATAATAATTAATTATCTGGAACTTGGACTGGACATGTCACATGGTCTGATGATCCTTACAAACTTAAAATCAAGCTGATAACAGTAAACAATTAGGATCACGGCCTATATAAACAATATACGAAAATCGTTCATCATTATATTATACATCCATAGAAAGTGGACAATATTATTGGCTTGCAAAATCTCGTGATACATCATAATATAATGTAATAATAGGAGGCAAACAAAAAAATCATCTTATTACTGGAAATAAGAGGTCCAAGTGATAGTGAGGATAGTAACTCACAGTTTGCATGAACCCTACAGAAGCTCCATCATTATAGGTGACGGTCACCAGACATGTGTAAACTCCGATGCTGAGGTTGCTCCTGACTCCTAGAACAGCAGGAGCACATGGTCTTTCTCGTGCCATAACTCTCAAACGATATAAAGATATGGCACAAATAACTTGCAATAAAATGCATTACAATATAAGTAGTATCACCACTTTGTTTTACAGCCCAACATGACCTTCGGTTAAAAGTACTAATACAGAAAGAACACTACTGAACTGGCCTTTCAAACTGAACTACCGCAACACCGGGCACCTTTATCAGGACTAATTTCTACTGCTCTTCTCTTCTTCTTCATCATGCTGCTTTTGAAGTCACTTAGTCAATTAGAACAATCGGTAGTATTTATGCAAAGGATACCTAAAAGTATAATTTGAAGCTACGATATAAAACAAAACTGTCTGAGTATGCTATCATATATGAAGCGGCAACAAGCAGTTTCCATTATTTGATGATTCCAAATAAATATAAGGATATATAGAATCATACTTGAACATAACAGAGAACTTAGCAAAATTACGCATTAAATTATATGCAGCGTTTTATACAGTTTGGGACGACATAAACCATATGACTGATAATTTTACTGATTATACAGTTTATATAGAGCGAGGATGCGTGGTAGGTCATTTGCAGGGATTCAGACTAAGTTGCATATGAACTTATTGATTCCGAAAGAATCACATAATAAATTAATTATTATCACCCATGGCAAAAAAAAGTACAACTCTATATCTACAAACAAAGACGACGAAGGACATTAACACTTTCGCTGACACTAAAGAGAGGCTAGCTTCTCGCTGACATTGAGCTGCTCGGTCTTCATCTAAGCAGTCCATTAGGGACTTAAATTATATGCAGCGTTTTATACAGTTTGGGACGACATAAACCATATGACTGACAATTTTACTGATTATACATTTTATATAGAGCGAGGATGCGTGGTAGGTCATTTGCAGGGATTCAGACTAAGTTGAATATGAACTTATTGATTCCGAAAGAATCACATAATAAATTAATTATTATCACCCATGGCAAAAAAAGAGTACAACTCTATATCTACAAACAAAGACGACGAAGGACATTAAGACTTTCGCTGACACTCAAGAGAGGCTAGCTTCTCGCTGACATTGAGCTGCTCGGTCTTCATCTAAGCAGTCCATTAGGGACTTCAACGGTTCCTATTCAATTCAACCATATATCACACATCCCACATACAATACGAAAATAAAAACAAGGTGATGAGCACACACCGGTGGAGGACCGTGAAGTCGCGTGCAGGATCTGATGCTCCTCCCCCAGAAACAGCCTCTCCTTATCCATCTCCCCATCGCATCCATGCGTTGGAAATATACGCCACCGTCTCAGAGGCAATTCGTCGAACACCTAGGAGAATCAAACTGTCACAGATTGCTTATCCTGGCGGTGGCAAGGATCTGGATTGAAGTCAAAGTACTCGGTGTGGAACTTTCTACCTTGTTTAACGTCGAGGAGGAGGTGGTGGACGAAGCTGGCAAGGAGGCGGCGCTGTCGGCAACGCTGCCGGCGGGCAAGCTGCCCACGGGGTGGGGCGCCGGTACAAGAGGTCCCGGGGATGGCACGGGTAGGGGTCGCGGGAAGGATGGCGGCGTGGGTAGGGATTGGGGTGCAGGGCGGCGCCGTCGCCGACAGTTCCGATGTATGCGGGTAGGGATTGCGTGATTGTAGAGGTTGTGAGAGCGGAGAGCGTAGTTTCGTTTTTCGTCCGGTGAAGTGTGTTACGTCAATGTTAATTGCTATAAGTGCACCCACAGAGGTGGAGAATAGATAGGGTAACGCTGACAGTGGGCCTAGTCTGGTGTTGTTAATGGGTCTGTGTACGCTGGGCGGGGTGGCTGTAGCCTAACTCAGGTTTGCTTGTTTATTAGTAGTGGAGACGAAGTACTTTTCCCCTCCGCAGCTCTCCCTACGCTACAGTTCTCGTGAGAGTCTTCCGCTGTTAACCGGGCCGCCGACGGCCGCTCCGCCGGAATAGCTGGCTGGAGTTGGTCTAGGATCGGTGCCGGAGTAGTCTAGGGTTAGATCTGTAGGTTGTCTTTGTTTTCTTGGCTGTATGCCGTTGTTTGGGCGTATGCCCGGTAGAGGTGGCGGCGCCATGGATCTCTGCTACCGGATCTTTGGCTTCGTAGGGCTGCTTGACTCTTTGCTTCTGCTCCAATGGGTGGAGCGAGGCTTAGGGTTGAGCGGCACCGCTTCCTGTCTCAATAACTCGGTGGCTGCAGGTTTCTTCGCTCACTTTCGCGGCGATGAGAAGGGGTTCCTGTCCGGCCATGGTGGTGAGGGGGTGTCCCAGATCAACGCGGCGACGTGTCTTGCTTCTTCTCTCCTGGCCGGCCTTGGTGGCGAGGAGGAGCGAAGAGGTAGTAGGCCGCTTTTTGTTCATGTGGTGGAGGCCCTGCCTTGTTCGTCGGCGCAGCTCGATGTGGAAGAATTCTCTTTTGCAGCTCTCCCTGGCCGGCCGTGGTGGCGAGGAGGGTGGAGATGCCGGAGAGTTGTCCTTCTGCACTGATCTTCGTCGACGCTTGCCTACGCGGTGCTATCCTCAACGAGCGAAACACACGACGCCCTCGTCTGGCACCGTGAATCTTGGCCAATATGGTGGCTCAGCTTCAACCTCCATCTCGGAGGCCATTTCCTGGATCCTGCGTCGGAGCTCGACGCTGCGGTGTTGCCAAGTGGCTTGTCCCCGGCGGCAGTGCGGTGGCCGACGGCAGCGGTTCTTCGTCGGACGCGGGCCCTCGAGCGCTCTGGTCCCGGATCTCGGCGGCGACGCCTGGAGATCGCCGGCGGTTGGTGGCGGCGGCACTCAGGCACTTGATTGTGTGTTCTTCATCTCTGCTAGGGTGCTTTTTGCAAATAGAGAGGCCCTTTCTTCAAATTTCTGGGTTCTTTGTGCGAGTGTTGTAAAGGGGCCTTTATGTAAATTTTACCCGCCACGTGGTTGAATGGAAGTGATCGGGGTCTTTCTAGACCCCTCCTCTTGTACAAAAAAAAAGTATTCAGTACACTTGAGAGGATATTTACTTAAACTGTTGACTTCTTTTTAAAAACTCTGAACACGACCTTGGTGTCAGAGTCTCTGGGATTATCACACATTTATGCATGTCAAATTGTCAATTGCCGTGTTATTGTGGTGGCACGTAGTCACGTACCTCTTGACTTCTCATCGAACCAGGCTCATTCCACTTTCAAATTCTCAATGGAAATAACAAAGCTTCTCCCAGAAAAAGAGAGTAGAAAAAAGAGAAATACCTGTAACACCTTCCTGTAAATACCCCTTTTTTGCTCGAGCGTAATGAAAATGGCACGGAAATCTTTTTATGTGTTCCGGAAAATACGAGAAGAGAAAGGGCATCATGTTCGACGCACTAGAAGAAACTTAGAGCATCTCCACCGGCGCGCCCAACTCCGCTCTCAATAGACGTTTTGGGCGCGCCGGCACGGAAAACCCTCCACCGGCGCGCCCAATAAGAAAAAAGTTGTCGACACGTCCCAATAGAACGTCCGGCAACCCCGCTTCGCGCCCAGGTTCTAGGGACGCAACCGGGCGCGCCGGCAACCGCGGCAATGCGCGCCTCGTCCAAACCTGACGGATGGGCCCGACGCGTCAACGACGCAACGGTCGCCGGTTGATTTATTGCGGCAGATACGCTCGTCTTAATGACGCAGCGGTTCCCCTGGCGGGCGCAGACGACGCGACGTGTCGAGCGCAAAACTTGAAGGTCAGGCGGTGGCGCGCACGCGTCGTTGGCGTCAATGCGCATGGCAGGCGAACCGGTGGCGGCGTTAATGTGGCCACCGGCCTCCTCCGCTCCCCGCCATCTTTAAAACGCGGCCCGACGTGCCTCTCCTCTCCACACAAGTCGCCTTCTCTCCCATAGAAACCCTAGCCACCATGGTAGGCAGCCGCAAGCCCGAGCTGAGCGCCGAGGAAGAACTCCGCCGCGTGCTTGCGTCCGCGGAACGCCGAGATCGGTGCAAACGCGCCAACGTCGCGATGAGCGCGACCTGCAGTGACGCCTCCTTCACGAGGATCGGCTGATGAACCACTCGTTCAGCCGCGCCATGCGCCGGGAGGAGGAGTACGAGGCGGAGCAGAAGCGCCGCCTCGCAGTACAGCGCGAGGCGGACATGTTCAAGCCGCATCGTCGCCCCGAGCAGAGCAGTTCGTCTCGCGCGCCAGCAGGAGGCGCTCCATCGGTGCTGTCGGAGGAGGAGGTGGAGGTGTACCGCCGGCACAACATCCCGGTGCCAGACGGCTTCGTGCTCCCACCGGGGTGGGTGCTCAACGTCGTCAAGGTGCCGGTGGCGTCGCTGAGCGGCAGGGCCCGCCTCGAGTACATCTCGCGGCAGTGGAGGGACCTGCCGTTTGACCAGCGCGTAAACCCCTTCTACTCCATCTCGGCGTCATATTGGGACGCTGTCATCGACGCGGAGCACGAGGCGCGCCGCACGTCCTTCTTCCTCCCCGCCGGCATGTCCGCGCCACCGCCGGAGTGGTTCGGCCAGTCTGATGAGGACGGCGACCCTGCGTCGTCCGACCCCTTCATACCAGACCTCCCCTTGCAGGCACCGTCACCATCGGCACCGGCACCGCCACAAGGGCCACAACCGGCACCGGCGCCGGCAGAGGAGGAGGAGGACAGCAGCAACGGCGAGTGCCTGAGACGGAGTGGGAAGGAATGCAGGCGGCCATTGAGGCCTCCCTCCGTCGTCGCTAGATCAAACCCCACCACACTCGGCGACGAGGTGAAATCGGAAGCCTCAGCGGCGGCGCAGATGAGACTTCTTCCCCAACAGCCGGAGATCATCGAGGCATGCAAGACATGACCTGGTCTTCTTCGAGGCCGCCGTCGCCGGAACTAGCTTCCTTCTCTGAGTCACGCCGGCACCGCCACGAGATCTAGGGTTTAGGGTTTGGTTTAAATTTAGTTAAATTCCGTTTAAGTTGTTAAATGTACTTCAAATTCAATGAAATTTCGCATTTTCAAATGAATTCGCGTCTCAATTTTTTTTCTCAAAATCCTATTGGGAGCGCTCCCAATAGACGGCAACTGCTGCCGGCACGTCCAAAAGAGCCGGTCCGGCAATGAAAATGAATTCGCGTCTCAATTTTTTTTCTCAAAATCCTATTGGGAGCGCTCCCAATAGGCGGCAACTGCTGCCGGCACGCCCAAAAGAGCCGGTCCGGCAACTTTGCCGGACGCTCTATTGGGCGTGCCGGTGGAGATGCTCTTAGTTTCTTACCCTCCAATCTCCATGTCCCCGAGCACACGTCAAACTTTTCCATGTCCCCGAACACACATCAACTTTCCGACATCAATAAGTTCGTAGCCGTACGTCGAATAAGATCAAGTGAAGATTTCACATGGTTCCCGTAGCAGGAGATGTTTTGAAATAGTCATGTTTGGCCATAGATAAAGCGGCGGGTAAATCGAACCTGCATGGAGTGACATGGGTCATCAGTTGTATCTGCAGCTTTCCAAACACCCATTGCACGTCTCAAGACAGAAGAACACCATAATAATTTTTACGGCCTAAGATTGCACAAATTAGGATACAGTGATTGACACCGAAACTAGCTAGGAGAACAGGTGATCTTAAGAAGGAAGAGTGCTCCTCCATCCTATGGCGTCCTTAGGCAACGGTACAGTAACAGTAAAAGAAAACTGAAGAACACTGGCATGCATACTGACGAGCAAGGGGACAAACATGAACTCAATACATTTCTTTCGAGATCCCGATGCCTTCCACGCCCACCTGCCAGCTAATCATCAGTGACATTCTCGCCAAGCCTCCTTAGACTGAACGAACTGCACAAGAATCCCCGCATCTCGAGCTTCTTTGGAAGAAATAAAGTTCACGAGAATCAGTCTGTTTTCTGCACAAACATAGGAATATCTTCCAAACGGTGCCAGCGGCCAACGCAGAATTTGAACAGTCTGATGGGAGAAGGGAAATCTTTGCATCACAGTTCACATGGCACCACGATCAGCTGCGAGTTTGTGGTTCTACCTGACGTTACTTAAAATCGACCTACATTTCCACACACGATCTGGGCACCACCGATTTGCAAGGTGCTTAATCTCAGACCTATCCCTGACGGCAGAGAGCAATAACACGACTCAATTTTCAAGATCGGCTAGATATAAACCATACAATACACACGCATATATCACTACGAACAGGATTGACACCTGAAAAATGGACCCAGGCCTGCTGCTTCTCAGAAGGCCTTCCCATGGCCATGGGGGTACTTGCCCTTGCTACCGGCCATCGACGGGCGGGAAAGCACGGGAAGGCCCCACTGTGACAAGAAGACGATGGTCGGGCCGGCATCGTCACCGTCCATCCCGCTGGCAACGCGGATCTTGGAAGAAGGCTCAGAGATCTTCCTCAGCAGGAGGACCGAAGTGATCTTACTCCACTTCAGCTTCTTGAGAGAGAAGAAACAAGAGCAAGCAGTCTTACCATTCAGAGACGGCAGCCACCGCCGCCTGGGCTGTGGGCTGGCCCTGTCGTCCCAGCATTCCAACTTCTGGTACTGGAAGAAGCTGCCCACCTGGCTTCCGCAGATGCCAGTGTCCTGCAGCCCCATCATTGCAGCTCAAAGGGAAAAGCTGCAAGGCAAGATATAGACGCTACGAGGAAGATGCAGATCATCTGAGGACACACAACAGTAGCTTGCACATGGAGTGACCACGAAGTGGTACAACGCTGATAATTAGAAACGTTGGAGCATGAACAAGAGGACAAAGGTTGCCCTAATGTTTGATTCCTTATGCCACATGGGCCTAACGCCTTAGCCACCCTTCACATCCATGTCCCTTTCTCACTCACCACCCCTCCCAATTTATTTTCCTGGAGTACATCTGGAGTATGTACTGGAAGACATTCTTGGTTGCCAGGTCAGCAAAGTGCCATGTGTATTATGGCATCTGGAAAGAAGAGGTAAAGTATGGGAGCACAATTTTGTTTCTTGTTCCCTTTTTCGATGACTTGTCAATAGACACTGATACTCAATCAGTTCTGTCTGCCATTGGAATTACCCAGAATCTTTGCTATGATGGCAATAAAAAGTACTACTTTTGCTGTCAAAGTTATATGATGGCACAGGAGAAAATTATGGATAATTCACATATAAGAGGAAAGAGTGCACATGTTTAATGACTGATCCAGAGATAAGACTCCATGGACATATAATTCTATTGCTTCCCAAAAGTAAAACAGGGCTTTCTTTTCGAAAGAAGAGCTGATATAAAAGTATGCAATCAAATTGAAACTGTAACAGTGAATTAACACTACATGATGAAACAGCTAAACTAAGGCTCACACTCTACCAATATGGAGCCCAGTACAAGTTTGTCTTTGATACAACAACCACAAAAGTGATGCTAGTCTACTTGAATGAGAATTTCCAAACCTCCCTAACATTGGATGATCCATCAGTAACTTCAGCAAGCAGGTCAGACTGCATGGCGCCTAAAGGACAACAAAACAACAGTAAAGACAATGCAGGAATACCACAACACATGCAACTGTCTATACAAATTTCTCACGAGGAATCCAAAGAAGTCATGCATCTGAGTGTTAACAGCTGGTATATGGTTCTGGCATGTGATGCATTTAACAAAGGATATTTTAATCCTCACCTCCACATGCAGGGTGCAAATTCCTTTCTTAACACATGTATTGGTGCTTGCCGTCAAAGTAAAAATGCAGAACTTAGACCCTAGACAGAATCTTGACATGCAAATTTACTATGAACATGTAAAACACAGAACAATCATGGCCTAGAAAGCGCGGATACGGCAGAAAAGTTGCGTATCAGGGTTGGATACGTATCGGATATGGGATACGTATCGGATACATCAGGATACAGAACGCCTCCATCAAACTTGATGCATTGCTATCCGCCTCGATCAAATGCAGTCTAGATGTTGAATGTTGCTCTTGTATTCCTCCAAATGATGATCGGAAGTGGCAGGCATGTACAGAAAGTCACGAAGACTCCTATATACTACTAGTAATTCTCATTCTCGTACAAAAAATCACTAATTTATATATATATTATTAACTTAATTATATATATACAAACGTATCCCCGTATCCGTGTTTTTGAAAAATCGGCGTATCGGCGTATCACGGTATCGGTATCCGTATCCGTATCGCCGTACCCGGGCATCCTAGATCATGACCACTGTATAAAAAAAGTACTGATCTTTTTCACAAGCCTTCCCTTATGGAAGTGTGCAAAACAAGCATGCATTAAGGCAAAAAGTATGGGGTACAAGAACAAATACTGGGTGGTTAACAAAATTAAGAAACAGAACTTTACCATCTTCTGTAACCAAGCGTAGAAATTGCCTTGTGCCACCACCCACACCAAAGTAATGCTTCTTCCCTGCCATGTAAACTACACCACCTGGGTGGCGTAAACACTGCAAAAGGTTTTGTAACTGTAAGCAACAATAAATGTTCAGAAAACTTTTCAGTAGAGGAAGATTTCATGTGTTTACTTTCTTGATGAGCCTGTAGAGACTAGGAAGTGAATCCAATGCATAAACAGTCTCAGCCATCAGGATGATATCGTAGCCACTAGACCTTTCATTTTCTTTGCGATGGTTGCTTGTTTTATCAAGAACAGTATCTCCGTAAAGAAGTAACTTGTCGATTTCACTCCAGTCACCAGCATAAAAACCAACACTGCTAGATGTACATGTTCCTTGAGATGATTCCTTGAACAGGTTAACTTTCACATTTGGGATGGTGAGGCACCTAAGGACCTCAGCATTGAAATCTTGGAAGTGAACTAGACCAGCCCCCTGAAAGTTTGAGCTTTAAAAAAAACGATATAATTGAGGAATTGTTTCAAAATGCCAAACCAAAGAGCAGACACATACCTTAAGACCTGCAAAGATGCCGGGAAGGCCATGTCCACATCCTAACTACAGAATCACAAAGATAGATAACGTAAGCATATATCTGAATACGCCATTTTTTATATCTCAGCTTAGAACTATCTGTATCTGAAATTTGTCAAAGACTTGAAGTACTTCGTAAGCTACATATCATAGTACAGTCCATGAGAGAGAGAGAGAGAGAGAGAGAGAGAGAGAGAGAGGATCTAACTATTTAATAAAACTTCCAATTATGCACAAGATTGTTAATAAAACATATAATCTTAGAGCGAGTATCACACCTCCAGTACGTGTTTGCCTTCTACAAGCAATCGACCATCTTTGATGTCTGAATTTAGGGTCTTTACCAAGTCCAGTGAACCTTCCCACAGCTTCAACCCACCTAGGACCCATGGATATTGTCAGGTTTAGAAATAAGACAAAATAAAGTATAGGACATTTCGTGCTCCCGAGCTCCAGTGACCGTGGTAGTTTAAAAAAATTGAAACAAATATTTATGAGTTTTAATTTTTTTTTAAACACGGATATAGCCGATGACGTTTTCCACAAACGTGCAAAAAAACAATTTCAAATACTTTGTATTCTCGGCTACACAAAAAAGAAAAAAATCTGTGGATCTGAATATGCATATTTTCAAATCTCCAAATTTGTCAGATTTTGTCATTTTTGTGTAGCCCTGAATACGAAGTATTTGAAGTTGATTTTTTGCACGTTTGTGGGATACACCGTTGACTACATTCAGATTTTTTTTCAGATTTTCTAAAACTTATAAATATCATTTTCGATTTTTTTTAAATGGAGGGAGCACTGGAGCTCGGGAGCACAAAGCATTTTCCGAAAAAAGTGCAAATAGTCTTTACCTTCATACTTTCCTGGGACTAAATCAGAGTTTTTTACGCCAAAAACGTCACAGGTGTTCACTCTCCCCTAATAAATAAGATGAAGGACGAGAATAGATTAGTTTAACATCATCATAAGGATCTAAAATAACATGTGGAATACAGCGCAAGAACAAGAAAGCTTGTATGCAAGAATATTCCTATAATTTCTGGAATAGAAGTAATTGACCTGACGACATATTTACTCAAGATGTAGGTGTGTGCAACTGAAATGTCATTTTGTGCTCAAACTTCAAAAGAAAAGAGTCAATGGCAAACTATTAAATGGCTAAAGCAACATGTTTTCCTTTTCTTCGTATTGGGTTTAGCGGAGAGGGGTGGAAAGAATGGCGCATTAAAATTTTCAATGTTTCATTAGGTGTCATGTATTCTTGCTTCCCCAGGTGAAGCATCAGACATGAAGTGAGCATTAAGAAATAGTTATGAAATATTCATAATCTCATCATTTCTTGCATCCATCAGTAATCCTTATCATTGCAGGACTTGAACTAAAATTTGCCAACGGATCAGTACAAAAAAGGCTTGTTTTTTCTGCAAAAGCACAATTCAATGCCCATAAAATATCAGGTTGAGGGAAGAATGAAATTAAGGTATTTGAACTCAATTTAATCTGTATCAGCAACCAAATCGTAAGAGAAACTTCTGTCATGGGAAGAAGTACTGCTCGGGTACAGCTCCGCAAAGCGAGGTAGGGCGCCCACCCTTGATCAGGGCACCTCCAACGAGCTGGCGCATACGGACCCGCCCAGTCCCTTTATGTCCGAACGGACATCGGCGGTGCTCCAACGAGCTGGCGCAAAAGGACTGGTGTCCACCCGCACACGTGATTTCGCCCCAAACGCGGCCCAACTTTGGTCCAGCTTTGGAGCGGGACGGACAGGCTCTCGGTCCGCCCCTTTGTCCTCCTTGTCCGCGCCAGGCCCAATGGCCAGCCACACAGATCCCTCCCCATCCATTTCGTCCTCAAACCCTCTCGCGGCCGCCCCCTCCTTCCCCAGCCGCCGCCGCCTGAGCCTTCGCCCCTCGATGGAGGGCGGGCTGTCCAAAACCACGGCCGGCACCGCCCTGCTGAGTGTGAAGAAGGAGCAGAAGCCAGAGTTGGGCAAGCGACAAGGCCGGAGGGAGAGGACTCGGGAGCGCTTGGTCAAGGAGAAGGCCGCCAAGGCAGCGGCCGCGAGAAGGAGAGGCTCGCCTCCATCTAGGCCCAAGCCAACGCCGACCTCATCGCCACCCAGGCCGCCGCCCGAGTTGTGCTTCTCCTCAAGGGGAAGTTTTTGCAGGGGCTTTGTTGGCGCCGCCGGCCTCTCCCCCAGTATGGTCGCGTCGGTCGGAAGCTCGGTCTCCTCCGCCAAAGGGAGGCCGCCAAGATCCTCGTCCCCTGGCCTCTTGACGCCCTCACCGGCCGCCGCCCATCACCCGGCGTCGCGACTGGGGTCCCGTGAGGCCTCGCCGGAGATTTCCTCGGTCCCTTTGGAGCGAGGCCTCTCGACCTCAACTTGACCCCGAGTGCTGGCGAGCCTCCGAAGGAAGAATGTCCGAACGGCGTCGTACACGGACAAGGAGGACCAAGTTCTTTGCGAATCTTGGATGACTTGTGATAGGAACCGGGGTCCTACCAGGCCTAGCACGTAGGTTATAGGGGTGGAAGGGAGGTTGGCGATGGCTGGGGCGAGACGGCGCCGTGATGGCTCGACGGCGGCGGCGGCAGCAAAAGGCGGCGGCTAGGGTTAGAAGTCCGACTCCTGAGGGAGTCGGCAACAAAGATATGTTTATTGCTTGATTAAAAATATCTGATTACAACTCCTTATATAATAACGATAAGTTGGGCTAAGCCCCTAATTGGGCCCACTATTGGGCTTCTTCCGGCTGTAGGTTGTGCCGGTCATAACATCTCTCCCCGCCTGCGCAAACAGCTCGTCCTCGAGCTGGAATTCTGGAAACTGCTGGCGGAACTCGTCGAGCTGCTCCCAGGTGGCGTCCTCCACTGCAAGGCCTTCCCATTGAATCAACAGGTGCCAAATGCCCCGCCGAAGCTGAGCCTTCACCACCTTAGCCGGTGCCGGTAGTAGGCGCCCATTCGCGGTCGGAGGCAGCGCTGCTGGCGGTTCACCACGGAATGGCTTCAGCAAGCCCACATGAAAGACGTCGTGGATGCGAGTGCCGGCTGGAAGCTGAAGACGGTAGGCGAGCTTGCCCACGCGGTCAAGCACAGGAAAGGGCCCCGCATAGCGCGGTCCAAGCTTGCGCTTTGCGCGCGGATCCAGGGACTGGGTGGTTCGGTTCAGGAGCCGCAGCCACACCCAGTCACCCACCGCAAACTCCGCGTCACGGTGGTGTGCGTCGTAGTACTTCTTGGACAGCTGCTGGGCTTGGAGGAGACGCTGGCGCACCTCGGCGATGATCTCGTCGCGTGTGCGGAGGAGGTCGGCAGCTGCTTCGGACCTCGCCGTCCCAGGCTCCATGGGCAGCATGGGCGGAGGGGGCCTCCCATAGACCACCTCAAACGGAGTGGTGCGCAGGGCGGAGTGGTAGGAGGTGTTGTAGCAGTACTCCGCCACGGAAGCCAATCCACCCAAGCTCGGGGCGATCACCTGTCACACAACGTAAATACATGGCAATCACCTTGTTAACCACCTCGGATTGGCCGTCCGTCTGGGGATGGAAAGCCGTACTCATGCGCAGCTTCACACCCGCCAACCGAAAGAGATCACGCCAGACATGACCAGTGAACACCGGGTCACGGTCACTAACGATCGAGGACGGAAATCCGTGGAGGCGGACGATCCCGTCGAAGAATGCCCGTGCCACGGAAGCGGCCGTGTACGGGTGGCCGAGCGCGTACTTGGAGAAGCGGTCGACCACCGTGAGGATGACGGACTTGCCGCCCACCTTGGGAAGGCCCTCGATGAAGTCCATGGAGATATCAGCCCACACTTGGGATGGCACGTCAAGTGGCTGAAGGAGACCCGCCGGCCTCAGTGTCTCCGTCTTATTACGCTGGCAGGTGACACACGACCGCACCCAGTCGCGGACGAGCGCACGGTCTCCTGGAATATGAAAATCAGCACGGAGACGGTGGAGGGTCTTTTGGGCGCCCTCATGCCCTGCCGTATGCGCCAGCAGCAACGCCTGGTGGCGTAAGTCGTCGTGATCCGGCACGAATATGCGGCGCCCGTGCAGGACGAGGCCATCATCCATGCGCCAAGGCGCCTCCAAGTCGCCGCCTCGAGGCGCTGCGGAGGAGCTGCGCGTCCGCGGCGCTCGCAGTGGCCCGGCGGATGTCGTCGATGAAGGCGAAGGACGGTCCGGAGCGGATGCAAAGGGCGGCACCCGTCGAGCCGTGTCGGCCGCAGTCTCGTCGGTGTCGCGCCGGGAGAGGGCATCGGCGACGGTGTTGAGGCGACCCGGGCGGTACTCGACGGTGAAGTCGAAGCCAAAGAGCTTGCTGATCCACTGATGTTGCGGCACAGTAGAGGCGCTGGTCCAGCAAGAACTTGAGGCTGTAGTGATCCGTGCGAATGCGGAATGTCCGCCCCCACAGATATGGCCGCCAGTGGCGCACAGCTTGCACCAAGCCGATGAGCTCCCGCTCGTATGCCAGCTTGTTGTGGCGAGCGGCAAAGGGACGGCTGAAGAAGGCCAGCGGCCCCTCTCCCTGATGCAGGACGGCGCCGAAGCCGACGCCGGAAGCATCGCAGTCGACGACGAACAGCTTGTCGAAGTCCGGCATCTGGAGGACGGGCCCTGTCGTGAGGGCCCGCTTGAGGGTCTGGAACGCCTCGGTCGCCTCTGTATCCCAGGAGAAAGCGTCGCGGCGCAGGAGGCGCGTCAGGGGTGCGGCGATGAGACCGAATTCCCGGATGAACTTCCGGTAGTAGCCCGCGAGACCCAGGAACCCGCGAAGGGCCCGAGGTGACTGCGGTGTGGGCCATGCCTCGACCGCCGCGACCTTGTCGGCGTCCATCGCCACGCCCGCCGCCGAGATGACGTGTCCCAAGTAGCCGACGGAGGTCGTGCCGAACGAGCACTTCGAGCGCTTGAGGTGAAGACGATGCGCTCGAAGCTCGTTGAAGATGATGGCGACGTGCTGCAGGTGCTCCGCCCATGACGAACTGTAGATAAGAATGTCATCAAAGAAAACAAGCACGAAGCGGCGTAAGTAGGGGCTGAGCACGTCGTTCATCAAGGCCTGGAATGTCGCCGGGGCGTTGGAGAGGCCAAACGGCATCACCAAGAACTCAAAGTGACCATGATGAGTCCGAAAGGCTGTCTTGGCGATGTCGTCCGGGTGCATCCGCACCTGGTGGTACCCGGAGCGGAGGTCGAGCTTGGTGAAGAAGCGGGCCCCGTGTAACTCGTCCAAGAGCTCATCCACGACAGGGATGGGGAATTTGTCCTTGGACGTCCGAGCGTTGAGAGCGCGGTAGTCGATGCAGAAACGCCAGGTGCCGTCGGCCTTGCGCACGAGAAGTACCGGCGCGGAGAAAGGCGAGGTCGAGATCCGGATGATGCCCTGAGCGAGCATGGCCGCCACCTGACGCTCGAGCTCGTCCTTCTGCAGCTGCGGGTAACGGTACGGCCGAACCGCCACGGGCGCGGTGTCCGGCAGCAGGTGGATGTGGTGGTCGCAGGCCCGGGCCGGCGGAAGCCCCTGCGGCTCGTCGAAGAGGTCGCTGTGCTGCTGCAGTAGGCTGGCCAAGAGGGGATGCTCCGCGTCACAGCGGCCGCCGACGGCTGGGGCCGAGGATCCGCCGGAGAGGCACAGCCAGCGCCCTCCCAGCGGACACGGCGCCCCTGATGCCAGAAGTCCATCGTCAGGGTGTCGAAGTCCCAGAGGATGGGGCCCAGAGTGCGTAAGAAATCGACACCGAGGATGAAGTCGAAGCAGCCCAAGTCGATGCCGACGCAGGTGACGGAGAAGTGCTCGTCGCCGATGAGGATGGGGACCTGCCGAGCAATTCCCTGACAGCAAGGCGGTCGCCGTTGGCTACGGTCACGCTGAACTGATCCGCGCCGGACGGCTGCAGCTGTAGTCGACGCATGGTCGCCCCGGACAGGAAGTTGTGCGTGGAGCCTGTGTCCAGGAGGGCGAGGAGCCGCTCGCCGTTGATCGTGACCGGCAGCAGCATGGTCTTCTCCGTCCGTATGCCCGCGAGCGCATGGAGGGAGACGACAAAAGCGGCGGCCTGGGGAGCGGCGTCGGCCACGGTGGTGTCCGCGTCGGGAGGCTCGGTCCCGACGCCGTCCGTCTCCACGTAATCAGCGGCCTCCAGGTAGAACAGCCGGGGGCACACGTGTCCGGGACGTACGGGTCGTCGCAGTTAAAGCACAGCCCCTGACGGCGGCGCTCAAGCTGTTCGGCCGTCGTCAGCCGACGAAACGGCCGCGTCGCGGTCGGGGCGGCAGCGCCTGCAGGAGTCGGGGCCGGCGCGCCGGGACCGCTGGTGTCGGCGCAGGTCGGCCAGGCGGCCGGGCTCCTCTGGCCGGGAAGGCCTGCTGCATGGCCAGCGCACGCTGCTCGAAGGCGCGAGCGTAGTACATGGCCGTCTGGAGGTCCTGCGGACCCGCATCTCCACGTCCACCCGGATGTGATCGGGAAGGCCACCGACGAATAGATCGGCGCGCTGGCGAGCGGTAACGCCGGGCGCGTGGCACGCTAGGGCTTGGAAGCGGTCCGCGAAGTCCTGTACCGACGAGGTGAAGGGTAGGCGCCCCAGCTCGGCCAACCGGCTGCCGCGTATCGGGGGCCCGAAGCGGAGAAGGCACAACTCTCGGAAACGCTCCCATGGAGGCATGCCGCCCTCGTCTTGCTCGAGGCTGTAGTACCACGTTTGCGCGGCACCGCGGAGGTGGTAGGAAGCGATCCAGGTGCGGTCGGACGCAAGCGTGCGCTGTCCCCGGAAAAACTGGTCACATTGGTTGAGCCAGTTCAGGGGATCCACCGTGCCATCGTAGGTGGCAAACTCCAGCTTGGAGAAACGCGGCGGTGGCTGGCCGTGAGCGCCGACGTTATAGGTGCCCTCATGGCGGAGCATCGAGGACGTGGGAGCCGCGACGGCGGGCATTAGTGGCCCGCTTGGAACAAGGGCCCGTCGATGCTGGCGTACGGTGTGGCGTAACCCGGGAAGCCGCCGAAGGCCACGGCTGCAGACGGCGCCGATGGCTCCGGCACGGTCGGCTGACTCGAGGCCATGGTGTAGACCGGCAAAGCGAGCCAGTCCGGGAGCGGCGACGGTGACGACGGAAACCGAATATGATTGATCGGCACGCCGTGAGTCAACGGAGAGGCCGGCGTCGAGGCGGCGGTTGCCATGGCGGCAGCTACGGTGACGAGGTCATGGGGAACGACCCCGGCAGCTGAGGCCCATATGGGCTGGCGAGGAAGGTGCGGATGCCCTCGACGGCCTGAGTTAGGGCACGGAGGGCCGACGTCATCTCGGCCGGCGTGAGGACGGCGGCGGCCGCGAGCGAGGGGTTCGCGGCAGCGGGGAAGCTCGGCCCGGTGTCGGACGTCGTGGCCGCCGTGGTGGTGGTCGGCGGCGGAGCCGTGGAGGTGGGCATTGGTCCCGTCATGATCGATCCCGAAACTTCTGATACCAGATTGATAGGAACCAGGGTCCTACCAGGCCTAGCACGTAGGTTATAGGGGTGGAAGGGAGGTTGGCGATGGCTGGGGCGAGCACGGCGGCGAAACGGCGCCGTGATGGCTCGACGGCGGCGGCAGCAAGAGGCGGCGGCGGCTAGGGTTAGAAGTCCGACTCCTGAGGGAGTCGGCAACAAAGATACGTTTATTGCTTGATTAAAAATATCTGATTACAACTCCTTATATAATAACGATAAGTTGGGCTAAGCCCCTAATTGGGCCCACTATTGGGCTTCTTCCGGCTGTAGGTTGTGCCGGTCATAACATCTTGTGGCCAAAATGCAAAATAGGGTGCCCAACAAAGAGGCTCGGCCTTTTGGTTTAGGGTGCACAAGCATTTCCATGGGCAAAGGAAGTTGCCCCCATACAAGATTGAGAGTGATCGAAATGAGGGCTCTCTCACCAAGAGGTTGCAACACATTTCGGCCGAGTGTTGCAGAATCCAAGCGGTCTACGAGCATGTCAAGAACCGGCCGGTGAACGGCTTTGGTGTTGAGGGCAAGATCCTTCAAGCAATGGAGTACCACAAGAAGGTCTTCAAGTGCAAGTTCACATTGCCCCATTGTTGGGACATGATCAAGGGTTGTCCAAAATGGCAAGAGACATACAACTCTATGAAGAAAGGGGGCGGCGATGGATCGAAGAAAAGAGGCAACAATGAAGACGGTGAGGATGTGAATCCCGGCCAAAGCTCGGGGCCCGCTGGATGTGTGGCCGAGAGGACACAAGTCCACCGCAAGACGCGAAGCGTGAGGCGGCGGCGGCACAATTTGAGGAAACGTTGAAGTCGTTGATCGCCGGCAAGGAAGAGTCCACCGCCGCAAGGTATGTCGAGAAACGCAAGGACAAGGAGGAAGCAATGGCATGCTATTTGGAGATGACAAAGAAGAAGCTCGAGATCGAGCAAGAGAGGATCAAGGCAAAGGAGAACCGTGTGAAGCTCGCGATGCTTGCCGAGGAGAACCGGCTCAAGGCTGAGGAGAACTGTAATAACCTTAAAAGTTCCAAATTTATATTTATTTGATTTGACAACAGCAACAAAAGAATTTGCATGTACTAAATAAAGCAAGAAAGTAGAAGGGCCTAAGTGTAATGTTGCTAGATATTTTCCCCACTATTAGCATTATCTCTTACTTGGGATAAAAATGAATGCCAAGGAGAGGGGAACGGCACCAGTAGTCACCTCACCTAGATCACACTTTGCTTAACGTAGGGGTTACTCCAAGGCAAAAATATCTGCGGTGTCTCTATCCGTTTGGGATACACCTGCATGCTTATCCTCTAGCTGAAGCTTCTTGTACGAGGTTTGCTGTACTATAAATACCCCTGCCGATGGAGCCCTTCCCCATCGCTCAATCAAGCTAGCATTTCTCTCCATTCTCTCTGTTCCACTGAAGCTCTGTTTCTGTTCCTTCAGTTAGCTAGGAGGTTGCTGCCCAGAAATCTGCTAAGTCAAGTGGGCGTCCAGAGGTCCTGAGGAGACAGAGGTTTAAGTAACAAGGAGACTCAAGGCAAGCTGCGTATACCAGAAATCTCTTGAGTGGTTTACTTTTCCTTGAATGATTTATTTTGTTTTAATGCTTATTTGATTTGCTTGTGTTTCTTTGAATGATTTATTTGGTTGATTTACTTATCTCTGTTTTGTATGATATTAATTCCCATATTCTCTAGAGCTGCTCATATGTCCATTTATTGATCAAGATAAAAATATGGAATCATATATCAACAAAATGATTGGTCATAATCATGGAAAGCGTGGTGTATCTAGCCTGAGGCGGTCGATACCTGAAAGGTGTGGGACGAGAGGCCCGGATGGGAATGCCCACACAAGTAGGGGACTCGGCAACATGATTCTCAGAGATCGATACTATCACAAGGTGGGATTATGACAATTGGTTTTGCTGATACTCTGCAGAGACTAACACTTAAATATGATATTTGTGTGATGCTACTACAGTTGGTGGTATTTGGTTTATTATGCCAATGGGTTTCGAATTGGTGATATGGAGTGTTGTGTTTTAATGAGTTGTGCATATGTGCAAATGCATTTGAATGGTGTTTATTCTTGCTGAGTATGTTTAACATACTCACGTCCTTTTATTTTTATCTGGTATGCGCAGACGAAGGTTAAGATCAAGAAGTGATAGAGGAGGATCCATGTGGTGACATCTAGTGTAGTAGTCGAGATAAACACCAATAAGAGAAGATTTCGCTGCTAATGTAATAAAATAAAGTGTACTGTAATATTGGATAATGAATAAAGTGGAGAACTTTCTTGGCTTTTGTCGATGATATTTCACTATATTTAGCCTTGTATGCTTATGGTTTCTTCACCCATAAGTGTACGGCGGCTGTCATTCTCCCAGGCCGTGGATTGGGGCGTGACAAGAACCGCGTCAAGCTCGCGCTCCAAGCCGAGGAGAACCGGATCATGATGGCCGACTTGACCATCATGGACCCGGAGCAAAGGGCTTGGAACTTCAAGAAGCAAAAGATGATCCGTGAACGCGAGGATGTGTGATGTCCTCTTTCTATTTATCATGTTATTTGATCCATGAACCAATTTGTATTTTGAACTATTTGTCATTCTAAAACATTTGATTGTCTTGAGAACTACAAGTTTTTTTATTTTTGGGTCAGTATTTGCGTCAGGCCATTGGGGGCACCTCCACCCCAAACGGACAAAGACACAAAATGTGTCTGCGGTCCGCCCCCAAACGAACCAACTCGGACACATTTTGGTATCTGTATCCGTATGCGCCAGCCCGTTGGGGGTGCCCTCAAGTCAGCCACAAAGCTCAGCAAGGTCGTGAGGTTTTCTTGAGAATGGAGGAGGCTCAAGAACTTGGTGAGAGATAGTGGTTAACAAACAATACAACTTCCTGTTATAATATAAAGAAAGATCAATTTTCAAGATAAAAAATTAAGCTTCCTCATTTCCTGAACCCCAGAGAGGGATTTGCAATTTTGCATCGCCGATAAAACAACAAAAAAACAATAAATTACGCACGATTACGTATCAGAACTACAATGCAAATGACAGCAAAAGACTACAATCTATAACAATTAAACATAACCGAAGAACAATACATCCACACTCTCTAAACAAATTTATAATCAGGTGTTTTCAAGTATTTATCTGTAAGGGATGTGATGGCAACAAAAGCACCTGATCATTCAAGTACCAACATATTCTCAAAATATTATGATGTCTTCATTAAATGTTGTTGCCTGATGTCTAGTTGCAAAACTGCTGTCCTAAGTCTCAGTAAAATCGAGATACTGTATACAACAACACTGTTATTAGTCCCCCGTAGCATTTAACATAGAAGAGTGATGCAACATTACCAAAATTACGAGCATGAGGACTCGAATTGCCTTAGTCTGCACAACACTATTATTAATAGTGGTAGCAGAAGTGGTACTACTGCAAGCTCTTCGATCAGTTTTGTGACATGCAAGACAACAAAACAATTTCTTTGGCATGCTCTATATCGATCATGTGATCCTCACTTCAGTTCGCACTTTTAACAGCTCTACGCTTTGAATGTAGTACAAAGCACATATGCCACAGAGGATGTTTTGAGTTTATGCAGCAGTGGTATTTTAAGCATCCTCAAATCTTTGCAGCTCACCAGGCAAGCAGATGAGCTTACATGAGCAAAGAATGCTCTGAGGCTGGCAAAAAGATACAATTGCCCTAATGCTTCCATACTCACCTGATCATCGTGTCATGCAGGATACCATGGGTTACAGAGTGATCAAGTAATTGCATACATTAGGGCTGCTCCTTTTTTTCTACTTGCTTACACGAGGTGACTAGTGTCTAGAGGTAGGTTAAGTAAGAGAATTGTAGTACACAGTGTACAGTTCTTGCCGGACTGCAGAAGCGAGAGAGACATTTCGGCGAACACAAGGTGTGCACTTGTAAATCGCACCTTGTAAATCGACAGGGAGTCGTCCACCACCACGGGCTCCAAGTTGCCGGCCGCGACGGGCGATTCCTGCAACGCAGACAAGGCAAGGATCGAACCTTGCGCCGAGAAGAACACGGAGACGAACTGGAAGAAACAGATTGCTTGGGGAGAAATACCTCGGAGAGGAGGACCTCGACGGCTGGCGGCGGCGACGGAGGAGGAGGGCCGGGGGCGGCGCCGAACCCGAAGCCGACGCCGAAGGAAGCGCTGGGGTTGGAGAAGGAGAAGAGGGGCGAGGGTGAGGTGGTTTTCTTAGCCTCGGTGTCCTCCATGGCGCTGCGGCGGCGGAGTGCGCGACGGGGGTGGCTCGGTGGTGAAGGACACCGAAATTTAGGACGTTTGTAGGTTGAGCTTTGACGGTGTGATTTTTGCCGAAGACACCAATCCAAAGTTTCAAATTCGTATCTTTCTGGCTTTGCCCAAATCGGGTGTAAAATTTCGTGATTGCTGCGTTCTCCTTAGTTTATCGGTTTTGCTAGTTATCAATCGCATTAGAATTAAGTTAGTTCTTAATCGCATGACGTTATCAGTTACAAGTGGGGTTGCAACTGATTCAGACCATTTGATTTGCTTCGTGGTTCGTGCATCAGTTGCAACTCAACTTGCAACTGAGATTTGATGACGTCATACGATTGAGAATTAATTTAGTTCTCATTCGTCTAACTTGCAACTGTTGCACACCGTTCGATTAACCATTATACTAGCAGGAGTCGGCCATTGTTTTAAGTTTCCATGTATCGAGCGTGCATTTGATGACATTATCTCCACGCCAAATATGATAAATTGAGCATTTTCTATGTTCACCTCTCTATATCGCTATCGACTCGTCACTTTGCGCTAAGACTGTCTTCTCGAGGTTAGACGGCCCTATTTTATCCCAGTACCATGCGTCGACGCAACAAACACGCTTATGTTGTTAGTTGCCTAGTATTCCAAGGGCGAAGCGATAATTTTTTTGAATGGGTTGATGTGTATCAATTTTTCATGTCAGGCCATAAATGATTGGGCAAAGAAACCGTTATTTCATACGAAATTAGTGCGAATTCATTGGGTTCAGATAAACCAAACAACTACATGCTAATTCACTTATGCAGGTTTTGGTATTTTTTGTGAGAACCATGTGACCCCCCTATACCCGGTTTACTCAAATAATGATCCAACATTTTCCCGCATGTTGTCTTTCTAATTAATTTCACTCACCCATTTGATCATTCTTAATGTTCTCCATAAAAGCATGCTCGTTGTCATAATTGAAGAGCATTACAATGCACGAGATCCATGTCGACCCCATTACCCATTAGAAGCTTAAATACACTTCGAAGGACAATGGGAAGGCATGTGAGAGCAATGTAGAGCCATAAGGCGGTGACTAGTTTACCTGAAAATGAATATACCCAACATGAAATGACTTTAAACTTTGAATGCTTAGGAGAAAATGTAAAATGAAAGGAAACATGACCTCACATATATAATCAACCAATATCTCAAATTTAGGACATTTCACATACTTTGGGTCAACTGGCACATACCATTAAGGGTCACCAACTTCATAGCAAAAGCAAAGTAATACCATATTTCAGTAAACTTCTTTTGATGAGTCGCCTGTTTGTTGAAGAAACTCTCTTACATTATAACAAATAATTTATCCAACATTATGGTTGTAACTTGTTAAAACTATATCTTCAAACCCCCAAACTCCTGTAGCGAAGAAGTATCAACACCTACAAGCCAGTGATGACACTTCTTCTTACAGTTTCTTAGGATGGGATTGTTCATGGGATCATGACAATACAGTTTGGCCTACTTTATAGAGCCGACTTTTCTCTTCTACTCCTTGTGTTATATCGTTATTCCCCCCGATAAATTGTAAGGTTAGTCTAACCTTGTGTTATAACTCGAGAACCCTTTGTTATTTGACTTATCTATTTTATTACTTCGGAAAAACATCAATTAAGTACTCTCTCCATATAAAAATTATAAACCTTGCACTAAAACACGTCTAGAGATATGTGTGTGGAATAACTAGAAAATCTTATATTTTGATACGAAGTGAGTATGACATACCACGTGTTCCATTGAAAAGTGGGACCGACAGTCAAAATCCCCATAGTTGTACTTACATCATGGAAGTAATTTCCTCGCAAAAGGTGACTATTTTTCTCTCAAAAAAATGTACCTATGAAATTTTGCCGAATTTCGCTTGGAGTCCAGCTCTGACCGGTGTTCAAACAGCACTCCGTACCAGCACACGCCGTTGTGACGACGCCGCGGACTGGACATCTATGCCACGGTGGCCACCTATAAAATCTCGGCGGCTCCGTCTTTCCCTCCCCTCCCAAAACCCTAGCCCGCCTCCCCTGCTTTGCGGCGCGCCACAGCAAGCAACCCCTCCCGCCTCGAGCGAGCCAGCGAGATGGATCGGCGCAAGGGCAGCGGCGGCCGCGACGCCAGCGCCAACGGCGGCCTCGCCGAGGCGACGGCGTCCAGGCTCAGGTTCGAGGACGCCGACGAGGCGGCCATGGAGGTGGAGAGCGCCGCCGCCGCGCCCGAGGAGGTCATCGGCAACGAGAAGACCAGCGCCGACTACTACTTCGACTCCTACTCCCACTTCGGTACGAGCGCTGCCCCATCCGGTTCGAGAACCGCGCTGGTTCCCCGTTGATTTCTGCTATAGCCTGCTTTATGTACCTTTTGTTGTTGCTGTACTTTTTGTGATATTGGATAGTTGATATAAACCATGAGCTGTTATGTCGTTTTTTGTATCTGTGAGAGAAGGTTGTTCTCTTGCAGGTTTGGTGCTGCATGGACTTTAATTTGTGTGCCTGAATTCTAGGATTCCCCTCCGTGGACCAAACATTGATTCTGGCCCTCTAAATAGTATAGTCGGTGGAATGAGATAGTTCTATTGATAATCTCTGTGGGTGGATTAGAGGTTGGATTGGTTGGCGCTTTTGAAATGTTGGAACTTTCTCTTGTATGCTTTGAAATACCAGATATTTGGTGGCGTCATTATTAATTGGACCTTAGTTTGTTTTCTACTGAATGTAAATTAGAACTTAAATCGAGCTGCAATCACTAGCTGTAATCTTAAAGTTTCTTATTGCGAACAAGTGCTAACAATTGGTGGCCCTATTACGCTGGTTCTTCCATGTCCTTACTGTTCGATATTGATTCTCCTTTTGCCCGCATGTCCTTCCATCTGCCCATTTCCTTATTCTGTTGAATGGAGTCTACTCAGGTTTGACATGGATGGTGATCTTTTTTCTCGTTAACTGTTTACATGTCTGCTGTTTTACGCCGGCAAAACATCATTAGCATTGAACAATATAGTTCTTGAGTTCTTTCTTGGATTGATCGTATTACATACTATTTTATTATGTTTTTTATGTGTGTACTTGCCAGTATAAAATGTACGGTTTATGTTTTTCAATAAGTCTATTTTCTAATCATACTTTACCCTTGGTGTTTGTTTTGCAGGTATTCATGAAGTAAGTGGTTCTGAAGGAAACGGATCTTCTCTCTCTCCATCTCTCTTGGCCTTGCAGTTTGCGCATCGTTGTATAATTATCCCTGTTTTACTCTTTAGATTTAGATACCCCAGTCAGATATTGGAGATGCCAATTAGTTTCCATGTATTGATCGCAGGAAATGCTAAAAGATGTTGTTCGGACAAGATCATACCAAAATGTTATCACCCAGAATGACTTTCTTTTCAAGGACAAAATAGTCCTTGATGTTGGTGCCGGGACTGGTATCTTATCACTTTTCTGTGCAAAAGCAGGAGCTAAGCATGTCTATGCGGTCAGTTTACTTAATTTTTTTTTTCAATTCAAGAGTATATCCTAAGCTATTTTGGTAGATGCATATTATTTTTAATAAGAATGGTAAGATATTGGCTGACTCTTGGTCGAGTCTTACAACCTAGTTAGTGTGCAGTTGTTAGTATCCAAGCTATTTACAATCTGAACTGAAATAGAGTTCACTTTACCTGCCCATATTATTCAGAAGTAAGAAAAAAATAACAAAACATGTCCCAGTAATGAGGAGCTTGAAAATATTAACCTGCACGCTTGTCCCATTTGTTCCCGTGCCTTTCGTTTCCTTCGATACCCATTCCAGAAAGTAGCACACCAAGGCTCTCTCCCTCTCTTAAGGAAAAAGAAAAGGAAATTAAGAAATAAGAAGCAAACCAAGTGTGTTCATTTTGTATGTCAGAGATGGGTATCCTATATTGTTTTGTGAAGTTTGGGATTTCAGACGGTTCTATAGTTTGCTATTTCATTTTACTCTGGCCCATTGACCACTATTTTTCTGTTATTTTATAACTATGCTTCTAACCTTTATACTCTCTTAATATAGTGCCGTTCTTTCATTTACAGATTGAGTGTTCCCAGATGGCTGACATGGCAAAGGAAATAGTGAAAACAAATGGATTTTCTGAAGGTAATTTTGTGGTACTTTTACTATCTATTCTATGATAGTCTATATCATGCTAATCCGGTTATGATGTTTCTACATTTTGCTTCTGTTGCAGTCATAACCGTAATAAAAGGGAAAGTCGAGGAAATTGAACTTCCTGTCCCAAAAGTAGATGTCATAATCTCTGAATGGATGGGTTATTTCCTCCTGTTTGAGAATATGCTGGACACTGTTCTTTTTGCACGTGATAAATGGCTGGTAAGTGACCCTTCACAGGGTACAAGTGTTCATATTTTCATTTACAGTTGCTTTTGTAGTTTATTTGTCTTCAACTTTGTGACTGCAAGAGGTTATTTTGATTGAATATTCGGAGATGGTGTTTTCTACTTCAACTTTGGGAGGACTGTAGCTTACTTGCTACTTCTGTGTAGGCTGAAGACGGTGTGGTTCTTCCAGACAAAGCCTCTTTACATCTTACGGCAATAGAAGATGCAGAATATAAGGAGGACAAAATTGGATGTAAGTAT
Organism: Poa pratensis; assembly: GCA_947311845.1. Taxonomy (NCBI): domain Eukaryota; kingdom Viridiplantae; phylum Streptophyta; class Magnoliopsida; order Poales; family Poaceae; genus Poa; species Poa pratensis. Next base: position 29,979,652 of record CAMZMU010000074.1, read on the forward strand.
GGTGCAGCATGGTGCATTGGAGTATCATGCATGTGTTCTTAAGTTTCCCAGAGTTTTCATTTTAATTTCTTCCTGATGACTTTTTTTTGTTATGGCAGTTTGGGATAATGTTTATGGCTTTGATATGAGCTGTATTAAGAAACAAGCAATGATGGAGCCACTTGTAGATACTGTAGATGCAAACCAGATCGTCACTAACTGTCAGTTACTGAAGGTAATGGCATACTTTCAACCAAGTTACGTTTTCTTTCTACATTTCTCTGTTTGAGTAGCAAATCAGCTGAAATACTTCTTGTATTTTTATGTGTTACAGACAATGGATATTTCTAAGATGTCATCTGGGGATGCGTCATTCACTGTACCATTCAGGTTGGTAGCAGAGCGTAATGACTTTATCCATGCCCTTGTTGCTTACTTCAACGTGTCATTCACGAAATGCCATAAGCTGATGGGCTTCTCAACAGGTTTGTCTGTCCTCAACTTTTTTCATACAAAGAATGGATGTCTAGTCTTTCTTAAAGCAATTTCGGGAGTAACAAATGTACAATTTACTCTTTGCAGGGCCCAGATCAAAATCCACTCACTGGAAGCAGACGGTTCTATATCTTGAGGATGTATTAACTATCTGCGAGGGGGAGACTCTGTCGGGCACTATGACAGTCGCAAACAACAAAAAGAACCCTAGAGACATTGACATTACACTGAAATACTCCATAAATGGGCAGAGATCCAAGGTGTCTAGAACACAACACTACAAGATGCGGTGACCAATGATGAATTCAGCTATCCTGCAGCCCACTCAATTTCCGTTTACCAAGTATCATGCGTTTCACACTGATGCTTGTTCCTTGGTCTTGTATTGACATGAGTTTGTCAGTGACATAAGCAACAAAGTAGAAGTAGAGTTGACTGGCATGTTAATGTAGGTTGCTATCTTGCAAATCTATGCTGTATTGCTTGCTGGTGGCGTGGCTTGGCAGGAATTTTGGGAAATTGTTGTATACATTTTTCAAAATGGATCCGTAATAGAATCACCACCCTCGCAATTTATGGGTGTGATATACCGCCATGTTCATCTTCTGTTATGTGTAGTGTATCCCCATTATTTCTACTGCTTCAGTATATTTTTTATCAATTAGAAATGCATCTTTTGTATGTAAAATAGATTGTAGAATGATGAAATAATATCTTGTTAGACCTGCCTAGTAACAGTGAAGAGAAGTACCCCATTGCATGAAAAAAAAAGCCCCTTGGCATGCACTACACAGTAACTTCAGAAATAAGTACAATGTTTAGGGCATGCTCGGAAGATTCACTGGGAGAGAACACTGCAGAAGAAAATAAGTATAGAGTGAGATGACATCCTCGGGAAAAAAAGGGTAAGTAAATTGACTTCGGAAAATTAAGCATACAGTTGAGAAGGCTTACTTATAGAGGTAAGCACCAATACCAAGAATGACACAGATAAGTATGATATCGACTGTGAAGTTCCTCGTCGATCGAAACTGCGCAACACATAGGCCCGTCAGTAAGCCTATAGTGAAATGGTTCATTAGGAATTCAGGGTCTAACAAAACCAACTCCTCACCTGATTAACTGTTTCTTTAAGCCTGACATTAGTCTTTCTTAGCTCCGAGTTAGCTTTGTCTACCTGCAGAAGTCATTATGCATATCCTTCACCTTCAGCTATGGACACGAGGGCAACAAAGGCAAACAAATAGGACCAAAACCTTTCTGTCGATTTCATCCATCAAAGGAACCTGTCTATCCAGTTCCTGCAGAATTAGATTAACAATTTTAGGCTCTTTTAACTTAACTTCGGCAGAGAATGGTTACACAAACAGTTCTAGAATTTATTTACAGTCAAGAGTACATCACTTCATGCTTCTGCAACAAACCTCACTCATGTCCTCTGCCAGATTTTTCAGTGTGTCCAGGCCTTCGGATATGAAGTCCAGCCCTTCATCCTGCGCATCACATCATTAAGCATATCATTCATCACCTTTGGATCAAATGAAGTATAGCTGTCTAGCCCCGGTTCAAAAAAATAAAAAAAATACAGTTGTCTAGCTGAATGAGTAGTGCCCACGACAAAGTTCAGAAAAAGCGGCATGCACGCGTCACCGGCATGTAGGACCAGGACCCATATGTCAGTCTCAAGCCAACCTCATTTTTCCCCATAGAGGCTATTGTTGTGATGGCATTTATCTACAAATTCAGAAACACATTTCATCGGCTCCATGAGCAGAAAACCTTGCCTGTTTGATCCGGCGCATCTCGTACTCTCTTCTGAAAGCCTCCGATTCTTCGCTGGTCTGGAAGTAGCCCTCATCCAAAGTTTCAGCTGCGATTAGTCAACACACGACAATTGTTTAGAACTCTGAAACAAAATTACATCCCTGTGTTTTTTTGGTGCGATACATGTCTTTAATCCTCTAAAACCAGAGGAATTTATAGTCAGATTAGATACAATTTCCTTAGGGAAGTGCAAATTGAAGAACGCTGTTCACTAACTGAAGAATGCACCGAGACAGCAGAGACAGCCTGAACACCATTTCAGTAGCACAGACGTTAAGTTTTACGGTGAAAAAGAAAAAAGAAACCTGAAGAATCAAACTGGATCCCTGGCCGAGCGCTGTTCTGATCCGGTGTGCCGCCCTCGCCGCTGCTTCCCTCGGGGACGAGGATTGATTGGATCCTGTGATGCAATGCTGCGACCAGATCAGGCCGCAGCGCCATCTCTTCCTGCGAGACCCCTTTCATCTGTGCATGTTCCATATTCAGTTGATCACGCAAATTTGTATAAAAACTCATTCGGATGAATTGATCGATCAGTCGAGATTAATGATGAATAGAGTTAATGGATATTGTCTTATGTTGGTAAATTTATGAGTTCGATCGAAATTGAATGGTGCGTGATTGATCTGTCACCTTCTTGACAGATAGCTTCTGGAGCTTGACCACGTCCTCCATGAGCCGGGCCTTGGTGCGCCGCACGCCGGCGTTGAGGGTCACCTTGGCCGCCCGGTTCGTCTCCCTCGCGGCCCTCTCCGATTTCTGAAATGCAATCACAGTTTGGCACCATTTCAGGACAAGAATCGTAGAAGAATGTCTCATTGATTTCAGGCAGGATCAAACGCGGATCACCTCGATGGCTTCGTCTATGCTGGCGTCGATGTCGGCGTATAGCCGCGAGAAGGGGTCGGCGGCGTCATGCCGGTGCTTGTCAGCGTCGTACCTGTCGTACTTCTTGCAGATGGCGTCCACCCGCGTCAGCACGTCGATCATGCTCATCCTGCCGCCCTCCCCGGCCGTACGTGATCACCGGCGCCGGTGCGGTGGTGGCCAATTAGTACGACGGATACGCCGGAGACGCGATGAAGAGAGGAAGGGAACAGAGGAGGAGGGCTCGGTCAGTTTGTGAGATGGTTGGAGATGTTCGATTGATGGTTGGAGATGTTCGATTAGATGCGCGCGAAACTCCCGGGGTTCTGACGTTCTGTTATTTGGGCACCTGAACTTTCAGAAAGTGTTAACTGAACATTTGCGGTGCGTTTTCTCTTCTCCTTCCTTCCCAGAAAGTCTTTTTCTTCCCTTCCTTTTTTTTGAGGGGCCTTTTCTTCCCTTCCAGTTATTTGAACTTTCAGAAAGTGCGGTCTCATCTTCCTTTTATTCGAAAACTGCTTCAACACAAAAGTTTCTCCCCGGAACAAAATATTTCACTTACTGTTGCATTGGGACGAGGATAGTAGATAGATAGATTTACCATCATCACTGCTCTGTTAGTGTTGCTTTTGTTACCCTTTGATTATGAATCAATGCAACATATAAATTCCATTTAACATGCAATATTGAGCTAGTGCTCGACGGCGGCGACCTCATGTGTGATACCATATCTCTGTGGCTAGCTGATCAAGGAGCGTCCTGCACACATTACATGATCGGCGTATGTCTCGGAGTCGGAGTCGGAGTCGGAGTCGGAGTCGGAGCAGCGAGTTACTGAGTTTCAGGTACAAACGTAACATGTTAGAGCCAACCGAGAGAATGTCCAGGCAAGAACCTAACTAACCCATCTGAAAACGCTCTGCTCAGAAACTAAATTGCCATTGATTCGGCCTGCTGTCCTACAAGCCCTAGGAAAAGCCAAAAGCGCGTCAACATTAACAACCAATGCTGCCCTGAGACGAAATTGACAGAATAAAAACTTGACACAGAACTGTAAAAACCACAAGGCTACATATGGAAGTAACTACCCAGAAGGCTGCTGGGATGATCATCCTCAAGTAATAAAACAAACAAAGTGGTCTTGGCCCCCCACCTGTACTCTCTTTTCTTTCTATCTATCTGGCACGCAAGTTTGCGTGTCCGCAAAAAAAAAAAAAAAAAAACAAACAAACAAAGTGGCACCAACAAACAGCAATCTGATGGGAACATAACTGGCATCCATTCATCTATACCGACAGAACACACATAAGGAGGCAGGAACACTTGTAACCAGCATCTCTTAAGCATGCATACCACTGCCTATAGGCATCACCACCAGTAGTTTTTTTTAGGGTAAATAGCAGGAGCTCTGCATGTGCATTATTAGAAGAAATGAATTGATACAGTTAACCGGGGAAACCGGACCCAAAAACCATACAAAACGCGGTTAAAAAACCGCACACTCTAACTCATGGAACGTCGTCTGTGCCTGAAACAAGGCAACCTAGACCCAAACAACAAGGCCACACCTCATATCCAACTAGTAACAACTCTCCAAACACACACAACCTCTCACCGCTAGAGATGCACCGGTGTGCATCCTCCACACAAAAAAGATCAACCATTATTCACCACTAACTCTCGAACCGCCTCCATCACCTGCGGTGTGCGCTGCTTCTTGGACAACTGCAAATAAACTTGCATCTTCTCCTCTACGCCTTCGACGGTGTCTTTCTCTTTGCTCTTGAGTTTTGGGGTTTCCCCAAAAGCCTCCGCCCGCCTAAACTCGGCGCGCTTGGCTGCTGGAATGGCACAATCTTTGTTCTTCTTGTCCAGCCGGATGCTTCGTCGCTCGGCCAAAGGGGGAATATACATCCGAAGCTGCTTGTCCTTGGGCATGTCGGCAATCTCACGGAAGAGCTCCATCATCGAAGAAGGCGAGATCTTCTCCTGTGGCTCAATCGCGTCATACTGAGCCATCACCACCAGTAGTAATTAGGGCGTTAAACCCATGCAACAGGAACCATAGTAGAAGTATTCGACAAAAGTATTCAGGTTGTTAGAAACCCAGCAGGAGCTTAACAAGAAATCCACCATCTCTTAAGTTCTACTATTAAACTACTACGGTATTTAGGAGGCTAAGGAGACAGGTTGGGTTTGGATTTTTTGAACACTCGCCGTGGCTTACCTACATCTTGGTATGGGATTTTTGACACAGGTCTCTGTTTTGGATGACTGTGGAAATATCATACTATGAAACATTTGGAGCTGCAGTGAAACATTTGGTATCTGTATTTAGGGACTGAAACTGCCTTGCCTGCTATGACGTGCTATTGTAGGTACTCTGCCTCGTACAAAGCTGGAACGAAAACTGAAAATTTGTGGTGTTTGCATGTGCGGTGTGTATAATTAGTGTGTGACGGACTGACGGTGGAGACAAAAGGATAGTGGAGGCCGTTTCGTTCCTTGTTTGGTTTGGGAGGCCGTTTCATCGCCGTCCGGAATCCAAATTATCCCGATCAAAATCAAAATTAGCACTAAGTTTGTTTCATTGCTGTATTTTGCTTCCACTAGCCGAGTACTGTCAATGATTTCAGTATACTATGTGTGTTTCTTTCTATATACGTGAATATAGGTGTGTGTTTGATGTTTATACATGTAACTTGGACTACGTTTCAAAATTTCAAAAAACCGTGGCAATACACGTCATTCAGATAGTAAATTAATAAAATCCATGATTTCTTACAAAGCCACATAGGTCTCTGTTTTGGATTAATCCTGAATTTCGTGAATCTGTAGTAAAACATTTGGTGTCTACAATTCGGAACCGAAACAGCCTTGTCTGCTCTCATGTGCTACTACGTACTCTGAGGGAAAGTTGGCTGCAACCCTCTTACTAGAAAGCTGGAATGTTAACTGACAAACTATGGCGTTTGCATATGTGGCGTGTTTAATTAGCGGTGGAGGCAAGAAAGCTTAATTCTAAGAAGAGGCAAAAGGGTAGTGGAGGCCGTTCCATTCCTTCTCTGGTTTGGCAGGCCGTTTCATCGCCGTCCAAAATAAATTTGTTCCCGGGAAAAATCAAAATCAGGCAGCATATTTAGCTTCCACCAGCTGAGCATTGTGCAGGAAGAAATCCAGACGTAGCATCCACTAGCCGAGCCAGTGTGATGGGAGCTTAACATGGTAATGCAACGCATCAATGGCTGCAAACTTACAAAAGAATGAAGAACTCTTGCCTGCCCGACGGTGGCGTCATAGGTTGCGCAACCGAGCTCACGCTCTATAAAACCCGTACCACACACATGCATTCCTCCCCACAAGATCACTCGCACACAGTTCAACAATGGCTTCCATGATCTCCATCCTCTCGTTCTACTCACTGCTAGCTCTCGTGCTTGTCCAGTCCACACACTCAGCCATCATCCCACAGCCCAAGAACTCCATTGCCGAGCCCAAGACTCATCGTCCTTCGAGCTCGCACCGCCACGCCTACATCGTCCAAACCGACCACCTGGCCAAGCCATCCGAGTTCGCCACCCTCGAGCTCTGGTACGCGTTCATGGTGGACACTTACTCCTCTCGTGCCACCACCACGGACACGGACCCCATCATCTACACATACGGCACCGTGATGCACGGTTTCGCCGTTCGCCTCACCGCCGGCGAGGCCCGGCGCATGTCGGCCGTCCCCGGCGTGATCCGCGTGTACAAGGACAAAATGTACCACACCCAAACCACGAGGTCACCCTGGTTCATGGGCCTCCACGACGACTTTGGCGCGTGGCCGGACTCGGAGTTCGGCGACGGCGTCATCATCGGCATCATCGACACCGGCATCTGGCCGGAGCGCGCCAGCTTCAACGACACCGGCCTCGGCCCCGTCCGTTACACATGGAGGGGCAAGTGCGTGGACGCTGAGGGGTTCAACGCCAGCTTATCGTGCAACAACAAGCTCGTCGGCGCCAAGTCCTTCACCATCAACCTACCGAACCCGCATTACGACGACCCGAGCCCCACGGACTTGAGCCCCAGGGACTTCGAGGGACATGGATCCCACGTGGCGTCGACGGCCGCCGGCCGCCGGCGCCGAGGTCCCCTGGGCCGACCTGTACGGGTTCGCGGGCGGGCGGTCGAGCGGCGTGGCGCGCAATGCGAAGATCGCCATGTACAAGGCGTGCCTCCCAAGGGGGTGCCCTGGATCGGCGCTCATCGCGCCGATCGACGCCGCCGTTAGCGACGGCGTCGACCTCATCTCCATCTCCATCGGGGGCCCCGCGAACGACCCCTTCTACGACGACCCAATCGCCGTCGCCACGTTCGGCGCCGAGCGCAGGGGTGTGTTCGTCGTCCTCGCCGGTGGCAACAGCGGCCCCGAGGCGTCTTCCGTCTCCAACGTGGCGCCATGGATGACCACCGTCGGCGCCACAACCACGGACCGGGTGTTCCCGGCGAAGCTCAGGCTCGGCAACGGTGTGGTGCTCAGGGGCCAGTCTCTGTACACCATGAAGTCCACGGGCACGGGCATGGTCCCGCTCGTGTACAGCTCCTGCGCTCCGGAGTACCTCACGCCCGACAATGTCATGGGTAAGGTGGTGGTGTGCACGCAGATGGCAGGAGCCGGGAGCGGCTTCGACGTGGAGAGTGCCGGCGGAGCCGGGATTGTGTCCCCGCAGAGCATGGACCGGTTCTGGGACGCCGTCATGGCCCAGACCTTCACACTCCCCGGCGTCATGATCAGCGACACGGCCAGCAAGAAGCTGGACGAGTACATGTCTTCGGCCCCGTACCCGGTGGCGTCGTTCACCTTCGCCTGCGAGACGGTGACCGGCGAGAACCGGGCGCCGATGGTGGCGGGCTTCTCGTCGCGGGGCCCGAGCCTACTGGCCCCGGAAATCCTGAAGCCGGACGTCGTCGCGCCGGGCGTGAACATCCTCGGCGCCTGGACTGGCGCCGCGGCCCCGTCGGGCTCCGAGATCGACCCGCGGCGAGTCGAGTTCAACATCCTCTCCGGGACGTCCATGGCTTGCCCACACGTCGCCGGCGCCGCGGCGCTGATAAAGAATATGCACGGCGACTGGACGCCGGCCATGGTGCGGTCGGCACTGATGACAACTGCCGGCTCGCTCGACAAGAATGGCAGGGACATCGTCGACAGCGGTGCCGTCGACGGCGGCGTGATGGAAGCGACGCCGCTGGCGGCCGGGGCGGGGCTCGTCCTCCCGCGGCTCGCCATGGACCCGGGCCTGGTGTACGACGCCGGCACGCAGGACTACGCGGACTTCCTGTGCTCCCTCGGATACATGGCGGAGCAGATGCGACCGTTCGTGCCGGAGATGAGCACCGGGTGTGGCGCGAGGACGATCTCCGGGGGCGTGGCCAACCTCAACTACCCGTCGTTCGTGGTGGTGTTCGACAGCAGAAACGGTGGCGTTCGCACGCTGACGAGGACGGTGACGAAGGTGTCGGCGGCTCGGCGCAGCCGGAGACGTACAACGTGACGTTCGCGGTGCCGGAGGACGTGCAGGTGACCGTGACACCGGAGACGCTGCAGTTCAATGGAAGAACGAGAAGCGGAGCTACACGGTGAAGTTCAGCCTCCAGTGGCAGGGAAAGGAGAGGCTGGCCGGGGAATGGGACTTTGGCCACATTTCGTGGGAGAACAGGAAGCACCGGGTCAGGAGCCCCGTTGCCTTCAACTGGCAGATCTGAGTACTGACTGATACCTAGCTGAATAAGTGAGTGAGAGATCTGAACTCTGAAACTGATGTTGCATCTGGATTGTGATTTGTGAGTTGATCTGCTGAACATGCCATGCACGATCAGGATTACTTGCTTGCTGTGAACTTGTGAGAAGGATATGGAAATAAATATCATATGTTTGAGAATATATTAGGCACTACTTTTTAAAGTTTTTCATATACCATGTAGTAGTAGCTGAATGTAGTAAGACTGACTGTGAGAGGGGGGAGATCTGAACTCCGAAACTGTTCTTGCATCTGGACTGTGAGTTGATCTTGTGAAACTGCCATGAACGATCATCTTTGCTTGTTTGTTGTGAATTGGCGAGAAGAAGACGTGAATAATTATCGTACTATTATGCTTTTTCTGTCTTGTCGAAATGCTTAGTGTTTTAATTTCATATTATCATATGTATTCCTCTCTTATCCATGTCCGTATCTACAGAAATTTATCTGCTAACAGTCTCGCATCTCGTCGAGCGCGTGCCACGCGTCCCGTGAGATGGAGACAGCGATGGGTGGAGGCCCACCACCGCTTACCTTACCTCTTCCGGCTGGGCTAATTTTCCTCCACTCAGTAGCAGCTCCATGACGCCGGAACGGGCTCCTCTAACATTGAGGAGCAAAGTCAGGTAAGCTACACCCCCTGACTTTCCTTCTTCAAAAACATTTTAATAAGTCAAATATAATCAAATTAATTTGTATAATTATAAATCTAAGCTATATATTTACTCTCATTTGTTGCAACCAGTAATATGGTGCTAAAAAAATTAGTTTAGCTGATGTATACTACAGTAATTATCTACAGTGATTAAGTACAGTAAAATAATACACAACCTTATGCTACAGCTCCCTGACTTTTCTTCCTGGTTTTCTCTGACTTTGCTCCTTGATGTTAGAGGATCTCGTTCCCACGACGCCAAGGCCGCAGCCGCGCATCTCCCATCTCCTTCCCCTTTCTCCTCTGCTGATTCGTACCACCGGCTTGCTCGGCCGAAGCCCCGCCATGGCCGCCAAGCTCCCTAGTCCGCTGCGTCCCCGCTCATAGCGTTAGCCGCCACACGCATCAACGTCGTTGTCGGTCCAACGGCGGAGGTTCCCTTCGTCGCCATGCGCCCTTCTGTCTCGCCCAACACGGCCATCTCGCCGGTGCTGCAAGCGGCGCCCAGCGGTGGAGCACTATGCTACCAACGGGGGCACGATGCTACCGACGGTGGGTGACGGTGCTACCGGTCGCGAGCGGTTATGCTTCCGGCCGTGATCGCCGGAGCTACGGACAAGCTCTAGGTTGCAGCAAGCAGCGGTCGCCGGAGCTGCCAACGGAGAACGGCGGTGCTGCTAGCCGTGCTTGGGCGAGGTCGCGGTGCTGCCAGCGGCAAGCGTTGGTGCTACCGGAGGACGCCGACGGTGCTACGAAAGGCTGGCGGTGGTGCTACCGGAGGGCGCCGACGATGCTGCCGAAGGAGCGTGGCGGTGCCACTGTGGGCGCCCGGCGGTGCTAATGGAGGGCGCCGGCGGCGCTACGAAGGTTAGCGGTGGTGCTACCGGAGGGCGCCGGCGATGCTGCCTAAGGAGCGCGGAGGATCTGCCATAGGGCGTCGGCGATGATACCTAAGGAGTGCGGCGGAGCTACCATAGGGCGTCGACGATGCTGCCTAAGGAGCGCGGAGGTGCTACACAAATCCGGCGATGCTACTTACGACCGACGCCGGTTCTACCAAAGGCCCGCAGTCATGCTACGAGCGACCGGCGGCGGTGCTACCAGTGTGGAGGACGCCGGCAAATTCTTCTTCTTTTTTTGCTACATGGTGCAAATTCTTTTACGTTTTGTAGCAATTGTTTCTTCTTCTTATGCAAATCCCCAAACTGATGGTAGAAATTCCGTTTGGGAGTTTTATTTTTTCTACATGGTGTAAATTCTTTTACGTTTTGTAGCAATTGTTTTCTTCTTCTTTATGCAAATCCCCAAACTGATGGTAGCAATTCTGTTTGGGAGTTTTATTTTTTGCTACTTCCGGTGCAAATTCTTTTATGTTTTGTAACAATTGTTTTCTTCCTTTTCTCATGCAAATACCCAAACTGATGGTAGCGATTTTGTTTGGGAGTTTTATTTTTTGCTACTTCCGGTGCAAATTCTTTTACGTTTTATAGCAATTGTTTTCTTCTTTTCTCATGCAAATACCAAACTGATGGTAGCAATTTTGTTTGGGAGCATTTTTTCTTCTTCTTTTTGGCTACATGCGGTGCAAATTCTTTTATGTTTTGTAGCAATTGTTTTCTTCTTGACATGCAAATTCCCAAACTGATTGTAGCAATTCTTTTTGGGAGCATTTCTTCTTTTTTCTTGCTACGTGTGGTGCAAATTCTTTAAGTTTTTTTAGCAATTGGTTTCTTCTTCTGATGCAAATCGCCAAACCGATTGTAGCAAATCTTATTGAGATGATGCAATTTTCTTGATGCGGTGCAAATATTTGAAAGGTTTGTAGCAGAGTTTTTCTTCTTTTGATGTGAATTGTGTGTAACAATTTTCTTCTAACGGGATGCATTTTTTCTTCATGAGCTTCATTGTAGTAGAAATTGTCTCCTTCGGATGCAAATCCACCAAACGTCCAAACGTTTGTAGCAAAGATTTCTTTATATGATGCATTCTTTCTTCAACATTTTGCAAATTTTTGAAAATGTTTATTGCAAAGTTTAGATCCTGCCGAGAGTCGAACACGGCTCAAATCGAAGGTGTTAATATAGGTCTACTGATTGTGCTGTAATCAGCTTCGTCCGAGCTGCACGTGGTTTCGCCGGAGGTGTGGCGGCGTCTTCTCCAGCGAAGGTGGGGAGCGCCGGTTGCGGGTTGTCTGAGATGCACGTTGTGGAGCCGGGCCTATGGCGGCGTCTTCTCCGACGAAGGTGGAGAGCGTCGGTCCATGGAGAGGCCGCGGAGCAGAGTAGAGGACCAAATCCGTGATCGGGGCCGCGACAGAGGGTGGAGAAGGTGTGGTGTCGGTGGAGAAGAGGCATGGCGGAGGAGGCGGCGGAGGGCGGAGGTGCGTCGAGGCTGGAGCGCCAAGAAGAGAGAATGTGGATCGGGCGTCGAGGAGAGAGAAAGGAGATCGGGGCGAGTGGAGGTGCTGGTCCACGTGGGACAGTGATGCTTTTGTTTTTTACTGCATGTGACGTGGGCTGTAGCGCGATCCAATGGTCCAAGATGGTTCCATCGGACGGCTCCCGACCCGGGGGATCGGACGGAAAGATCCTGGGGGACGCCTAGTTCCGTCCTTTCGAATTTCAATTACGGACAATAAGTTCAAGACTACATATACCAACTTCAAATGGTGTAGGTACTTATCAATCGACTGGATAACGTTTTTTCCGAGAAGAACGAGTAAAGAAAATAGCACTCCTGACAAACTGAACTCATCGAGTCGCATGCAGTGAGAGATTACTGACTTCATGCTCACTGCCTCTACCCTGAACTACCTAGGATTAGAGGTTGGTAAAGGTGTGTCACAGGAATCTGGGGCCAGTAATCGCTGGGATGCGCTGTGCCCATTGCAAGGAGTTGCTACGGATGTCTTTCAGCGAGGGAGTATCGAAGTGAGCCACTAAGGGCATCTCCAGCTGGCCCCCCGAGCCCCCAAGAGGCCTTTTTGGCGCCGCGCCGGTCAAATAGCGTCGTTTTTACACCACTCGCCCCCCCCCCCCCCCCCCTAGAAGCCAGTTAGCGCCGTTTCGGCGGAAAATAGCATCGGCGCCCCCAGGCGAAAACCAACCCACTGGGTTCGGCCTGGGGGCGAAATGGCGGGAAACACTACGCGGGCCAGCGCTGGCAGCGACACGGCTGAAAATGGCGCGGAAACAGAACCGCCCGTGAGCGGCCGCGTCTCATCCTCTCGGCTCCCGCGCCGGTCAAAGGCTGCCAGAGTTAATGGTGTGGCAGCGGCCAGTGAGCGCGCCGGTCAAAAGCTGCCGGAGTAATGGCGTGGCCGGCGCGCGTCGCTTCGACGTCCAATCGAAGGCCATGCGGCGCAGTAATGGCGCGCCACCACCGCCCCTTCGCCTGGCCGCCGCGCTATAAGATCCCCCTCCCCTCGCCGTCCCTCCACACACTCGCCGCCTCTGCCTCCCTCTGCCTCCTCCTCTCTCACCAGAAAACAATGGCCGACGACGCCGCCGCCGTCAACGGCTTTGGCCGCCGCCACCTCCGCAAGCACGAGGCCTGGGCGCTGTACCAGGCGGGTACCCGTGCCCGCCCGCTATGTGCCGCCACGATCTGGACCTCGCCGACCGCGGCAAAACGGCCTAGTGGAGGGCCGACACAACACCATGGGGCAGAAGCGGTGGTGGGGCGGCGAGGGGCGCAGGCTCGACCAGGTGATGGACTACATCGCCGGCGGGAACGAGCCGCGCTTGGAGATGTCGCCACGGAGGTCGACCTGGACCCCGCGTCGGATGGGTGTGGCGACATCTTCGTCGGGCAACTCCTCCTCCTCCGGCGCGCGATCCTCAGCGCCTTCTTCTTCCCGGTACGCCCCTCCCTCCCTGACGCCTCCCTCCCTCAACTCCGGGCGCCCTGCCCCCTTGCGCAGCGGCGCCCTGCTCATCGGCACTCCGCGCGGTTCCTCCCAGCGCCGCGCGGCTTCTCCTCCGCGCGGCTTCTTCCGGCGCCTCGTCAAGGCCAAGAAGGAGCCCAAGCAGGAGCCGGAGCAGGAGGAGGAGTGGCCCGGCCTGAAGGTGGCCCGGCCTTCAACACAATCCAACCGGCGACGGAGGAATTCGCCGCCGACTGGAGCCTCCGCCAGTTCACGGAGGTGGAGCTGGAACGCCAGCGCCAAGCGCTCACCGAGGTGGAGGAACGCCACCGCAGGCGCGCGGAGGAACGCCAGATGGCCGCCGCGGCCAATGCGGGGCACCGTCGCCGCATCCCGCCTCCTCCCATGGCGCCGGAGATCGAGTACTACAAGCTCGACCCGAGCGATAGCAAGGAGGAGGGCGACGCCTTCAGGCAGGCCCTGCTGCTGAGCAAGCTGCAGCACGGCGACAACGCAGGCCCGAGCAAGCCCCCCGGGGGCGAGGACGGCTCAGACGACGACGGCGACGACGACGACTACAGCCAGGCGATCCGCGCGAGCCTGGGCATCAACTAGCCGGCATCGAGCGCCCAATAAATTGTTTTAAGTTTTTTATGTTTAGTTTAAATTTCTACTATATAAACTCGGCGAGTTTGCGCCAATATGAATGAATTCGCCTTCTTCTTGCCAATGTTATGTCTACCGCCATTTTTTGAATTTATGGGCCGAAACCTGGGGCTGGGCATGACTGGTAAACGCGTCCCCAGGATCCAGTTCCGTGCTGCGGCGGCCCAAAAATAGCGCCGTTTTTGTCCCGGGGGGGGGGGGGGGGGGGGGGGCACAACGACTGGAGATGCCCTAAAGTGTATATGAAATATTTCTACAGATGTGGACATGTCAACTGCATGCAGGGACGGAGGAAAAGGGGCCTCAAATTAGTAATGCTCAAATTAGTAGTTGTAAACCATTTTCGCCCCCTTCAACAAGATTTTGCCCCCTCCAAGGCCTAGGGCTGGTTCCGTCCCTGACTGCATGGAGAAGTTGTGACTAAACCCTATGACACATAACTCCCATACTTTTTCGAGCTTGTTTTCTGTATCTCATAGGCAATACAACAAATAGATTTGAAACTTTGCAGGTCAATCAAACATGAGACCTAGAATATGGAAAAGCGTTTTTTTGTCTTAAAAATGGAAAAGCGTTTTTTGTGAAATTAAATTTTCTAAGATTTAAAATTCAAATAATATATATATATAATGTCATAAAAATCTAAACTATTTTCCATATTTTATCTCAAATGTTATAGCAAAATGAAAAGTTTCATATTCAAAGTTTTTATGGTTTGAGATACAAAAAAATTTGTTTAAGAGAAAAAAGAGTTAGCATAGATCCCTATGCCCCTCACAATAATAGGGGTGTGTAGCTGCTCAGAAATCAACTCTCTAGCCTTCGCCTGAACCCGATGAAAAAAGTCAACATTTTTTATGTGATCGCTCAGATTGATTATTTTCTATCTATAGTTCATGGCCTATAACATTTGTCCCTGCCATTCTTGTCGAGCGGGCCGGCGGTCGTCATTAGTGCCGACCGCACCATGGCCGGCGTCCAGTCGCCGTGCCTCTTCTTGATCAGCGCCGCGGCGCCGGCAACGTGCGGGCAAGCCATGGACGTCCCGGAGAGGATGTTGAATTCGACTCTCCGCGGGTCAATCTTGGAGCGCGAAGGCGCCACGGCGCCCGACCAGGCGCCGAGGATGTTAACGCCCGGCGCAACGATGTCGGGCTTCAGGATCTCCGGGGCAAGCACGCTGGGGCCACGCGACGAGAACCCCGCCACCATTGGCGCCCGGTTCTCGCCGGTCGCCGTCTCGCAGGTGAAGGTGAACGACGCCACCGGGTACGGCGAAGACGACATGTAGTCGTCCAGCTTCTTGCTGGCGGTGTCGCTGATCATGACGCCGGGGAGTGTGAAGGTCTGGGCCATGACGGCGTCCCAGAACCGGTCCAGCTCTGCGAAGACACCATCCCGGCTCCGCCGGCTCTCTCCACGTGGAAGCTGGTCCCGGCTCCTGCCATCCGCGTGCACACCACCACATTCCCCATGACATTGTCGGGCGTCAGTTCATCCTGGGTGCAGGAGCTGTACACGAGCCGGATCATGCTTGTGCTCGTGGACTTCATGGTGTAAAGGGACTGCCCGTTAGCACCAAACCGTTGCCGAGCCTGAGCTTCGCCCGGAACACCCGGTCCGTCGTGGCGGCGCCGACGGTGGTCATCCATGGAGCGACGTTGGACACTGAAGATGCCTCGGGACCGCTGTTGCCACCGGCGAGGACGACGAACACGCCCTCCGCTCGGCGCCGAACGTGGCGACGGCGATTGGATTGTCGTAGAACGGGTCGTCCGCGGGGCGCCCGAGGGAGATGGAGATGAGGTCGACGCCGTCGTTCACGGCGGCGTCAATCGCCGCGATGATCGACGATCCAGGGCACCCCCGTGGCCCTGGGACGCACGCCTTGAACATGGCGATCTTCGCATTGCGTGCCACGCCGCTCGCCTCCCGCCCGCAAATCCGTACAGGTCGGCCCAGGGTACCTCGGCACCGGCGGCCGTCGACGCCACGTGGGAGCCATGCCCCTCGAAGTCCCTCGGGCTAGGGTCGTCGTCTTGCGGGTTCGGTAGGTTGATGGTGAAGGATTTGGCGCCGACCAGCTTATTGTTGCACAATAAGCTGGCGTTGACTCTCTCGGCGTCCACGCACTGGCACCTCCATGTGGATCGAGCAGGGCCGAGGCCAGTGTCGTTGAAGCTGGCGCTCTCCGGCCAGATGCCTGTGTCGATTGTTAGGTCCACTAGATCACTAGGCTAGATCGTATGTGTAGAACAGTGAGATTGGAGGAGGGTTTCAGGTACCTTCTCCTTGCGCTGATGCGTCCGGGCTGCCGGCCGGTTGGACGGCGGCGGTGATGGCAGAATGTAGGTTGCGGCGGTGGAGCTTCCCGTGGCACTGCGCTTGACTTAGATCGGGTCGGTGTGTTGGTGGGGTGGTGGAGCACAATCAACCTCGTGAGTTGTGCAGCCAGCCCCCCACCTCTTTATATAGCGCAGGCCACAGGGACCCACCAACCAGTGGTTTGGTTGGGCGCCCCCGATCAGGGCGCGAGATCAGGTCCGTGCGACCGTTGGGTGCGCACGGTCAGGAGATCAACCTAACATTCGCCCCCTTGATCTCAACTTTTACTTTTTAACTATGTACTTTCTTTTATCTTGTTTCATCACAGATCAATACATCGAGCATGTTTCATCGTCACAGCTCAATTGCCGATAGAATCAGACAGCTACAATATACCTCTCTATTTTGAAACAATTTATGTTCCTTTTGGGCCTCTCATGATTCAGGAATCATAGGCTTTCCATTAAAACCCATGTCGACTACGTGTTCCATGAACACGCTGGGTGGTAAGCCTTACGTAGCGGATCCGCAAGCATATCTTTTATCCTTATATGCTCGAGACTTATAGTTTGATCCTAGATTTTTATCTTTCACAACATAATACTTTAGTGGTTTGTCACAGTACATCTTTAGTGGTTTGTCAATACAATCTACCACTTCAAGTCGGGTATAAATTTCTTTAGCCATATCACCTGCCATGTGGCCTCATAAGCTGCTATAAATTCTGCATACATCGTGGATGATGCAACTATTGTATGTTTGGAGCTCCAGCGAGAGTGAACACGTATCCTTACGTGGATTTTCTATCGTCTTTGTCTCCCGCAAAATATGCGTCTGAATACCTTCTTATCTCTAGGGGATCAGATCTTCTATATGTTAGCATGAGGTCTTTTGCGCCTTGCACATAACGCAAATCTTTCTTTACCATATTTTAGTGTTCATGGCCTGGATTTTCTTGATATCTACCGAGTATCCCGGTGATAAAATCTAAGTCAGGGCGAGTGCACACTTGTGCATACTGTAAGCTTCCAACAGCCGAAGCATATGGTACTGCTTTCATTCGATCGATCTCATATTGACTCTTAGGATACTGAAATTTCCCAAAACTATCGCCCTTGACTATCGGAGCAGGTGATGCGCTACTTTTATGCATATTATATTTCTTTAGAACCTTTTCTAAATATGTCTTTTGTGATAGTCCTAGCACTCCATTCTTTCTATCCCGGTGAATTTCTATGTCCAAAACATATGAAGCTTCACCAAGATCTTTCATGTCAAAATTTGAGGACAAGAATTTCTTTGTTTCTAGTAGTAGACTGACATCATTGCTTGCAAGCAAGATATCATCCACGTACAGAATTAGGAAAATATATTTCCCACTTTTAAACTTTGCATAAATGCAGTTGTCCTCAACATTCTCTTTAAAACTAAAACTTTTAATTGGATTATTAAACTTTAAATACCACTGTCTAGAGGCTTGCTTTAACCCATAAATGGATTTCTTTAAGCGGCATCCCATATGTTCCTTCCCCTCCATGAAAAAACCCGTGAGTTGTTTCATGTAAACATTCTCTTCTAAATCTCCATTTAGAAATGCCGTCTTTACATCCATTTGATGCAACTCTAAATTAAAATGCGCAACTAGTGCCATGGTGATTCTGAAGGAATCCTTACATGAAACCGGAGAAATATCTCATTGTAATCTGCCCCTTCTCTTTGCGTAAAGGCTTTTGCCACAAGTCGCTCTTTATACTGTTAAACATTTTATGAACTGTTTATGTATTATAAACTTTATAATCACTAGAAGTAGCAGATTTCCTAGCTCTTTTAGATCTTCTGAGATACTCATTCTCTGGCACAACAAGTGTCTCAACGTGCGACTCTTCTTTTAAATGTGGCTGTCGTCGCTCCCTTTCAAGCTCAACAACGGGTCGAGTCGGCTCCTGACGGACAGGTTCCGAATCTTGCCTCATTGTGGTCATGGGTGGACCTACAACAGGTGCTTGCACCACAACCTCAGGGATTGTCGGTGCAGGTACAACAGGTAGGGCGAAAAATGGCTCATGGATCATCGGAAAAGGTGCACACACCCTCTTCTCCTCAAGATCAATTTTCCGGCCTACCATGCTCCCCCTCATCATCTGTCTGCACAGTAGAAACGATAACCTTTCATCTATCAGGATAGCCAATGAAATGGCAAGTTACTGTTCTGGGGTCTAACTTTGCAATGTGTGGATTAAAACTTTTGCCTCAACTGGGCTCCCCCAGACTTTCAAATGGCATAGAGAAGGAACTTTCCCTGTCCACAACTCGTACGGTGTTTTGGGCACCGACTTACTTGGTACTCTGTTGAGAATGTGAATGGCGGTTTTTAACGCCTCCATCCATAATCCCAATGGCAGTGTGGAATAACTCATCATACTGCGCACCATATCCATAAGATTACGGTTACGCCTTTCAGCTACTCCATTTTGATGTGGTTCGCCCGTCATAGAATATTGGGCGACTATTCCATTTTCCTATAAAAACCTTGCATATGGAGTGTGCCAACCATAGTACTCCCCCCCACGGTCGGACCTAACTATTTTAATTCTTTTATCATGTTCATTTTCAACTTTAACTTTGAATATTTTAAATCTATCCAATGCTTCATATCTTTCTTTAATTGGATAAATATAACCATATCGGGAGTAATCATCTGTGAATGTTATGAACGAGTCATAACCATCCACACTTTTGACCGGAAATGGTCCACATATATCAGTGTGAATAATTTCTAGTGTCGCTGTGCTTCGGTTTGCACCCTTTTTAATTTGTTTAACGTATTTTCCTTTTATGCAATCTATGCATTGTCGATATCGTAGAACTCTAACGGAGGAAGAATTTCATTTTTAATGAGGCTTTCTATTCTTCCCCTCGAAATATGGCCTAATCAACAGTGCCATAACTTCGACGAGTCATGAGTTCGCTTTCTTTTCTTTTGTTCTTTATCCGACGCGGAAATATGCTTATTCACTTTGCACACCGAAATTCACTTTTCACATGAAGATAATAAATAAAGTTCATTGTGGAGAAATGCAACTCCCACATGATCATTATTACACCATATGGCACACTTGCCATATCCAAAAATAACAGTGTACTTTTCTGTCACCAGCTGCTGAAAACAACTGGGTAGCATATATCTTTGAAGAACCAGTGAACTGGCCCTTTATCTTTTCAAGGAACTCATTTCGATGTACACTTTACAATTTGAGCAGACAATAGCTTGCTCAATTGTTTCTTTATGAATGACATGCATTTTTATTGGCGGGTCGCCACTTTATGTTTCGAGGGTGTAAGACATCTCCAGCGGAGCATAGTCCCTTTTCTTTCTTTCCCAAATACTATAATAATCCTTTTCGTCTCTGAGTCACTCTGTAGGCTTAACTGGTTGTGGAGTCTCCACAACCTAGTCGACCTTTGCACAAACAAAGGCCAAATACACTTTCTTTCTCCATTCGGAGTAGTTCTCACCTCTGAGGGTAGGGACCTCCTTGATGCACCCTCCTTACAATCACAATTAAGTGATACAACAATTGCATATAAAAATTCAACGTTGGTTGAAAATTAAAATATGCAACTGTTTGCGCAATTTAAAACTACATCACCGTTGGGCAGAAAATAGCAATAAAAGCACATAAAACAATAACAAATCATGATTATGTTATTAACGACGTTGGTCATAATAATAACAAAACCATAATTGTTTCAATCATTCCTTTAACATGCTCTTGTAATTTAATTCATTCTTTATTTCTACTTACACTTTAAGAGCACTTTTATATATTTGCAGCGGAAAAACATGAATAAAATTCATGAACTTTATACTTTCCACAATTTTTCTGTCACTGTTTGTGTAATTAAAACTATATCACCGTCGGGCAATAAAAGAAATAAATGCACCTTTAACACATAGTAAACAAATCATGATCATGCTATTAACAACGTTGGTCATTTAATAACATAATCATAATCATCTTTAATATCACTTTAATCAAGCTTTTAATTCTCACTTTAAATCATGATAATGCTATTAACAACGTTGGTTAATTAATAACAGAATCACAATCATAAATATCACTTTATCACGCTTTTATTCTCACTTTATTGCTTTTATGCAATTACTTTTAACTATTTTGCAGCGGAAACTTTTAAATAAAAAATATACACTTTATACTTTTCAGAAAATATTTCTGCATATTTTTATATTTCCTAACAAATTTTCGTTGGAATAATTTGAATAGGAAAAACTATGCAAAATTCTGCACGAAATTGGACAAAAATTGCCAAAACCGTGCTAAGAAAAAACTGTATATGTGCAGCCCGCGGCTATCTGTCGCGCGCGGCAGCGCTGACGCAGCCCACGGCGGCCCATGGCCTTCTTTCCGCAGCGCCACGGAGGCCAGGGTCGCGGCCCACGGCCCTGCTCTCTTTCGGCCCAAGGCCTGCTGGCGAGCTAGGGTTTCAACGCTGGCCGTCAGATTCAATCCGACGGTCCAGCGTGACTGCCGCTGGATCAAAACCAACCGGCTGACCCGTCAAACCCTAGGTCACTTTCTTTTCTTTTCTTTTCTTTTCTTTTTCCTCTTTTCCCTATCCCGCAGCTCTCTCTCCCGCGCTCCCGTGGCGGCGGCTGGCCGGCTCGCCGGAGACCGCGCCTGCGGCGTCCGCGCCACGCCCGTACTCGCCGGAGATGGCCGGAGGCGGCCGCGCCGCGCGCCGGCCTCCTTTTCCCCCGTTCTTTCGCTCTCGCCCCCGAGCCCGTCTCTGCTAGGGTTAGGTTAACGGCCGCCGGCTACTGTGCCGGAGACGGCGCCGACAACCACCACGGCGCCCTACCCCTTTCATTTCTCTGCTTCTTTCTCTCACACGCACGAGAACGGCGGCGAAAAACGCGCCGGCCGCGGCGACCACGCCGTGCTGCGCCTCGCGCCTAACTGCGTCGTGCGCCTCGCCGCGCTGCGACGGAGACGGCCGCGGAACACCACGCCGCCCGCCCCCTTTCTGAACACCACGCCGCCCGCCCCCTTTCTTTATCGCTTTCTCTCCCGTGTCCCGCACGATGCGGTCAGGGCGCGCTGCCGGCTGGCCGGAGACGGCCGCGGACACCGCGCCGCCCGACCCCCTTTCTTTTCTTCCCCAAAAACAGAACCCGAAGGCTGAAAATTCGTGGAGAACGGTGGCGCCTCCCCTGCCCCCTTGCCGGCGTGTGCGTGCACCCGAGAGTGGGCGCATCACCGTCAAGCGGCGCAGGGGTTGGTGCCCTTTTCCGGCGACGCCGGTTTCCGGCGAGCCTGTGGGCATCCCGGTGATTTTTTTTTCTTTTCTTTTGCATCGGGGTTCCACGGGAAGGATTCGATTTGCTTTTCTTTTCTACACGAGATCTAAATCTAGTAGGCTCTGATGCCATTGTTAGATCCACTAGATCACTAGGCTAGATCGTACGTGTAGAACAGTGAGATTGGAGGAGGGTTTCGGGTACCTTCTCCTTGCGCTGATGCGTCCGGGCTGCCGGCCGGTTGGACGGCGGCGGTGATGGCAGAATGTAGGTTGCGGCGGTGGAGCTTCCCGTGGCACTGCGCTTGACTTAGATCGGGTCGGTGTGTTGGTGGGGTGGTGGAGCACAATCAACCTCGTGAGTTGTGCAGCCAGCCCCCCACCTCTTTATATAGCTGTAATATCCCAGCGTTTAGGAGTTATCGGAGGGCAGAAATAGGAATTTGTGTATCTACATGCATGTATTTGAAAAACCCGAACAAATTTTTTGCAAATTAAAAACCCTGGAGTGATCGGAGTTCATTCATCTTCTTGAATTAGGTTTAGTTCATTTTAGGTGAATGTAAGTAAATTTCGACATGACCTCTAGGTAATTACTTGTTGTGGGAATTTTGAATCCAATTTGGATATTCAAATAATATTGAATTTGTAAAGTAATTCAAATTAAAATAATAAAGTTATAGAAACAATAATTAAGTAAATGAATTAATAGAGATTTGAATAATCCAAATCTTTACAAGAAATATTACAACTTATGAATTCTTTTAAAGACAAATAAAACATTTTATTGAATTAACACACATTACATTGTCTTTACAAATTATTTACAACAAATGGAAATACAAAGAAAAAGAAAATTACAAATTGTTTCATAGACTAAATGTCTTGTATTTCTTCTTCTTGATCTTTATTCCATAGTTGTTTCCTGCCAAAACAAAAGGAAAAGCAAAATAGAAAATAATACAAAGAAGGGTTAGGGGTTAGAATTACTCTCAGTCTAGCAACGAAATGCATTGCTAATTACATCATCGAGTGTACTTAAGGGATTAAGAGTAGTATTTGTTCTTAATCAAAGGAGTTAGCCTCAGAGCAACATCATTGGCTAGGCAGCAATAAATCCACTTGGCAAGCCAAAAGAATGCATCACCTAGGGATAATACCAAACCAGCCGTAGCACATCCAAGTTAACAGAACCTGGGAGTCAAGCAAGCAAGCAGCACAATCACCCCGTGCCACTGTGCTATCAACAGCACAGCTATTCTACTCCCAGGAGTGGATAAGGGCAAAGGGCAGCCGTAGCAACCAAGGAGCAAAGCTCATTTTCACTCACCAAAGCACCAGCTCGAGTTCATCTCTGATCTGAGCTCAGCTCAACACAAAATCACTTACACCCCAAATAATCCACCACTGAATCCTTGCCGAAAGCAAGAGCAAGATGGGATAGAAGCACAAGGCCAAGCTGGAGCAAGGGAGGGAAGTCCAGAAGCTAGGAAAAGAGCAATCTGGAGCTGGAGGAGCAGGCCAGCAAGGTGAACAAGGAGGAGAACCACAAGATCAGTAGATCAAGCAACCAGAGGAGCCACAAGCAACACAACAACACCACCATCACACCTGATAACAGGTTGATCCCTTATTTCTCTAGCAATATAATCTGCTAGATACACTTGGGTATGGTGGAGTGATCTCCCTCAGTCTAGCATAGAAGTGCTATGCTAAATCATCATAGGGGAGTAAAAAGAACCAAGCACAGCATCTGTTCTTAATAAATTGAGCCTCAGCCTGTGCATCATAGGCAAGGGGAATTAACCATACAGACAAGCAAATGCTTACAAGCAATTACTGCTTGAAATCATCTCTTATAGAGGCACAAATCCAGTATTTAGATGCTGGGCACAAATCCCACAAAGGGAGAGGCACCACAAAGGGAGAGGCACATCCAAGTTAACAGAACCTGGGAGTCAAGCAAGCAAGCAGCACAATCCCACAAAGGGAGAGGCACAAATCATCAAAGTCATATTTCTGAACCTAAGTTCAGAATAGCATCATCTGGACAGAACCACTGACAGAAGCATAGAATCAAGCTCACATCCAAAGACACTAGCAGGAAATTCTTTAGTAAACAGTAAAGCAGGCCATAAATCTTCAAGACTTATTAAAACACATCAGGAGAGCATATCTGCCAACTGGTAATATACAGAACCAGGGGATAATAAACCAGTGTCCATCGAATCATCTACAACACAAGCAACTGTGTGCAAGTTAAATACCGGCAAGTATACATCTGCTCAGAAACTTATAAATCATTCATAAGCAAATAAATATGAAACTAGTCAACACGAGTCTATTTAGTATCAGATCTTTACCAATGCCCTTACTGGAAGCATTCCACAAGCACATCACATATGTCAAGGATGAGAAAATCATCCAAATGGAGGCATTACTACCAGCACATCATCACCACAGACCACCTATCACAGCATATTTCATCGGCACACGACCGGTCACAGAAGAAGTTCACCTCGAGAAGTTGTAGCCGAGGCAGGGCATGGAGTAGTGGTAGCCGTGGGTCGCCGAGGTTGCTGTGACGGCAACACCGACATTCCGTCCGCGACAGTAGCAGTAGTAGAGCAGCATTCACAGCACCACCACCATCCCTGTTCTTAGCCGAGGAAGTGACCGTGGCGAGTTACACTGCAGTTCGTGGTGGCACTGGCAAGCAGAAGCTCGAGGTGGAAGTCATGGTTGACACGGTGCAGCACCAGACCAGGGGGGAAGGCACAGCGGCGAAAGCGACGCCGGGGTTGCAGCAGCGGCACTGCCATCCCGCCGGCGTCGAGCTTGAGATAGGCGACCGGAGGCGAGGTCGAGCTAGAGTCCGAGCAGGGGCTCGAGGAGAACCAGCCGGAGGCGCAGCGGCGCGGTATCGCGCCGGCGACCCGAGCCATGGCCGCTAGGGTTAGGGTTCAGCGTGGGGGAGACCGTGAGACGCTGGATAGTGGAGATTGAGTGGGGGAAACAGCAGAGAGGGAGGAGGCGGAGCAGTGCTGGAGAGTTGCGGCGCAGGAGACGGCCGGCGACGGCCGGAACCGTGCGTGGCGGCGGCGCATCGCCGGACGGGAATGAGAAAGAAACGAGAAAGGGGATCGAGAGAGATGTACGTGCGTGTACGTACGTGTTGGGTCCAGTTTCAGCATACGTGTGAGTAAGGTTGTGTACGTGTGTAAGCTACTAGGCCCAACACACATTGGCCCAATATACCATTCAGCTCAATTAATCAATTAACTTTTCTTTCCTTTTGAAATAATTCACAAATAATTCCTTAAGGAATTTAAATACTAACTGAGCTATATATAAATCAATGTGCACGGAATAAAAATCACTATAGAGTGTTATATTATGTGAGAAGTACAAATATGATTTTTAGGGTATTTATGTAGCTCAATTACATCTTTCTAAAATTGATTAAATATTTTGTCATTAAAAGAAATGCCTGAAATTGAATAAGTAAAATATTTTGAATAACTAATCACTTAGAATTCATTAAAATGTACGAAAAAAATTACTTCATAGTTTTTATAAAATGTTTTCTTAAAGACATTACTAAAATTGAAGGTCTTGTTATTAAATCCTTGAAGGTAATTTCTCAATTAATATAAACGATATTTTCTATAAAGGAGTAATTATAAAGAACTCCTAAATGTTCTAAAGTGAATAAAAACATATATAAGCATCACAGTGTGATTAAGTAAATACTTGAATTATTAAATTTCACTGAAATATTATGATAATACCTTATCATGATACCTTATACTTAAATAAAAGAGAAGAACACTTAAAATCTTGAAGTTATAACAATTCACAGAGATGTAACCAACCCATAAAATATGAACCCTAATGAATCCTTAAACCCTAAATCAAGTAAGTTATCGAGGTATCACATAAGATGAAGCTTACCTAGTTAAGCTTGGGTATGATTGGGGGTATTTTGCGATGCATCTCATATTTATGCATAATAGCATCTTGCCAGATTTTCTGTAGTCCTTATCGGGATTACATTGCCTTTTCAGAATTCGGGTTTTTGCCGCAAACCCTAGAACCCCGAAGAATTTGAACTGCTATATCTTCCCAAGGCAAGTCACTCTTGCTCATGTCCTACTTGATTATGTTTATCAAAATAAATGCAAAATACTATGGTTTATCATTGCATGAAAAAGTAAAACCTATCTTCGAATGATGTGAATTGCTATATATATATTGTTGGCTGGCTGATGGAACCATGGTATGATGTGGTTGGTGGAGGTTCCATTTGCACGGGAAAGTATTATCTAGGACTTAATAACCAATGCCGTCAGCGTTCTTGCGCCGTAAATGAAACGTTAACCATGAGACTTGGAATGGGACGGGAAAGTCATCTGTGATCTTCTCCCTTTCGCATGTCAACGGGCAGCCAGAGCCGTACGCTGTAGATCTTGTGCGACTACATGCACATGGGTGGGACCCCTTAATGCCCACGGACTCTGGTGCCTATGATGGTCTGCAAGGGGATGCCTAGGTATCTATCGTGAGGGGTAGAACCAGGGGTGATTCTGCTATGCATGAATTGGGTGGGCATGCGGGATTGTTGGAGAAGCACGGCGAATGGCTTGGATCAACAATCGGGCCCCACACCATAGGAAGTGTGGACAGGAAAGTACGCCTGGTTGTGCAACATGATGTTGGTCTCTTATGGGTAAAGTAACGCACCTCTGCAGAGTGTAAAAATGTGACATGTTACTCCACGTTCCAGGAAGGAACGACGAACGCTGCAGGAAAGGAGGCTCCTCAAGGCCCTAGCACCTGTGAATCGATGACGGGCATAGTTTTCTGAAGATAAAATAAATCTTTTCCTAAAAATGTTTTACAAAGTTATGCATGTTCATCCATGACCTTTTGGTATGGATGGTAGCTAGTGCATAAAACACCTTATTCCTATTATATGAACTTGCTGAGTAACGCTCGTGTTGCTCACTCTTTCCTCCGTTGACCCCTGCTTAGATTATTGGAGTTAGCCGAGAAGGACAGGAATCAATCACGATGTTGGTGAGGTCTTCGACGAGGAGTCAAATCAACCTGGTAGAGTCTGCCGACGGATAAGTGGCGACAACACTCCAATGGAGGGAACGTCGACGACAATGCTTACGAACAAGACGTCTATTCTTGGAAGGAAAAGCACAACTCTAGACAAGGAGATTCCAGATGGATAGATAGAGTTGTGACAACAGCAGTAGTGGATTAGGAGTTAGAAGTAGAGCTAGTATCCAGCTTGGTGCTTCGACTTGAGTCTTCTTGGAGTTTTATTTGCACGAGAACTACTTCTGCTTGTTAAGGCGGTTCTTAAGAGTTTGTAATGAATAGTGTTGTAATCATATAGTGTTACCTTGGACCTGCTTCGTTTCTGTTGTACTACTCTGAGGATGTAATATTTTCGGAAGGGTCCTTCCGTGAATATTATATCAACGACGTGTACACTACATCATGCAGTGGTGTGCGTGGTCACAGTTGGTATCAGAGCGAACGACCTTAGGATTAAAACCCTTTTAGGAGACTTGTAGGTTGGTAAGACTATAGGGAGTTATCATATTTATCTGAACTCTATATTCTTACAACTATGATAGTTATTCAATTGAGAATAATACTGTCATGCTTGTATACACATTTCCTTACCCAACTGGAGTAGATATTCTTATTTACTATTAGGTATTATGTTCATCTACCTTATTTCGATTCAACTTGGTATGACTAGTTAAGACTATCTTGTACCAGTTGATACACTAAATAGAGTACATCCAAGTCAGTGTTACCAACATGGTATCATTGATAACCCTATCATGTGAAGTAGAAGTAGAACCCTATTATAAGTTCTAAATGGAGGTAGATTGGAGATGTTTGATGATAGTGAAGAATCATCGACATTCAACCATGGAAGCTATGTTAGTACCCTAAAGATGCAGTTCTAAGGGGATTCACCTGAGTTTAGTATAAGGTGTTAGGTAATCAGGAGATGCATAAACAATGACGGAAGCTACACTAGTACTTCTAATGTACCATGAGAGGCTACATGAAGGATTTGGATATGTTTCCAAATGTTTGTTCTAGTCAAATGGAGGATTCAATCTACATGGAGGTTAGTTCCATACGACACCAAGCCAAACCACAACTACTCTTGGAGTACTTTGTCCTAGGATTACTCCGTTGCAAATGGGCAACTGGTGTGAATACCGAGGCAAAGAGTTGTCTTAGCATAAGAACTATAAGGTAATATATACCTATCTCGTAGTGTATAGCATCTAAGCCTGGGTACTTGAGATGTTTTACTCAATGTACTACTTATTTTACGGGCTTATGTTGCATGATTGATATATAACTGCATTTGCGATTTATTGGATCTTATTGAATTTTTGATTGGCTAGGTTGGTACATGAAGTTAGAATCTGATGTACAATGGCATGATTGTCACATTGAGTTCTTTACTTGATGTTACTAATCTAGAGGTAGATAGGATTCGTGTAAGGGAGAGACGTGTTCTCAGAAGCAATACAACAATGAAAGCTCATGAAGAGAAGGAAGTCAAGATGATCTAAGTAAACGAAGCTACACGTGGGGATGGACCACAACCCACATCATAATTGGATTTGGAGGTCTACATCATCAGAACATGGCAGGATGGAGGAACTATGTAAATTCAAAGATGATGAAAGGAAAGCTACATGAGAATCCTTCAAGACTTGTCCAAGGATGACGATTATAGAGTAAAGGACATCGAGCGGGAACTGAAAAAGACGCTGGATGAAGCCACAATATGTAGTCATATATAGATGGAAGTTGTTGCAACTTGGTGGAAGAAGTTGGTGTTGGGTGAACCAGCAGGCACAACAGATATTTGGAAAAAGTTCAAGAAGAAGTTATATAGAACTTGTATGTCTAAAAAAAAACATGAAGTTGAAGGAAGAGGAGTATGAAGCAACAATCCAATACTTAGCAGACAACAACAAAGACAGATATTTCAAGCAAGACAAGATAGTAGTATCATCGAGAACAAGGCAACAAGAGTTCAAAGTTCAATGTTCCAAAGGACACACATCAGGACCATGGAAGATAAGTTCCTGTATCGTCGATAGCCCAAGGAATTAGTTATTTGGTATGTCGCCAATAGAGACATGTGATGTCGAGATATAGTGAAGTCACTGCCTATACGGGGTAGCTGTAGAGAAGGATGGATTGCCATAGGATTGACATCCAAGATCCAAGGACTCAGATGGAGGTTGAACCAATATAAAAATTGAAGAGTCACGTCGTCTGATCACCCAAAAGAAAGGAACCAGTTCCAGCAACAGACAGATGAAAGAGTTGTATATCAGACGAATTTGGACTAGATGACCAACAGCCCGTTCTAAATTAGAGTTAAGTTATCACCTATTGCAACTAGTTTTGCAATAGTCTTTTCTTAAGACCCTAGGTGAGACAACTGGAATGCTAGTCCGAGTGAATATTCAATTTACCGGGAGATCTTATTGGTTGTTCACAGTGGTGGACTTACCAATTGTTCTTCGGGAAGCTATTGGATGTAGGAATGATATCTCTGAACCAGAGAATGTCTCGGGAATCACAACCTGGTGATAGTACCGGTGTTCTTCGAGAGACCATAGGTATGTAGGTTGGAAGTTTGAGCACAAAGGGCATAGAGAGAGCAGCTCTATTCAACAGAAAAGATCTAGTTGTTACTTGAGACTGAATGGATACAACTAGATGAATATCGACTAACAAAAGGTCAGACGAAAGGAAACGCCCTAGCAAATTCTAAGGGGAAGAGTATGTAATACCGTAGTTCAGAGAGTAGAAAGAGGCTAATATGTGCATTCGCATTGCATGCATCTAAAAATCCGGGGAAAATAAAAACTTTTTCGACGAAGTCATAGAGTGATCGACCAACACTCAAAAGACTAGTTGAGAATGCACGTATATAAGCATATGAGAACCTAATATCCTAAGTGAATATCTTATCAACTTATCATTTTAAGTCATTATCTCATAAGCACGACACATCTTTAATACAAATTGAACATTCAACAACTAAAGTATCTTTAGATACAACTAATGGAATAATCACAAGATACAACCTTTATAAGAGGAATTAGATTGAAAGCTAGGTAAATTCTATCATTTATGGAATAAGCACAAATCTTAAAGGAAAGAAAATGAGAAGTTCGAGGAAGGATAATAAAAGCCTAAACTAGATCTTAATCTAGATCTTCTTACTTTATCTAGACCATTTTATATTCTTATCTCTCAATCTTCTCGAAGACATTCTGCAAGAGAAGCAAATCACAAGAAGGAGGAACTATGACAAGAAGATTTCAGAAGGATTCTTTAGGCTATTCTAGAGTGCTAAGCCAATTATCAGGGAGAATTTGGAAATTCTTATGTCAGAATCTATTCTTGTTAATCTCTCTAGAAATAGTGTGATATTCCAAGGTTCGTGTTATATAGAAGTAGTTTGGTAACAAGCCTAATTACCTTGTTAACAAATCACTTTTGTATGCTCAAACAATTGAATGTCATATACAAATAAACAGAAGGTCAGATAATCCAGTGCATCTCATCCTTTTGAATAGGAAAAGCAATTTGGAGACAAGCCTAACCTTGTTAACAAATTCTTCCAATATGCATAGGGCAATTTAATGTGATAAAACACACACATTTCTTCTATAACCAACTTAATTAAAGTTTTGCTAGGATTTAACTAGATGTCTTCACCACAAGGGTGAGCAAGTGATGTGGATACTAGGTACATAAATTTTAATAACTTGCCTTAAGTCCTGGTATTGACTAGAAGGTTCAATATCAAAGTGAAGACTACAATGGACTATGAATCATCTGGATCACCTTGATTCAAGTAGGAAAATATGATAAGACACAACCATGATCCATACAAGAGAAATAGCGAGGAGAAAATAGTAAACCACATTACAACTTAGGCAACATATTCAAGTTTCTAAGTAAGCAAGTTACATGGAGATTTATGGTGTTTCTCCGAGGATATGAGTTCCAAGGAGGGAGTAAAGCCAATTCATAAAGCCACGTAATAATCACCATATCTAGATATCACATGAGTAACTTTCACCTTCATACACACGTCATAACTTCGGGACGAAGTTTTTGTTAAGGGGGAAAGACTGTAATATCCCAGCGTTTAGGAGTTATCGGAGGGCAGAAATAGGAATTTGTGTATCTACATGCAAGTATTTGAAAAACCCGAACAAATTTTTCACAAATTAAAAACCCTGGAGTGATCGGAGTTCATTCATCTTCTTGAATTAGGTTTAGTTCATTTTAGGTGAATGTAAGTAAATTTCGACATGACCTCTAGGTAATTACTTGTTGTGGGAATTTTGAATCCAATTTGGATATTCAAATAATATTGAATTTGTAAAGTAATTCAAATTAAAACAATAAAGTTATAGAAACAATAATTAAGTAAATGAATTAATAGAGATTTGAATAATCCAAATCTTTACAAGAAATATTACAACTTATGAATTCTTTTAAAGACAAATAAAACATTTTATTGAATTAACACACATTACATTGTCTTTACAAATTATTTACAACAAATGGAAATACAAAGAAAAAGAAAATTACAAATTGTTTCATAGACTAAATGTCTTGTATTTCTTCTTCTTGATATTTATTCCATAGTTGTTTCCTGCCAAAACAAAAGGAAAAGCAAAATAAAAATAATACAAAGAAGGGTTAGGGGTTAGAATTACTCTCAGTCTAGCAACGAAATGCATTGCTAATTACATCATCGACTGTACTTAAGGGATTAAGAGTAGTATCTGTTCTTAATCAAAGGAGTTAGCCTCAGAGCAACATCATTGGCTAGGCAGCAATAAATCCACTTGGCAAGCCAAAAGAATGCATCACCTAGGGATAATACCAAACCAGCCGTAGCACATCCAAGTTAACAGAACCTGGGAGTCAAGCAAGCAAGCAGCACAATCACCCGTGCCACTGTGCTATCAACAGCACAGCTATTCTACTCCCAGGAGTGGATAAGGGCAAAGGGCAGCCGTAGCAACCAAGGAGCAAAGCTCATTTTCACTCACCAAAGCACCAGCTCGAGTTCATCTCTGATCTGAGCTCAGCTCAACACAAAATCACTTACACCCCAAATAATCCACCACTGAATCCTTGCCGAAAGCAAGAGCAAGATGGGATAGAAGCACAAGGCCAAGCTGGAGCAAGGGAGGGAAGTCTAGAAGCTAGGAAAAGAGCAATCTGGAGCTGGAGGAGCAGGCCAGCAAGGTGAACAAGGAGGAGAACCACAAGATCAGTAGATCAAGCAACCAGAGGAGCCACAAGCAACACAACAACACCACCATCACACCTGATAACAGGTTGATCCCTTATTTCTCTAGCAATATAATCTGCTAGATACACTTGGGTATGGTGGAGTGATTTCCCTCAGTCTAGCATAGAAGTGCTATGCTAAATCATCATAGGGGAGTAAAAAGAACCAAGCACAGCATCTGTTCTTAATAAATTGAGCCTCAGCCTGTGCATCATAGGCAAGGGGAATTAACCATACAGACAAGCAAATGCTTACAAGCAATTACTGCTTGAAATCATCTCTTATAGAGGCACAAATCCCACAAAGGGAGAGGCACCACAAGCACAAGCATGCACTAAAAGCACCACTGAGAAGTTTGAAATAATTTTCCTAAGCCAAAAACATCAGGATGCTTCTGTGTAACTCAAAGGAGGCATCACAGCAAGCTATACTAAATTATTTAGCTCAAGAAAATGAGATTTACTTGCACAGGGCACTAATAGAGCATCATATCTAATGGACAAATCATCAAAGTCATATTTCTGAACCTAAGTTCAGAATAGCATCATCTGGACAGAACCACTGACAGAAGCATAGAATCAAGCTCACATCCAAAGACACTAGCAGGAAATTCTTTAGTAAACAGTAAAGCAGGCCATAAATCTTCAAGACTTATTAAAACACATCAGGAGAGCATATCTGCCAACTGGTAATATACAGAACCAGGGGATAATAAACCAGTGTCCATCGAATCATCTACAACACAAGCAACTGTGTGCAAGTTAAATACCGGCAAGTATACATCTGCTCAGAAACTTATAAATCATTCATAAGCAAATAAATATGAAACCAGTCAACACGAGTCTATTTAGTATCAGATCTTTACCAATGCCCTTACTGGAAGCATTCCACAAGCACATCACATATGTCAGGGATGAGAAAATCATCCAAATGGAGGCATTACTACCAGCACATCATCACCACAGACCACCTATCACAGCATATTTCATCGGCACACGACCGGTCACAGAAGAAGTTCACCTCGAGAAGTTGTAGCCGAGGCAGGGCAAGGAGTAGTGGTAGCCGTGGGTCGCCGAGGTTGCTGTGACGGCAACACCGACATTCCGTCCGCGACAGTAGCAGTAGTAGAGCAGCATTCACAGCACCACCACCATCCCTGTTCTTAGCCGAGGAAGTGACCGTGGCGAGTTACACTGCAGTTCGTGGTGGCGCTGGCAAGCAGAAGCTCGAGGTGGAAGTCATGGTTGACACGGTGCAGCACCAGACCAGGGGGGAAGGCACAGCGGCGAAGGCGACGCCGGGGTTGCAGCAGCGGCACTGCCATCCCGCCGGCGTCGAGCTTGAGATAGGCGACCGGAGGCGAGGTCGAGCTAGAGTCCGAGCAGGGGCTCGAGGAGAACCAGCCGGAGGCGCAGCGGCGCGGTATCGCGCCGGCGACCCGAGCCATGGCCGCTAGGGTTAGGGTTCAGCGTGCGGGAGACCGTGAGACGCTGGATAGTGGAGATTGAGTGGGGGAAACAGCAGAGAGGGAGGAGGCGGAGCAGTGCCAGAGAGTTGCGGCGCAGGAGACGGCCGGCGACGGCCGGAACCGTGCGTGACGGCGGCGCATCGCCGGACGGGAATGAGAAAGAAACGAGAAAGGGGATCGAGAGAGATGTACGTGCGTGTACGTACGTGTTGGGTCCAGTTTCAGCATACGTGTGAGTAAGGTTGTGTACGTGTGTAAGCTACTAGGCCCAACACACATTGGCCCAATATACCATTCAGCTCAATTAATCAATTAACCTTTCTTTCCTTTTGAAATAATTCACAAATAATTCCTTAAGGAATTTAAATACTAACTGAGCTATATATAAATCAATGTGCACGGAATAAAAATCACTATAGAGTGTTATATTATGTGAGAAGTACAAATATGATTTTTAGGGTATTTATGTAGCTCAATTACATCTTTCTAAAATTGATTAAATATTTTGTCATTAAAAGAAATGCCTAAAATTGAATAAGTAATATTTTGAATAACTAATCACTAAGAATTCTTTAAAATGTACGGAAAAAAATTTACTTCATAGTTTTTATAAAATGTTTTCTTAAAGACATTACTAAAATTGAAGGTCTTGTTATTAAATCCTTGAAGGTAATTTCTCAAATAATATAAACGATATTTTCTATAAAGGAGTAATTATAAAGAACTCCTAAATGTTCTAAAGTGAATAAAAACATATATAAGCATCACAGTGTGATTAAGTAAATACTTGAATTATTAAATTTCACTGAAATATTATGATAATACCTTATCATGATACCTTATACTTAAATAAAAGAGAAGAACACTTAAAATCTTGAAGTTATAACAATTCACAGAGATGTAACCAACCCATAAAATATGAACCCTAATGAATCCTTAAACCCTAAATCAAGTAAGTTATCGAGGTATCACATAAGATGAAGCTTACCTAGTTAAGCTTGGGTATGATTGGGGGTATTTTGCGATGCATCTCATATTTATGCATAATAGCATCTTGCCAGATTTTCTGTAGTCCTTATCGGGATTACATTGCCTTTTCAGAATTCGGGTTTTTGCCGCAAACCCTAGAACCCCGAAGAATTTGAACTGCTATATCTTCCCAAGGCAAGTTCACTCTTGCTCATGTCCTACTTGATTATGTTTATCAAAATAAATGCAAAATACTATGGTTTATCATTGCATGAAAAAGTAAAACCTATCTTCGAATGATGTGAATTGCTATATATATATTGTTGGCTGGCTGATGGAACCATGGTATGATGTGGTTGGTGGAGGTTCCATTTGCACGGGAAAGTATTATCTAGGACTTAATAACCAATGCCGTCAGCGTTCTTGCGCCGTAAATGAAACGTTAACCATGAGACTTGGAATGGGACGGGAAAGTCATCTGTGATCTTCTCCCTTTCGCATGTCAACGGGCAGCCAGAGCCGTACGCTGTAGATCTTGTGCGACTACATGCACATGGGTGGGACCCCTTAATGCCCACGGACTCTGGTGCCTATGATGGTCTGCAAGGGGATGCCTAGGTATCTATCGTGAGGGGTAGAACCAGGGGTGATTCTGCTATGCATGAATTGGGTGGGCATGCGGGATTGTTGGAGAAGCACGGCGAATGGCTTGGATCAACAATCGGGCCCCACACCATAGGAAGTGTGGACAGGAAAGTACGCCTGGTTGTGCAACATGATGTTGGTCTCTTATGGGTAAAGTAACGCACCTCTGCAGAGTGTAAAAATGTGACATGTTACTCCACGTTCCAGGAAGGAACGGCGAACGCTGCAGGAAAGGAGGCTCCTCAAGGCCCTAGCACCTGTGAATCGATGACGGGCATAGTTTTCTGAAGATAAAATAAATCTTTTCCTAAAAATGTTTTACAAAGTTATGCATGTTCATCCATGACCTTTTGGTATGGATGGTAGCTAGTGCATAAAACACCTTATTCCTATTATATGAACTTGCTGAGTAACGCTCGTGTTGCTCACTCTTTCCTCCGTTGACCCCTGCTTAGATTATTGGAGTTAGCCGAGAAGGACAGGAATCAATCACGATGTTGGTGAGGTCTTCGACGAGGAGTCAAATCAACCTGGTAGAGTCTGCCGACGGATAAGTGGCGACAACACTCCAATGGAGGGAACGTCGACGACAATGCTTACGAACAAGACGCCTATTCTTGGAAGGAAAAGCACAACTCTAGACAAGGAGATTCCAGATGGATAGATAGAGTTGTGACAACAGCAGCAGTGGATTAGGAGTTAGAAGTAGAGCTGGTATCCAGTTTGGTGCTTCGACTTGAGTCTTCTTGGAGTTTTATTTGCACGAGAACTACTTCTGCTTGTTAAGGAGGTTCTTAAGAGTTTGTAATGAATAGTGTTGTAATCATATAGTGTTACCTTGGACCTGTTTCGTTTCTGTTGTACTACTCTGAGGGATGTAATATTTTTGGAAGGGTCCTTCCGTGAATATTATATCAACGACGTGTACACTACATCATGCAGTGGTGTGCGTGGTCACCACAATAGCGCAGGCCACAGGGGCCCACCAACCAGTGGTTTGGTTGGGCGCCCCCGATCAGGGCGCGAGATCAGGTCCGTGCGACCGTTGGGTGCGCACGGTCAGGAGATCAACCTAACATCGATGACTCGATGATGCCGATGATGACGCCGTCGCCGAACTCCGAATCTGGCCATGCACCGAAGTCGTCGTGGAGGCCCATGAACCAGGGCGACCTCGTGGTTTGGGTGTGGTACACCCTGTCCTTGTACACGCGGGTCACGCCGGCGACGGCCGACATGCGCCGGGCCTCGCCGGCGGTGAGGGGAACGGAGAAACCGTGCATCACCGTGCCGTAGGTGTGCAGGATGCGGTCGGTGGTGGTTACACGAGGGGAGTAAGTGTCCACCATGAACGCGTACCAGTGCTCGTGGGTGGCGAACTTGGATGGCTTGGCCAGGTGGTTTGTTTGGACGATGTAGGTGTGGTGGTGCGAGCCCGAAGAATGAGGAGTGTGCTCGGCAATGGTGTTCTTGGGCTCTGGGATGATGGCTGAGTGTGTGGAGTGGACAAGCTTGAGAGCTAGCAGTGAGTAGCACAAGAGGGTGGAGATCATGGAAGCCATTATGTTGAAGTGTGTGTGAATGATCTTGTGTGGTACGGGTTTTATAGAGCGTGAGCTCGGTTGAGCAACCTGTGACGCCACCGTCGTGCAGGCAAGATCGAGTTCTTCATTCTTTTGTAAGTTTGCGGCCATTGATGTGCTTGCATTACCATGTTAAGCTATCATCATGCTGGCTCGGCTAGTGGATGCTACATCTGGATTTCTTCCTGCACAATGCTCAGCTAGTGGAAGCTAAATGCAGCCTGATTTGATTTTCCCGGGAACAAATTTGATTTCGGACGGCGATGAAACGGCCTACCGAATCAAAGAAGGAATGGAACGGCCTCCACTACCCTTTTGGAAGTTTGCAGCCGTTGACGTGCTTGCATTGCCATATTAAGTTAGCATCATGGTGGCTTGGCAAAATTGATGCTACACACAGGTGGGTTTCTTCGAGCACTATGCTCGGCTAGTGGAAGCTGAATACAGCCATGAAACAAACTTGGTTCTAATTTCGATTTTCCCCTTGAGATAATTTGGATTCTGGACGGCGATGATTGACGAAACGGCCTTCCAAACCAAACAAGGAATGAAACAGCCTGCACTATTCTTTTGTCTCCACCCTGGTACACTAATTGAACACACCGCACATGCAAACGCCACAATATTTCAGTTAACATTCTAGCTTTGTACGAAGCAGAGTACCTGCAATAGCACATGATGGCAGGCAAGACAGTTTTAGTCCCTAAATACAGATACCAAATGTTTCACTGCAGCTCCGGTGAAATTTAGTATGATAAGTATCAGTCATTCAAAACAGATACCTATGCCAACATACACATGCTAAGATGTAAGCAAGCCATGGCGGGTGTTCGGATGGATGGACCAGGAATTCTTTGTGAGCATGTTGCTCACCCATACACGGACCTCTTTTCAGTGGGAGGTTATCATCGTATATGGCCCTACGGATCATATTAGGTCCCCGACGTTCCTTGCCGAGCTTAAAGCGAATGTGGAACGAAGTTCCACTCCACTTGTGGCTGCCGGGGATTTTAATCTTATTCGATCGCCGGATGGCACAAGAGCTCGGTGAACGTGGACCTCCAGCGGATGAGGATGTTCAATGACTGTTGGTGAACTCGCTCTTAGAGAGATCAGACGTGTGGGAGCGAGATACACCTGGACGAATAAACGAGTGGACCCTATCCGGAGTGTGCTCGATCGGGTTTTTGTATCTGTAGATTGGGAGGTTGCCTTCCACTTTGCTTCCGTCGGGCACTCGCTAGCACTAGTACAGAACGACACATCGGATACCCCTCTATGGAAACGGCAGGTGTTAGGCGACGGAGAATCGCGCTTTCCGCATGGCCGGTGCGTACAAACCTGACCAGGCCCGCCTACATTGGCAACGGACCCTTTCCAATCTCCGTCACCTATTATATTGGCAACAGTTAATAAAATTGTCCGTTTCCAATATTTGTCTCTATGGTAACGGATAGAATTTTCCAACCGTTGAAAATGTTGATACGTGGAGGCTAGCGAATGGGCAGATGGGGAGGTGGGCGGAGCATACCCGCGAGTATAAATGGCGAGAGGTACCAGCAGCGGTCTCTTTGAAGCCCCAGTCCATCGCCTACAGTTATTCAAACTTCGCCAGATCCCCTCCGTCCAAATCCATGGCGAGAGGTACCAGCAGCGGTCGCGGCCGTGGACGAGGGCGAGGCCGTGGTAGGGGCGCAGCGGCAATGCCATGCCGTCGGTGTCGCCCTCACCGTCCTCTGAAGACATGTCCCCGGCGAGAGGTACCATCAGCGGTCGCGGGTGGACGTGGGCGCGGCCGTGGTAGGGGGCGCAGCCGCAATGCCACGCCGTCGGTGTCGCCCTCACCGTCCTCTGAAGACATGTCCCCGGAGCTGCGCGGCTTCGAGTTCTTGGTTATCCTGTACAAGGGCATCGAGAGCCGCCTGAGGCTCCCGAGGGCGTTCGCAGAGAAGCTCCAAGGCATGGTGGCAGCTACCATGCATCTGAAGATGGAGGACTGCGAGAACGGCAGCTGGGCGGTGAAGACGGCCGTGAGTGCCGGGGGGAATTTGTACCTCGGCCAGGGATGGAAGTCATTCGCCCAAGCGTACAAGCTTGAGCAGGGGCACTTTTTGTGCTTCGAGTTCGACGGCAAAAACGGGTTCTTCATCAAGATCTTCGACGGTACCTTATGCCGGAGGGACGCACTCGTGTACAGCGACGACGAGCCCGAGTCTTCATCAGCAGCTGCTAGTAGTAGCATTAGCTAGCAGTAGCATATATGTAATCGTTTACTTCATTATCAAGTCTGTATGTAGTAGCATTAGCTGCTAAGTGGTCTCTGCGTTCATATGTAATTTAGAGTACCTGTTAGTAAGTTGGGTAGTAAGTTTACTCTCTCGCTGGTGTAAAATCAATGGAAACGGTTATATAAAATGTCTGTTGCCAATGTGGTGCTTATATATACTGCCGGCTCGTTCTCATTATCACTCTCTTACTGTCTCTCTTCCAACCGTAGCCGCCGCACACTGTGGCTTTCAACTCTCCTCACTCTCTCTAATGGCTTCCTCTGTCGGCGCTTCTAGATCGGCCATCGCGGCCGCGGCTCTAGCCGCGGCGGCAGCACCGTTCTAGCGGCAGCCCTTCGTGAGGGGAAGGTCGATCTGGAGGCGGTCATGCGTCCGCTAATGATGCGGCAGCGCCACCATCTGACGCCCTCCTCCTCCGGTGATGCCCGGCTTCTTCTGAGCCAGGCCGATGTGGAGGAGGTCATTCATGAGGTGGTGGTGCAGCACCTCGGCGGATCTACCAGCAGAAACCCATCTGGAGGAGGAAGTGGCCGATCTGGAGGAGGAAGTGGCCGATCTGGAGGTGGTGGAGGATCTGTAGGTGGTGTCTGATCTGGAGAAGGAGGACGAGGTGGATGTCGACGAAGGAGAAGGAGGAGGAGGTGATTGCGTCGACGCGCGCTGGTAGCATCTCAGTGCA
This sequence comes from Poa pratensis, assembly GCA_947311845.1. Classification (NCBI taxonomy): domain Eukaryota; kingdom Viridiplantae; phylum Streptophyta; class Magnoliopsida; order Poales; family Poaceae; genus Poa; species Poa pratensis. The sequence goes on from CAMZMU010000074.1 coordinate 30,019,455, forward strand.
TCTGGCAGAGGCCTGCACCTCCTCGATCTCCCGTTGGGTGAAAGGTATAAATCTTTCTGTGACCGGCTGTGATGCCGATGAACTAGGTTCTACGTATGAGCATTTCATCACATAAACAAATTCCTAGTGCAAATTCACACATACATGTTCTGATAATTACAAACACTTATTGTTAAAGCACCAACTGTACAAACTAGTTAAACACCCACATCCAAAGCCTATTGCAATTCACCTAGGGCATTCTTGCACCTAGGGCAGAGCATTTCCTGCCATGTTGGACGTAGCCTGTCCTTCAAGGTTAGGATCTTACGATACAACTCGTAGGTCATGTACCCATCTATTGCTGCGTAGTCGAGGTTAACTTTGTGTAGCGGCATCCGCTCCCAAAAACCGTGCTGGTTGGATGGGAACTCCTTCTTCATGTTGGCATATAATAGCCACCGATTTTTTTAATATCCAGATGTATTTTGTACATTTCGCTAATAGTTTTTTTATTTCACGCAGGAGTTTATTTCGGCAACACTGCATAAAAGTACCAATCTATCATTCCGAGAACCAGAAAACTTAAGGCAAGGAAATTTCGTGGATACTGGTCTTGGAGTGGGTACTGCGACGACCGAGAGCTCATAGAAGGTGAGCTCCAAGTCAAAGATGGAAGGCTGGCTTAATTAAGCCAGCCTTCCATCTTGTTAGGTTAGTTGCTTATAGGTTTAGAGTTCATGATTGTAGTCAAAGTGTAATAGGTGATATTACATTATGCCAATGTGTGATGGATATGATTGTAGTCAAATTATAAAAAACAGTGATATTATTGTATACCAATGTAATGATGGCATTTGTTCTATGTTATGAATTGAATAACGTTTTATTGCATTGTGCAATCAGCCTTTCATGTATTATGGCATATAACCGAAATATGAGAAAAGCTCAGTGCAAACGGGTAGATGGAAAACTCCGTATCTGATGTAGGAAAACTAAAGCAACAGAGGTCTGCGCCAACCGTTGCCAAATGGAGACCTCATCGGAAACGGTTTTTTGCCTCCGTTACCGATGAAGGCCTTCACATCAGTGACAGGGTCGGGGACACGAACCCTTTCTCCGTTGCCGAAGGGTTTTTGGCCCGTTTCCGATGTGTCGTTCTGTACTAGTGTAGGATTGATGCATATCACTCTCCTCTCCTACTCTCGACGAGATGAGATCAATCACCAAGGTTGAACCGTTTCCACTTTTTGAGAACTTTTAGCTTGGTCAGCCAGGCTTTGTGGAAGCGGTTTGACTGAAGTGGACGGTGGCTGCTGCACATCCACCACACATGTATAATGTGGTAGATGTGTGGCACCACTGTGCCCAGATGGCACGCCAATTCATGAGGAGGGTGCCAATCTGGGAGCAGAGCTGAAACAAAGGAAGTCCTCTCTCTTAGAGGAGATCCCAACTCTTGACTGAGCTTCAGATTCTATTGGTCTTAAAGCTGAGGAATTGCTTCAGCCGTACGTCCTTGAGAACTGCCTTATGGCGATCTACAAGGGGGAGGTGACCTTATGGCGATAGCGTAATCGCCAGAATTGGATCCTCAAAGGCGACGCGAATACAACCTACTTCCATGCGATAGCCAATGGGTGTCGTTGAAAGTGTATGTGGGATGGAGATCGTCTCTTGGAGGCGCCAAGAGAGATATCCACCCACATATACTCCTTCTATAAGGAGATCTTCACGGCGGAGCCCCGCTCTCGGATCACCTTCTCAGTTGATCTCTAGCCAGCGAGGTAGGGTTTCTGACTTTGAGAATGCGGAACTCACCCTCCCAGTCGTGCCGAAAGAGGTGGTGGCCAGGGCAGTGATGGAGATGAAGGCTAATTTGGCGTCAGGACCGGATGGCCTTTGAGTCATTTTCTTCTAGAAATTGTGGGAGAATATTAAAGAGGTGATCATGCATATGTTCCAAGAATTTATATTGGAACAGTGGTAATGTCTCACCTTAACTTTGGTGTGGTGACTTTGACCCCCAAGGTAGTGGGGGCCACGAACATTCGCCAATTTAGACCAATCACGATTCTCAACGTCATCCATAGGATCTTCTCAAAGGTGTGCGCTACTAGGCTCCTGTGATGGAACACCTAACACACTGGTAGATTTCAATATTATATGCATGAACGATTGTTGTAACAAATTTATTAAAACAAAAAGATGCTGATTTTGAATATTAAAAAAGAGATATACGGAGCTTGGTCTCCATCTGCACTTTCCAAGGCTTGACCGACATTCTATGAATGCTATAGAAAAATATTTACCACATGTGTTTAGTTGAAATAGATTAATGGATTAGACATCAACGTAATGTAATTTATTATTTTCACATAGAAATGTCCTTCGACATTTAAATTTCACAATTACTTTACACAACTGTGTTAATAAAAATAATATAAAAATATTTTTCACGACAAATCAAACCACGCTATTTTGACCTAAGCAATATAGATTTGACACGTGTCCATAAATGGATAATGATGAAAAGCATGCAGCCAAAGTTGTACAACTTTGATATAATATGTACAAAGATATTTATACTAATTAGGCAAATTAACATCATGTTTTCTTTCATAACATAACATATTTTGTTGTTTTTACTAGCATAATATTGGTCAGGCTACCATGGTGAGGACAATGTCCAAAATAAATCACACTTTGTAGACGTGGTCGAACTTGGCAAACTTTGACAATTCATTAGGAATAAAGCTAATTAGGCTAAATAGATGATTACATTTTTCAGGAAAAATAGATTCACTATAATTTCTATAAGGTTTCTTACATTTTGATAAGAAAATAACTATCAAAGTATTCTATTGGAGATTACAAAAGAAAAAGATGATCCAATTTGGAGCACATGGAGTAAGTTAATCGGAAGTTTCACCAACTATAACCAATGAGAATAGCAAGCAGATCAGTGGTTAAAGGATGCGTCTGGTATTTCTGGGGACTTGTTTATTTGACCAACTTTTGCGTTTTGTTTTTGTTTTTTAACAATCCTATTTCTACGTCCGTCAGCATTTCTCAGTGATAGATGATTATAAAACTTAATAAGCATATCACAGTTCAGAACCTAGAACTGCATACTCATTTGGTTGGTCTGTCTCTTTTTCCAAAAAAAAAAAATGGTTGGTCTGTGTAAACAACAAATGCTGCCCTGAATAAAGGAGAAGGAGCAAAAGAGAGGAAGCATTTAGGACGACTCCTCATATAACTTGCCACATAACAGAATATTTGTAAAGATAAAAAAGTAAGAAGTTTTACAACCAGAACCTGCATTTGGCATAGGCTACTAAGAAGATTGCTGCATGATCATCACCAGGTCAAATAGACAACCATCAACCAGATGAAACAATGCACATAAAACTGACAGAAGCTCACTCCAGCACATGCCATGAGAACCCATTCATGTTTTCGAAAGGAATGACAATGCAGCAGAACTTTCAACTAGCATCTCTAAGTTCAGCATGCATGCCACTGCCATGCATCACTATCAAGAACAATCATAGTATTCAGAAAGAGCAACTAAGGTGCTAAACTCACAAGGAACTTAAATTCAGGTAGCCAGTACAACAAAGCTTAAATTCTAGTAGTACGACACTGAGCCGCTAAGGAGACGGTGCTGATGCGTATCACTCTCACATTCCATTCCGGTGCCTTATTTTGGAGCCTTGGAAGCGAGCCTTTTCTTCTTCCTCAGCTGAAAATAAAATGTTGAAACAGATTTGATGTTAGCAGCTAACAGTGATTGAACTATGCATGTGCAAGTATGTTCAAACAGAGTTTATATAAACTGATTGCACGAATTATTGGAGAACTGTGAGATAAGTGATTTAGTTAGCAAGCATGGAGCATTATGGAACACAGACTAGTTAAAGGAGACACCAGCACACACAACATGAAAACAAATCTGTAGCAATAAGCTCAGTTAATGTCTATACACGTTGGCGACCTGGCACATCAACTCTGAAATAAGCACATGTCATGGAATTATTTATATTGATGAAGAGAACCTAGAGAACATGTTGGATGCTATAATGGCAAAGATGAAGAACAGGAGATATATATGAAGAATTTAGGAAAGTGACATTAAACTCAATATGTACAAATTGGTATAAAAGCGATTTATGAAGCACAGAGAATTATGCGCCATCAACACAATAATCCATTAGTGTCTACATCGATATAAAACGTTGGTTTGCTGACTAGCTAGTACTTCACATCAACACTGAAGCAAGCATCATGGAATTACTTATATCGTAGCAAGGTCCATTATGTTTGAATTCATACAACACTACCAATGTAGCTTTAAAAAAACTCTGAAACACACAATGATATTCATGATCAAAGCAGAAAAATGTTGGGACATTATGCTGAGTGAGGTCTGAAGCCAACATGGACAATGTACAAAGCACTAAGGCTACAAGCTAAGGCCAAGAAAATGAAATGTGATAATCAATTGATCACAGTTAAAGCTCACCTCGCCGCTGTGGCCACACTTCTTCTTGCGGCAGTTTGAAGCCCTGAGGGGAAGGCGTGCATAGCATCTGCAAAACAAATTTCAGAACAAAGTTGGCCATATCAGCGAAGAGATGCTTGTCAAAGGTTAATCTACTTGTGCAAAACAAGAGAGACGGAAATGACAAATTTCAGGTTAATCTGTGACAAGAACTAAGTTTAACTAACAAAGTGATCGGCTTTATTAAGTGCTAGCTGCTAACTAACACATCCAATTTAGAACTAGCTAGACAAACACAAGTTACATGACGGGGATCTAAAGTAAGCAAACAGAGAGATTGGCATGTGTTCTTACTGGCGGCAGATGAACTTGTTCTGCCTGTACTTGAGGGCCAGTTGCAGGAGGCCGGGATCAATGAGCGGGTACGTCCCACCTTTGCCGCCGCCGCGGAGACGAAGCACCAGGTGAAGCGTGGACTCCTTCTGGATGTTGTAGTCGGCCAGCGTGCGGTCGTCCTCCAGCTGCTTCCCGGCAAAGATGAGACGCTGCTGCTCCGCGGGCACACCTGCGGTTACAGATCAGGCGATGATTAGCATGCTACCTCCATTGATCAAGCTGGGACGAGCAATAAGAGATACAACACGAATTTAAGATGAAAAGCAGTTCGATTTGGTGGCTAATTCGTGCTGAAATGCGTCCCCCGCAGGTTGCCGAGGAAAGAAAAGTGATTCCTTTTCTACTGTCCTAGACACAACCCTTTGCTCTGCTCTGTTCGCGAGCAAGAAGACGAATTTACTCAGCGGCAGGAAGCAATCGCTCAGCAAATCTACTGATGGAAACCGCGCAAAGGCGGCGAAATGTTTGTAGCATCATGGATTCATGGGTAAACCGCAAACGAAGGCGAAACAAGCGGCCGGCCGGGGTCCAAAACCTATGCAAACAGCGGGGCAGCAGATGCGAGCAACAGGGCTGCCGGACGGCGAGCGACGGGAGCAAAAGGTGGTCGGACGGAGAGCGCACAGGCACCGACGCAGCATACAGAGTAACAGAGAGAGGGCCGGACCAGGAGGGGGAGATGTTGGTTACGTACCTTCCTTGTCCTGGATCTTGGCCTTGAGGGCGCCGATGGAGTCGCTGCTCTCGACCTCGAGCGTGATCGTCTTCCCCGTCAGCGTCTTCACGAAGATCTGCATCTTGCCGGTCGCCGGAGTGGTGGTGGTGGTGTGGAGTGTGGACAGCGCCGCGGACTCCACGCTCCTTATATAGGCGGAAGGAGCGTGGTGAGGGAAACGCGACGGCCACGAAACCCTCGGAGCCCAGAGGGAATGGGTAAGCCCTGCAAGGCCCGGCCCAGCACGGGGTTTAGTTAGCCGATCGATGTTGTACCGTATGCGGATGGGCCGGCCAGGGTGGTCAATCCCTATACATCGCCTGCAGCCGCGCGGATGGGCCGGCCCATGAACTTATTTTTTTTTCTATTTCTGTTTTTCGCCTTCTTTCCTGCTTTCTTTTTTCTTTTTTCTTTTTCGTTCTTTCAATTTTTCATATTCATATTAATATCTTTTTTTCTGTTTTTTCACTTTTTATAATTTTAAAAAATGTTTCCGAAAATAGTTCAAATATAAATTTGTTCATATTAAAAAATTGTTCCAATTTAAGATTTTTTCATATCAGAAAATTGTTCCAATTCAAAATTTATTGATATTTTAAAAAATTCAAATGCAAGATTTCGTTCATATTTGAAAATTATTCTAATTCAAAATTCGTTCACATTCGTTAATTGTTCTAATCGAAGATTTTGTTCATATTCGGAAATTGTTCTAGTTCAAAATTTGTTCATATTGAAAATAGTTCCAATTCAAGATTTGTTCTTGTTCGAAAATTGTTCAATTTTTTTCTGATATTCCAAAATTGAAAAAATTCAAAATTTTGATCATATTCATATTCAAAAAATATTCAAATTTTAAAATATTCACTAACAATTGTGTAGATTAAGAAATGTTCAAAAAATGTTCAGAACTAAAATTGCTCAATTTTTACAACATCGTTTTTTGATTTATTTGGCTCGGTTAAAGTTGATTAGGAATTTACTTATTTATGAGAATTATCCTTTTTGCTAGATATTTTTCTATACTTATCAAGAATATATATTTATGATTAAAATGGTACATGGTAATGAGCCACGCTTGTGCGGCCCAGCAACGAAGTCTTCAGGCGATAGCGGAGTGGAGCGTCGCTAACGGGCGTCAGATGCATCACATAGCCCCTCAAGGTGCCCCTAAGGCACCCGTTGCGTGCGTAATCGCTTTTGTACATGGGCCAGTTCAGGTAACTCGCTACTCACGCTCCTAGATCGGTGTGATCTTTTTTTGTTCGCCTTTTACTAGAGCTAAAATAGCCCCGATTTTTCTGGCAATTAAAAAATATTAAAATAAAAATCCAGAATATTGAAAAAAAACTGATGTTCACGAATTTGAAAGTGGTCCATAAATCACAATTAACAAATTTGTAAAAACTAATTTAAGAATTTGAAAGTGATTCATAAATCAGTTAATAAAAAAATAGCTTACAAGTTTCTCGAAACAGTGTGACGTGGGCCGGGGTGCTCGCCGGTGGCAGCCATAACAGGAGGAGAGGCTGCCGGCAGCACGGAGTGGCCACCCTAGGGTGGCGGCGGTAGAAGAGGGGTGCAAAAGTGTGAGATCGCTTTCGTGTTATCTCGTATATATAGACAAGATACACATAGAAACAAATCAATAGTAATCCCAAACCATAATTGTCTGATTATAGAATATCTTAGGCTCCAAATATGGTTGAGTGAACCGCATATCTATATTTTGATGTGATCCAAATTCATATAAAGATTAAACTAACTTTAGACGGAGCGAAGCAGACCAAAGTTGTTACCGGTTTTGGATTAGGGCTCCACAGTTATATATACCTCTTATAAACCGCCGTTTGTGATAAGTCACATGTTGTAAATCCCGACGATTGTAACCTCATACGATCATAGTGAATTGTTGGCTATCGTTCGTTGTTTTTCTCTTCCTTGTTGGAAGGGTTTTCCACGTCAAATCCCATATGTCAGTTATGTTCCCGACGACTGTAACCTCACCCGATCATAGTGATTTGTTGGCTATCGTACGTTGTTTTTCTCTTCCTTGTTGGAAGGGTTTTCTACATTCGATCTCATATCCCAGTTATGTTGATTCTGCTTTTTTTTTATGATTTTATTACTTATCGTTCATAATATATCCTAGCATATAGTCTGCCTAACATTCGGGATTAGCTTTAGAGCTTTCTCGAAGCAGAACTGGAGCGCGTATTGGAGGCTCTTTTTCACCCGTATGATGGAACGACATGGTTGTGATGGATCAATACTCGGACATGGTGAGACTGCTGCAAGAAATTACATTTGGAAGTTGTCAACTGCGCTTGCTTTTACGATCAACTAATTTTGGATGGGATCAGCTTTGCTTGCTCCTACTAGGGCTGTCTTCGCTCGACAGAAGAACATTGTGCGGTCTCTCGTGTGTGCACAGCCACGTTATTCTGAAGGGAAAGGCAAAAGATTTGCCTTTTTTCAATTAATTAAGAAGAAAATTGGGACAAAGTTTGGTGTTAAAGACCACCACCCTTATTACAAACGCTTAGTCTCCCGGTAAAAGATGACCCAAATTTTTGGCATCCGCAAGTACCCAATTCCTCGCCTCCAACTTAATCCTAGCGAAGATTATCGTCGGAAGGGTGCTCAAGTGCTTGAAGATCCTCGAGTTGCGTTCGTTCCAAATTTCCCAACATACAAGCATGAGAAGCGACGGGATTGCTTTCCTCCTCCTTCCATTGGCAATGACAAGATGCGTCCACCAAGAATGAACGGCGTTGAAGGCAACCCAACCCGGAGGGTTGAAATCTCCAATATTTAGCCAATTTTTGACCATACCCCAAAGACGAATAGAGAAGCGGCAAGTGAAGAGGAGGTACCTAGCCGTCTCATCTTCACGACGGCAAAGAGGACAAAGCCTACCATTAGGCCAACCTCTTCTCTCAAGCCGGTCGGCCGTCCACACGCGGTTTTGGAGAATAAGCCAAGCAAAGAGCTTGCATTTGGGAGGAGCCCAATTCTTCCACACCAAATTGTCCATTGGCGAAGCGACTTCCCCGGCGAATTGCTCGTTGTAGGCCGAGGAGCAAGAGTATACACCCGAAGGGTTGAGCTTCCAAGTGATAGTGTCGGAAACATTGATATCGAGATGAAGTTGTGTAGTGAGTTGCCAAAGCTTAGTGAATTCCTCGAGTGTTGAACCGAAAGCTCTTCTCCGATGTCAATATCAATAGTCCACGCGTCGTCGGTGATGGCCTCCTTGACGGACCAAGTTTTCTTCTTTGAGAGCGCATAAATGAGAGGGGCTATGATTTTTGGGCTGCACCCGTCCGCCCATGGCGCATCCCAAAATGGAGTCTTTTCCCCATCTCCAATGGCCACCATCGTCATGGTATGGAAAAGGTCCATCTCCTCTTTCTTGCAAGGGGCTTCCATTCCCACCCACGGTCTCTCCGGCGCCGTCCAATCTAGCCAAGCCCATCTAAGGCGGAGAGCCTTCGCAAACTTGTCCATGTTGAGCAGGCCGAGCCCCCCCCCCCCCCCCCCCCCAAAGAAGTAGGCTTGCAAACCACCGTCCAATTGACCTTGCATTTACCTCCGGAGACCTTGTCGGTCCCCGCCCAAAGGAAGCTCCTAATAAGTTTCTTGAAGAAAAGCAATGTTTCCGGCGAGATGTCAAGGACGGTGAGAGGGTATATGAGTTGAGAAGTGAGGACCGACTTGGCAAGCTCCTTGCGACCTGCAATGTTGAAGCATCTACCCGCCCAAGGGTTTAGTTTGGACACCGCCTTGTCCTCGAGATATTGGAAGTGGACCTTCTTTAACTTCTTTACCGCAAGGGGTAGCCCAAGATATCGCAACGGGAAGCAAGCGGTTGGAGCCGGTAGATCATGAAGCACGGCGCCGAGGTCAATGTTATCACATCGTATAGGAGTTACCGAGCTCTTCGCAAAATTTGTCACAGGACCGGTGGCCTCTCCGAAGTTGTTGAGGATTTGGGCAAGTGCGGAAATGTCCTCACGGATCGGGCACATGAAGATAGCCGCATCGTCGGCGTAAAGGGAGGACCGAAAGTTAGCCCCCTTTTCGGGAAGCCGGTGAAGAATCCCTTGATCCGTGGCCACTTGAAGAATGAGTTGAAGAGGGTCGATGGCAATGTCAAAAAGGAGCGGTGAGAGGGGGTCGCCTTGGCGCAGCCCCCTCCCATGTTTGATTGGAGCACCGGGGATGCCGTTGAGGAGCACCCGTGACGAAGCCGTAGAGAATAACGCTGATAGCCAATCCCGGAATTTTGGAGGGAAGCCTAGGTGTTGAAGTAGCTCGAAAATGTATCCCCACTTGACCGAGTCGAACGGTTTTTTGATGTCTAGCTTGATAAGTAGAGAGGCTTTTTTCCTCCGGTGAAGCCACCGAGCATAATTGCGGACAAAGAGGAAGTTTTCATGTACACTCCTAGTCTTGATGAAGGCACTTTGAGCTTGAGAAACGAGGACGTTCATGTGAGGGGCGAGGCATAAGGAGAGGATCTTCGCCACAATCTTGGCAATGCCATGAATGAGGCTAATCGGTCTAAAGTCGGAGATGTCCTCCGCCCCTTCCTTCTTGGGTAGAAGCACGACATTCGCGGAATTGAGCCAATGAAGGTTGTTGGTGTGTAGGTTGGAGAACCGAAACATGACCGCTGAACATCTTTACTTAAGCTGCTCTTGGATGAGGTCAGCTGTGATATCTATCTATCTATCTATCTATACTATAATATTCGTAGATGCCGTGATGGTATATACGGGGTGGTACCGTGGTACGTCCGCACTCCACTATCCAGTTCAAATCCAGTTCGGCTTAGGCAAGGCAAGGAAAAAAAAACGACAAGTCATACTCTCGTACGCATCCGTTTTAATCTACAACTGTTGGCCGGAGAGGACCATCAGGTACCAGCCGGGGCGGACGTCGTTGCTGTCAGACACTCTGTCCCGCGCGAGCCGGCAGAGCTCGGCGAGGACGGACTTGGCCACCGCCATCACGCGGACGCTCAACGTCCCGGCCGGCCGGCGGAGGACGGCGGCGTACTGCGGCAGCGCGTACTGCGTTCGTGGGTCGTGCCGCGCGTTGCCTGGATTCCTGCACTAACCATTTGTGTATTTGTCTCGAAAAACGAGCTGCAACGGAGGCCCATGTCCAAGCGCGTGTTCGCCATGCTTTTCACCTTATCGTGCTCGTCATTGGCCGCCGACCGATTCACGCTCTCCTACTTCCAGCAGGCCGACGTTGAACGCTGATGGCGGCGCAACCCGACCGACGGAGAGCGCGACGGCAAGGGTGTCTGACGAGCCATCCGCGGCCTGCTTCTCGCCCTCCGTTGGCTTGGATACGATGGACTCATGGACCTGCCTCGTGGCCGTCGGATTCAGATAGGAAGGCTCCTGGTGCTTGTCGTGCACTCGTGCCGCTGCTCCTGAAGAAGAACATGAGCCATGATCGATCAGTTCAACGCTAGGTCCCCGTGTCCATAGAATCTCTAATGCAAGATAGGCCATACTCCCACGTTGTCAATCCTACTCCTACAAGAACTCCTACAGCGTGCATTGGCCCTTGCCTCTAATCCTACTCCTACAAAAACTCTTGATTATGCTTCGCTATATAATAAAAACATAAACGTGTGGTATATAGATAATGGTAAACTATTCGAGTGTGCAAATCTCGGCGCAAAATAATTTGTATTTTAGGCTCAACAAATGATAAACGTGTGGTTCTTGGTCTAGTGAAGGACTGAAGGTCTGGTGAACGGTGCACATTTTGAGAACTTGATTTTTTTTCTCAGATATATTATTTGTGTAGCCTGAAGTATAAAAAAGTTTGCATTAAAGATTTTGCATATTAGTAGAGTTGAACATTAACATCTAAGAAATTTTTTTCTAATCTTTTTGCAATTTGCAAAATACTGTTTTTGAATTTATTTTGTAAAACAGGTTACATTTGGGGTTTCTCGTCTCCAAGCTAGTACTACAATATAAATCCAAAATTATTTAATGCTAGCGAGTATAACTATCTGCTTTACGTTAAATTAAATAAAGAACATAGAGTAGTAACGCGTCATTTTATCTCCGTAGAAACCAGCCAAGCTTTTCGATCTGGAATGTCACGTTTTCCATGGACAAATTCGAGAAGATCCCAAGATGCTTCCATCCAGGCCCTTGCTCGGTGGGACCCGTTCCTTCACTGCCTCGCGGGCTCCACTCCTCCATCCGGTGACGTGGCCGTCCCAATCCCGGTTCCACGTCACAGCGACCCCTCATCCGCCGCCCGATCCCGATCGGACGGTGTCCGCGCCTTCTTACTCCCTCCCGGGCCCACCCGCAGCGACCGTAACCCGTGCTCGCTCCGTCGTCGTCGTCGTCGTCCTCATCTCTCAGATCTCTCATCAACTCCCCGCTGCTATTAATTACCACCTCTCTCTCTTCATCCCTCTCCCCCGTAGCTCGCCCTCTTCGTCAATCTCCTTCCTTCCTAGGGTTCGACGCCCGAGGAGAAGCTTCCGCCCACCTCGCCGGCGGCGTCTGTCCGCCCGAGGCCAGGTAAACCCGCCGCCCCGCCCGGATCTCGAGGCGATCCGACCTGTGTGATCCCTGTCCTTTTCCCGATTCGCCTGCCCGCAGGTCTGCGTCGTTTCCTGCTCGATCCGTGTTTAGCTAGCCTCGAGGTCTGTCTCCGTTGTTACGGCCTGTTGGCTGGCTTGGTAGGTTGGTGAGCCGTCCAGATCCATGCGAATCTAGGATGCCGCGAACGTTGCATGCATGGCTGCTACGTTCGTCGGAGTCGTCAATTCGCGGTCGATGCGAATGATTGATGCCGACGTTTAGTCGGTGGATCTGTGCTTGATCTCGGGCCTGGAGAGTCCCCTTTCCTGGTGCAATCGATATGGGTTTAAGCAAACCGTTGGTTCTGACAGCTGGCTGCTCGAGTAGTTTATAATGAAGAGTACTAGCTGAATTGCATTCGGGATCCAAGCTGATTGACCGAGTCAATATTAGAGCGCTGTAGTTTGGACACTATGTAGCTAGGGGAGAAAATTTGTAGACATCTGCAAACTGCCTGCTTTCCCTTTATTTATCTTTGTGTAGCTAGCCCTGCCCGATATTTTAACTGAATTGTAGCTGTTAGTATTAATAAGAAAGTAAGCATTTTGTCATTAATTGTGATACGTATGAGTAGTATCTTGTCCGGTTGCAAATTGATGTAACTGAACGAGGACCCCTGCACAATTTGAATGTAAGAAGTCTAGTTCATAGCGTGTCTGCGTGTTAAGCTTGGTTTTGATTGTGTTACTGTGTCTGTGTTTCAATGCATATGTCTAAGCGAAATGGGTTCATCTTTCCAACTCCAATCTGCATCAGATGTGAATTGCTTTGAAGTTTAGTGTGTTATTTTATTTTACATATTTTCATGTGCATTGTTCATAATGCAGATCTGTTTTCTTTCGGTCCCACAGAAAGATGGCTGGCGGTTTTCGAGTACTGCACCTTGTCAGGCCCTTCTTGGCATTCCTGCCAGAAGTACAGAGTGCTGACAGGAAGATACCATTTAGGGAAAAAGTTATCTACACCGTCATTTCTCTCTTCATTTTCCTGGTGTGCAGTCAGCTCCCGCTCTATGGCATCCATTCAACCACCGGAGCTGATCCTTTCTACTGGATGCGTGTTATCCTTGCATCAAACCGTGGTACTGTTATGGAGCTGGGTATCACTCCAATTGTGACATCTGGAATGGTTATGCAACTTCTTGTTGGATCCAAGATTATTGAAGTTGACAACAGTGTGAGAGAGGATCGTGCTCTGCTGTAAGTATTGTAAAAATAGCAGAATTTTGTGGTTTCCTTTTCTTTCTGAAATTTTAAAGTGATAAGAGTAGTGTGTCCACAGTGTCATGTACATGTAGTTTATCATTTAGCAATTGAGTGACCAGTGAAAATTGTAAAGCTTGCTGATTCATGTTAGATGTCAAGTACTATTGTGATTAATGTTGAACTTCTTTACTCAGGAATGGCGCACAGAAATTGCTTGGTATCCTGATTGCCATTGGTGAAGCTGTGGCATATGTTCTGTCTGGAATGTATGGCAGTGTGAGCCAACTTGGAACTGGAAATGCTATTCTCATCATACTTCAGCTTTTCTTTGCTGGAATCATCGTCATCTGTCTAGATGAACTTCTCCAGAAAGGCTATGGTTTGGGTTCAGGCATCTCTCTGTTCATTGCTACCAATATCTGGTGAGCATACGGAACTTTATTTTTCTTACTTATTGATATTGATGTGCTATTCTATTGCAAGTTGGCTTACGGTAAATTTGCTGTTATGTAGTGAGAACATCATCTGGAAGGCGTTTAGCCCCACAACCATCAACAGCGGACGTGGTGCTGAATTTGAAGGGGCTGTCATTGCATTGTTCCATCTGTTGATTACTCGATCTGACAAAGTCCGTGCTCTACGGGAGGCTTTCTACCGTCAAAATCTGCCAAATGTGACCAACTTGCTTGCTACTGTATTGGTCTTCCTCATAGTTATCTATTTCCAAGGTTTCCGTGTTGTGCTTCCAGTGAGATCAAAGAATGCTCGTGGGCAGCAAGGCTCATACCCAATCAAGCTGTTCTACACTTCGAACATGCCCATCATCCTGCACTCTGCACTGATAACCAACCTGTACTTCATTTCCCAGGTACAGGATTCAGTTCCAGTGCTGTAGTAACTATATTAAGCACTTACATGATGTTTAGATGCTGACACGTTTTAATTGTTTATTGCAGCTTCTATACAGGAAGTACAGTGGAAATTTCCTGGTTAACCTTCTCGGCATATGGAAAGAATCTGAATATTCTGGTCATTCTATTCCTGTTGGTGGTCTTGCCTACTATGTGACTGCACCATCCAGGTGAACAATTAATTTCTTGTCATTGCTATCTTCTTTTTCCATTTCCTTTTTTAGGCTTTGCTTGCTCTAGAAAACACTGTTATACTTACCATGTTATATTAACTGCAGTTTGGCTGATATTCTGGCGAATCCGTTCCATGCATTGTTCTATGTGGTCTTTATGCTGTCAGCGTGTGCTCTCTTCTCAAAGACATGGATTGAAGTTTCTGGTTCATCAGCCAAGGATGTTGCGAAGCAGCTGAAGGTAAAAACATCGCCCATGCAGTATTCTTCTTGTCTAGTTACTGTTCCATTTCTGAAATCTGTGCATAGGGAACCCCAAAGTTTTTTGAAGACCAACTATGCAACATCAATGTCACATCCCTTTCATGCGTTATTTTGGTGGAGGATCCAGTCAGACATTATGATAGTGTCTAGAACTAGGTTCAGTTTATGGATCGTTAGAAACTCCAGCCTAATGTTGGGATATCAATGTCTACTCAGTGTTTTCTAAGTGTAACAATATACTAATATCAACTAAATTTGTTAAATTGGGGTGATCTATTGTCTTTTTTTTGGTATTTAGATTCAACCTGCAAAATGTACTTCATTTAATCTTGGGAATGCAACAGGAACAACAAATGGTGATGCCCGGCCACCGTGAGTCGAACTTGCAGAAGGAATTGAACAGATACATCCCTACTGCTGCTGCATTTGGTGGCGTGTGCATTGGTGCGTTGACTGTCCTGGCTGATTTCATGGGCGCAATTGGTTCAGGAACCGGTATACTGCTGGCTGTTACCATCATCTACCAATACTTCGAGACCTTTGAGAAAGAAAGAGCGACAGAGCTTGGTTTCTTCGGATTTTGATATCATTAGCTTTGGGAGCATGTTATGGCTATACCTCAGTCTTGACTGTCGCAGTACTGCTTGGCTGGCTGTTGCGGTTGTAACCGGAGATCTTAAATTCTGTTTAGGTTGCCCGACTTATTTACAGTTGAGAAATTTGTAGATGCTGCGTGTGTTCTCAGGCTAGTGTGGTGGCGGACCTGTCCAAGGACTGACATGGCCATCATCGATCATCTTCTGTAGCCTTCTCATGTCTTTTGACTATAGCAACTGAATGTTTTGGGATCAATTTTAGTTATCTGGAGCTGAGTATATGTTTCTTTTTTATTGTGACCCTTGTTAATCTCTGATACTTTGAGCTATAAAGTAATGCAGTTTTTTCTGTTTCACGAAGCACTTGTCTGATATACTACTACTATAAAACCTCGTTTTGAACTGTGCTATCAGCTGATGAGTGATGAGCGTAAATGTAAAACTTTAGTGGTTCTTCGTTCAGTGAAACACTCTGAAACATAATCGCATTCTGAAATAAAATGAAAAGCAAACAGCAGAGTGCTCAGGCATTCTATATGGAAACGTCCGTTGATGAAATAGTTGTAACATGTCAATAGAGGCTCACCAATCGAAAAAGCAATATCACAGGGATCTGTATTAATTCTATATGGAAACGTCCGTTGATGAAATAGTTGTAACAGACTGGCTTGACTCTGTTTTGCATTGTTTAGTGCTAGCAAAAATTCCAGTGCGTCACATCTCCAAAAAATGTTGCATTCATTCAGCTTCAAACTCAAAGAGTTGTTTTGCAATCCAATAGAATGTATAAGGTAATGATGTTGCAATTTTATATGTATTTTCTATTTATTTTGTATTAGGCGAATTAAAAGATCATTGCTAGAAGATACCAACCCATGATTACAAAGAGCATGATGGTATAACATTCTAGTAAAGAAGTCTGCATCACATAATTTTCCACATTGAGGATAAAACCTCCCGTTCAGATTTTTTTTCTACTTTCTATCGAGCTACAAAGAAACTCACGGTTCAGCTAATCAAATTGTTCTTGCCACGTGAGGTAACGTTTTTCGCGACCTCAACGATCTCTTCCATTTGGTTGTCCACCAGTTCATTAAGCTGCTGCTCCTGAGTCTTGAGATCTTCCGGCTGCTGCTCGACTGTCTGGTCATCTGAGTCTGCGCCCTCCTTTGTCCAATACACAGCAAAAGAAGCATCCTCCTCGAAACTAGTTGCCATTTGGACAAGCCGCTTGCCATTGGTTCCAGAGGCACCACCAAGCAACTCGCCTCTGGTGCGGTCATAGATGCAGGCCCTGAAGTTGTCAGTGCACTTGCGGTCCTCAGAATCAAGGTGTAGGTAGATCAGGATTTCCCAGCACCGCAGGAACTGCTTCTTGTTGATCTTCAGCTTCCCCCGCACAGTCTCAGCAAGGTCAGCTGGTGGAACCATTATCAAACTGCTAGACCTTTTTGACAGGTTGGTCTCCTCCAGTGACATGACCATTGCACCAAGAGCAGGCTTGATTGGTTCAAAGGTCAGAAGCCGGAGACAGTCGATGGACGAACGTACATACTGCAGGTAATCAGAAGGGTCTTCTATGGTTACATCATATATGTTCTCAGATTCTGCAATATAATTGATTGCCTCAAGAAGACGACGCCCGTGGCCTTCACCCTGATAAGGTGGCAAGACCAGTATCTGAGAGACCAAATGAACAAGATCAGCAAAACATCCAAACCAGACCAAAAACCAACTTTAATTTCCAAACATCAGGTTATGTAATTATGTTGGAAGTCGGTTCAGACAGCTGAACCGAAGAATGCATAGGTTCTCTTTAATGAAATGGACTACATATAGAAGAAACAATGCAGATACATGAAGAAATATTAAGTAAAAGCTGCAGTAGGTCCAACCTGGCTGATACGCAAGCGAGTGCTCTCAGGGTAATGATAAAAATGATGGACAGCTGCAAATCCTAGCAACTGGTAGTTTGAAGTGGATGACTCAGGTGCTGCCTTTTTAACTACAACAAGCATTTCCCATCCATGTTCTGTGATATCTATAGGTGTTGAACCTGGAGTGCAATGGTGTTAGAAGAAAGCTCCAAACGGATTTGACCACTATACTATAAAGCTTCAGTTACCTTCAACCAGAAGCAGAACAAGTGATATTAGACGAGAATAAAGAAACGCAGCAGCACCTTGGAGTTCAACTCGAACAATCTGGCAACAAAAAGGCAGATCAAACTCTGGAATGTGCAGAACTAAAGGAGTATGTTAATGATATCTTGAATAGCATGAAAGTAGGATGGCAACAGTTTGAATGCAAATTATGATAGAAGTAAAAGATCTAAACAACATATCCATTCAAAATTCTGAAATTGGAGAAGTGATATTCTCACAATCACGTTAACCTACTTTGTGGAAGCATCGCTGCAAAACTGCATCTTAATATCTAAAGTTATAGCACTTGGTAGGTAAACATTTACTTAAAGAACTTCAGTTTATGTGCTAAGTATAAGAACCAAGTCAACAAATGTCACTCAATCAAATCACTTTGAGCAATGGTTCAAAAAGGATCCCACCTCAACTGCCAAATCACCTTTGTCTGAGGCAAGATGTTTAACGGAAGTACCATTCTTCACAACATCACTGCAGAGATTACAAAAATAAGTCATGCCCCATCTCCTGAAGCAATACAGAAACGCAGCTGTTGGGCTCTGTAAATAAAGGTACCTTATATAGTGGCATTCTTTTGAGAATGTCTCCAGAAATTCATCTTTTTCTACTAGGTTTTCCCAAAAATGCTCTGTCAAATAGAGTAAATGAATATTACAGTCATGCATGTGGAAGTTTCTTCAATTATGAAAGACAATCAAAACAAACAGATCTTACCTGAAGGACAGGTTTTAGATCTGTGATTCCTTTACCTCCCTGAAAGAAATCAGTTAATTATGTGTTACTCAATGAGTTGAAAAAAATCAGGATACGCAAACTCAGGATTAAGTCAGATAACAGTATACAGCATAATTAGTGTATAAGAAATTAAAGTCGTCATGATGATGGTTAGTGGTTAAACAAGATTTCCATTTAAGCGACATTATGTGAAAAAAGAGCATGGCGAATACATGCTATAAGTTGCAATATTTCACAATGGAAATTATAGAACAGAAGGTGACAGCTATAAACATTTAAATGATTAAACAACATGCTAATTGTAGGCAAATATTTTAGCGATAAACACAAAATTCTTAAGGTTTATACTATAACTAATGGTAACCACTAACCATCCTCCATACATACTCTTTAGGATGAAAAGTAAAATAAACAAGGTTATAAATAAGAGACACATTGCACCAAATAGTAATCACAAAGGTAACAAGAAAATAGAGATTACCTGTAGTTCTGTACAGACAAAGTTAAGATTCAGGACACATTGACTGTTCTTATAAAGTAGTCACGTAGTATCACAAAGAATAACCAATACTTGCAGAAATAAATTTTAGAAAAGCAAGTACTCACATCAGATGTTTCCTTGAATGAAATCTCAGCATATGCATGCAACGATATAGCACTTATCCACACGTTTATCTGCAACAATTGAGATATCAGACATTAAAAGGATTACATATTGCAAATAACAAGCATGTCAAAAATACAAAAAAAAGTAAAGATAAAAGGGATTGAGGAGCCTATTGTTTCATCATCCAAATTACTTGCAGAGAGATAAATTTACTACGATGTTGTTTTCTACCGTGAGATCTGTGTAGCCATAGATCTTGCCATCTTCACCAAAAAAATGATTAAGGTCAAATGGTTCGATAGAAATGCTGTCCTCGGAGCCCACATCATCAGGATTTCTAGCTGTAGTGATGCCAACAGCAAAATACATTAAAATCTGAAGAACCAAGATAACTAGATTATATGTCCATTGAGCTCAGTTCAAGAGCCTACAGGCATAATTGTTTGCTTCAATGCAGTTTGTGAGAATTGGTAACTAAACATGAAAGGCATATAATTTAGCATTATGATACATGATTCTTCTTTACACTATGTAATGTTTTCAACTGAACTTTCGGAGATTTTGTCATTACTCATAACTCTACACCAAGGATGTATCTCTCTCCTAAGTGGTGATACACTAAGGTAATTATTGCTACAAATTTCCAGCTGCAATTACTCATAACTCTACACCAAGGATGTATCTCTCTCCTAAGTGGTGATACACCAAGGATGTATCTCTCTCCTAAGTGGTGATACACTAAGGAGACTAATGCTTGCTGCCAAAATAATTCAGATTAGATAGGAGTAAGGAAGACAGTTCCATACCAATAAACACTTGCATACACTCATTTGCCTCAGTTCCAGCATCTGTTAAACAGATAAAAAGAGATCGCATCAAATTTCGCCATGTGCCTATACAAAACAAATTATCTACAAGCAACAAAACATACATCATCAAATGAACATGTTTACATCCTAAGCAACGCCACATGCAAGTTGTAGCTCTACAAGGCAAATACAACCTAAAAGGGGTGATTACTCTTCTTGCTGTTTCTACGGAACATGAATCGAGCAGCATATACACCTCGAGCCAAGGGGACCTCAGTCTCAGCCCAGTGTTCCAGCGCGCGTCTGTACACCAAACCCCGGCGCAACGATTCTACGCGAACGCCTCCACGAATCTACCAACACATCCGCAGGACCACCGGTGGCGGCGGCGGCGTAGGCACGCACCCCGACCACGAAACCTAATCTGCGAATCGAGAGAGGATGCGGGGAAAGGGTACCGATGCCGGCGAAGCCCACGCGGCGGCGCTTGCTGGAGTCGGCGTCGGCGGCGTCGCCGTTCCCCCTCTGCTTGAGCGCCATGGGTGGAGAGGTCGGGTCGATCTGGGGGCGGGGGCTCGGCTAGGGTTTGGGGTTTTGAGGGGGAGAAGAGGCGGGAGATGTGGGAATGGGGAGGCGGGAAATGGGGAATTGCTGAGCGGAGAGTGGTGACTCCGCTCTGAGGGACAACTGAGACCAGCCGGGGGTAGATTCGGAATTCTGTTTTCTTCCAACCCTTCTAGTCAAGGATGGAGTGATAACTTAGATGACTCCAATGGGGCGACGCATCGAGTCCACGCACGTCTATCCCTATCCGTTGGACAAAAACAAGACTTGACGGGCCGACGCAAACGGACCGCGCATCGTTTTTGCTGCCCGTCGCGATCCATTCGTGGCCCAAATTTTGGCCAGCCCTCGATTTGGCACTACAGGCCATTCCGGGGACGCCGTCTGCTGCTCCTCCTCCCCGTCGTCACCGGAGCTGCTTCCTCTCTGCCACGGCCGGTGAATCTTGCGGCCACATCTCTCGGAGCGCCCGCGACATCAACTCCCCCCCCCCAAGGTCTTCGGTTGTGCCCTGACAACAACTCATGTACGAACTTAGCCATGGATTGCTCTGATGAGTGGTACTACAAGAACTACATCTTGTACCAGTCATCGTCGGACGATTCCTCCGACTATGAGAGTGACGCCCTGGTTGCCACCCTCATCAATGAGTACATAGAGAGGATGCGGCCGGTGTTCCGAAGGTCGTTGTCGGTCCGTGCTCTTGCCTTGGACCGAGACAGGGGAGCAGGCCATGTCCAGCTCTATGGGAACTACTTTCATCCTGTGAAACCCACATATCCTCCCAAGATTTTCCGGCGCCGTATCCGGATGAGGAGATCAATTTTCAATCGTATCCGGTTAGGATGATGAATTTTGATGATTATTTCATATCCAAAAAGGATGCGGTTGGCATGTATGGCTTCTCGTCGTACCAGGAATGCACGGCCGCAGTTCGCATGCTTGGATATGTTGTTGTCGGTGATCTTGTTGACGAGTATGTGCGGATGAGTGATTCCACGTGCCTGGAAGCAATGTACAAGTTTTGCAGAGCCATGGTGCAGATGTCCGGGCCGGAGTACAAGAGGGAACCCAATGTTGCCGACATGACCCACCTCTTCTCCATCAACGAGGCCAGAGGCTTCCCGGGAATGATCGCGAGCATAAATTGTATGCACTGGGAGTGGAGGAACTGCCCATTTGCTTGGCATGTGTAGTACAAGGGCCATGTTGGGGAGTGCACGGTCGTGCTTGAGACCGTGGCATCACGAGATTTGTGGATTTGACACTCTTCTTTGGCATGGTCAGCTCGCACAATGACATCAACGCGGTTCAACGGTCTCTAGTGTTCAACAAGCTTTCCAATGGCCTCGCACCCGAGGTGATAGTTCAAATCAACGACCGGGACTACAAGAAGCCGTACTTTCTTGCTAGTGGTATTGAAAGTGATCGGTATGACACCTAGAGGGGGTGAATTGGTGCTACTCCAAATTTTAGTCTTTTTCAAATTAGGCTTGACACAAAAGGTAAATTCTCTAGGTATGCAACTACGGTGAATTTACCTATATGACAAGCTAGCAACTAAGCACGATATATATAAAGTAAAGGTGGTAAACAAGGATAGAGGTAACCGAAGTGAAAGCACGCAGAGACACGGACGTATTTCCGAGTTCCTCCTTTTTAGGGGAGTACGTCTAGTTGGAGAGGTGTGAACCAACACAATGGTTCAACAGTCACAAAGGCTTCACCCTCTTCTCCGGTGAACCGCACCACAAAGGATTGGTTCACTTCAACTACTGGAAACCTTCAAGGCGGAGTCCGGAGCCTTTACAACAACGATTTGGGGCACAACCTACAATAATTTGGGCTCCCAAACATCTACAATCTGTCACAAAGACAATCAAGTGAGTACAACGGGGGGCTAGGTTTTCCAAGTGGAAACCCTAGCTATGGTCCCTCAAGTGAATGAGGGGGAAACGAAGAACGGCTTGGTGAAGATGTAGATCGGGGCCTTCTCCTTCAATCCTCCAAAGATCAACGAGTTTGGGTGGAGGGATTGGGAGATCTAGTGATTCTTGAGATTGCAATAATGGTGTCTTCAATTCTGGGCGAGCTAGCTGGCTGAAGGTAGGTGGAGGGGTATTTATACCCCTCCCAGAAAATCTAGCCGTTGCAGACAGCTTCACACCGGAGTCTCCGGCCCTAGTGACCGGAAACTCCGGTTTGGGGCGGAAACTCCGGCCCCCACCAAGGGCTGATCCACTTCGAGCCAGTGGATGCTTGGGCAAACATTCTGGTGCCCTGGGGCCGGAAATTTTGGCCAGGGGCGGAAACTCCGGCCCCCCCACCAGGGGCTGAACCACTTCACAGGAACTTTGAGGAAATGCCCTGAGTTCGGAGACTCCGGTCCAGGGGACCGGAAACTCCGGCCTGAAACTCTCCAGAATCCTCTTTTCTCTTTTTGGTGTTGATGCATATATGTTGTACACAATAAAACCTGCATCACTTATCACCACATTAAAACATCCAAAGTGTTGTTAACTGACACAAAACTAAGAGATCACAAAATGTTCTTTCAATCTCCCCCTTTTTGGTGTTAGATGACAACACACGGATTTGCAATAAAGTTCACTACACTATCATGTTTAACAAAAGGAAAGGCTCCCCCTAGATGTGTGCATATAACTCAATTGCTTTAGAATGCAAATGCACACATATAGAGAGACAAGTTCCAACAATATATAGCAACATGATATGTAAACAACACATTGCACAAATAAGACATATCACAAAATAGGTTGAGTCTAGAGATAAAAACCATACCTTGTGCATATAAATATAGATAAACATCCATATAAACCATATCACAATAATGTAGGCTCAACCATACATAATAAGAAATCCATATGTCTTACACTCAAAAGAGACACAAGCGCAATAAAAATGATAAAAGCACATGCTTGTGTCCAACCCATGCAAATCCCACAGAGAGAACCTAATAGAACTACTTCTCCCCCTTTGGCATCGAGACGCCAAAAAGGGAAAAGAGCATAACTAACGTAACCCATGGAGATCACTCGGAGGCTTCTTCTTCCTCATCATCATCCCCTTCGTCATTGTAGTCTTCATCGGATATGTGCATGGGAGCCTTGCCGGTGTTGCGAGACGAAGAGGGCAAGGATGTCACATCCTCATAATCAGCCCAAGGAAAGACGTCTTTGTTCCATTTGTCATATGGGATAGTCTCGGCGGACGAGGAGGAGATAATAGGATTGCCATCTTCATCTTCTTCCGGATGGAGTGATGCTACCATTGTTAAGCTTGCGCAACTCCTTGATCATGATGTTTTGGTTGCTTATGATGTGCTTCTCTCTCACATATGACCCGTGGTTCTCCTTGTGAAGTGCAACATCCATGCAAAGCAACTTTCTCTTCCACCAAGAGAGCTTACTCACTTCCGTGTTCACTTCGGCCCTTCCTTGAAGATATGAGGGAGGGTCGGCATTCTTACTTCTCCTTCTAGGCATTGGGGCCTCGGTCGCCGCTTCCTCGTCATTAGATTGTGGAGGAGGTGCATGAGAGGAAGACGGTTACTTTGAGTGCTTGCTAAGTTGATGGAGAGTGCCCTTGGATGCTTGGTGAGGCGAGAGAGATCGACGGTGGGCACCTTGAGGAGGATGAGCTTCATCACATATGGTGCATAAAGAGGGTTCTTGTGCTCAAAAATGGCCCAAAGCATCTCACACTTGATGAAATCCATGACATCAACTTCTTGGCCTTGGCAATTCGGACCGGCTTGGAGAACCTTGTAAGCATGGTATAGGAGATTGACAAGCCCTCCTCGAATGGCATCCACATTTCCGGCTTGAGGAGCAAGACTAACCGAACCATGCGAAGGAAAATGTTGAAGGTGGGGAGGAGGTCTTGATTAGTGCAACAGATGATGCAACAGAATATAAGGGGCGCAAGCGACGCTTGTTGTAGGCGACCCCTTCCACATGCATCCTCTTCCCAACAGGAGTAGTGCCCCTTGAACTCATAGCCCAAACACGTTCCAAACTCCACAAAGTTGGAGGTGCACTTGCGAGAACCGGTCATCCAAGTCATGGTGACCTCTTCATCATTATCAAAGACCACGGTGACGAAGAACTGATGAATAAGCTGAATATCATAGTCTTCATGAGTGTGAGAGATGAGCCTCTCAAGTCCAAGCTTCCGAGCAATCCACACGGCCTCTTGAAAGTATGGCTTCTTGTTCAAGTTCTCAAGGTTCAACACCTTTTGCTCACAAACCATATGCTTCTCAATGCGGGCATAGATCTCATGCATAATCAGCTGCTGCTCTCTCCTTGGAAAGTTGGGGTCTGTGGTGTTGGATGGAAGGTCAAAGAATTGTTGTGATCTCATCCGACGGAACTCAAGCTTCCCCATACCCAAAACTGTGGTCAAGGAGTCAAAATGAGCTCTCTCGGCCTCTTCTTCATCATCAAACCCACCAAGGGCAGCATGTCTTGTGGCTTCTTCATCCATGGTACTCTGCTGTCGCAGGCGGTCAGTGTTGCTGTCATACAAGAGCTTGTCCCGAGTTTGAATACGATCTTTCCTTGAAACCTTGTGGGGATGTTTGATGGAAGATTTTGTCCTCGGAACACCTGTGAGATACAGAGTAGAGGGATAGCATGGAGGTAAGCTTGCATGTCCAGGAAAGCCAAAGAAGAAATTGAGTCAAGTTTTCCCTCAGGTATGATCCAGACCGGAGTCTCCGGTCTCAGGGGGCGGATACTCCGGCCACACCGGATTCTCCGGTCTGTGAGGACCGGAGTTTCCGGCCTGAGACTGTAGACTTCAACCTAGGTCAAAACTAAGGGGAAACTTGGCACAACTAATTTTCTAGAGTGTAAATTGCCAACATAAAGATCTACACCATGAAGTACAAGCAAATCTTCTCTCAAAACAAGATCTAGAGTGAAAGCCTAGAGAGAGAGAGAAGATGAACCTTTGCCCGTCATGGTGAAGGTCAAACGAAGGGGAGAAGGGTCCCCAACGCTTGGAGGGTGGAGGAGCCTGTGGCACGGCGGAATCCGGGCGGGGAGCAGCCGGAGAGGCACTTCGAGGCGGCGGCGGCTGGGAGGGTTTGGGGGTCGGGGTGAGAGAGAGTTGTGAGTCAACTCCTCACCCCGAGCCCACTTAGGATCCCAGCGAAACTGCCTAGACCGGAGTTTCCGGCCTAAACACACCGGAGTCTCCGGCCTAAGCCAGAGATTCCGGGGTTTAGGGCGGAAACTTCAGTCAGACCGGATATCCGGCCCAAAGGACCGGAGTTCCGGCCCCACCGACTCAAAAATGCCAGATTTTGTGTTGGACATGCAAGATGCAAGAGGAGCAAGTTTTTAGAAAGATAGGCCTGGGATAAGACACAAAGTCACTGGAGATGGTACTTCACACTCAAACTTGGTAAGAGGCACAAAAATCAAATAAGAAGCATCATTTGAGTGTGTTTTCCATAAAGACCAACGGATAGGCAAAAAGGCCATAAAGCTCCAAAAGATCAAATCTTCACAAAGAAGATCGGTGGCCTAGGCCACCATGTATGAGTGTATGTGGTGTGACACCGCGAAGATATATCTTGGGTTCACCGCCACTACTCGTCATTTAAGCTCACAATTCATAAAATGAACAATATAGAGACAAAATGAGTTCTTACTATCGGCATAATGGGGGGAGGGATAGTCCAATGGATTAGGACCGCACTCCCCCTATGTCCATGCCTACACCTAAACCAAACATTAGCTAAGAATAGGTGTGTATGCAAGATAGTCAAGCGACGCTCCCCGAATCTACGATATTTAGCTCATGCCTCAAATAAGTGAACCTTGCTTCATCAAGTGGCTTCGTGAACATATCGGCAAGTTGGATCTTCGTGGGAATATAGCCAAGCTCAATGTCACCCCGGTTGATGTGATCACGAAGTGATAGCGAATCTCAATATGCTTCGTTCTTGAGTGCTCCACCGGGTTGTGGCCAATCTTGATAGCACTTTCATTGTCACATAAAAGAGGCACTTTGTCACAATGGACACCGTATTCCTTTAAAGTTTGCCTCATCCATAACAATTGAGTGCAACAACTAGCGGCCGCCACATACTCGGCTTCGGTGGTGGAGAGAGATATGCAATTTTGCTTCTTAGAAGACCAACTCACCAAGGACCTACCAAGGAATTGGCAAGCCCCGGAAGTTGATTTCCTATCATCCTTGCAACCGGCCCAATCCGAATCCGTGTAACCGGCAAGAGAGAATGTTGAGCCTTTAGGATACCACAAACCAAACCTTGGGGTATGAACCAAATATCGAAAGATTCGAACCGCCGTTTGGTGGCTTTCTTTGGGAGCCGCTTGGTACCTTGCACACACTCCTACACTCAACACAATATCGGGTCTAGATGCACAAAGATAAAGCAAAGAACCAATCATAGAGCGATAGAGTTTTTGATCAACATCTTTACCCTTTGGATTAAGTTCAAGATGACACTTGGTGTCCATAGGAAACTTCTTCTCTTTAGCATTTTGCATCTTGAACCTCTTGAGCATGTCTTGGATATATTTGGCTTGAGAGATGAAAGTCCCTCCACTCAATTGCTTGATCTCAAAACCAAGGAAGTACTTCAACTCTCCCATCATGGACATCTCGAACCTATCGGTCATAAGCTTTGAAAATTCATCATTAAAAGCTTTGTTAGATGAGCCAAATATGATATCATCAACATAAAGTTGGCATATGAAAAGCTCCCCTTTAACCCTCTTGGTAAAAAGAGTGGGATCGATTTGCCCCACTTCAAAGCCACGGTCTACAATAGCTCTCTTAGGTGCTCATACCAAGCACGAGGTGCTTGTTTGAGACCATAGAGCGCCTTATCAAGTTTGTAGACATGGTTAGGGAAGTGTGGATCCTCAAATCCCGGAGGTTGCTTAACATATACCAACTCCTTTAAAGGACCATTAAGAAAGGCACTTTTCACATCCATTTGTTGCAATTTGAAATTATGATGTGATGCATATGCAAGAAGGATACGGATGGACTCAAGGCGAGCCACGGGAGCATAGGTCTCTCCAAAATCAATGCCTTCAACTTGAGAGTACCCTTGAGCTACCAATCTTGCCTTGTTCCTCACAACCATTCCATGCTCATCTTGCTTGTTCTTGAATATCCACTTGGTGCCTATAACATTGAGGCAATCTTTTGGCTTCTCCACTAGATTCCACACTTTGTTGCGCTTGAAGTTGTTGAGCTCTTCATGCATGGCTTCCAACCAATCCGGATCTTCAAGAGCTTCAAAGACTTTCTTTGGTTCCACCATAGAGATGTGGCTTGATGTTCATTAAAGCCAATTGTTTCTTGTGGTGACCTTGTTCTTGCATCACAAGATATCTAGATGAAGACTCTTTCTTCTCCAATCCTTTTGACTCTTGCTATACGACGGGTTTCGATATCCTCATTGATGCGAGGAATTATCGCTTGATCATCTTGATCATTTGAGTCCCCGTCTTGACCGGAATGGTGACCTTGATCATCTTGATGCACATCTTCAATAATAGAAGGAGATGGTTGATCTTGGTCTTGACCTTGGCTAGTTGACAATAGGAGAACTTGGTTCTTGCATAGCCTCTTGGTCAACTTGAGGAGGGTCTTGAACTTGTTCTTGGGTAGGTGCATCATTTGCTTCCATAGAAGGTGCAACTTCAACTTGTGATGATGGAGTCTCCACTTGAGTGGAGCTTGGACTTGCTTGAGGAGGCTCATGATGGATTTCAATGGGGCGATAGAAACCAACCCCCATTCTTCTTATTGCATCTTGAGGTTCCTCATTATCTACATCACAAACATGAAATTGCGCCACTTGGGAGCCGTCATTCTCATCGAACCTCACACTACAAGATTCCACAACTCTCCCTAAGGATTTGTCGTAGACTCTATAAGTGTGAGAGTTCGCACCGTACCCAACAAAAACACCCTCTAAAGCTTTAGCTTCAAATTTAGATAAATGAACACCTTTGATTTTGTAGAAACACTTACAACCAAACACACGGTAGTAGGAGACATTGGGCTTGTTGCCGGTAAGCATTTCATATGAAGTTTCCTTCTTTCCTTTGCGAAAGAATAACCGGTTGGAGGAGTGACACGCCGTGGAGATAGCTTCGGCCCACAAGAAGAGTGGAGACTTAAACTCCGCCAACATGGACCTAGCCATATCCATAAGAGTCCGGTTCTTCCTCGGCTACACCGTTTTGTTGAGGGGTATACGCAGCGGAATATTGATGACGAATTCCCTCTTCACTAAGAAACTCATTCAAGGTGTAGTTCTTGAACTCGGAGCCATTGTCACTTCTAATGGCCAATATGGGACATTGTGTTGACGTTGAACTTCATTGGAGAAGTCGATGACGGTTTGTTGAGTTTCATCCTTCGTCTTGAAGAAGAAAACCCAAGTAAATCTTGAATAGTCATCAACAATCACCAAACAATACTTCTTCCCACCAAGACTCGGTTGAGGCACGGCACCAAAGAGATCAACATGAAGAAGTTCCAATATCCTCTTTGATGAGATGATGGTGTTGCTTGGGTGGGGAGAATCATGCATCTTTCCTTCAACACAAGCCCTACAAAGACGATCTCTAGAAAAAGAAACATCTCTTTTAGTCCAAGAATGTGGCCACCCTTGTGAAGACTTTGCAAAGTTCTCATGTTGACATGGGACAAGCGGCGATGCCACAACCACCCCACGTCGGCCTTTCCGAATAGGCATATTGCTTGAGTGTTGGTAGACCCCGAAAAGTCTACCACAAACAACTCATTTTCAACATACCCAACGAACATGACCTTTAGAGTCTTGCTCCTCAAGAGTACCACCATATCAATAGTAAAATGGACATCAAAGTTCATCTTATTAAGAGCACGAACGGACATAAGATTGTAACCTAGAGACTCAACAAGCATGACATTTACAAGGGTGATATCCCTTGCAACTACCACCTTGCCGAGACTCTTTACCTCGGCTTTTGACTTGTCACCATAAGAGACGGTTGAGTGATTTAGATTTGGTCTCAACTCCGTCATAATCTCCTTGCTTCCGGTCATATGACTAGTGCATCCACTATCAACCACCCATTTCGATCCACCGGAAGCATAGTCCTACAAGAGATCATTGCTTGGATTTAGGTACCCATTTCTCAATGGGTCCTCTTTGGTTAGCAACAAGGGTCTTAGGAACCCAAATAGAGTAATCAATGTAACCATCATAGGACCAACATATTGTGCATAAACATCCCCATAATAATCAACATAAAGAATATAGTTGGGGTTGTTATGCCCCGCAAAGTCACTACGAGTGGTCTTGCCCCTTGTGGCACTACCACCCGCAATGGAAGTCTTGGCTTGTGCGGGCTTGGTCTTGATCTTCTTGTTGTTGCTCACTTTCTTCTTGGGCTCGGCTACATAACCAAGACCCTCCTTCCCTTTGTGTGGTTTTTGCTCAAATAAATAAGCAATACCCTTATCTTTACCTTTGGGAATAGAGGTCTTGGCACTAGTGGCCTTGGCAAGATCTTCAACCTAGCATTTTCTTCAATAACATTTTCATGAACACGAGGAAGAATAGATATGCTAGTTGAACTAGATTTAGAAAGTTGAGTTTGAAGTTGCTCATGAGACTTGACTAAAAGGGAGTGAGTTTTTCCAAGGCCTTGTGAGCCTTGTCAAGCTTCTCCATATCCTCAAGAAGTCTAGCATTAGCAACCCCAAGTTCAACTTTCTCCTTTTTAAGCACTTTATATTTAGCAAAGACATGATCTCTATCCTTAATGATTTTATTAATGATATCATCATTTTTAGCATCAAGAGAATCAAGTCTTTCCTCAAGAGAACATCTTTCTTCACTCTCTTCATCAAGAGAGGCATTCAAGGATGCTATGGAAGCATTCAAAGAGGCAATGGTGAGAGAATCCTCTCTCTCAATCTTACTCTTTTCTTGAAGAAGTTCTTCGGCCGCACATAGTTGTCTCATGAGAGACTCAACATGTTCCTTAGCTTCACCTTGCAAGTTAGTCATGAAGTATCGAAAGCAACAAGTTCCTTCTTAATCACAAGACTAGATTGATCACTCATTTCATGCATAGTCTTGGGAGAAGGAGATGATACCTCGGTGACATGAGCCATGAGGCAACGAGCGTTGTTGGTGGAGAAGTTCTCATTGGGGGATTCAAAGAGAGAAGATGATGAAGTTGATACAATAGCCAATGCGGCTACCTCTTTAGTAGGTGCATCTTCATCTTCGGAATCACTTGGGCATATTCTTCTGTGCCACCAACACATTCTTGGTGCCTTCTTGAAGAAAGGCTTCCTTGGTCTTGCGGGCTTCTTTTGAATCAACCTTGAGTGGTCCTTGGGGATGAGCTTCCCACCATTTTGCTCTCGGTTCTCATAAGGACACTCTCTTATGTAGTGGTTCTTGTCATGACAATTGTAGCAAGTCTTTGTCCTTGAGGCAAGCTCTTTCTTCCCATTGAATTGTTCTCTTTATCAACTCGGCTTTAGCTTTTACCGGGTCCTCCCAAAACACTCTTGTGGCAAGAGCTATGTGACCATTGAGAGCTTGTTCAAGCTCATTGGGAGCAATGTTGCTTGGGCAAGCTTCAACCTCATCATTTTCATCTAGACATACCACCTTGGCCTTCAAAGCAAGTGAGGGGCCTTGTTTCATTCCCATGGTGAAAGGACAATGATGTTGCCTAGAGGGGGGGGGTGAATAGGTGAATAAAACTTTTCCGGTTTAGGCTTGCTAATTGCGGAATAAAACTAGGTGTTTAAATTAACAAGCCAACAACTTAAATAAACTAGGCTCACCTATGTGCACCAACAACTTATGCTAAGCAAGACAAGTAACAAGGTGATAGCAATATATAATACTTCAAGCACGAAGGCTATCACAATGTAAATTGCATAAGTAAAAGGCTCGGGTATAGAAATAACCGAGGCACGCGGAGACGAGGATGTATTCCCGAGTTCCTCCTTGTTAAGGGAGTACGTCTCATTGGAGAGGTGTGAACCGACACAACGGTTCAACAACCACAAAGGTTTCACCTTCTTCTCCGATGAACCGCACCACAAAGGCTTGGTTCACCTTCCACTATCGGAATCCTTCGAGGCGGAATCCGGAGCCTTTCAACAACAATCCGGGGCACAACCCACAATGGGATTGGGGGCTCCCGAACGGCTTTCAACAACAATCCGGGACACACCCCACGACGGATTGGGGGCTCCCGAACGGCTTCACAAGTGACCACAAAGGTCCAACCACCACACGGGCGTCTAGGGTCCAAGGACCCAAGAGTAACAAGTTTACAAGCTTTCAACTTCCACGAATCCTCGTGGAGAGCAAACCGATGCACCAAATGCAAAAGGAAAGAGCACAAGTGCTCAAATCCTCCACTCTCAAATTCCAACAAAGCAACAAATGCTTATGGGGGAATAAGAGAGGAAGGACAAAGAGGAGAACCACACAAGAACTCCAAGAACTAGATCCACTAGGTTCCCCTCACTTAGAGGAGAGATTGATTGGTGGAAATATAGATCTAGGTCTTCTCCTTCAATCCTCCAAAGATCAAAGAGTTTGGGTGGAGGGATTGGGAGATATTGAAGAAATGAGCTTGCAACAATGAAGGAGAGAGAAAGCAAATCGTGTTGGGCAGAGCTGGCTGGCTGGAGGTAGGTGGAGGGGTGTTTATACCCCTCCTAGAAAAAGAGCCGTTGCAGCCAGTTTAACACCAGAGACTCCGACCCAAGTGCCCGGAGACTCCGGCCTGGAGCGGATACTCCATCCCCCTAGGGCAGAAACTCCGCCCCCCACCAGGGGGTGAACCACTTCAGCCACGGAGCAGCTCGGGCAAAGATTCCGGCCACAGGGGCCGGAAACTCCATACCAGGGGCGGAGACTCCGGCCCAAGGGCCGGATTCTCCGGCCTAGGCCAGGAGCTGAACCTCCAAAAACACTCTCCGAGAAAAAGCTCTGAGTCCAGAGACTCCGGTCCTGGGCACCGGAGACTCCGGCCTGGAAAACAGCAAAACTGCAAACTCAATAACTTTTGCGAGAAAACTCCAAATGAGATGAAACCAAATTAAGAACCATAAATAGAGTTAAGTTGGCACACATTGGAAGGTGTCGAACTTTCCTCAAGGATAAACCGATAAAATTTCCAACACAAAAACGCAACAAGTTTTCCATAAGAAATCCGTTTTCGAAGAACTTGGCCTTGTCATGAAGATCACGACAAGCACCAAAACCCAACAAGGAGAAAAGCCACATAAGAAACAAGAAAGATGAAATGCCAAGAATGCAAAGGTTTCAGCTCTCCACAAAGATGCGATCAAGTTACTCACTTGAGAGCCCCTCTCACGGGTATGGGGGCAACCATGCACTTTCACATGGCCCTAGCACGGTTATCTTCGGCATTCTTGGTGGCAACCTTGGAGGCTTGCACTTCTTGCATAACTTCATTGGATGTCATTTGATTGTAGTTGTGTCTTCCTTGAATAGACTTCAACTCAATGGGCTCGAAAGGCAAGAGAGCATTCACATACTTCCTCTTGACCCAGGCTTCATCCACATAGGTTGCCCCCACATCATAGAAGGCCTTCGCAAGAGTTTTGAGTCTTCCATACATGTCTTTATGATTCTCATTGTCAAACATGTAGAAGCCTTCGGCATCATTGCTCAAAGAATCATACTATTTCTCTTCATGCTTTCATTTCCAAGGAATGCAACCTCAAGGCAATTCCAAGCTTCTTTGGCGGTGGTGGCGTGAAGAACATAATGCTTGTCACTCTCACTCAATGAGAGTTCAATCATGTGGAGAGCGGAGGCATTGAGTTGCTTTTCGGCAAACTCTCTTCTTGTCACATTGCTTGGATCCACGACCTTGTATCCATCTTCAATGATCCTCCAAAGCTCGATAGAGGCACTGTTGATATGAGATTTCATTGAGCGTTGCCAACTTGCAAAAGCTAAAGCATTAAGCTTAGGTGGAGGACCTAAAGGGTTTATGCGGGCGGTGATAGGTGGGTCGAGAGGGTACCATCCCGGAATGGCATTGTACTCTTCCTTCCCATCTACATGCACGGTGGGAGGTGGAGGAGGTGGTTTAGTTCCGGAGGTTGTTTCAACCCCCTTTTTCTTTTTCTCTTTATCCTCCTCGGAATCACCCTCATTGGAGTTAGAGACACCCTCTAGTAGGGATGAGTTCCGAAACCTTGGCATTTGTGAATTTCATGAACAAGTCACGCAACTCATCAAATTTGACATTCATGGACGATGTCAATGTTGTTTCCAACGTTTTGATATCGGCCATGGATGCCACGGTCTCTTTGGCCTTGGCACGATCGGCCTCATCCTCACTTTGTGTCATACTTCTCTTAGGCGGTTAAGCCCAACAAGAGAGCCTAGGCTCTGATACCAATTGAAAGTGATCGGTATGACACCTAGAGGGGGGGGGGTGAATAGGTGCTACTCCAAATTTTAGTCTTTTTCAAATTAGGCTTGACACAAAAGGTAAATTCTCTAGATATGCAACTACGGTGAATTTACCTATATGACAAGCTAGCAACTAAGCACGATATATATAAAGTAAAGGCGGTAAACAAGGATAGAGGTAACCGAAGTGAAAGCACGCGGAGACACGGATGTATTCCCGAGTTCCTCCTTTTTAGGGGAGTACGTCTTGTTGGAGAGGTGTGAACCAACACAATGGTTCAACAGTCACAAAGGCTTCACCCTCTTCTCCGGTGAACCGCACCACAAAAGATTGGTTCACTTCAACTATCGGAAACCTTCAAGGCGGAGTCCGGAGCCTTTACAACAACGATTTGGGGCACAACCCACAATGGATTGGGGGCTCCCAAACAACTACAATCTGTCACAAAGAGAATCAAGTGAGTACAACGGGGGGCTAGGTTTTCCAAGTGGAAACCCTAGCTATGGTCCCTCAAGTGAATGAGGGGGAAATGAAGAACGGCTTGGTGAAGATGTAGATCGGGGCCTTCTCCTTCAATCCTCCAAAGATCAACGAGTTTGGTTGGAGGGATTGGGAGATCTAGTGATTCTTGAGCTTGCAATAATGGTGTCTTCAATTCTGGGCGAGCTAGCTGGTTGGAGGTAGGTGGAGGGGTATACCCCTCCCAGAAAATCTAGCCATTGCAGACAGCTTCACACCGGAGTCTCCGGCCCTAGTGACCGGAAACTCCGGTCTGGGGCGGAAACTCCGGCCTTCTGGGGCCGGAAACTCTGGCCCCCACCAGGGGCTGATCCACTTCGAGCCAGTGGATGCTTGGGCAAACATTTCGGTGCCCTGGGGCCGAAAACTTTGGCCAGGGGCGGAAACTCCGGCCCCCACCAGGGTATGAACCACTTCATATCAACTTTGAGGAAATGCCCTGAGTCCGGAGACTCCGGTCCAGGGGACCGGAAACTCCGGCCTAAAACTCTCCAGAATCCTCTTTTCTCTTTTTGGTGTTGATGCATATGTGTTGTACACAATAAAACCTGCATCACTTATCACCACATTAAAACATCCAAAGTGTTGTTAACTAACACACAAAACTAAGAGATCACAAAATGTTTTTAAAGGTATTTACCCTACATGGACTACATTTGTCAAAACCATCCCCAAACCAAATGATGAGAAGAATAAGAAGTTTGCCAAGGAACAAGAAAGTGCTAGAAAGGATGTGGAGCGTGCATTCGGTGCCCTACAGTCTCGATGGGCTATTGTTCGACAGCCAGCTAGAACATGGGACAAGGCCACCATGTGGGAGGTGATGACAACTTGTGTGATCACGCACAACATGATTGTCGAGGATGAACGCGATGAGAATATACATGATCAGACATGGTAGTTTCTAGGTTAGTTGGTTGACCCCGAGGGACCAAGCACACATGCTGAGTTCCTCGACTTCCACCGTGAGCTTCTTAAGAAGGTGGCTCATCTCCAGCTCCAAAGTGATTTGGTGGAGCATCTCTGGCAGCGCTGCGCTACGGAAACCAGTAGTTCCATTTGACGAACTACTGATTTCCTATTTATTTAGTTTGTAAAACTATGGGTGGTACAATTGTATTGTTTGTGAAACAATTTGTATTATTTCCTGAACTATTTGGATTGCAAAAAAAATTTGCTGGACTATTTGAATTTGATTATTTGTATGTTGTGATTGATTTTATGATGTCAAAACCCTAGCCGAGAAAAAAAATTATCAAAACCCTGGGCGGGGGGACTCAATGCGTCGGCCCGTTGGGCGCAGTGGCCGGAAAGGGGAGGACATGGACCGGACGCGCGTCCTTTTGCCGACGCAAACATACCAAACGTGGATCAGACTCGCGTCCGTTTGCGTCGCCCCGTTGGAGTCATCCTAACCATCGGATC
Organism: Poa pratensis; assembly: GCA_947311845.1. NCBI lineage: Eukaryota > Viridiplantae > Streptophyta > Magnoliopsida > Poales > Poaceae > Poa > Poa pratensis. The sequence continues at coordinate 30,055,150 of CAMZMU010000074.1, forward strand.
TTGGACGGACAATCTAGATCGAAGGTGAGGTATGCCTTCAACCACTTGACAATATGGGTCTACATAGAAGAAAAAAACGACTTCTTCTCAAGTGGAGATTTTTGGCTCTCGGGTTCCAGTGCTCCTTCCATTTATGAGTTTTAAAAACATTAGAAAAAATCCGGATGTTACCAAGGGTGTATCCTACAAAGTGCAATCATTTTTGAAATACTTTATATTCTGAGCTACACAAAATTACAGAACTGTGCGTCTTAGTATGTATAGTTTTAAATCTCTAAATTTATTAGATTTTGTCATTTTTATGTAGCTCATAATACAAAGTATTTAAAATTGATGTTTTACACGTTTAGGGGATACACCATCACCTACATCCAAAAAAAATTAAGATTCTTTTAAACTCTGAATACCATTGTCGACAGGAGCACTGTGCCCAGGAGCAAAAGACACTTCCCGCTTCTTCCCTCGCTTAGTCGCTTATGATTAGGGAGCTGGCTTTACCGTTATAGAGATACATTTGGCCGGACCTGGATGGTTAAACTTTGTGACTTCGAAAATCCTTTAAGAAAATCAAAATGTGTCCTAACGGTGTCGTGGCGAGTCTTGTCATTTTTTCATTGTTGAGTGATCTCGGAATGCCTGCAGCTGTATCATGTATGGACGCCTGTTTGTGTTCGGTTGGTCGAGCTGGTTTTGACATGTCGTGGCGAGTCTTGTCATTTTTCCATTTTTTCATTGTTAATCTATATATTATTAAGACAACAAACATTGGACGGTGCAGATTGATCTATTCTAAGTTACGGTTTTTCAATGGTTAAGATGATTCGCTAAAATAAGCAGTGTCCGATGGTTGCACGCAGCATAATCTGTGCCGTGCTAAGACCAGGACTCTATCCACGTAATAAACAAAGCACACTCCTCGCTCGGCCCAGGACACACCTGGTCCGCCGTGATGCGCCGGCGCGTGTGCACCAGCAGTCCAGAACCACCGCCCGCGTGAGCATCCTATTTCTGCCGTACCTGTACATCACCGTGCGTGGCTCTCCTATGCAGGTGCCGCCGCTTTTTACGTGGCTGTTTCGAAACACATCATGGATTCATGTTGCGTCAACGAGCTGCAACCAGGTGCGTTTGAATTTATTTAACAAAGTTTACGAGCGTGTTATACATGGTCCTATTTGCTAGCAGCTACTAGCTAGCCTTTGATTGCGGACTTGGCAGGCATGAGGAAGTTACAGGGAACACATAGTGGGCTCGACAAAATCATGGTGCGTTCAGGAGCAGTAACCAGGTACGTTTGATTTTTTTAACGAAAGTTACAAGCGTATTATACATGGTCGTATCTGCTAGCAGCCACTACAGGACATATATTTGTTTGCGAGATTAATTTTCCTTATAGAATACACTTGATTAAGAATCATTGACTGTATTGTGTGTAAGTACAAATCTAAAAATCTAACACCTATAGATAATAAAGGTACACCAGATTTTAAATGATAAAGGGAGATTTTACCAACTCATCGTTCGTATCAACACAAAGAGGCCTCACTATTTTTTATTTAGGATATTTTATTAACTTAGAGTTAACAGCAATGTGATAGGAACTAAAGTGTTTACACCTATATAAAGCCTTCAGTAGATCCATGGCTCATATGTGCTTAGGTATATCTATGCTGAAAAACCACGCCGCATAGATTCATGTCTATTGATGGTCTCGAATGTAGGTTTATATTCGTAGTGTCAAGGTTCTTATGCATACATTTTAGACCAAACTCCATGTCAAATCCATAAACTGCCAATTTTCACAATAGTGCATACGAAGATTTTTTTTGCAAGAAAGCCCATATGGAAATATAGTTGCATTTATATAACATTAAACATAAAATGAAAATTAAATAAATGTATAAGCCATGTGTGGTGTATTTGGTATATGAATATTCGGTATGTCAATGGCAGTGTATAATTATATGTTCAAGCGGACATATAATATGTATATTAAGAAAGCATATCAGACTGTTGCTACAAAATAATCGTTGGAAGTAACTACAATCAACTAAAAAGGGTGCGTACCGTAAGAAAGGACCAGCTATGATAATCTTCAGTAACACATAATGTATTAACCTTTTTCGCATGAGCATAGTGATCATTAATGTGGCTTAGAAAGACACACGACAAAGGAAAAATGATTAACATGACCATAAATGAGTGGAAGCATGTAGACGCAAGGTATTGCATAATAAAAAAAGACCGCAATACGACCAGGAAGATGAATATACCACAAAATTTAAGCACACTCTATCGAGGTAAAGTTCCTACGGAGAGCAATCTATGATTTGTTTTTACAGGTATAATCTATGATTTGGCATGCAACCATAGACCAGTATCGTTGGTCTTTTGTTGTCACTACAATACAATCCTTAGATAATACAAATACAAAAAATGGAGTATTATTTACACAAAAATACAATCATGTTTCTCGGGTATAATAGATTTTGTGTAAAGAAAGAATGCACAAAATTGAATAGAGGATCAAAACTAATGAAATAAAATCCATATCAAATAGTAAGCCTAGCCGCGCGAATGCGCGGGCCACCCAGCTAGTTTTCATTGTTGTAACAAACTCAAAGTAACTCCTAGTTTTGAACCTTGTTGCTTTCGTATCTGTCAATGACGGTGTTTACACAGTTAATTGAAGATTTTTTCTTTAGGATGAAAACGCATCATTTGCTCTTCACTAATTAGGTCATAGGTCAGGAAAAAGTGTTTACCAGTCCGTGACACAGAGCTAGATTTAAAAAAAAAACTGCCATGACCCACGGTACGATTGTATTCCAAGCCAAGATCATCTCCAAGTAAAGTCGCCCCAAATGAAACAGAGGTTGTTAAAAAAATGAAACAGAGGAATAGCCAGGTTTGGTTTGTACACCAAGTAAGCATCAACCCCAAGAGAGTTAAGAAAACATCATCAAAAGAAAAATAGACATTCTCTACATCTCAAGATTAGTCCCTGAGATACCAGACATCTATCTATAGATCAATATATAAAGGTTGATAGGATTCAAGCCCCCTCCCGCTGGCCACGTCGCCCGAAATTCTCAGCCGTCAGATCCGCGCGATCCAACGGCCCAGATACGTCCACGTCTCCCCCCCCCCCCCAGCGCGCGCTACAGTGCGTGGTATTTTCTTCCAATCAGCGCGTGACACGTCGCCCGGTCACCGGCCGGTCGCGCCTGTAGCCAGCCGTTCACCCCCCGCACGGTTTTTGGCGCAGAAATTTGCAGAGAACCCCCCACGAAGGCCGCGCGGCCGCCACGTTTCTCCCCGCACGAATCCGAGCACGCACGGAGCTCCGCCGCCACTCCCTCTCCCTCCTCGCCGCAGATCGGCTGCCGAAACGCCGCGCCGTCGCCGTAATCGCCGCCGCCGTGCGCGCTGCCCTCCGCCGCGTCCGCACGCCGCCGTCGCCGCTCCGCCGACCCAAAAGAGGCGGCGCCGTCACCTACGGGTAGCCCGCGTCCGTGCGCGTCCGGCTCGCCGTCGCGCGACGCCGGCGGCGTCGTCGCCGCCGCGGCAGCTCCGCCCACCGATGATGTCATCGTGAAGTCACGGTGGGCCTTGGCTGGCCAGATGGGCCGGTTCGTGGGCTGGGCTGATTGCTGGGCAGCTGCCTCGGGCCTTTTTTTTTTTGTTTTCTGTTTTCCAAAACTTTTGCAACTTTTCAAATACAGGGTATTTACAAATGTGACAAACATGTCAACATTAACACAAACAAAAAACGACGACTATTTATAGCATTTGGTCAAATTTCAAGTTCAAATATTTTAAAATTTTCAATGCCTTTCAAATCTGAGCATTTCAAAACCGTAAAAAAAATTCACATACGAGCAACTTTTAACAATTTCAAAATTTGGACAATTTGTAAACGTAAACTTCTTCTTCCTAATTTCGATACATTCAAATTTAAACAACATTTGAATGTGGACATTTTCAAATTAGAATTTTCCCCCCAACGGTATTTACAATTGTGACAAACATATCAACATTAGCACAAAAAATAAACGCTGACTATTTATGACATATGACCAAATTTCAAATTTGAATACTTCAAAATTTCCACTGGCTTTGAAATCTGACCATTCAAAAGACGTTCCAAATTTGAATACTCCAAAATTTTCACAGATTTTCAAATCTGAGCATTCAAAAAAACGTTAAAAAAACATACGGATAGCTTCTCACTTTCACCAATTTTCCAAATTTAAACAACTTATAAATCTAATTTTCTTTTTAAGTTTCGATACATTCAAATGTGAACAACTTTTCAACGTGGACATTTTCAAATTTTAATTTTTTACACCACGGTATTTATAAATGCCACAGATATATCGACATGAACACAAAAATAAACGCTGACTATTTGTGGTGTACGATCAAAATTCAAATTTTAATATTTCAAAATTTACAATGGCTTCCAAATCTGATCATTTAATAAATGTAAACCAAATTCAAATATGAATAACTTCCCAAGTTTAACAATTTTGAAATTTGAACAAATTATGAATGTAAACTTTTCCCGAATTTCAGTTGACTCAAATCTGAACAAATTTGAATGTGGACTCTCCCAAATTTGAATTCTTTACACCGCGGTTCTTACAAATATGTCAAACATATCAACATGAACACACCATTCTATGAACGTGAAAAGAATTCAGATCTTAAAACGTTTCCACTTTAACCAATTTTTAAAATCTAAACGTTTCTAAAACGTATTTTTTTTGAATTACAATTATTTTCAATTTTGAGAAATCTCCAAAACCCGACCATTTTTAAAACGAGAACTTTTTTCAATTCCAATAATTTCCAAACTTAGACAATTTTAGAACGTCGCCATTTTCAAATTCGAATTTAAAAACACGTGCGCGGCATTTGCCGCGCTCAATTGTCTAGTACCATATATAAAAGTGCTCCGTTTCAGCCAGCGATGGAGACCTCCACGTCATCTGCATACTGTAGGGCGTGCATCTACAGTGCGTGGCTGCTCCGCGCCGTTCGATCTGGATCTGGCGGTACTCATTTTCACGATAATATATACGTGAAATATATGCGCGTCGACGAGTAGCTAATATATATACACGAAATATATGCGCGTTGACGAGTAGGTTCCATTCCCGTGATTAGTTCCGAGTTTGGTCGATTCTAGCTACTTAATTTTGGTCCAAATTCGCAAAAACATTTGACGAATTTTATCAAATTTGTCGCACTCAGTCATCCGTTTGAATTTTCCTTTTCACAAGTATATGGATATCACCCTTCCAAACAAATTTCATGTTTTAACTTTTTACTTTGACGGACAAATAGATATTTCTCTCTAATATTTACATAATTTTGTCTTTTAAATCTAACCCAGAATAGCATTTTTATACGGTTCTTTGTATAAACACAATATATCATTTTTATACGGTTCTTTGTATAAACACAATATATGCGCGTCGACGAGTAGGTTCCATTCCCGTCACCGGTTTCAAGTTTTGTCGACTCTAACTCCTTAATTTTAAGTCAAGATTCGCAATAACATTATACGAATTTTATGAAATTCGTCGCACTCAGTCATCGAAACAAGTTTCATGTTTTAACCTTTTTATTTCTACGGATATATATATATTTCTCTCTAATCGTATTTCCAGAAATTTGTCTTTTAGTTATAGCCTAGAATAGTTATTTTTAGATGCTTTTTGCATAAAAGTCCCTGAGTTTTCCAAAAATTGCAAATCGTCCCTCCGAAATAAAACACCCACGCTAACCCTAGAACTAAAATCGACCTAATTTTCCCCGAGTCGGCCACCTCCCACCCCTCTCGCCTCCTTCTCCGGCGGGCTCTGTACCTCGTGGAAACAACCTTAGGTGCCATCATAATTTTGATCTGGATTTCTTAATGTCCTGCAACATTCTTAATGTCCTGCAACAATTCGACCTTCTCCAATTTATTTTGTTGTGTCACCACACGGGCGCGGCGTGTCGCCGCGCGAATTTTCCTAGTCATTACAAATACTTCACAGTGAAAGCCACCAACATCGTTTATTCCGGATAAAATGTGAACATGGAACAGAAATCCTGTGGAAAACCAAAGAATTGTTTTCTTACTGTTATCTGAAGCCACTGTGACTACTCATGGTTATTATACTACCATACCACAATCAAGGTAAATGCAACTGCAAATTTCTGAAGGTGAAAATATTACACTACGGCAGCATATATTCAAGACATTTCAGAAGTCACCATTCAGAAGTGACAAAACATATACATGTAGCACTTAACGATTGCATGCACGCAACAAAGCTTGCGTCTCGATGCGTTGATAGAAAGAAACAACTCACAGGCTTAAGAATAGGCAAATATAACCAACATAACGACCCATGGCCACTTGACGAGCATTACAAAGGATGCGAATAATCTAGCTGGATGAGAATGATTTTCAGGGTGGCTGTGAAATGTCGATACAGATCATGACAAATTCCTTCAACAAAATGATCGTTAATTTTCTCATCAGTATCAACATTCAATATAATACTGTATAGTCATCAAAAGCTATATTGTGGCTACTCAGTATCCTGTTCACCAGATCGGACCGTGATAAAAGTACTAGAGAATATCTACATCTTTTGTAAGCTTCTTTATAGTATTTGGAGCTTTCTACCAACGTCCAATTTCAAGTAAATACTGTACACACTTCATCTGATATGTCTGAAACTATTAAACATTCCAGTGTGTACAGTCTTTGCTGCTGGTTTCGGTGCTTCAGAAGGTCCGAATACATTCCAGAACCTTAGAGTCTCATCTGCCGCGACAGAGGCTACCGTGGAGCCATCGGGGCTCTGTAACAAACACAAAATAACACGGAAGCTTATCAGCAGCATAAGCAAGCAATCATCATCACTATGTACCGTGCGACCAGAGAGAGAGAGATACCTGTGCCAAGCAGAGGACACGAGAAGTGTGACCTTGAAGTTCAGCCAATTTGAACATCAATGGGTATTTCCATAAAATAAGTGGTTTTTGAACAAATCCACAAGCGCTCAGTAGCTCCTTTTCATTCTTATTCCAGAGCAGTGCACATACTTGGGCCCCAGTATCAACAGAATTCAAACATAAACCAGTGTGTGTGTTCCAGAATTTGATGCATCTATCATTTCCACCACCACCAGAAGCGAGTAAATTACTCTGGAATGGACACCAGGCAAGAGCTTTCACTGCAGCCAAGTGGTCATTAAACCTATGAAGCCATCTATTATCCCCGGAGATGGATTAGAAGATGCCATCGATGCATCCCATATGTGCACTAGGTTGTCGTTTCCACCACTTGCCAATTGCTGATAAGATCCTGACCATCTCAACCCGCATACCTCTGCTGCATGCCCTCGGTATGTCTGAACCATATGGGCTCTCATCCTGACATCACTGTTCACGATCTTGCCATCCATTCCACCAGTTGTCAGGATGTTACTGTTCCAAGCCAGTGAACCAACCCTCGATTCATGGACGCCTCGGAGTGTTCTCAGCTGCAAAATTTATGAGATATATTTGTATAAGTATAAGCTGAAGTGCTTAATCTGCAGTTAGAGTGTTGAGAGAACTAACCATGCGACTAGAGCCCGCGTCCCAGAGCTGGATGTCAGAAGAGTTTAGGCCAACGGCAATATGTTGCCCCTCAGAAGACCAGCTGACACTGGTGATGGGACCATTGTCACCGTCAACAGTGAGAAGCTCAGAAGTAGAGCTATCAGATGAATTCCACAAGTACAAGGTATTCTCAAGGGCAATGGACACCACATTTTTGCTTCCCCAATCCAACACGTTAAGATAGTAATCATCAACCACTCCAGGGGCATCTAACGTCCTCTCAGCAAACTGAAAAAAGTAAGCAGTCTAAGCATATGGTGTAACTAACAGAACAATGCTACCTGTCCGAAGAATCAGAAGGGCAGAAGGTCCACAAAAAACAATGCATTTTGCATACCTTTGGAATCTTTCGTCGCTGTTTAGCAGAGTTGGTCTGACTGAAAGTCTCAACTGATATCTGCTGCCGCATCCCTTCAGGTTCTGGTGGCTTGTTTCTGAAGGCAAGAATCCTGGTCCTGCCGTTCAGGAGTTTCTCAGAGAGAAGCCTCCTGTATGCTTCTTTAGCTGGTGATACGATGCCTTCATTTTCCTGGTCCTTCTTAGGTTCCGTGAGGAGGTAATATGCCATGTCCATGTCCATTGCTGACCTATCTGGTATGAATCTGTCACCCTGTCATTATAAAGATTCATACACAAATTAGACATGTTTATTTTTCTACATGTTAGTGTAAATCCGAGAGTTACTCAAAAATCTAAGAACTATTACACCATCTAGTATATTTCCAAGATGTGCTTGCTGGAAGTTGGTACATAAAAGATGCAAAGTTTTAGTTTATGACCCCGAGGAAATGGGCGTGATTACATGACATGATGCTGTTGGAGTTTTCCGAGGCATCACGAATAGTTCTCTTTTGATTTATGTTGCAGGCAACTGAGACAACAATAAATAAATATTTGTACTGACTCTATTGTGAAGTAACCAAGCTTAAAGTAAGAACTGTAGAGGTAAACAGATAAGCAAAATGCATACAACATATGAGTGCAGCAACATATTTATTAAGAACTATACAACAGATATTAATGTATGCAGAAAATTCTATAAAAACAAATACCACAGTGCTAAAGTAACAAACAATCAATTCATGTTTGAAATGAAGGGCACAGGGGAACAAACTAAAGTTTATGAAGGATTAAACCTTCGCAACCGAATGTACTAAATGAATGTATTGTTTGCATTTGACAGACCAAGGGCCGAAAAAGCCACATTCAATAGTTTCTCGTTGATTACCAACACCAATGAGACTTAAAGGATGTATGCATTTTAAAGCCTTACAAGATTATAAATCTTCAGAAATAGGTATCAAACACCAAACTGGGCCAGATAAAACTAATCAAAAAATCACGCTGAAATTTTCTAAGAATAAATCAAAATGTCTTGTGATGTTTATTTTTCAAAAAGTAATCCTCTTAGCATTTCGGTTCTTTGTACGTTCTTCAATTTTTATACCCTTATGGACCCAATCTTACCGGTCGTGTTGTACATGTTAACTGTTTGTCCTGCATTATATGAAGTAGGCAAATGTTCTACCTTGTTGCATAAAAGGATTTAAATTTATCAACGGCAAATTACAGTTTATGGAGGATCATTCTTTCTCAAACAATGTACGAATTAACCATCTAGGGCTGAAGAAAAGAGCTTCTTTACAGAAACACTAGCATGTGTAACGCCCATTGATCAACTATCATACAGTTCAATAGGTTTTGTTAAACATATCAATAAGAATGATATCTAGAATGGATTAATTCGTTCCGAAGCTGGACAAGTTTATAAATCTTGATAAGTAGCCAGAAAACACCAAACGGGGCTAACAAAATCTAGCCAACAAATCAAGAGATCATTCTGATCTTTCCAACTGTGAAATCACAATGTTTTGTGTTTCAAGAAGTAATCCTTTCAACAAAAACCATGGGCAAGAACTGCATAAGCACAAGTAGTTTGGTTCAGAAGGACGAATCATACTTCTTACCAATCAACACCTGTCCCAAAACAAAAGAAAAAAAAGGTTCCTTGGCATCCATAACTGCTAACTCATCCATAGCTGGGATGCAATCACGCATTACTGTCCTAAATTAGCCGCTAATCAAACAATTTTCTGTAGAACATCAAGAACCACCGAATAACCATTCGCAAAAAAAAAAAAAAAAACCACCGAATAACCAAGGTGGAACACGAGGTCGTATTTCTTTCAAGAATTACCAAAATGCTTCGTTAATAGCCGCCTAATCGTAGATAACTAGTAGGACGCAAGCACAGAGTCCCTTCCAAGAACGAGCGAGCTAGAACATCAAGAACCACGGAATAACCAAGGTGGAACACGAGAACATGTTTCTTTCGGAAATTACCAAAGTGGAGTATTGTGCTAATAACTGCCTAATCATGGATAGCTAGTACGCAAGAAAGGGATCACTTTCAAGAACGAGCGAGCGCGCAGCAACAATCAAGGGATTCAGAAAGCGAAGCCACCAAGAACCGAGGAGGTGGAGAAGCCAAGAAAAGGGGATGGGGGATTTCGCGGCAACTCACGTAGCATTTGGTGGACGGGTTCTTGGAGTTGGTGCAGAGGGACGGCATGTACGGCCTGCTCGGGCCGGCCACCTCAGGCTCCGGCGGCCGCAGCTCCGGTCGGCGGCGTCTCGGCGCCCCGGACGAGCTGGAGCCCGCCGCCTCCATGGGCGAGGGATCCCCCGAAGGATCAGGCAACCAGCAGCGCGGCGAGATGCGAGAATCGATCCGGGGAGGTTGAGAGACTCGGGCGTGTTGGAGTGCGGAGGCGATCGATGCGGATCGCGAGGCACGGCGGATTTCGCTGCCGGCAAGGTTTGGGGAGGATTTGGGGCGTCTGGTGTTCGACGGATATTATTTTCGGACGGAAATGCGAGGAGGATTGTGTTGGGGCTATTTCAGGAATAGAAATACCGACTCGGCTCGAAGCGGCCCCTAACGGCTAGTATAACTTTCTATTCTGAATTGAACCGTCATTTGATTTTTACAATAACTAGTGGAATGACCGTGCGTTGCCACGGCTTACGTGAATTTCTTTTTTATACATAATGATGCATGTGAAATACATGTATTTCAATAAAACCTATAATATTACGACGACCGGCATAGAAAGAATTTGTGCAAGTGAAACTTGAATGTGCATGTCAACTCTCTTATTATGTAGAATAATCTATTATTTTGATCCTCATATTTCTACGTTTTATTTATTTACTTATATAGCAAACATGTCTGTGCCTTGCAACGGGCTGAAAATAAAATCATTTGCCCCAAAAGCAATCTACCTGTGTAACCCTAGCCTTAGTTCACCCAATTTCCATTTTCTCCTCCAATAGAGCAACAGGTGGCGACGAAGTGCAATGAAAGCGTTAAATTTGACTCAGTATATGTCAACTTATAGATATCTAAATTTTTTGCCTCTTTGGTTTGCAATGACATTCCGATCAACTCTTCAATTTTCACCATCCAAGTTTCATAAATTTGTATATTTGTTTTTTTTTCTAGCTATCAAAACGATACAACACGATATCCAATTCATAAAAGGGAATTTTCTCTCTAGAATTCATACGATGGATTAAAATTACACAATATTTTTTACTATTTTTGAATATGTTCAATTTTATCTACTACTCAGTATTAGTTTAAATATCTTTTGTACTTAATAAGAGAAAATTTAGGTCTAGATCACGGGAAGCAGATTATTTAATATATTTTAATCATGCAAGATCACGGGAAGCAGATTATTTAATATGTTTTAATCATGCAAGTGCAACTTTGTACCAGCATTCGGAAGAGAAAATATAAAGAGCAGATCGATCGGCCAGCTCAGTGCCGTGGCAACGTGGGCTGGAATGCCATTTTGGCTGGATGGAGTCAAGTGAGAGGGAGGAAGGGAACCAGCGAAGCACACCTAGCGCATTTCTGCAAAAAAAAAAAAAAACTGTCGAACAGAGGATGGAGAGGTCAGATTTGGTCAAGACGCCATGACCGGGAGCCTTGCTACCGAGGTCAGGTTGCGTCGGCTTGGAGATCTTGTAGGCGGCGACGAGAGCTCTTGGAGGCGGCGGAAAGTTGCTTGCGGCGGTGGCGATCTCGTGGCTTTAGCTGATTAGCTGGCCTGGCGTCAGGGTCGATTCCTGCACCTGCAAATTGGGGCTCAGGCCGTGGGGTCGATTCGGTCTTCTGTGAGCTCGCTGCGGTCGCGTGGGACCTCGTAGTGATGGCTTTGACCTTCTAGCGATGGCAGGCGAGCTCCCGCTCAATTCACACAACGGCGAGGTTCGGTTCCTGCCTCTCGATTCGTTTTCCCCCTCTCGATTCGGTTGTCGGAGGCCTTGATTCAACGGCGGACATGGAGGAGCGGACGAGGAGACGAGCAGCGGAGCCGTCGGCGGGTGGGTGCACGGAGCAGGCAGCCAGCACGACGCCACCACTCCGCATCGAGGATGACCACCTCCTCCGCCGGATGATTTGGGCTGGCGCGCTCGTGCTGGGGCCGCGTCCACCTCCGCATCGTCGACAGGGCAGGCCGCCGCTGCCGCCGGATTATTTGGGGCTGGCGCGCGTGTTCTGGGGCCGCGTCCACCTCCGCGTCGTCAAAGGGCTCGGGCCGCCGCCGGAGGATTTGGGGCCTGAGGATGGGAGGTGGTGACTCCGGCGAGCTCGAGGAAAGGATGGGGAGGCGGGTTGTGGAGTCGAAGATTGTTTTTTCTCTCGGAAATACCGAACCGATCATAATATCACTTAGCGGTGGCAATATGGTGTAATTTTTTTGACTCAGCCTAAGGATGCAGGGGTAAACTTGGAAATTTCAAAAACATACCATCACCTGAATCTATATTATATAGTAGAGATATTTGATGGCTCATAATTTGAATTGCACGGAAAAATCAAATTTTCCAAGTCACAATCCACTCTATCAGACACTTTCTAGAAAATGAAACCACAATTCACAGAAAAGTGCAATTGCATTTTTTTTTGTTAACCGTCATTGCACTTTTGCGAGATGACTGGGACTTGAACAAAAAACAGACAATTAGATATAGGCTCTCCCACATAAAATTACAAACTTATCTTTAGATAACACTAGGTGATTGCCCGTGCTTTGCAACGGGATATAAGTATTCTAATTTGTCGATACTAATCTGTGTTAAGAATTTAATTTTAATCTCTTTGTGCAGATTAAGCATCACTACAAGGTTCAGAACGTGTTATTTTTAGCAAAGTCATGGTCCCGATTTTTTGTTACATCATAAGAATATTCATATATCACATACCCATAGTATTCCCCCCTCTGCTCTTCCCTCCCAATGTGTGTTCCACTTCCACGTGAGTGAAATTTTCAACAATTTCAGGCAAGCGGAAATCAGTCCCTCACTGTGCGTGTTATACTTGAAATTTGTAACAAATTCATGCAACTGGAAATCAGAAAAGTCACTACACATAACAGAGAGCATACACAAACTGTTATTCTTCTTCTTCAGGGCTAGTTTTATTAAACATATGCACATTACAGCAAGTATATCAGAGATCTTTTGTTATCCATGGACAATATGTGACCTGCGGTCCGCACTCTGAACAACTATGCTGGTAAAGAACTTCCTGATTCATAGCACCTTCTGCATGAACTAGAAGGAAAAGACACGCGTTGCCGCGTCCGGTCTAATACAATCAATGATTATAAAAATATTGAAACATATATATATTAGCAGTCATTAAAACAATAATACCACTCGCTCACTCTCTTGCAACACGATCACTCAGACATCGTCACGTAAATATAGAAGGAAAGAACATAACTGTGTGAGGTATAGAAAGAATAGAAGTACACCACTCAAGAGATAAAACACATGACACCATAAAAAAAGCTTAATCTCTTACATACTAAGATAGAAATACAAAATACGACCATAATTAGGAAATGTCATGAAAGTTAAATTGTGTACATGGTTCTATAAAGATTCCAACAAAAGAGTTGAACACATTTTCAACAATCTGTAGACAGCGTACGATATATAAGATGAACATTGAATACTCAAGAGATGATTATTCATTACTTGATTACCATCGAGATACTCAAGGTCATGTGTACGATATATAAGATGAACATTCAATACGCAAGAGATGATTATTCATTACTTGATTACAATCGAGATACTCAAGGTCATTGATTTATTGTAATAAAAGCAAGTAGACTTTTATGACATTAATTATCCCACAATCAATAATAGTTGGTATAATTATGTCCTGTAAAATTCAATCAAATCGATCGAGTTCAATCGATACTATATAAATAGAAGAACATTATACCGACAAAATACTAAATAATGCACACAAAAATAGAGCAAAGTGAAATCTTAAACGGTTTACATGCCATTTTAATTTGAGAATCGGATCCATATTACATGAAATAAAATATAAACTAAAATAAATGTCATGAATACCACCAATAATTTTGAGTATATATCTAATTGCATGAATGCCAATCTCAAAACATATAGTTGGTCGTCTTCACCACACGTCACATGTTATTTTTATCATTGTACACTCATGAGTCATGACTTTTTCTGCACTTTAACAACATCTGGTGAGGGTAGACACACATAGCTCCTTTTCAATGTATGCATTCAACCATCTACCAAATAGACACATGCACTTGCTTACATGATCCGTTCTCTTAATATAAGTGGCATATAAGCAAACAAAGTGTAGAGAAAAGGTTCACAAATAAATAGACGCATGATATTTTATCGGTAATTAGGTGGCATCCAACAAAATGCGTCTAACTCATCATACCACCCCCGTTCACCATTGAATTGTTGCTCACGGTATCAACCGCAGATGCGGCCATCACCGAGTCAAGCACCACTAATAGCAACGACGACATAGGCGGCTGATGTGAGAGCTGGCGTGGGTATTCACGTGCAACTACTGCGAGAGATGTAGAAAGTATTTCACCTCACTAGTGTTGGGTTCCTCAAAAATATGCATCGACAGAGAGTGCACATGACTTGCAAGTTAATAATGGACTTGAGAGGCGACATCGGAGATGGAGGTGCCCCGTATGCCAAGAGGCTTAATTGAGCCAGAGCCGTGTGTGGAGAGATGGGCAAAATTTGTAGCGCAACAGATATATTTGGTAGAATACGGATAGAGGGAGGCAGAAGGAGAGAAATGATGTTGTGTGACTTAATCGGCAAGAAGCTATGGTGGATGCTGGTGGCAGAGAAAAGATAAGGGAAAGAGTTGACGTAAAGTGCATGTAGCTTTGAGCTCACCACATTATCTTTTTTTACAAAAAATGAAGCGACATATTTAGGTTTCAATATTTTACCAATAAAGCATACAACTACGTGTATATATGTACGTGCTATTACAGTTTTGTAAGCATTTTGTATTTTGGGCTAAAAAAGGAGAAATTTAGAGGGGAAATATAGCTATTTCTTTTTCACAGTCACAATTTTTTTTGTGTAGCTAGGAATAAAAGCTTTTCACCGAAGATTTAACAAAAATATTTAGAAAACATATGTATGTATCTGACATTAAGCATTTTGGTTTGGGCTACATAAAAAGGAGAAATTTTAAAGGGAAACATAGCTATTTGTCTTTTTCACAGTCACAATTTTCTTGTTTTGTGTAGTTAGGAATACCAGCTTTTCACTAAAGATTTAACGAATATATAAAAAGCATATGTATGTATCCAACATAATTTTTTTGTAGTTGTGAACTATAGATGGGGTCTATGATCCACCATGGTGTAGTCTAAAACTTAGATTTAACTAAATGATATCTAAGTGGGGTCCATCTTGATGTGGACATATAAAGAAAGGAGAAGGCAACAATCTTAGTGAGGTTAGTATTTGTAAAAAAGAGAATTTTAAGAGAAAATATAGCTATTTTTTTCACAATCACAATTTTCTTTTTTTATGTAGTTGGGAATACCAGTTTTTCACCCAAAATTTAGCAAATATGTAAAAAACATGTGTACGTATCCAACATATTTTTTTCTAGTTGTGAACTATAGTTCTGGTCCATAGTCCACCATGGTGTAGTGTATAGTTTAGTATTTAACTAAATGATATTTAAGTGGGACCCACCTTGATGTGGACATGTGAAGTAAGGAGAAGACAAGAATTCTAGGAAGCTTAGTATTTGTAGAGAGGTGTAGTGTATAGTTTAGTATTTAACTAAATGATATTTAAGTGGAACCCACCTTGATGTGGACATGTGAAGTAAGGAGAAGGCAAGAATCATAGGGAGCTTAGTATTTGTAGAGATATAGCAAATCGGCTAGAGGTCCAGTAGTGATAAAAAAAAATCTCACCTGATAACAACAACCAAATGCCGGGGAAGGCCCATTAACACGGTTTACATGACCAGCAAGGGCTACAATGAAAGTCAGCCAGGGATACAACAACATTTATTGCTCCCCGAGCGACTGGCAAGTTTAGCAAACTCTACAAAAAGACACACACTTTCTTTTTTAGTGAGGGCTCATATATTACTCATTATAACAAGGTTTACAGAGTCATGATCAGCAAGGGCTCCAATCAAAGTCGGCCGGTGATTCAACCACATGTTGCTTCCCAAGCGACTGCCAAGTTGTGCAAGATCGTCAGCAGCAGAGTTGAGCTTGCTACTGGTGTAAGACAAATTGCGGCCTGGCAGAAAGTTTTGCCCGACCAATCTCCTTGTAGACACCCCAAGCTTCAAAGAAGTTAGACATGAGGTGTTGGCAGCTTCAACCATAGTAGCACAATCGTCGCTACCTTCAGGTTGAGTTTGAAGCCAACCGCTGCCTCAGCTTCTTGCACATCACGGTAGACAGTTGCCGAGCCGCGTCGATAATTCACCATGGTTATCGCGAGCCACAATCATACATGTACACATGTTAGCTCAAGTTCAATGAACAATTTATATGGAAGGTCTCGTAGAAGAATAAGAAAATAGAAACTTCACTAATGACAAAAAAGGCTTGGTAGGATGGCCATTTGAATTTACCAAATAATGTTTGCTTTTCTAGGCTACCTGGCCTCAACGGGACAAAATAAACTTGCTCACCCACAATTACACACTGCCTTGGTCCCTTGAAGTGTTGGATGCTTACAAATTTTTGCTTGCAATATGCAATAAGCAAAGAACACAGTTAGTTATTTGCAGTTATATGTTGAAGTGTGCCTGAAAGTAGTAAGACTGTCCCGTCAAATTGTTTAAAATCTGCAAAATTGTGCATCTTATTAAGAAAGATAAATAAATGTAGAATTATACAAGACATTTAGCTTGACACTGGACATATACCTGAAGATCAAGAGCTATTGTTCAGTGTGTATAACATCAATCATTGACCTAATCAGATTTATCAAACTGATAATTACATTTTCTTGTATTAATTTTTTCTAATGGATACCTGTCTTCTAAAGAGAAACAAAAGATCCGCTTTAATTTGAAATAGCGCTCTGGCGTCATGGAGGGCGACTCTGCGCCGCGCACCGCCGGACGGCCCTCGCCGCCGGCGTTCCTCTGCGTCCGCCTCGAGCTCGAGGTAAGAGGTGTATGCGGCAGGTTCTGGGCGCTGGCCTCGGAGCTCGACGACGACGCCGCGGTCAGTGTGACCAGCAAGGAAGAGGGAGGCTCGCCGCCGGCGGTGGCGGACAATGCCCCTACGCTCGGAGACTTCCTCCAGGCCGCAGCGCGGCGTGGCGGCTCTCTGCGTGCGGAGCGACGCCCACGCCGTTCGGCCTTTGCGCCGGGCGGCAGAGGGTCGCGATTCTCCGCCCTCGGCGGTCGGGGCGACGGCGGCCGGAGGGATTTCCCCTTTCGAGAACGGCGGGCCGCGGCGTCGTGGCCTAGGGTGGGCGCGGCTCCGGGTCGAGGCGCGGGTCAGGAAGGTCGTGCCCTTGTCTTCGCGCCGTTGAGCTCGCCCCCTCCGTCGCAGGGTGCCGCCGGCCGGGTGTTCACGGCGACGTCGCGTCCTGACGCTGTCCTCCCAATCGCGCTGCCGTTGTGGGCTGGGCCGGCAGATGGGCCTGGCCTGCTCCTGGCCCAGGCGGGAAAGGAGCCAGTTGCGCTGGGCCTGGATCTGGACGAGGCTGGGCCTAGGCACAGTCCAGCGTAGACGGCCTGGCTGTGGCATGTGGCTGAGGCGGGCTAACCCTAGCCTCTCTCTCGCATTTCCTGCATCAGACGACGATATCCGCCACCATCGTCGCTCTGATCGCAAGGTTCGTCGCGCGCGCACACCTCCTCCCCTTCGTTGATCCTTCGCCGAGGCGGCGGCCATGGACCCGCCGCGAGCTCCCCAAGGCCAGAAGAGACGCCACAACGGCCGGGCGCCCTCCGGCCCGCAGCGGCAGGAGGCCGAGCTGCGCGCCCAGGCCCTGGCCGTGCAAGGCGCGAGGCGGGCGTCGGCGTCGAAGGGGACGGCTGGTGCGGCTGTAGCAGGAGGCTCTGGCGCGGCCGGCGCAAGTTCTGGCAAGGGAGCTGGCGGCTCCGGCGCCGCCGAGGCTGGCGCTCGCGGGAAGTCACATCCGGATTGGTATGCCCTTCGGGTGAAGAAGCGTGAGGAGAAGGAGAGGAAGAGGTTGGCTGAGGAGAAGGAGGCGTTGCGGGCTGCGCACGCCGCCGGGCGCGCACCTCCGGGTGCCGGCGCGCCCGAGAACCGGACTTCGGTCCAGCCCCGAGTAAAAGCCCAGGTTGGGTCCGGGAGTAAATCCGCCGCTCTGTCGGCGAGGGCTGCGACCCCCATGGGGAGGGAGGAGTGTCGCCGACCGTGTCTCCGCGTCCTCGGGCAAGCAATTGCCGGAGAGGGTTTCTTTGACCTAGATTTTGACATGGACGAGGAGGAGGAGTCGAACTCCGTGGTCCTCTCGTTCAAGGAGGCGCCGCTTTCTTAGACCGTCCTAGACATGGAGCTCCGCAACTTGACCGATACCCACTGGGATTGGCAGATCTCGCGCTTCTCTGACAGGGAGTTCGAGGTGGTTTTTCCTTCCAAGGAGATGCTGAGGATGTGCGCCCGCAGCGGTCGCATGTACCTCCCCTTGAGTGACACCGCGGTGGATATCCGCCTCGCCGACTCGGACCCTGCTCCGGCCGAGATCCTCCAGGAGTTTTGGGTGAAGATCTCTGGTCTACCCAAGCGCCTGAGGCGTGCGGACCGGCTCTTGGCTAGCCTGAGCATGCTGGGGCGGCCTATCCAGGTGGATGAGTCGTCCCCACCTGGTCGTCGCCTGGTGTGCATGAGGCTTGCGTGCCGTGACCCAGCGAAGATCCGGGGCCATGTTCAGATCTTCCATAAGAACAAGGGCTACAACTTGGGGATCCAGCCGGAGCCGGGGCCAGGGGGAGTTCCCCCCGCCCCTTCCCCTCCCAGGCAGTCCCCTGAGAGAGATGACGACATGCAGGTCTCAGAGGAGTGCGACGAGGCATTGGAGAAGGATAAGGCGAGAGATCTGGCTAAGGCCAAGGCCAAGGAGGCTGGAGGGGGCGCCACTGCACCGACCTCAGCCAAGTCGGTTGGAGTGGTGGCTCCCTCGGGTGTCTCTTCCTCAGAGGCTCGTACTGTGGTTCCGGCCGAGGCCGAGGAGGGGGAGTTGCAGCTGGACCAGTACGGCAGCAACGCCACCCTCTCCTGATCGGCCGCCTGGCCGTCCTCTCTTGCGACGCTTGAGAGGATGCAGGCGGTCGAGGCGGCGATCCTTGCGGAGGTGGCTCAGCCGGTGATCCAGCCGGCCCGCCTACGCCTGCGACACCCGTTTCCCCTCTGGCCGAGTCCTCGACCTTGCTGGCGGAGGACTCGGGCTCCGAGACGGGCGCGCCGTCCAAGGCCGCGGGGGACCCCTTCGACGACATCGAGATCCACGACACGGACCTGGACACGGACCTGGAGACTGAAGACATGGTGGTGGACGTAGAGACGGAGATCCCCAGGCAGCGCAGGGCCAAGGAGCTTCCCTCTGGACCTGCGCGCAAGAGTGCGCGACTGCTTGGCGTGGCGTCGGCCATGCCGGTCGCCGAGCATTCAGAGCTGCGGGCGGCAGCCAAGAACCTCGACAACACAGGTACTTTCAAATACAATCCTTTTGCTATTTTAGAGGAGGTACCTGATGAACACCTGATGCATGTAAAATGCATACATGAACTTTGCACTATATCACTCATATTCCAATCATATTTGCATCATATAAGGGTTATATCACTGCTATATAATGATTTTTGGGAATAAAATACTTATTTCCTATTTTTATGGAATTAACCCTGGGCTGGCAGAAAACCCTATTTCTTTCCTTTTATGTTTCAGGGACCTAAACGACGTCATAAAAATCTGGAAAAATACAGACGTCATTATTTTGGAAGGAGGAAGATGTAGGAGCGAAGGAATCAAGAAAACGGAGGCCGGAGGGCCAAAAGGGGGTGGCCCACGTGGCCACTGTACCTGGCCGCGTGGGGCCCACCAACTTGGGCCTCGGGCTCCGCAGTCGTCGATCTTTTCTCCACCGCCTTCGTTTGACCTAAAAACGCCTATAAAAGAAGTCCCACGGCGTTCTCGAAAGCAAGCGCCGCCATATCACAGAAACACGAAAATGAAGATCTGGAGCTGCAGATTGGAGGGGGAAAACTTCGGCGGGGCGCTGCCGGGGTGGTCTCCACCTTCTCCAACGACTTCTCCACCGTCTCCATGATGAAGGGGGAGTAGTCCACCCTCTGGACTATGGGTTTGTGGTGATAACTTATGTATCTCTCCTCTCTTTGAGCTTCACTAATTAGTACCGTATGAGCTGCTGAACATGATTACGGTCATCTATGTAATTCTTATGGTGATATTGTGGTATAGATGATTTGTTATGCATTTACTGTTGTGTTGGAACTTTTATGACTTGTCATACTTTGATAGAATATTATTCTTTAAGAAGTATGATGTATGTGGGTACGGGATGGCCAATGTGACACGGCATAGGTATTGAGTGACACGGCACAGCCCAACATCCTTTATCTGGGGGTAAAAAGAAGAGTATGATGTGGGAGTGACACAACCACGCTAGCCTTACGAGGGTGACCTAGCAACACAAATGAGTACCTCTTTCAACTATGTGTTTTAGGACATATAGCCGTCATAAAAAGCTACCATTAAAACATGACAATTGTGTGTACTTTATCTATAACATGATAATCACCGTAGATGAGAGAGAGAGGATTAAGTGAACCCATGAACCCATGTCCATTGTTCCTATAAGAGAAAACCTTTGTCTTGTCCTCTTGCATTGAAGAGGATTGGGACACTTTTACATTCTTGTTTTGTTACATTAAACTTCCATCCATCAAATCAACCACCTTGTTCTTTAAACTTGTTTAGTGCATAATCAACTAAAACTTGTGACACTTTAGTTGTAGGAATAGATAACTTTTCCTTCTTGCTCCTGCGGATCGATACCTTACTTCCACATTGAGAGGTGCTACAGTGATCCCCTGCTCTTGGGGGTAATCAAGTACTTTTCTGGCGCCGTTGCCGGGGAGCGTAGCGCTTAAGTTTCTATTCTTGTGTGCACTAGACTAAGCTTGGGGAGGTTTCTTTAAACTTGTTTTATATCTTGCAATCATCTAAGCTTGGGGAGGTTTATGGCTTTTATGAATCGTGCATCGCTGCATCTTGCTTTATATGAAAGTGCTTATGCCACTACTGCTAAAGTGGTTGAAACTACTGTGTCTGAGGTACCTAAAGTGGGATTTAAAGTTCCCATTGGTCATGTTAAAAGAGTTATGAACAAACCATTTACAGGGGATGGAACTAAGTCTGCATGTGAACACATAGAAACAATTGATGAAATATGTGGTTTATTTAGGCTTCCTGGTATTTCTGATGATCAAATAAAAAGGAAGCTATTATATTTGTCTTTATCTGGTAATGCTCGTGATTGGTACATGTCTTTGGATGAAGAAGTGAAAACTGATTGGAGTATTTTGAGGGAGGTTTTTCTTAAATATTTTACTCCCCAAGAAAGTACTAATATTTTGCAGGAAGAAGATGATGAACACATAAGCTTGGAAGAGGAAGAATGTGAAGAAGAGGATAAAAACCTAAGCTTGGGGATGCCCATGCAATCTCAAGAAGATGCTGAAAAAGATGAACAACTGGAGAATGAAGAGTTGGATCCCCCAACTTCACCATCAACATATGATAGTAACACTCAAACTCAAAAACCTTTTGTTAGTAAACTTATGATAATAATGAGGAGTGTTGCTTAAATATGTTATATGATAATGCTTTAGATGATGGTCCTATGCTTATTGATAATCCTCCATGTTTACTTGTTACTACTTATGTGAGGATAAAAATGATATACTTGCTTTGTGATATACTCTTACTAATGAGAGTCCTACTTTGTTCCTGAATTCTCCTAATACACCATAGAGGAGAAATTTGCTTATGTTGAGAAATACTTATGTGGTTTGCAATTATCTTTAGTTCCAAATCTTTGTTGCAACCATGATATTAAACTTGATATTGATCTTAATAACTATTTTGAAAGAGGGAAGCATGCTAATGAATTCCAAATAAATTTAATGATCCTCTTTATTTGCCTAAATTATCTAAGTTGAATGATTCTTGTGGTTATATGGTTGAATTTGCTTCTACTACTTGCAACTATTATGAAGGAGGTGATAAGAACCCTCTTATGTACTAATAATTATGGGCTGCAAGTAACTATTGTTAATATGCATTGGAAAACTTCTATTTATTGTGATTCATTCATATACAAAATGCCAATGCATAGAAAGAAAGTTAGACTTCGTTGTTATTACTTTTGTGTTTTGTTTTCTCTCTATAGGTTTCAACTTGACTATTATTTTCATTGGCTTGAGAGCACCATGGGATCCTGGTATTATGCATGAAACACTTCCCAAGGAAGGGGACACATCAAAGTTCAAGCTCCTCATGAGCTTCATCTTATAAACAACAAGTAAGAAGCCTAGCTATATGGCTATAAAGAAAGCGCTTTGCGGGAGGCAACCCGGTTTTTTTATTTGTGATTTTCTTTGTGTCCTCTTGCTGTACAAGAGAGTTTGTTTTTAGTTTAGTTTCTGGAATTTTAATAAAGTGCCAAGTTTTACCCTTTTGGTTTGAAAAGTTGCTTATAGCGTTCGGAGATTTTATTCCTGCACGAATCTGTGCACGGTATGATTTTTAATTCTTATTCTGTAACTCCGAATGAGCTCATATTTGAACTGTAGTTGCAACTTTTCATCCTCTGTATGCATGAATTTTTGCAGAATTTTTCGGCAAAGTTTGGTAGGGTAGAAAAATACGTTTTGCTGCTGCTTTTTTCTGGACAGATTCTGTCCCATTTTGTTTTATGCATGTTTTGAACTTTTATCTTGAATCTTTTTGATTCAAATGAGTTTATGAGTAGGCATACAACATATATACTTTCTGGACATTCATATGATGTTTTGTTTAAGGATTATATGCAGCAAGAAACCTATTTGTTTATCACTACTAATGCACCCCACAGAAAAAAAATGGGAGAAACGGTGTTTTGAAGTTTTTTCACAGGGATTGGAGGAGATGCACCAAGAGTTATCCAAGGATGGTGAAGACCATAAGCTTGGGGATGTGAAGACAACCCCACTGGACCTACACACTCTCGGTTTGCACACGTCTAACTTCTGTTTTTCGATCGAAACACTTTATCGCATAAACTTGGAGCGTCTTTTTGTTTGTTTTGTTTGTTTTTGTTTTTGTGAGACCACCACATTATCATTTATATATGAAAGAGCTACTGGAAATATGGGTTGAAATATGTTGGATGCTTTTATATTGGGAAAAGGGATGTTTGAGTTGATTTTTAATGATACATATAGTTGCATGATTCATGAGCTTGTTTATGAGTAATAATTTGCAAATGCTTTATCAAGAGCTATCACTTATTCATGTTTTGATGCTGAATGTTATTTTACTTTGTTTAACATGGATTAGTTAGTTCTATGGACACTCATGCATGCATCTAGATGGTCAACTTTCTCCCTCTTGCTAGCCCAAACATTCCAACAAGTAAAAACTTGTTTCCAACACCTTCAACCAAAGTTATTCCAGTGAGTCCACCATATCTACCTATTAGCTTTATGCTATTCCGAGTATGTTATCATGATATTTGTGTTATCTATACCTCTGAATGAAAATGTTTATGTTATTGATTGTTATGGGAAAAGTTGGTTATATAGCTCTCACGAACTTGATGCACAACTTTATTTTTATTGCATAAATAAAACATGACCCATTGTGATTAAATATGATGCTAGTGGCTTGATAAATGTCCGAGGTTGGGAGTTAGCCCATATGTGCTGTCACATGCAAAGCTTTCAACATGCTCCTTCATCATTTAGTTGATATCATGTACTTTTGTTTATGGATGCCTATCATGGTGAAATGAGGTGGAAATGAAGTAGTTTAAATGAGTTTGTATAAATGGTTAGAGAGACGCCTGGGCCGCTAATCTAAGCCATGCATCATTCATGGTGGAAATTTACTTACATGCTATGGTGAACCGTCTGTGATGCACCTTATAATAAAAAGCTATTCCAATGGTAAATAAAAAGGGTGTTGAGGTTGTTCATCTTGTTTGTTTGTCTTGTCATTTTGATATGGGCTTGTTCCATATCCTGGGACAAGAGGTACCCCAGTTGACGCTCTTGATGATACTATTATTACTTACAATGATATATAACTTGAACTTGCTTTGTTTCCTAAGTTGAGTAATCATGGTGTAGGTACTTGTATTCAAGGGGCATGAGACATAACCTTTACTTTATCAAGCACACTACTCATATTTGCTTTCACATTAAACTTTAATCATTCAAGATGCTATGATAGGGGTAATGAGAGCTTGACACCAAGAATTCCACATTGCAATCATTAACTTAAGTAGAAGAGTTTGGAAGTTAGATGAAACTTATGCATGCTTTACCTCTACTCACATATACATCTTTCCAAAGTGTCCACCTTTTATATTCAGATTTTCATCTACACTCTATGACCAATGTAGGATGTTCTTACTTATCATTATGCATACATGTGGTCCATATTACTATCTTCTATGTTACACTTTGTGAACTATCATTGAACATCCTTGCTTGAATACTTGATATCACTTCATAAACTATTTTGCATATTGCTACTCCTTTGAAGAATGAATCATTTGACTCTATGTAGCAGTAGCAATCATCTTTGATATTCATTGTTAGTGCTATATTGCAAAGCCCATGTTAGTTTTATCACCTTCATACTCGAGGACGAGTATTGGTTAAGCTTGGGGATGTTGATGCATGTAAAATGCATACATGAACTTTGCACTATATCACTCATATTCCAATCATATTTGCATCATATAAGGGTTATACCACTGTTATTTAATGATTTTAGGAAATAAAATAATTGTTTCCTATTTTTATGGAATTAACCCTGCGCAGGCAGAAAACCCTATTTCTTTCCTTTTATGTTTCAGGGACCTAAACGACGTCATAAAAATCTGGAAAAATACAGGCGTCATTATTTTGGAAGGAGGAAGACGTAGGAGCGAAGGAATCAAGCAAACGGAGGCCGGAGGGCCAAAAGGGGTGGCCCACGCGGCCATGTACCTGGCCACGTGGGGCCCACCAACTTGGGCCTCGGGCTCCGCAGCCGTCGATCTTTTCTCCACCGCCTTCGTCTTGACCTAAAAACGCCTATAAAAGAAGTCCCACGGCGTTCTCGAAACAAGCGCCGCCATATCACAGAAACACGAAAACGAAGATCTGGAGCTGCAGATTGGAGGGGGAAAACTCCGGCGGGGCGCTGCCGGGGTGGTCTCCACCTTCTCCAACGACTTCTCCACCGTCTCCATGATGAAGGGGGAGTAGTCCACCCTCTGGACTATGGGTTTGTGGTGGTAACTTATGTATCTCCTCTCTTTGAGCTTCACTAATTAGTACCGTATGAGCTGCTGAACATGATTACGGTCATCTATGTAATTCTTATGGTGGATATTGTGGTATGAGATGATTTGTTATGCATTTACTGTTGTGTTGGAACTTTTATGACTTGTCATACTTTGATAGAATATTGTTCTTTAAGAAGTATGATGTATGTGGGTACGGGATGGCCGATGTGACACGGCATAGGTATTGAGTGACACGGTACCGCCCAACATCCTTTATCTGGGGGTAAAAAGAAAGAGTATGATGTGGGAGTGACAGCAACCACGCTAGCCTTACGAGGGTGACCTAGCAACACAAATGAGTACCTCTTTCAACTATGTGTTTTAGGACATATAGCCGTCATAAAAAGCTACCATTAAAACATGACAATTGTGTGTACTTTATCTATAACATGATAATCACCGTAATGAGAGAGAGGATTAAGTGAACCCATGAATCCATGTCCATTATTCCTATGAGAGAAAACCTTTTGTCTTTCCTCTTGCATTAAAGAGGATTGGGACACTTTTACATTCTTGTTTTGTTACATTAAACTTCCATCCATCAAATCAACCACCTTGTTCATTAAACTTGTTTAGTGCATAATCAACTAAAACTTGTGACACTTTAGTTGTAGAGATAGATAACTTTTCCTTCTTGCTCCTGCGGATCGATACCTTACTTCCACATTGAGAGGTGCTACAGTGATCCCCTGCTCTTGGGGGTAATCAACACCTCGTGTCGGTCGTCCACGATGTTGGTTTGGCATTTTCCCTTGAGGCGGGTTTGCCCTCGGAGATTCTCTCCATGATTCGTGCCAAGGAGAAGGCACAAGCCTCGCTTGCCCTAGCCGAGTTCCGCAATGAACTCGCTACTGGAGCGGCGGCAAGTGCGATCCCACCCCAGTCGTCCTTGTCGACGACGGGGGAGGAGAACTCGGGGCCCCTGGTTGGGGCGCAGGACCCTGCTGCCGCCATGCCGATCCCCCGGCGTGGAGGTATCTCACAGGGCTCAAGTCGAGGACGGAGGAAGAAGGCCGGGTAGATGCGCGGCGGCTTCTACAACATCCTAGGGTTTGGTCGGCCGGGGCGACGAAACCAAATTCGAGAGCTTATTACCCGAGAGCAGTTAGACTTCGTGGGTTTTACAGGAGACCATCAAGGCCTCCTTTACGCCTGCTGAGCTTCTTAGCATTGACCCAAGAGGGCGCTTTGCCTGGCACTATACCCCAGCAGTGGGACACTCTGGTGGTATGCTTCTTGGTGTTAATGATGACAAGTTCGAGGTGAAAACATGGAGTAGTGGATCCTTCCACATTCGGGTGGACGTGTTCCAGTTGGACTCCACCCAGACCTGGTCTATCTTCGTGGTCTACTGAGTTTCTGGAGGAATTGTTGACGGTAGTGACGGCCTGCACCTACCCCCTGGTGATTGGAGGGGATTTCAATTTGATCCGAGGGGCGGAGGACAAGAACAATGACAACATTAACTGGCCGCGGGTTCACCGGTTTAATGATTGCATTGCTCGCCTCGCGTTGCGAGAGCTCTGAAGGAGTGGGGGTCGATACACCTGGACCAACAGGCAGTTGGATCTAGTCCGATACGTGTTAGACCGAGTTCTCATGTCTGCAGATTGGGAAAGGCTCTTCCCAGTCTGTACGTTGGTGGCCCAGCCCATTATTTGGTCGGACCACGCCGCTCTCATCCTCAGCTCCGGCAAGGACCTTAGGAGAAGGAGCTCGCGCTTCTTCTTTGAGAGGAGCTGGCTAGAGAGACCAGAGTTTGGGGACCTTGTCGAATCCAAGTGGTTGGACTTGACGGTTACCCTGGGCGAGTCCGAGGACTTGATCTCTACCTAGCAGCGCCTATCTGGGGGCCTACGGCAATTCCTCAAAGGTTGGGGTGCCAACCTCGGTCGTGCAGAGAGGGATCTAAAGGAGGACATTATGGCCCAGATTCAGACCCTAGACTCCTGCGCTGACTCGGATGGCCTAGATGATGAGGGGTGGGCCCTCCGATATCATCTGGAGAATCAGATTAGCCACCTTGCCAGGGTAGAGGAGGAATATTGGAGACAACGCAGTAGGCTTGCTTGGACCCTTATAGGAGATGCCAATACTGCGTATTTCCATGCCATTGCCAACGGTAGGCGGAGGAAATGTACCATCGCGAGGCTGGTAGATGACCAGGGGACTGTGGTGGAATCCACTACGCTCCATGGTCACATCTGCGAGTTTTACCGTGCGCTCATGGGGGCGCCGGGCGATCCCCTGTCTTTCGCCTTTCCCCATCCCTCTGGGACACTCGACCACGTGTCACAGAGGAGGAGAATGACAATCTCATGCTGACCTTCACGGAGAAGGAG
Organism: Poa pratensis; assembly: GCA_947311845.1. NCBI lineage: Eukaryota > Viridiplantae > Streptophyta > Magnoliopsida > Poales > Poaceae > Poa > Poa pratensis. Next base: position 30,083,136 of record CAMZMU010000074.1, read on the forward strand.
CTGGACGCGGTCCTAGCTAGCATGAAGGTGGACACGGCCCGGGGTCGGATGGTCTCCCAGTAGGTTTTTTTAAACGTTTCTGGAAGACCCTTCGCCCGGTGGTACTCGCCATTACCAATGACTTCGCTCTTGGCCGAGTGGACATTGCGAAACTGAACTTTGGGGTGTTGACTCTCATACCAAAGGTTCAAGGCGCAGAGGATATCCGTCAATTTAGACCGATTGCGTTGATTAATGTCATTTTCAAGTTTGTAGCCAAGGCGTTTGCGCTCAGACTTGGCCCCATTGCTCACCGCACGATTAGTTTTACTCAATCTGCGTTTATCAAGGGGCGCCTCCTCCATGAGGGTGTGGTCTCCTTCCAGGAGGTGATCCATGAGTCTTGTTCCAAGAAACTTGGTGGCGTTTTCTTGAAACTAGACTTTGAGAAAGCCTACAATCGAGTCAACTGGAACTTCCTGGGGGAAGTCCTCCGGAACGTTGGCTTTGAGCACGGCTGGGTCCATAGGGCCCTCAGTCTGGTCTCGGGGGGCCAGACTTCTATCACCATTAATGGAGAAATGGGTAATTTCTTCCGTAATGGTAGAGGGGTGAGACAGGGAGATCCCTTGTCCCCTCTTCTTTTCGACTTCGTGGTCGAGGCCTTGGCGGCCATCCTGGATGCTGCCAAGAGGACGGGGCACATCCAGGGTCTGGTGCCTCATCTGATTCTGGGAGGGGTCTCGCATCTGCAGTATGCAGATGACACGATCATCATGATCCAGCATGATGAACGTGCCATTACCAACCTAAAGTTTATCCTGCTATGTTTTGAGAACATGTCAGGTCTCAGGGTCAACTTCCATAAGAGTGAGGTTGTGGTTTTGGGGGCCAGTCCTGAGGAGCAACTGAGGGTGGCTCAGATGCTCAACTATAAGCAGGGTTCCTTCCCGTTCACGTACTTGGGACTCCCCATCAGTGACAGAGCGCTGAGGGCGGGGGCCTGGGATCCCCTCATCACCAAGGTTGCGAAACGTGCGGACCCCTGGATGGGAAAACTGATGTCATCGGCGGCGAGACTTACTCTTTCCACTGCATGCATTTCGAGCCTAGCTCTTCATGCCATGGCGGTTTGCCTTCTTGGTGATGGGGTTCATCGGACGATGGACGGACATCGCTCCCGTTTCTTCTGGGAAGCAAACGGGAAGAAACGTAAATACCACTGGGTACGCTGGGATGCAGTGTGTAAACCCAAGGCCCTGGAGGGCTTAGGTATTATGGATACCAAACTCATGAACCGGTGCCTTATGGCGAAATGGGTTTGGAAAATCTTGACGGGGGAGTCAGGCCTCTGGGCGAACATCCTCAGGGCCAAATATTTACGGTCTAAAGATATCCTGGTTGACTCCCACACAGGAGGGTCCCAATTCTGGAGGGGTCTCCAGAAGGTTAAGGACCTGATTTGCGTTGGTGCAAAACACTCTGTGAGGAACGGGAGATCCACAAGACTGTGGTTTGACTGGTGGACAGGGATGGGCCCCCTCAAGGACCGTTTCCCTTCCATCTTTGCGATCACAACTACACCAGAGACCTCGGTGGCTCTTGCTCACCGGGAGGGGGAATGGTACATTCCCCTACGCCGGACCCTTGGCCCGGTGGAGATCATAGAGTGGTTGGAACTCAGGCGGGACCTCCCTGAGTTTCTTCCTTTCCCAGACCAGGACGTTTTGACTTGGGCTCTTGAGCCATCTGGAACCTTCTCGATTAGGTCTCTATATAATAGACTTTGCGAAGGAACCCCTAGGAAACACTATAGTGAGATCTGGGGAATTTCTATTCCCCTGAAGATCCGTATCTTCCTCTGGCAATTAGCTAGGAAACGTTTGCCCTCGAATGATAATATTGCGAGGAGAAGGGGACCCTCGACGGGTAGATGTACCCTATGTGAGGAGGTGGAAGACACGAACCACATCTGTTTCCTGTGTCCACTTGCGAAATTTATGTGGAGCGCGGCTAGGGAACTGCTGCATTGCTCTTGGAACCCCTCTTGTTTCACAGACTTGTTTAGCCTTATTTCCTTAGAGTCGGGTCAACATACGTGAATTCTTTGGATTTGCTGTGCGGCTCTACTTTGGTCTTTGTGGAACATTAGGAACAAATTCTCGGTTGAGTGGGTGTTTCCTTCTCAACCGGCTGACGGGTTATACAAAATGGCGATGTATTTGCAGGTGTGGAAGCCAGTGGTTAGGAGGCAGGATCGGGAAGCACTGGGGCTAGCGATTGGCAGGATTCGCTCGCTTCACGATTCCGTCTGTGACAGACCGGACGCGCTGCCAGTACCTTAGACTCTCTCTTGTTTCTTGCTTTAGCTCGTTATCTCAGGGTGCGTCTCACCCTTGTACTGTAGCCTGCGTGCTACCGTGGACTTATGTGGTGTCCTGCCTTGGGCAGAGATTTTATGTTGTATGTGGATACTTGGCCGGTGGGCTTTATTAATTTAAAACTGGGCTTTGCTCGAGCCTTCCGTCTAAAAAAAGAGAATCAAAATGGACAAATATATTTACTGGTGAGTTCTTCAAAAGTAAGTAGTGGTTCCACACAAGAGTTGTGATACGTGCACAATAGATAGTTCAATCAACATATGAGGAAGAAAATGTACAAAAAAGATTAAATGTAACAGACTAACAGCCAATATCAAGAAGACATAGTTTAACTGAAAACTTTTTAGTTCCCTTCACTTAATACTCAAACAAAAAATGCCCTTATCAATGCAATGACTTGAGCAGACAAATAGTGTGTTGTTATATGTTGGATCAGAGAATCCCATCTAGTTTACACTAATGATTTATGTGCAAATAAACAGACAAGTCATTTCGGAAGCATTACACGTGTACCGAAGCATAATATTATGTGGTTGACACTAAGGCATGAATGCAAAACAAATCCAAGCACATGTACTGTACCAGTCTTGACATATTTCACATCTAGAGGCAACAACATCTCCCACATCACATGAACAGATGACATAGAACCTTTTCTGCTTACAATCCTCATCATATAACATAGAATGATTCAGCGGATCAGAAAACATGAACTGAAAATGTCAAAGCATTTGCCAGCAAAATAACAAAACAAAAAACCTTAGTGCTTCAAACATAAACCAACCTTCCAAGGCATGAAGAACAATTTGTAGATGTGTAAAAGCGAACAGTATTGTGATGTCGTACAACAACTGCCAGCACAAGATTTATTTATCTTGGAGAAATAGTTCACAAACAGATCCGAGCGATCTGCTAGCTAGCCGGCCTGGTCATAGCTAGCGACTACAACTTTCTGCAAAATGAATAATACGAATGGGGAATCCTAAAAAGGGACATAAAATACCATCATTTTTCTTAACTATGGATATCCTTTTATGAATATTGAAGCCACTGCACACATGCCAATACTCGTCTCATTGTGAGGAATGCAGGTCTTCTTAACAGCTATATATGACATGCAACAACGACCTAAATTTTGGTGTTTTGGCCCGTTAAATCTATAAATCTTGATGTTTTTCAGTAAAATCTATAACTCTCTGGATGTTTATAAAAGGTAACCAAACAGCCTTGTTGTAAGGTTTACAAATGACCAGAATAGAAGAAACTATAAACAACAATATGATACGCAGATTTCATAATCACGGAGACACTACCTCATATCCCAAGTATAGCTATCGGTGCAGAAGGTGCCGTGTGCACAAATGAACAGGGATCATCAGAGCATCGTGTTGGAATAGTCGCTAGCTCCGGTGTATACATATATCCAGGGATCCACCGAATCAACAAAAATCCATCAGATGAATTCGCATGTTCACCTTAGATTCAACCAAAAGAGTGTATTCGCATGTTCACCTTAGATTCAACCAAAAGAGTTGACGAAAAAAGGAAGATTAAGCGGGAGGTTGGATCCGGGACTCCAAAGCAGGATCTCGGGCACGTATGCCCAGACCCACGCCTCCATGTCTCGAGTCGCGCCTCCGTGCTGCTGCTCTTGTTCGAGATCTGGGGAGGGCGTCGGGCAGTAGAGGGGAGGCGATGACGGCCGATTCCACGCAGTGGAGACGGTATGGCCGGATCCAGCGACCGGTGTGAGGAGGCGGAGGAGGAGGTGTGAGGACATGCTGGAGCAGGAGGAAAGAGAGAGAGAGGGCTCTGGGCAACACGCGGTGGATCCAAATCCAGCGGCGGGTGAGAGGAGGTGTTGGGCGGCTATGCGGGCGAGAGGGGCGGCTGCGAGTGGACGAAGGACGGGCAACTTCGTCGCGCGGTGTTGGGTGCAGGAGGTTTGGAGCCACACCGCGCGACGAAGGACGGGCGGAGCGCGACGAAGTTGGACGAAAGCGACGACGGAGTGCGTTAGTGGCCGGCTAAGGAACAAAATTTTCTTTTTAGAGATAGAGATAGAGAAGATAGAGAGATATATGTGTAAAAACTTAGCTTTAACCGTCGTGGTTGAACCACTTCCGACCAAAAGCATGTCGAGTAAGTGGTTTTCCGGGCCTAGCTCCCGTCAGACTTGCTCGGTGACGCCACATTCGTGGAAAAATTTCCGCACTAGGACAACTAGTTCGTGGATGAGCACACGACGGCGTGTACTCCCAAGGCGCGTAGCTACTGAGATACTGAGCGAGCATGCTCCTAGGGGTGGACCTGAAGCTCGAGGCTCGAGGCTCGGCTCGGGCTCGACAAGGCTCGGCTTGGGCTCGGCTCGGCTCGAAGGTGGTGCAAGCCAAGTCCAGACCTTCCGGACAAGGCTCGAGGCTCGACAAGCCGGCTCGGTGAAGCTCGTAAGCCGGCTCGAAGGCTCGATGAAATAAAAAAAATGACATTTTATATCTATAACATAGTCTAACAAGTTCCAACTAAACATATTATTGGCATAAATGACAAATCCACCACACAAATACATGACAACCATGTGATTTGTGGTGCTGCTTGTTTATGTCAGGTCCACAATTTGCATGCCTAATTTAATCAGACCAATAGAAGCAAAGTATTCTGTATAGAATACTAATTGGATTACACGCACTGTACTGTATTAGATTGATAAGTACATGTGCTCAGCTCATCTCAAAGAAGAAATAACAGAGTGCATGTGTTTGAACGAGTAAAGCAGCATGATGCTAAATAAAAGGAGCTATAAGCGGTAGTGGCCTTGGTGCCTAACGAAGCTGTCCAACGGCCAACGGGGTAGGAGGAGCACTGGACTGGAGCAGCCGTGGGGAAGAATCGAAGAGCAGCAGGCAAGGACACAGACGTCAGGCGGAGCACGAACGGCCGGGCGAGGATGGACGGCGTGCGGCGGCCGTCCGGCAGCCCACCGCTAATCACGCGCTGCCGCGCACATCTCAAAGGCATAGGGAGGAGACGGGGCCTTTGGCTGGTGGCAGGTAGGCTGCTGACGGCGGCCTGCTTCGGGGCTGACTGCGAGCATTAGGCGGCGGTCGCGGCGGCCGGCGGCTCGGTTGTAACCCTAGCTAGCTTGGTACTAGGGACAGACGGAGACGACACACAGGACGAGCAGGGTGCCATGGAATAGGGGGCAGCGAAGATCCATGGCCGTCGCGGCGTCGCCCCGTCGGCGACAGAGGTGGCGGACGACGGTGATGGCGGCCGGCGTCGGCAGCGGTGGTGGTGGCGGCCGGCGGCGGGGTAATGAAAGGACAATGATGTCGCCTAGAGGGGGTGAATAGGCGATTAAAAACTTTTCCGGTTTAGTCTTGCTAATTGCGGAATAAAACTAGGTGTTTAAATTAACAAGCCAACAACCTAAATAAACTAGGCTCACCTATGTGCACCAACAACTTATGCTAAGCAAGACAAGCAACAAGGTGATAGCAATATAGAATACTTCAAGCACGAAGGCTATCACAATGTAAAGTGCATAAGTAAAGAGCTCGGGTATAGAAATAACGAAGCACGAGGAGACGAGGATGTATTCCCGAGTTCCTCCTTGAAAGGAGTACGTCTCGTTGGAGAGGTGTGAACCGACACAACGGTTCAACAACCACAAAGGTTTCACCCTCTTCTCCGATGAACCGCACCACAAAGGTTTGGTTCACCTTCCACTATCGGTATTCCTTCGAGGCGGAATCCGGAGCCTTTCAACAACAATCCGAGGCACAACCCACAAAGGATTGGGGGCTCCCGAACGGCTTTCAACAACAATCCGAGGCACAACCCACAATGGATTGGGGGCTCCCGAACGGCTTCAAGTGACCACACAAGGGTCCAACCACCACAAAGGCGTCTAGGGTCCAAGGACCCAAGAGTAACAAGTTCAAGCTTTCAACTTCCACGAATCCTCGTGGAGAGCACACCGATGCACCAAATGCAAAAGGCAAGAGCACAAGTGCTCAAATCCTTCACTCTCAAATCCACCACAAGCAACTAATGCTTATGGGGGAAGAAGAGAGGAAGAACAAAGAAGAACACAACAAATGAACTCCAAGACTAGATCGAAAGGTTCCCCTCACTTAGAGGAGATATGGTTTGGTGGAAATGTAGATCTAGGTCTTCTCCTTCAATCCTCCAAAGATCAAAGAGTTTGGGTGGAGGGATTGGGAGATATCAAAGAAATGAGCTTGCAACAATGGAGGAGAGAGAAATCTGGGCGAGCTACTCAGCTGGAGGTAGGTGGATACCCCTCCAGAAATTCTAGCCGTTGCCCTCAGTTTGACACAGTTTTCACTTAGGCCGGAAGTTCCGGTTAGGCCGGAACTTCCGGCCAAGAACTTCCGGACCCCAGAAAAGCGACTAAAAATTCTGCACTCGGCCGGAACTTTGGCCGGAAATTTGGCCGGAACTTCCGGATGGCCGGAATTTCCGGCCAAACCGGAACTTCCGCCCCTCAGAAAACTGCAGAAACACTGAACACGAAAACGAAGATATCTTGATCATCCGGACTCCGTTTTCGATGTTCTCGGGCTCGTTGGAATCGCAACGAAGAGCTTTACAAGATCATGCAGAGAAACATCATAGTCCAACAATGGAAGATAAAACCAAATGGAGAAAGGTAAAACCTCTCTAAAAAGGAATAACCGGCAAACCTCCAAAACCGAAAACGCAACAAGTTTTCCATACGAAATTCGTTTTCGGTGAACTTGGGTTTGTCGTGAAGATCACAACAAGCACCAAAACCCAACAAGGAGAAAAGCCAAGTAAGAACCAAGAAAGATGAAATGCCAAGTATGCAAAGGTTTGAGCTCTCCACAAAGATGCGATCAAGTTACTCACTTGAGAGCCCCTCTTGATAGTACGCCGTCTATCCTAAAACCCGGTCTCCCACTAACAACATGAGACCGGTAAAATAGAAAACCTATCAAGATCATACCTTTGCCTTGCGCATTCCACTTGAGCTCGATGATGACGATCTTGACTCTCTCAAGTTGGAACACCTTTCTTGATTGTGCTTGCTAGCACATGCTTGATGAAGACTTCTCCAAATGCTCCCCCATACTCCATTATGGGAGAGCCTCGCAAAGCTCCGTCTTCATGTCTCCTTTGAAAGCTTCAATCAAATGATATCTTCCGAGATGGATCATATTGAGCTTGCACTTCATCTTCTTCTCTTGATATGTATGATGGCTTGGGGTTAAACATGATTGTTCACTCAATCTTCTTTTCCAAGCCATACTTGCAATAAGCTCAACTCTACACATGACCATTCTTCATATAAACCCTTGAATAGACCATTGGTCATCATGTCATCTTCTAGAGTCCAACACATGAACTCCAAACATTTCCTATGGACAAGATCTACAAGTATATCTCAATGCAAACATTAGTCCATAAGGATTGTCATTAATTACCAAAACCACGCATGGGGCAACACATGCACTTTCAATCTCCCCCATTTTGGTAATTGATGACAATCCTTTTTACGAGGGTTTATATAATGAATTAAGCAACCATGCACACAAAGAGCAAGGATGCAAGAGCAAGAAAGGCAAATGCTTAAGAACGAAACTAAAGCATAAAACCAACATTTCCTTAAACCCTCTAAACTTCTCCCCCATTGGCATCGATTGCCGAAATGGGTGAAAAAGTAAGAAGGCCAATATAATAAGAGCTCCCCCATAATGTGTGCATTTCTCATAATATGAGTGAAATCAAATGCACATATCCAATAAGAATAGATGGAGGAGATCAAACTATATTGAGGATCCAAAGATTGCAAGAGAATATCAAATAGAAAGATACTTCAACGAAGAAGCAAGCAATCAAAAGGATCCGAAAAATGTTCTAAATATCAAGAGGGAACTCCCCAAGGTACGTGCACAAATAGGATTTGCATTTCAATATAGTGTGCACAACATGGAATCCTCACTCCCTCCTAGATAAATTCGAACACAAGCACATGCAAGAGAATATAATGAGAAGTGAGGCAAAACAACTTGCAACAAATACAATCGTTTTGCAACATGAGCAAGGAGCGGCAAAAAAAGATGGGTGTGAGATATAAAGACATTTTAGGAGACTAATACAAGGATGAGCAAAATCATCAACATAGTCTTTCAAAAAGTGTTGCACATAGTGCATATCATGTCTTTCACATACTCACACACCAACGAGAAAAAGCAAATAGCTCCACAAGCTTATTAAGATTCAAAAGCATAACACATAAACAACAAAGCTTGTGCCTTTAATTAGAGACCACCAAAGATACAAAAGCAAAGAGGTGGTCACTAAAGAATTGGAATACCAATAAAGATGTAACTATTCTTATGTGTATAAGTTTCTAAGTAGACCAATCACGAAGATATAAGTCCACAAATAAACATGTACACACAAAATAGGTACAAAGGTAAAGGTCATGATATCCAAGAGGAAGTCATAAATACACCAATAAGATTTTGCTTAAAAGCATAGCACAAAGCTCAATTTTATCTTAAAGGGATATAGATGAACTTCCAACACATACTCATCATAGCATCAAAAACTATCCACAAAGGATAAAGGTGATAAACGGGATGCTCCGAGTAAGATAACAAGTATCACGAAAGGCAAATGATTTTGAAACATCAATATTACATATGAGAGACATAAGTAGAAAGTGCTAGATTGACATATGGGATCGATGAATCATGAAAATGATTATATATTCCCCTTGATATGTAATCATCCCGGCTTACTCACATTTGCAATAAAGACGTTTTGCAAGAATCAAAAGAATTGCAACCAAAGAGATTCATGCCATGAACAACCTACACAAGGTTGAGAGCTAGAAAAGTATGCATGAGGTAGATACTTGTTACCGAGATAGCATTGGTGATGTAGAAGATAGGAGCTCATGATCATCCAAGCTTGGCTCCAATAAGCACATGGTGACAACACCTTCCTTGTAGATGAGACAAGCTTCCAATGCATCTCCAATGTACCTAAAACAAATTCAAGTACAAAATGGTGCCCAAACTCATTGGGTCCAAAGTAGTTAGAGCAACTACAATACATAGGACAAACTCCACATAACTATGTGCATATAGATATGAAATTGAATTTCATGCACATCTTAGTCATTTAGGATTTGATGGAGTTTATCCTATATATTGGATCAACGAAAGTAAGCATGCCATAAGATATACATATAATAAATATGCATGCACATGACTTTCAAGAACCAAAAAGATATAATTTAGACAAAACACCAAGTAAACCAACAAAGCACACACAAGTGTGACAAGAAAACAAAGTGTCCAAATTATATCAAATACCCAAATCAACACATGAGTGAAGATACCACTTTGAAAAGATACCAATGAAATCAAGATACCAAATGATGAAAATATCATCAAGGAATAAACCAAACCCTCTACACTTTTCATGATGGCACAAGTACCAAGACGAAAAATGTTTGTCTTCCAAGGAGACACGTCATCGGGATCAAATATCAAATGAAGACAACTAATGTTCAAAAACCTATAGGATTGCTCCCCCAAGATGTGTGCATTATTTAAGATTTTGCATTTGAATACAAAATGCACACAAATGAGATCATCACTCCCATATATATATATATATTCAAACACTAGTCATGTTCAAGAAAGGCAAGAAATTGCAATACCAATTTAAAGAACGGTGTTTTACTCAAAGTAGGATAGCTTCCCAAAGAATAGTGCATTATCAAGAAGTATGACTTTTGAATATCAATGCACAAGAATTGGTTCATTGCTTTTCCCAACTCAAGAAAGCACAAAACAAATTTTAAGTAGAGCAATAAAGGATCCAAAAGATACAAGGAAGACAAATGAGAGTTAGATCAAAACAAATCCTTGGCAATCAAATAAGGCAATTCAAAGCAAGAGCCAAAGTGAATATGATCAATATATTTACCACAAATATGATTATCACTTGTCAAGACAAGTAATGTATGGAGATATTTCTCGGTGGTGGATTGCAAAGATATATTCAAGATCATATTCACAAAACATAAGCATATGGCAAAGGATAGGAATTAAAAGCCATGCTTAGATAGATAGATATTCTTGATAGCTTCAAAAATCACGCAAAATGCAAAGCAACTCCAAGGAGTAGCTTGAAGCAATTGGTTTCCCAAAGAGATATATGAGAACATATTTAGGGAAAGCCATATCAAGAAATTCCATCACAAACAAGATCCAACGAGAGAGGCAAGAGCATTAAGCAAAAGGAACTTGTTTGAGAAACATGCCACAAAGGAATAAGATAATGAGAATATCAATTCTAGGTGGCAATACCTCACATGTTCACATTTTCTAGGCTTGTAATATGCACATAGCTTATTACTCCCCCATAATGTGATAATCCATTTCTTTTAAAGCAAGAGGCAAACAAAACCAACTCGAGAAATTAATGGACATAATAGAATTTGAATTTCTCATGAGCATGACATACCACATAGAGAATAGATAAGATTGATATATCATCACTAAGTGGTATTCCTCATGTACACACATTTTTGGTTTGTGAAGTGCACGAAGCATATCACTCTCCAAAAATGGAATGGTCCATTAATCTCTCAAAAGAGAGCCAACAAGGTAATATATCAAATAAAAGCAATAAGGCTCAACACAAGTAAATGGTGTGCAAACCAACATACACATACTTGATTTCTCAAGATAAGTAAGTAGAGAGCACAACACATACAAACACTAGCAAGGTACAAAACCAAACACATGCAAGGGTGCAAGCAACTTTCAATGTATATATGATTTAAATAAAAGTTACCGCAAGGAGGAAACATTGGATATGAGGTAGAACAATATAATCCAAATGACTTGGCTTGAGAGAATATAATTGATGAAGATCCCTTAATTCTTCATGATGTAGCCAAGTCTCCAATGACCTCCAACAACACCTATTGATCAAGTTTTAGCTTGTTGGTCCCCAACCAAGTTGGGTCCTAAGAGGTTAGTCACAATAGGCTTGGCAACCCAAATGGTTCTTTTCTTGACACCACTTTGAGTCCCAACATATTTGGCAAACACATTGCCAACCTTATCCTTCCTAAGAGAATACACATCATCAATAATAATGGGGTTGGATAAGGTACCATTTGTGCATGAAGAAGCAAGGTGACCCTTCACACGGCATAGGTAGCAACATCGACTTCCTCCTCTCTTCTTGGTTGGAATCTTGACTTGAGGAGGAGTAGCTTGATTCTTGGGAAGAGGCCGTTCTTCAACTTGAGGAACTTGAGTTTGAACTTGAGGCTTCTTCCCTTGTTGCTTCTCACTAAGAGCCTTCTTCTTCAAAGGGCAAGATCTAACATGGTGCCCTTCAACTTTGCACTTGAAGCAAACAATCTTGGCCGAATCTTTAACTTGTTCTTGGCCCTTGTTCTTCTTGTAGACTTGGACTTGTTCTTGTTATTGGAGTTGAATCCAAGTCCACTCTTGTCATTGGGGCGTCTTTGAACACTCAACATATTGTCAAGTGTGGACTTCCCAACATGACGCTTTTCCAAGTCTTTCTTCAAAGAAGTGACTTGGGCCTTGAGCTCATTTAGTTCCTCTACATGGTTAGTATCAACAAAAACACTAGAGGAAGTAGAAGCTTCATTGTTAGAGCAACAAGGCAAGGAAAGTAATTCATCACAAGATGTAGCAACATTGTGAGTGGATGAATCACTAGGACTAGCACATGACAATAAAGCATTTCTAGAAGAAGTTGTGCCAATTTCCACATGAGGCTCACAAGATGTTACCTTTAACATAATAGCCTCATGAGCTAACTTTAGCCTAGCATGGGATGCTAGAAGATCATCATTAGAGCTAGAAAGCTTTTCATGACTTTCTTCCAATTTCCCATACTTGCTAGATAGCAACTCAAGTTGAGCCCTTAGCTCAACATTCTCCTTCAAAATAGATGCTTCACAAGAAGTGGAGTTAGTAGCACAAGCATCATTAATATTAGAAATAGAAGGAGACAATTTGGCAAGCTTATCATTCTTAGATAGTTGAGTTTGGAGTTGATCATGAGACTTGATAAGGAGAGAGTGTTCACTTTCTAAAGCCTTGTGAGCTTTGTCAAGTCTCTCTATGTCCTCACTTAGTCTAGCATTGCCAACACCAAATTCAACTTTTTCCTTTTTAAGCACTTTATATTTAGCAAGGGCATGATCTCTTTCCTTAATGATTTTAGCAATAATAAGATCATTAGACTCATCAAGAGATTCAAGTCTCTCTTCAAGAGAAGACCTAAGCTTCTTCTTCTTCTTCAAGAGAAGCTTTCAAGGAAGCTATAGTAATAGAGTCATCCCTCTCAATTTGACATTTCTCATCAAATTGACTTTCCAAATCCTCAATAAACTCCCTACTCATATTAACATAAGCAATGATTTCACATAGAGGAGGGATAGCATTACTACCTTTGGGGAGAGCACAAGTACCATCTCACCCATCTTGGTTAAGGATTCAAAATCAAAACCTTCTTCATGAGAATCCTCATCCACATCATCACAATTTGGATTTGAGGTGGGAGACACCTCGGAATCCTTAGCCATAAGGCAAACATGATTAATGATTGAAGAGGATGAAGTATAACTTGAAGCACCATTTAGGTCCATGTCTTGTTCCAACAAATGTTGGGATTCCTCTACATTGTTAGTCATGCAAGTACTAGAGGATATGGAAGCATTGTTTTCATGGCAACAAGACATATGAAGCATATCATCATGAGATTTAGTTAAACAACTATTACATGATATGCAAGGACTATCAACTCTAGCATGTATGACATTTGGAGTGCTAGAAGAGTTTAAGTCCAAAGATAGAACATTGCAATGTGATAGAGAAGAAGTATAATCAATAGTAAGTTCACCATCACAATGCAATTTCTATCACCACTCACCATATCATTACCTTGTGACAAATCACATGTTGGTGAAGTGGAAGAAGTTGTGAACTCATCACGGCCGGAAGTGGAAGGGAACAATCATCCTCAATAATTTTGGACACTTCATATATATCTTGAAGCTTGGTCCAAATCTCATGAGCGTTCCGAAAAGGCATGATTGACGCAAGAACTACATCGCTCAAAACACATATAAGACCATTAGAAACTAGAGTCTCGAGATGAGAGTTTTCCTCATACTCTAAAGATAATTCTTGAGAGTCTAGGGTCCAAGGACCCAAGAGTAACAAGTTCTTCAAGCTTTCAACTTCCACAAATTCTCGTGGAGAGCACACCGATGCACCAAATGCAAAAGGCAAGAGCACAAGTGCTCAAATCCTTCACTCTCGAATCCCACCACAAGCAACTAATGCTTATGGGGGGGAGAAGAGAGGAAGAACAAAGAAGAACACAACAAATGGAACTCCAAGACCTAGATCGAAAGGGTTTCCCTCACTTAGAGGAGATATGGTTTGGTGGAAATGTAGATCTAGGTCTTCTCCTTCAATCCTCCAAAGATCAAAGAGTTTGGGTGGAGGGATTGGGAGATATCAAAGAAATGAGCTTGCAACAATGGAGGAGAGAGAAATCTGGGTGAGCTATTCAGCTGGAGGTAGGTGGATACCCCTCCAGAAATTCTAGCCGTTGCCCTCAGTTTGACACAGTTTTCACTTAGGCCGGAACTTCCGGTTGAGGCCGGAACTTCCGGCCAAGAACTTCCGGACCCCCAGAAAAGCGACTAAAAAACGGTTCTGCACTCGGCCGGAACTTTGGCCGGAAATTTGGCCGGAACTTCCGTATGGCTGGAATTTCCGGCCAAACCGGAACTTCCGCCCCTCAGAAAACTGCAGAAACACTGAACACGAAAAAAAGATATCTTGATCATCCGGACTCCGTTTTCGATGTTCTCGGGCTCGTTGGAATCGCAACGAAGAGCTTTACAAGATCATGCAGAGAAACATCATAGTCCAACAATGGAAGATAAAACCAAATGGAGAAAGGTAAAACCTCTCTAAAAAGGAATAACCGACAAACCTCCAAAACCGAAAACGCAACAAGTTTTCCATACGAAATTCGTTTTCGGTGAACTTGGGTTTGTCGTGAAGATCACAACAAGCACCAAAACCCAACAAGGAGAAAAGCCAAGTAAGAACCAAGAAAGATGAAATGCCAAGTATGCAAAGGTTTGAGCTCTCCACAAAGATGCGATCAAGTTACTCACTTGAGAGCCCCTCTTGATAGTACGCCGTCTATCCTAAAACCCGGTCTCCCACTAACAACATGAGACCGGTAAAATAGAAAACCTATCAAGATCATACCTTTGCCTTGCGCATTCCACTTGAGCTCGATGATGACGATCTTGACTCTCTCAAGTTGGAACACCTTTCTTGATTGTGCTTGCTAGCACATGCTTGATGAAGACTTCTCCAAATGCTCCCCATACTCCATTATGGGAGAGCCTCGCAAAGCTCTGTCTTCATGTCTCCTTTGAAAGCTTCAATCAAATGATATCTTCCGAGATGGATCATATTGAGCATGCACTTCATCTTCTTCTCTTGATATGTATGATGGCTTGGGGTTAAACATGATTGTTCACTCAATCTTCTTTTCCAAGCCATACTTGCAATAAGCTCAACTCTACACATGACCATTCTTCATATAAACCCTTGAATAGACCATTGGTCATCATGTAATCTTCTAGAGTCCAACACATGAACTCCAAACATTTCCTATAGACAAGATCTACAAGTATATCTCAATGCAAACATTAGTCCATAAGGATTGTCATTAATTACCAAAACCACGCATGGGGCAACACATGCACTTTCAGGTAACCCTAGGAGCGAGCGCGATGGGGAAGGAGAGAAGAGGCAGAGAGCACGGCAGCACGGGCACGATGGGGTCAACGCATCACTCTGATCTTTGATCGATTGTGTAAAAAAATGATGCGGCTCGCGAGCCGGCTCGGCTCGGCCTCGAGCCTGACGAGCCGAGCCACGAGCCTACTTTCTGCTAAATTTTCAAGGGCAAGCCGAGCCGGGCTCGGCTCGAGTTTTCCCGAGCCTGACCGAGCCGAGCCTCGAGCCGGCTCGGCTCGGCTCGATTCCAGCCCTACATGCTCCCGAGCCACAACGACACGGGGCGGGCCTAGCTTGTGTGCGCGAGAGCCCTCTTGCGGTTTCGGACCAGCGCATGTGGGCTTCGACAGCGCGGGATCACGAGAGGACCACCGCATGCGGGCACGAGAGAAGGAAGAAGAGCTCACCCCTGCCGCCGCCGGCCTAACCGCCTGCTTCCGCCTCCACGGCGCTACCGCGACCGCCTCGCCGCCCCGCCCTCCTCGAACCTCGGCCTCCGCCGGTCCGCCGCCGTTCCGGACCATCCCTCTAAGCCCTCGATCTAGTCGTTGGCGAACTCCCACCCCACCCCCATCGTTAAGGTTGCTTCTCACCTCCGCCGCGGCCAGCCGCGTCTCCGGTGGCTCCGGCTCGGCCCGCGCCCTCCGAATCGAGTTCTTGTGCGGGTGGAGAGAGAAGAAAAATCGGGAACAAAGGGAGAAAGGAGAAAAAACCGCTCGTGCGCTCGTCAGCTAGACATTTCGCCCCAGCGCCGGTCTGGCCAAGCTGGCCACCCATTGACTAAATATTGCACGAGAATACTACGGGTCAAAGATTGGATGTGGAATAAACCATTCTTTCTCTCCAAGCTACACTAAACGAGAGCCTAGAAGAAAGACGGCGGACGAGCAGAGGCGCACGCACGCTCGATCGGCGAGTCAAACAACATAACCCAACCATGGAGTCCATCGACGCAGGTGGCGAGGTGCGGCACTGGAGCGCGGAGGTCAACGGCGTCTCCCTCCACGTCGCGGAGCAGGGCCCCGCCGCCGGCCCGGCGGTGCTCCTCCTCCACAGCTTCCCGGATCTGTGGCTCTTGTGTCGCCACCACCGTTGGCGCCACCATCATTGTCGCCAAGAACATCGCCTTGCCTTGGCAGCAGTGACCCTGTCTGCACCGACGGCTACTTCGTCTACAAACGTTCGGTACATTCGTCGTATTCTGAAGTGTGATTTTACTATGATTGTGTTTGTGTATATGCTATCGTCCATGTTGATTAGTACGTATAGTATGTTCAGAAGGGATTCCGATGCAAACAAACAAAAAAATTATGACAACGATAACCAATATAGCCAAGATCTATTACTATGTAGATATAGAGTAACGGAGGGAATCGATATTCGTATGTTTCAGAAGTCTGGTTTCACCGGGCCACTCAACTACTACCGCATGATGGACACGTAAGTTCCATAACGTCTGCCGTGCTTTATGTTCGATCTAGCTCCACACTAATCCAAGTGGAACACAGGAATTGGAGGCTCACTGCACCATGGCATGGCGCGAAGATCATGCTGCCTGCGAAGTTCATCATGGGTGAGAAGGACATCGGCGTCGAGTCCTTCGGAACCAAGCACTACGTCGAGGGTGGGGGTTTCAAGTCCATTGTTCCAAACTTGGAGGTTACCATCATCGAAGGACACCATTTCCTCCAGCAAGAGCAGGCCGAGAGAGTGAACGCTGAGATATTGTCCTTCTTGGGCAAGTTTACTGAGAATTGAGTAAGCAGATGGTGTGCAAGTGAGCTGGTTTTAGATCTTTGAGTGCTACCTTTTTTGAAATGAAGCTGCAAGGCTCGTAGAGCTATATACTCGAATAAATGTCAGAGCTAGATATATCCATTTGTTGGCTTGAAAGGAATATAAGAGCATGTTAAATATGTCAAGTGTTCAACAAATTTAATACTGAATAAAGCAAGGTTTTTGATAGGGTGTACTGTTGTTTCTTTAGCAAAACAGACAATTTCACATACGGCTACCTTGGAAGACAAATTGGATGTGTGATGCAGCTGGATATACTAGTTGCTGAACATGTGAATTACAGGCCTTAATTCTTCAAGCCATCAAAACCAAGTGCCTTGTGCACATTAGTAGTTGGTGGATGATGGCCTCCAGAATACCCCCTAAAGCCCTTCGCAAGAGCACAACCTCGGCGATCATGCTTACGGCTTGATGGATCTGGAAGCAACAAAACATGGTGGTCTTTGACCTGCGCCAGACCCTCCGATACCCTCTCTGTTTGATACGATCATGGTGGAGGCGAGGACGTGGGTAGACGTGGGCGCGCGTGGGCTGCAACAACTTCTCCCTTAGGCGTGGGTTGAGGTTTATGGTGGGGTATTCGTCCTTGTTTTGGACGTGTACATAAATTTCTTTTTCTATCATTGAATCGAATGCAAGGCTTTTGCGTTTTTGCGAAAAAATGTCATTATGTATGCCTCTAGGTTGTGTTAAAATGTTTTTCTTGCAGTAGCATTTGCTGATGTCGGTAAGTGACCAAAAATCCAAAATCAGCTCTTCGCATTGCGAAGTACTTGGCGCCAATATGCATCAAAGAGGGTTTACATTGACCGAGCCAAAAATATCCGGGGAGATGGGCGTGTCCTACATGGGTTACCATTATAAGCATAAACAAACAATTAGATTAGTGCTAACCATGCATCTTCAGCACTGGAAACTTGATACAAGTATGAGAACTGCACAATATATAGCCAACCCTCGTATAACAATGACAATGTACTGTAGTGATTATCAGATTGAACACATAAATATAGTAAACCATCAATGAACTACCACGATGAAAGCTAAACATACATTATCTTCACTCCATAATGTCATGTATGGGAGAAACAATGATTTAAGGATGAGAAGTACACTCTGCAGAATCAGCCATCCTACCACGATTTCCCTCATACCCGAACTGCATAGCAATGAATCTTTTGCGGGTCAACAATTCAACTCATACACGATTGATCAACAGAAACGTGAACGCACAAGCCAGACAGACCATAGCACATATAGACGAGTAGATCTTCTTAGATATACTTAGATCTACCACATGCTAATAGATTTAAGCTACAAGAGCTGAGTGTTACAAGAGCGAGTGTTACATGTTACTTACGACCATGAAAGCAAAGTGGGGGATGAGTTCGGCTGCCCGGCCAAATTATAAGGAAACATTCCTCATTTAGAGTTTCACACATATCAACAAAATGAGCATTGCTCAAGACCACAAGAAGGTCCTCATAGAAGCATGACCTTCTCTTCTTGTCGACCCGGCTCAGTATCGATGCACTCCCCTGTTTTTCTTATTGGAGGTACCCTATGAACAATATGTAGGCACCATTAGTGGTCTTTTATTTTGGCAAATATGCTTAGAGGCTTTCACCGTAGTGCAAACATAAACTAGCTAAGTATGTTATCACAAGAAGTTTATATATTTAAACATGATTAAATTCGCACCGAATGAGTAGATTTACACATTAAAACGGGCGTCTACATACTTGTTTTTCTTTCCAAAAAAGTTAAAACATCTTATAATAACATAACATGATTAAAGAAACTACATATGGAGAAGAAAATTCAAAAAAAAAAACTACTCATGGAGAAGGGTACACGGTGACGTAGGCCTATTAACCTGTCTGTTTCCTCAATCCTATTACAAAGTCAACCTTCTAATCTGCGGAAGATTCTGTGCCGCCCCGTACACGATCTGATTCCTCTTTCTACTGACGAAGTCACGCCGTCACAAGATATCGCCATATTTGGGAGAAAAAAAAACCTCAGGCGTACCGAACGAACATCACTGTACGTCCGCCCCGATGAGATGAGCCGCGCTTCGTCGGGATTCCCAAACCACCACTTCCCTTCCACTTCAGCAGCCAGCCACAGGTCGCCGGTCTCCTCCGCTCGCCGCCGTTGCGCCATCAATGTGAGTGCCCGCCCGTCGACCGCATGCGGCCTACTCATTGCCGGATTGATAGTACTCGGTATTTGATACTCTGGTTCTTCCCCTTTTTTTAGATAGATCGATTCTAACGGCGTTTCGATCTCGATTTGTAGGGTTTGCGCCCCGACGGTGGAGGTGCCCCGCGGGAGCGTCTCCGCCCAGCGCTCCTGGCCGCCGCGCTGCGGCCGCTTCCCCGAGAACAGCCGCGACGGTGAGAAGGGCGTCATCGACCACGCGGGCACTCCCACCGCGGCGTGCGACGGCGGCCTCCCGCACGACCCTCAGACGAATAGGGATGATGGCGAGGGCGGAGGAGAGGCACAGCCGCGCGGTGACGGGGATGTCCGCCCCTCGGATGGCCAGGCGGAGAGCGGGGCGCTCGATGTGATGCCGCTGGCGTTGGCTGCTCCGCAGACTTCCACCGTCGCTTCCGCTAGTGGTTGCGTTGAAGATGGTGGGCGTGTGGCCGATTCGTTGATGGTGGAGGTGGAGGGAGGCCGGGGGAGTGATCAATTGGTCAGGGGTGAGGATGATGCTGCCAATGGAGATGGCAGGGCAGTGGGAAGCAGAGCGGATGATGGTGAACTGGAGACCGATGAGGATCAGAGCAGAAAGAAGAGGTGTGTTGTGAATTCACCTCCCAAGCGGAGGGCGGTCCCAGCCAGGCGCAGATTTCCGCCCGACAGTCACGGTGCTTCTGTTATCGGCATCGGAGGTAAGGAGGTGTTGGTATCGGGTGACACACCGATCATTTTTAGCTAATGGATCTGCTGTCCATTTATGGATGCCTTGCTCACTGTTTTCATTTCAGGTCGTGGCGCTTCTCCGATGGTCGGGCGAGATGATTCTAATGAGGAATTAGAAGGAAAAAAGGAACATGTTGGAGGTGCTGCTGAAACATGCAATTTTAACACCCAAGACGCCGGCCATATTGTTCTAGATGATTTTGCAGGAGAACAACATGACCTTGACTGTCGACAAAGTGATGTCATAAACGATTCACCAAGACGGGATTTCTCAGGGGAGATGGATGATAGAACACAATTACATGAATGGAAGCGCATGTCACTAGTAGCGGGAGATGTTGATGTGAGAAGCGAATGTGGAGGAAGCTTGCCAAAAGGTACTCCGATTACTCATGCGAGAGGTCTTATTAATGTGAAGAAAAATGGCAAGAGAAAGTTAAAGCATGATAGCATCAAGGAGGAGTCAAGGAGATCCGGTAAGGAGTCTAAGTGTGGACATAGTGTTGCCACCAATCAAATTGGGGAGAAGGATGTTGTGGGCCTTACTACTAAGAGAGTAATTATGCACGCGTTGATGGCTCCAGACCAATGCCCATGGATACAAAAAAAGAAGTCTATTGCTAGCGTTTCTAAGTGTTTTGCTCCTAAGAACAATGTGAAGAAAAAACATGAGACTCAAAGCCAACAATTTCCATCCGAAGTTACCCCTTCTACATCAACTAGGCACGAGACAAGAGAGGGCCAAGAAGATATCGGAAACTCTTCGGCACTAGATGTGCATGAAGGAAGTAATGAATTTTGTGCCACCCTCCCTCCGTGTGCTGCTTCCGGGAACGAGAGTGTTGGCACCCAAAGCAAAGTTACAAAGATGGACGAGAGAGACCCATTACATGAATTGGAACACACCCCACTAGTAACGGTGGATGTCAAATATGAGGGAAGCTTGCAAGAAGGTAACCCGAGGACTTATGCGAGAGGTTTTGTTAATGTAAAGACAAAGGGAAATAAGAAAGGTCTTGTTAGTGTTAAGGTGAATGTGACACCGCTAGATGAGACAGGGGTCTTTGAAAATGGCACAACGAGAAAAAAGATTTCAGCCACTCATAAACGCGTGACACGCTCAAATATGAAGGTTAAGCAATCCATGGTTTCTCGTAAGTTAAAGCATGATGACATCAACAAGGACCCTTTGAATAGGTCCACCAAGGAGTCCGAGTGCGGAAACCATCTTTTGGCCGATCAAACCAGAGAAAATGATTACACGGGCCTTCCTACCGGGATAAATATATTAGCATTGATGGCTCCAGAAAATTGCCCATGGAGACAAGGAAAGAAGTCTATTGCTTGTTCTTCTCAGCCTCTCACTTGCAAGAATACGGCTCTTACGGTTCGTGAAGGTCTTTGTTTGCCGGACATATCTGAAGGAAAAGAGAGCATTCCCATATGTGTGTTCAACACAATTGATGTCATGCAGCTAATGCCATTTAAGTACATCACTGAAGTCATATACCCGCCATCGTATGTAAAAGCACCTCCAAAAAACTGTGACTGCACTAATGGTTGCTCGGACTCCAGTGAATGTGCTTGTGCTGTGAAAAATGAAGGAGAGATTCCATTTAATTTGAATAACGCAATTGTTTATACAAAGCCCGTCATATACGAGTGTGGCCCATCATGCAGGTAGGGTGTTCAATATATAGCTTACATAATCCAAATAGCGTACCCTTGCTAGGCAGAAATTAATGATTTCTATAGTGTAATTTATATTGTTAGGCAAGATTTCTTGTTGCCAATGCAATATTCTACTAAGTCTGACATAGGAGGTTCAGATTGACAGATCCAGATGGCAGTGAAATATGAGGAATAGCTCATAAAGCTAAAACTTGCTCATCTGAAGTTAGTTTTAACGGGACTATTTATTGATATTAGATAGTTTGGTTAACTGAAAATGCAAATTTGGTTAGCAAAATAGTGAGCTAACGAAGTATTGAAAACTGCTTGCAGGTGCCCGCCAACATGCCACAATAGGGTGAGCCAGCATGGTCCCAAAATTCGGCTAGAAATTTTCAAGACGGGGAAGACAGGTTGGGGTGTGAGATCCCCCAGTTTTATCTCTTCTGGCAGTTTCATATGTGAGTATGTAGGTGAGGTATTGCAAGAGACAGAAGCTGAAAGGAGAGAGAATGATGAGTACCTGTTTGATATTGGTCGTGACAGCGACGATGAAGAAGAAGAAGGCTCACAATCTTCTCCCTCCGAGATAGTGGAGGATGTAGGCTATACAATAGATGCTGCAAACTTTGGTAATGTTGGAAGATTCATCAACCATAGTTGCTCTCCGAACCTGCATGCACAGGATGTTCTCTGGGACCATGATGACACGAGGGTTCCACATGTTATGCTTTTCGCTGAAAAGAATATACGTCCGCTGCAAGAGCTGACTTACGACTATAATTATAACATAGGTCAAGTCCGCAAGAATGGCAAGGAGAAGATAAAAGATTGCTTTTGTGGTTCACCAAGTGCCGTCTTAGGCTTTACTAAGGTATCAGTGACTGCTGATGGTAATGTTCATATTTCAGTAGAAAGGGGTCCTGTTAGTGCAATGCTTTTACTCTTCAGGCCACCTTGCGGTCATCGATGGCGTGTAATGTTTATTTTCTCGTAGCCTGTATTGAATCATTATTGGGCTTTAAAGAGCATATGAGCTGTGTTGGCTCACTAATTTTTTCTTCTGTGTCGAACTTTGAACGAGTAAATGATGAGCATCGAGTAAATGATGAGCATCGAATAGCTAGTTGCCAATTATGTCGTGGTGTTATTTAATTTTCAGAATAGAAATTGTACTGGGTATAACATGAGGTCTGTCACACTGTACCTTTTGTACTGGGTATAACACTAGTTAGCAGTCTGTGCGCGCAATCTCATTTTACGTCTGTGAGGAGCCTGCATACTTCCGTTTGCATGCTGATTCTCGAGATGAGAAGTTTATTTGATGGCCATTAAGAAATAAATCACATTAAGCATGTTGTAGGTAGGGCAATGGTCAGAGTGCAGCCAAACGCTTTGGTTTGGACCTGACAAAACTAATTCAAGAATGCCATGTCTGAAACAAGACAATTGTAAACTATTCCAGAATTCAACGACAGATGTGCCAGCAGTTGCACTAAGAAAACTATTGTCGACGGCGAAAGGACACATTGCGTTGGTGAGACAGCAAGTTAGAGAGGATAGAAATCCAACAGTCTGTCAGAAAATAGAGACTACCAAGGTGAAGTTAATGAAATAACAGAAAGCGGGATGGATGTAAGAAAATAGCCATATTAATGTAATTTCTCATAGTATTGTAAATCCATTTAATATCCAGTGAGGCAGTGACTAAATAATCTCACGTACATTGGTTTTCAGAGAAGATGTTCTGTGCTGGTCCTGAAAATATCAGCAACGATGGCATAAACGAAAGTAAGGGGCATGTGAAACTAGTCTGGCCTCATCTACAATTTCAAAGTAGGCATGACTACTCTGAATTGACAGCTTATGTTTTCCATATATTTTGCTGGCCATTGGCTGAAGCAGAACTTGTCTGTTAAATCCGCGTGTTCATAAATCATAGCAGATTGATGTATGAACTGGGTATAACATGAGGGTTGATTGCAGCTCTTCTCGTGACGAATTGTGCAGAACCAAACATACGGTTGCAACACATTGCCATGCTGTCCAGTGTCCACAAGCACAGCTGCACAAGCCATAAATTCTCTGAACACAAAAGCAGCCAAGCTGCTGTGAAGGCGAAATGGAATGTCCTGCTCCGAGAGAATACATTGCAGAGTACAAACAAGAGGTTTAATTAATCAATCGAATTTCATATAATCAGTGACATCAGTCACGTTACACGTACATCGAGTTTACAAGCCTTGAGGCATGGAGAATACATCAGTGCCAGCATCTAATTCTAGCCAAGAATCTCCCCTTCCTCCAACTCTTCTTGGAAGCTCTGACGATGACAATGCTGCTGCTCCTTGATGCCGTAGTCGTCAAGAATCTCCCTTCCTCCAATTCTTCTTGGAACATCTGACGATGCTGCTGCTCCTGATCGTCGTCAACCTCGAGGGAGAGTCCAAGCAGCCGCAACAAGCTGTGTGGGCCGACGCCGTACTCGTGGATGCCGAAGCTCTTGATGACCGTATCGTCTCGGTGGGCATGGCCGTCCTCTCTGCCTCAAGCACGTCCTGACGGGCCTTCTCCCTTGCCCTGCATCTCGCCTCCTTCCTCTTCTGCCTTTCCCGAGACTCCTTGGCACGGGCGATCAGCTCGGTCATTGCAAGCGTGGTGGCACGCTCCGCCGGAGCTGGACTGTCGACGCTCTCATCTGAATCACTGCTGCTGCAGCTGGAGTCTGAATCGCTGCTGCTTCCCGAGTCCGAATTCGAATCGCAGCTGCTGCTTGAGCTAGGGCTTCCGCTGATGGTTGCGTCATCGCCAAGATTCGTCGGGATCACCACCGGTGACGCGTCGCCGCAGATGTCCACGTCTTCCTCCTCGGCGAGATGCAGCGGCGCCGGCGCGATCGCCAAGGGGAGACGCCGCCAACGATGACAACGTCTTCCTCCTCTTCTTTGGCCGTCATCTTGCCGTTCTGGTGTTCTCGAACGAACTCATCAAGCTGCTCCGGTAACTCGAGGACTGCCTCGTCCTGGACGGCGTGGAAGTCGATCTCCATTTCGTCGCCGCGGATGGCACGGCAATGCTTCATCAACAACTGCATGATGTGATCGGGAAGTTCCGAAGCTAGCTTCTCGACGTCGGCCTTCAGGAGGTCCCTCTCATCGTTCGTCACCTTCTTGCGGTTGATCGCGTGAGGAGGAGACGCCTTCGTCTTCTTGCGCTTGATCACGTGAGGAGGAGACGCCTTCTTGCTCCTCTTGGGCGCCGGAGGTTCCTCGGATCGTGGCACCGGCACGGCGGCCGCCTTCTTGAGGAGGCGACGGACCGCGGCGAGTTCTGCCTCGAACCGCTGCCGAACGATCTCCCGCGCGTGCTCCGGGCCGACTGCCTCCGTCGCGGCGCCGAGTGACTTACGCTTCCGGCTGCCGATCTCCATGGGGCTCGACTCTGTCTCCCCGATGGCGCAAGAAACGAACAGAGCCGAGAAGATGTGGGAAGGTGATCGGGAGGGAGCAGGAATTTCAGGATGGAGCGAACAACGAAGGGCACGGCGTCCATTTATGACTAGCTCACGCGTACCCGCTGGGCGTTCATGTTTGAACTCGAACTCGGACTCCGATTCCGGATTCCCGGAGATTAGGGAACCTTACCAGTTTAGTCCGTTTTGCACACGAGCTTGTCTCTGAACTCCATGGGTAAAAGGGGACAAAAAAAATACGGAACAAAACAATAAAATGCGGTGAGCGTGGATCGAACACGCGACCTTCAGATCTTCAGTCTGACGCTCTCCCAACTGAGCTATCCCCGCTTTGTTTATTTTTTGTGACATAAGGTTTTCAATATTTCTGTGGTTTAAAATTAAAAAGTGTTTAAATATTCAGTGTAGTCTATATACACGGAGTAAAATGAGTGAATCTCCACTAAAACACGTTTAGACCATCCGAATAAAAAATAGATAAAGCATCTGATAATTAGGGACGAAGGGAGTAGTTTGCTTCCAATTTTGTAACAAACGTATGTAGTCACGTGAGTGCGCTTCTAAAAACTTAAATTTTCCGCGTACAAGATAAGCGGGGTTCCGGTGGCTTACTGCCCCTCCTCGCGGTGCACGTCAAAAAAAGGGATGGGGAAGATTTGGACGACGCCACGATGTTCTGAAGGAGGTGGAACCATATGCATTTGTCTGAGATCGACTCATTCCCGAAACGCCGATGTGGTGCAGCGCGTCGTGACGAGGTGAGGCGGCGGAGGAGAATACGTGTAGGACTCCTCTTTTCATGCTAATACTAGTGACAGAAGACATCAACTTATAAGGTGGTGCCAATCCCTTCCAAACCAGCAACATTAAAGTGGAGAGGGAGGTGCGAGATGCTTTGAAACCAACACACGTTAATGGAGTGGAATAGCAGAAAGACACAACTTCTTTTTTCATGGAGTAAGACATGTTATTGAAACATGTCTCGATAAGTTTTTATAGGTCAACTTGTTCAATTTATTCAACTTCGTGTGTCTCAGGATTAACTATACTGTAATTTCAGAATTATGTTAAAATTATTAAAACTGATGTGAGGTCTATATATTTTGCAAGGTCTATATATTTTGCAAGGTGATATATAATAAATCCCTAAGATAATAAGCTTGTGGTGCATCACAAGCATTCGTGCTGAATTCGTGGTGAACCATTAACATGTTTAATTAGTTTAAGTCATTATGCTTGCCAAGATAGTTTTCTGATATTCTATGTGTGTTGACATTCTTGGTAAGTTCACCACTCAAACGAGAAGGTTACCACATCAAAGGGGTTTGCACGTAACCAAATCGTCACGTGGTAGTACCAAAAAATCAAAAAACGGGAACAACACATGCTACCAAAGACTGTAATTTTGTGTGTGCTCCCATACAGGATATACGATTATTGGCAAGTAAACGTAGTTTCTTTTACGAAACATAGTACAACACAGACGTTGACATACACGTGCACACACTCATCCCTATGAATACATGTACATCCTACCGCTATGAATACCTGTGAAAGACGAAGTCACCACAGGCACGTCGCATCTTTTAAAAATGTTCCGCCTAGATAAGAAACACCAATGCCAAATCTCGGATTTAAATTTCGGTGGGCTAAGGGTCTGTTCGTTTTCAGAACCAACTGGAATGGAATGGCAGCGTTCCATTCCAATCCACCATTCTCGAATTCGGTTGTACCATGGAATGGAACTTGGTCGTTCCCTAAAAACGAATATTCGGTCAATATTCAGAATACACCCGTCCGGCCGAATCGGCCGGACGAGGTGGAACGGGACGCCGACGACGCTCGCTAACCACTAACCTATCGCTAACCACACGTGAGTCGCGACAGCCAGAGCAAGGCGCAACACGGTCGGCCGCGGCGGCGCCGGGAGGAGCAAGCGCCGGACGCGGCGACGTTGGGCGTAGCAAGGGGCGGCCGCGGCGGCTCGGGCAGAGAAAGGGGCGGCCACGGCGGCGGACGGCCAGGGCGGCCACGACGGCTCCGGGCAGAGAAAGGGGCGGCCACAGCGGCTCCGGGGGCGGCCACGGCGGCGGACGGCCATGGAGGAGCGAAGGACGGCCACAGGCCACAGACGCTGCTTGAGGATGCAATCTAATCGAATTACTAGATTAGTGCTAATTTAATTGCTAATTCTAAATTAGTGCTAATTTAATTGTTAATCCTAAATTAGGGGACCGCTCCATTCCACCTCATTTTTGCTCTACCGAACACAGGAATGTAATAGAACGGTGACATTCCACTAAAATGAAATGTCACTATTCCATTCCATTCCATGCCATCCAAAAAACGAACAGACCCTAAGGGTACAAGTGCAACCACCCTGCTTACCGTTTTGAAACAGGCAAGTTCTCACAAGTAAACGTAGTCGATACTTCTACTCTGCCAAGCTCTCAAAAGCCATAGATGCACGAGGGAAAAAAATCCATGAAACACGTTCAGGCCCCGTTTGGGAGCTCCACTTTCTTGAAGTATTTTGAGAATACTTCAGTTTCAAATAATACTGAAGTATCAAATACTTTAAGCTGTTTGGATGTAACAAATACTGTGTTTTTCTATACTTCAGTATTGTAAGAAACTGCACTAATTTTGCAGTATGGAAAAAGAAGTTCGGACCTCTTTTTCAAAAACTGAAGTATTGGTTGCCCTGGCGTGTGAATACTGCAGTCTTGCAATACTTCAGTTTTACGAAAGGGAAACGCTATTTATCAACCGACTGTTCCTACAGTCGGGCGCGCGCGCGACGCCATCCGATCGGCCCGTCCATCTGCGGCTTCCACTGCGCCACGTCTCCTCCTTTTCTCCGCCCGAAATTTCTGCTACATTGCCTTTTTTTCTCGTGTGCATTCATTTCGCTGCCTCGTTCGCGTGAGAGGAGGCGGAGCCGGCCTCGCGGATAGGAGCGGCGACGGCGGCCGTGCGGCGACGCAGCGAGCTTCTTCTCCGGCTGTGGGGCCCCAAGCTTCTTCTCCGGCGTACTCGTCCGACGGGGAGAGGTGCGGCAAGGACGGTCGATTATGGCAGAGGCGACGGCGAAACCACCGCGTCAGCCGAGGAATCAGGTTGGTTTACCTCTAATCCATGCCCCTCTCTCTCTCTCTAGTGCGTCTCTGCTGCTCGATTTCTAGGGTTTTGGCTGTGTTATGGGATTTGGCGATTCGAGCTAGGGTTTCGGCTGTGTTAGGGGATTCAGGTTCGTGGACGTATGTTGACGTCCATACTGCTTGTCCATGGATTTCTGGGTGGAATAGTTAGGGTTTTAGGCAGATTTCGCCATGGATTAGCAGGAGATTTTTCCCTTTGATGTGCGTGTGTGGAGCTGCTATGCATGATATGTGTGGAGCTGCATTGCGTGATGCAGATTTTTCAAGCTGTATGGTAAATTTTCCCCAAATTTTTTTACTAGCCTAACGGAATTGCTACATGCGGGGTGATTGTTTGATTCACTTCGGTTAGTTTGTTGTATCATTTCATCTAATGTAGTGCTCTGTGCTCATTTTCGTGTGATGCATTTTTAGACTAGTACAATTCAAATGCTACATGTGTCTTGATTTTCTGTTCACCTTCTGTTGTTTTATTGTCTCATTTCATCTATTATATTGCTATGTGCTCATTTTGCACTTCGTTTTTCTGTGTAGGCGGTCAACAAGGCTTCAAGTAGTGATGCGCCATTCAAAACACGTTTTATGGCAAAGCGTTTACAGTTTTTTTTTTTGAAGAGAAGCTGAGTCCGAAAAAGAAGGAAATCATTGAGAAGCATTGTTTTGCTGATATGTCAAGGATCGCCAGGTTCAATGTTCCTGATGAGCTGCTAGAATGGGTTGTGATGAATATAGACCCGAAGCTGCCGGAGTATCGCCATAAGTTGTTCAAGCCAATTATTTTCACCAGAGATATGATACAAAAGGTGTTCAACCTGCCTTCAGGTGAAAGACCTGTTACTCTTTTGAAAAAGAGCGAGCACGTGAATCTACATAACAAGTACAGAGATGGTGATCATCCAGCAGCCAGGGCTCCTATCCCTTTCTTAGAGGAGTTGCTTAAGAATTGTCCTGATGATGATATTGTGATGATCAATCGGTCCTTCGACTTGCTGTGTTTTGCTACTGTTCTGTTCCCAGGAACTAGCAATATGGTCCCGTTGGACTATCTTGGTAGCTTGTTGGATATGGACAGGGTCCATGATTATGCTTGGGATAAGGAAGTGCTGAGGTTCTGCATGGACCAAGTTGCTGAATTTCAATCCAAGAGGAACTACCAAAAGGATCATCCTGAATTGCCTCTTAAACAGTTTAATATTGGTTCTTGTTTGCCTGCACTAGTGGTAAGTTTTCCTGCTTCTGGTCCAATTACAGCCGAAAGCTACTCAGTTTGCAGTATGTAACATTCTTATTCATCTCTTTTGTTTGCTGCTCCTGTAGGTAATATATGTCGACCATCTGGACTTCCCGCCCTTGAGTCCCACCACTCATATTATAGACTATTCGCTGCCGAGGGCTTGCAATGTGTGTAATGCAGATTTTGATCTTGCTGTTGCCATTGACAAGAACAAGAAAACACTGGTTCAAGGTGTTTTTGGGAGACGACCAGTAAGTTACTGCACTGTTTAGTTTTTTTTTTCCTATTTTAGCATGCTTTTCCTTCTTGCTTCGACTGCCTTTTTGTGATGTGTATTTTATCTGGCAGATCCGGGATTTATGTGACACTCCATATGCCATTGTTCAACAACATGGAGCCCATCAACCTGTACAACCCCCTCAAGCTCCTTTAATCGGGCATGATGGTGCCAATGAGAATGTCAGTGCTTCTTTTGCAGAGCCGTGCGCTACTCTTGCAGATTGGCTACCGAACTCGCTGCCTTCCAGTCAGGACCTTGGTGTAAGTTCTGTTTTTCTCATCATGTCGCATGTGTCCAATTAAATTGTTACATTTACTTGTAATAGTTGCTACCTTTGTCCTTTTGTTTTGTTACATATATTTGCTTGTACAATTTTTGTACTTGAACATTTTTTGTATTATGTTACCTTAGTACTCAAAATCTGTAACATGTGCTCCCTTTTTCTGTTACACGACCAATTCATGATTACAAAATGCTACATTGACGCTATTTATGTTTTTTCTCATACTCAGTGTTGTTACATATACTCAGTGTTACATTTTTTGTGGCTTATTGTGTTTCCTTTTATATTATCAGGTTCCACCTCAGTTCCAGCTACTATATGATAAGCACAAAAGACTGTTTGAATCAGAGATGAAGGGGGTTTTATGCTCATTTGGGCGTACGGTGCAGTCAATGCAGTGTAACCGTATGGCCCTCTTGTTGAAGGATTTGAGCTATGCTGATACCAATGTTTATGGAACAGAAGCAACGAATGAGATCAGCTTCGATGGTCCCAAATGTGATCCAACAGCAGATGGAAGTTCAAGTTCACAAGAGGGCCATGTGGTATCTTCTGAGGTAGTAGTGAATGTAGCATTAAAGGTGGTTGCATCACACAAGGTGGCCAAAGTGAATGCAGCACACAAGGTGGACAATGTGAATGTAGCAGAAAAGGTGGACAAGGTGGTTGCAGCACACAAGGTGGACAAGGTGGTTGCAGCAGAAAATGTGGACAAGGTGGTCGCAGCAGAAAATGTGGACAAGGTGGTTGCAGCAGACAATGTGGTTCTATGCAATGTAGCTGCTGCTACTGATTTTGCTGATAAGGCAGGCAGCGACAACAATTCATGGGTCCCTCCAAGTAACCTGAGATCACCAAGATCAGGTCCTGCATGGGATGCTGCATTGGAGGCTGCACCCGACGCACCCGTGATGGATTTATATGGTAGTCAAGAATACGAGTTTTTGAATGATATTACAACTAGCCCAGCCAACTCGGTTCGTTCATTACCCACCCCTGGGTCCCAGCCTCATGTCGCAACACCTCCAACCCGTGCTAACTCTGCTGGCCCTACAGGTTTGCTTAAGTTCTATTCCCACAGTGTTAACCATATGTTGCTACAAATTTTCCTCACTGACATCCATGTTTTGTTGTGTTTCTCACTTACGTAGCACCAGACCTCCAGCAAGAATATGTTGATGTCAGCAGTGGCCCAAATACCCATGAAAAGAAGACCAGACATAAGAGAGTTGCCAAGGACTTCGAGAGCGTTCAAAGGATGAAGAAGCTGAAGATTGATCCAGATGGTGATGCTATCTACACCAAGTATGTACTGCACAAGCACAAGACCAGGAAACCAAAGGATGGTGAATGCTAGTGAGTTCTCCTGATACATGCCTTGTGTTTTAGTGATACATTAGTTTTACAACCTTGCTGTATTTCAATGTAGTTGTTGCTACATTGATCAACGTAGTTATCAAAGTCCCTGCTTCATGCTACATGCTACCATTTTTTCAGACAAATGTGCAATGCACTCCTTCATATGCAGCCCACCTGTTATCAAGATTGGTGGTTTTTACACATCGTACCAAAACTGGCAATCGTGTCTAAAGCCACGTGCTTACATGGATAACGAGATTATGGCACTGTGGATTGAGCATGTTAACTTAAGCAACCCGAAAACAAGGAAGTGTAAGAAGTTTGCATTCTCTTGCCTATTCACTGTAAGTATCTTGGTACTGCCTTATTTCTTGGTAGTTCGTTATCATATAAGTAGGATCTAAGTTCTATGTTGTTAGTTGTTACTCATTTGTTGTCCTATTTCTTTTCTTTTTTTGTAGGGTAAGCTTTCCGTGGACCCAACCAAATTCAAGTCCAAGAGCTGCATGGCTGAGTTTACGAACGCTTGCAAGGATGGGAAAGCCAGCAAAGCTGACCTGGTATTTTTTGCGAGTTTCTTACTGCCATGTAGCATTTTTTGGCAATGTATGCAAATTTATTCTATTTTCACATGCATACCTTTTTGCCCATGTTTGTGTAGTTGTACTTCACAGTCGTACAAGACAATCACTGGATCCTCTGCACTGTCAACTTGCTACACAAGCAGATCAACGTGTTTGACTCGAATAAGAGCTCAAGGACTTCAGCTTCACTGCTACAGACAGTTGATAATATTGTTAGTGTTTTTTCTCTGCATCCTTTTGATGACGCACATATGAGTTTTATCTTTTGTTGACGCTACACATCTTTTTTGTTGATGGCAGATTGCAAATTTTACAACGCTGGTGAATGATTCGAAGTGTTTTGATGCTGATATCTCGTCTTTCCCTCGTGTCGCCCCCAAGGAGTACCCGCGGCAGTCTACGAAGTAAGTTTTGCTTTCATATGGTCTTTGTTGTTGTTTTGAGTCACTTTTTCAACTTTCTAGCGGTGCTATGTAGCATCATTTAATATAAATAATTTCATTTATTGATGGCACACAGCTATGATTGTGGATTTTTTGTTATGCTCTATATGGAAAACTGGGACGGAAAGATCATGAAGATATTTGACCAGGTTTGGCCATCTATCTAACTGATCTTATTTTTGTGTCACACTGTCTCTG
Organism: Poa pratensis; assembly: GCA_947311845.1. NCBI lineage: Eukaryota > Viridiplantae > Streptophyta > Magnoliopsida > Poales > Poaceae > Poa > Poa pratensis. The sequence continues at coordinate 30,115,802 of CAMZMU010000074.1, forward strand.
TGTTTCATATTTTATTTATGGGTTTGTTTTTGCTACAACTATTGTAGGAATGCGTCACCACCTTCCGAAAGATCGTTGCAACAACATTCTTTCTGCACGAGCACAACGAGATTGACGCAGCTGCTGCAATTGCCGAGCAGGCCCCTTGAAGCTTTCGGTGTCATAGCTAAGGAGTTTTTAGGTTGTAGCAACGCTTTTTTGTAGCACTTCTGCTGGTGGGAGTGTTAGTCGCATGTGCATTCTTCTACTTTCGGTTTCGTGCTCCAGGATCTTGTCATACTTATGCTACATGTACTCAAATCTAGTTTACCATAATTAGTTTTCATTTGCTGGATTACTATATGGATATGCATCGGTGATCTTTTGTGCCGACGACATCTCTTGTGTAAGAAAAGTACAAAAAATCATGGAGTTCTGCTACATTATGTGCTTTCAAGTGTTGGATTCATTGTAGCATCATCTTCATCATGTTGCTTCCACTATATGTATCACTGTGAGCTTAGGCATTATGTGATACTGCTACTTAACATAATATCTTTTGCACCATCAGTGTGATTTTTTTGTGTCACACTATCAACAATGATGCATCATTTCTACTTATTAGTAGCATGTCGATTTTTTTTACTGCAACATAACTTTATAATTCTTGCACCATCAGTATGCTAATCTTGTATCACGAGGACAACAAACATGCAGCACTTGTATATGTGACATATTTTCACCAGTATCAAAATTGCTACAAGCAAATCCAAATTTTGACCAGTATCAAACTTGCTACAAGCAATTCCACTAGCCATCCATACATGAGTAATCATGAAAAATGTAAAAACTTTCTATGTTGTGATCTACAAAAAAGGGAGTTTTATGTATCATTAATTCCTGTTTTTCTAACTTTCTCATAATCTAAGCATTGCTTCCTTCACAAACGTCTGCATTGCTTCCAATCTGGCTCTTTTGCGCTTTGTTTGTGGCGTCGAGAGCCACCGCAGCTTTAAACCATTCGCACGTGGTCACATTGTGTCCAGATTGTCTACAGTACCCTGATGACGTGAAAGACACACGTTCGTTGGGAACCCGAAGAGGAAGGTATGATGAGTGCAGCAGCAAGTTTTCCCTCAGTAAGAAACCAAGGTTTAATCGGACCAGTAAGAGATCGAAGTCACTTCTGAAGATTGTTGGTGAAGGAGTGTAGTGCGGCGCAACACCAGGGATTCCGGTGCCAATGTGGAACCTGCACAACACAATCAAACTACTGTGCCCCAACTTAACAGTGAGGTTGTCAATCTCACCGGCTTGCTGAAAACAAAGGATTAGGCGTATAGCGTGAAAAATGATGTTTGCTTGCAGAGAATGAAAAAGAACAATGATTGTAGTAGGTTGTATTTCAGATGTAAAAGAATGGACCGGGGTCCACAGTTCACTAGTGGTGTCTCTCCATAATAAATAAATAACATGTTGGGTAAACAAATTACAGCTGGCCAATTGACAATATTGATAAATGCATAACATGCATGTGCAAGTTATGGTGTCTACTATGAGATTCATTTGGGCATTACGACAAAGTACACAGACCGCTATCCAGCATGCATCTGTGCCTAAAAAGTCCACCTTCAGGTTAACGTCCGTACCCCTTCCGGTATTAAGTTGCAAGCAACACACAATTGCATTAAGTAAAGTGCATAATGTAAACAACACATTCATCCTTAGACAAAGCATCATTAGGTTACCCCTAATAGTAACAGCACATCCACAACCTTAGGGGTTGCTGTCACTCCCCCAGATTCAATGGAGACTGAACCCACTATCTAGCATAAATACTCCCTCTTGGAGTCACAAGCATTCACTTGGCCAGAGTTTCAACAAGTAACGGAGAGCATGCAAGATCATAAAAGACATAGACATAATATTCAGTATTCAACTTGACATAGTATCAATATTCATCGGATCCCAACAAACACAACATGTAGCATTACAATAAGATGATCTTGATCATGATAGGCAGCTCACAAGATCTAAACATGATGGCACAAAAGGAGAAGACAACCATCTAGCTACTGCTATGAACCCATAGTCCAAAGATGAACTACTCACACATCACTTCGGAGGCAGGCATGGCGATGTAGAGCCCTCCGGTGATGATTCCCCTCTCCAGCAGGATGCCGGGAAGAGCTTCAGAACCCTCCCGAGTTAGGGTTGACGGCGGCGGCGGCAGCGGAACTCTTTCTGGAATATGACTCGGGTCTTTAGAGTTTTCCCGAATAGATAAATATATAGGCAAAGGGGAAACGTCGGTGGAGGCCTGTGGGCCCCTCACCACGTCAGGGCGCGGCAGAAGGTGGGGCCGCGCCGCCACGTGGTGAGAGCGGCCCACATCCCCCTTCGTCTCTCCTTCGGACTTCGTGTACGTGACAGAAAAATAGGAGGTTGGGCTTTTGTTTCGTCCAATTCCGAGAATATTTCCAGAACAACTTTTCTGAAACCAAAAATAGCAGAAAACAGGAACTGGCACTGTGGCATCTTGTTAATAGGTTAGTCCCAGAAAATGCATAAAAATGATATAAAGTGTATATAAAACATGTAGCAATTGGCATAATATAAGCATGGAACATCAGAAATTATAGATACGTTGGAGACGTATCATACCCGTACTTGCTGCTTCCTCTCCCTGTGGGCTTTTCCTGTGTGCTTGCATCATTGTTTGAATCCTTCTTGGCCTTTTTATTCTTATGCTTTTCTTCACGTTGCTCTAGAAGTGGCTTCTTCCTCTGCGATGTCGATGTTGGCCGGCCTTTCTTCGCTTTGCGTTTTGGGTTCTGCAGCATATCTTCTGCAACAACAGGGCCTGGGACTTCCGGTGCATCAACTGGTTCACGCTCTTCGCCTTCAGGTTGGGCTGGATGGTGCTCTTGTTGTGGCGCTTCAGCTCTTCTTGCAGCAGCAATCAATGGTGCAACTGCATCAATAGCATCTCATAGAAGCTTGTATGTATAATCACTTAAGCATGCATCAGATGCAATCCAGGTCAACTTCCGGCACAACGAGTTGTACCTCAGAGTGTTTGTCTTCGCAAGCCCAAAATCAAGCGGGATACCACTGCCGCCAAGGGTGGTTGTTGCTCTTTCGGACCACCTTTCGATCATGTAACGCTGGGGTATTACTTGAACATTAAGTTGCACCATGGATCGAATTATGTGTGAGCAGATAATACCATTCCTCTCGAAATACCGACAGCTGCATGAATATGTTTCCTCCTCAAGCTTAACATCCACCCTATACACCCTTGCTTTTGGGTATAATGATGAAACGAGATCGAAGGCCAAGCCTTGACCTTCACCAGCATCAACCTGGTTCAATATGTATCCTGTGGATGCAGTTACCATCTTCTGAAACTTGCTAAACACAGCATGTGTGTAGAATGTCAATGCCTATCTCTCAATGTTGTATCTACAGTATTAAAATGTTGTGTCAAATACCAGAAAATGCATCATATGGAGTACAGATTTGTTACACTGAGAAACAATGTTTTTTTGCAGGACAAGCTAATCTTACCGCCCCAAAGCGGCGCAGTTGTGGTTATCCCTTGGAATGTGATGTCTACGTGTGCTTCTATTCTTGTAGACAGTGTTGGGCCTCCAAGAGCAGAGGTTTGTAGGACAGCAGCAAGTTTCCCTTAAGTGAATCACCCAAGGTTTATCGAACTCAGGGAGGTAGAGGTCAAAGATATCCCTCTCAAGCAACCCTGCAATTAAGATACAAGAAGTCTCTTGTGTCCCCAACACACCCAATACACTTGTCAGATGTATAGGTGCACTAGTTCGGCGAAGAGATAGTGAAATACAAGTGATATGGATGATTATAAGTAGTAATTGCAATCTGGAATAAAAATGGCAGCAAGCAAACATGTAGCAGAACTTGTTGTAAACGGTGTTTCAATGCTTAGAAACAAGGCCTAGGGATCATACTTTAACTAGTGGACACTCTCAACAATGATCTCATAACTGAATAAATAAATACTACTCTTAAAACACTCTCTTGTTGGATAATGAACACCATCCATTGCGTAGGGCTGCAAAAGCACACCTCAAGCCGGAGTAAACAAGTCCACAACTTCATAAAGGAATCACACACGGTGCACACACTGTCACCTTTACACCGTGGAGAATACCAGAGTTCATATTAAAGTAACCTCTAGAGTGCATAATAGATAAAGAGTAACATCTACTTATTCAACTAGATTACAAAGCTCATGATCACATAAAGATCACACCATGGGAGAGAGAGATAAACCACATAGCTACCGGCAGAGCCCTCAGCCTCGGGGGAGAACTACTCCCTCCTCATCATGGGAGTCAGCAGCGGCGATGAAGATGGCGGTGGTGTCGATGGAGATGACTCCGGGGGCAATTCCCCGTCCCGGTAGCGTGCCGGAACAGAGACTTCTGTCCTCCGAAACTTGTCGTCGATGGCGGCGGCGCTGCGGAACTCTTTCTGGAGTATGATAGATATCTTTAGGGTTTTCGAGTCGGGGAATATATAGGCGAAAGGGCGGCGTCGGCGGACCCCCGAGGGGCCCAAACCACAGGCTGGCGCGGCAGAAGGGGGCCGCGCCGCCAGGTGGTTTGGCCACCTCATGGCGAGTCTTCGTCTCTCCTTCGGACTCCGTGTACGTGTTGGAAAAATAGGGACGTGGACTTTTGTTTCGTGCAATTCCGAGAATATTTCCAGAAGTAATTTTCTGAAACCAAAAACAGCAGAAAACAGGGAACTGGCACTGTGGCATCTTGTTAATAGGTTAGTCCCAGAAAATGCAAAAAAGTGATATGAAGTGTATATAAAACATGTAGCAAATGGTATAATATAAGCATGGAACAACAGAAATTATGGATACGTTGGAGACGTATCAAGCATCCCCAAGCTTAGTTCTACTCGTCCTCGAGTAGGTAAAACGATAACAACAAATAATTTCTGAGGAGACATGCTTTCACACAATCTTGATCATAATATTGCTAGACATGTAAGCTGTGATCAAATCATTCAAAGCAAATGTATATAGTTGATATCAAAAGGATAATAAAGCAAGAGTCAAACAAGCTAAAAGTTTTCATGAACTATTGCTTCAAAGACATGAAACTGTACAAGGTTCATTAAAGATGGTTTAAGTATCAAGCATAGGAGTTCTATCCTTCAATCCAAGCATCAAGCAAATTTTCATAACTTAGAAGGTTTCAGCCAAGTAAACATAAACATGAACATCATGAATCAACTGTTTCGAAGTCTACTCAACCGGTGAGCGCAAGCATTTGGTATTGGCACCGTGATGTTATGGCAAAGAGAACATTAATGGGGGTTTGGAAGGCCAAAGGAAGAAAGTCTTACAAAGCTATAAGTGATCATTAGACAAGAGAAAGTCTTATAATCGAAGCTATGCAAGGAGTAGTGATTGCCATGCAACGGATGCACATAGAGCTATATGTATATGAAAGCTCTCCAATGGAACTAGTGGGGGTGCATCCAACTTGGTTGCTCATGAAGACCTAGAGCACTTTTGAGGAAGCTCATCATTGGAATATACAACCCAAGTTCTATAGTGTAAATTCCCCACATAGTTATACAAGTAGAACATGAAAACTCTCTCACATGGAATATAGGTGCTAAACATGAGCACAAATGATGACTATGAATACTACAGGTGCTATAACATGAGCACAAGTGTGAACAAAGGATAGTAATGTTGCCCCTTTTTCTTTATTCCTTTTTTTCTTTTTTTTTTTCTTTTTTTTCTTTTTCTGTTTCTCTTTTCGATGGCTCAATGACTCTTTTCACATTTAGGGGCAACACCCTAATATAACAACACACTTTTTGGTACAAATAACTCATAACGAACTAGACATGATGTATGAAACTGAATGCCTCTGCCAGTGTAGCAGGATATGCAATGATCAAGCGTAACATGGGTAAACCACACATCAGCTGTATAGAATCATGCAAAGCAATATGTAGATGATGAATGACAACAAGACATGTAATGTATGATGGATGTTGTATGGCAATATAACTCGGAACAGCTATGGAAATGCTGTGGTAGGTAGGTATGGTGGCTGTTTTGAGGAAGATGTATAGGCTTATGTGTAGGAGAACAAGAGAAAGTTCTCCCACGGGGTTGGATGTACTGGCGAAGTATGCACAACTCTCAATGTGAGCAGAAGGCAATGAACAGCACCGAAGAGGCTAGCAAATATGGATGGTGGAAGTGCCAAAAACCGTAGCTTAACATTAGTCAAAAAGAACTCACAAGCTTATTGCAAACGACTAGCAGGTTCAACATTAAGATCATGATTAAAATTCACTCCAAGGAGGGCCGTTCGCGGTTGTACAAGTACCCCGTTAGATCCCTCGACCTTCAGCACAACTTAGTTACTACGATGAACTTTCAGACATGAAAAGCTATCAAGTCCAACTACACCTTCAACAATTTTAGTAAAGTTTGTAGTACGGTACAAGCTTAAAGACAACAATCCACTAATGGTTTTAACTTAATTAACCAGCAAGCTTTACCATCTAATACCTCAAAACATTTGCAAAGAATCAAGTTATCAAAGTTTCAATGATTTACAAGACTATGCAAGTTTTCATCATACACTACCACATGTAGCATTTTCTTTTTCCAAGCAAACACCAATCAATTTGTTTAAACATAAAATTCTCCAAATGATAATATAATGCAGCAAGAGAGTATTTATAAACAAGTGCTAACAGCTCGAAGAGATGCATAAAAACAGGAGCTAAAAGCACCGCAGTAGCTAGTTAAGAATACTCAACAAATATAAGTGAAGAACATGAGTATTCACACGAAAAAGTGGAGCGTGGCTCTCTCCCACACAAGGATTGCTAGGATCCGAATTTATTCAAACACAAACAAAAATAAAAGCACACAGACGCTCCAAGTAAAGCACATAAGATGTGAAAGAATTAAAATATAGTTTTACTAGAGATGACCTGATAAGTTTGTTGATGAAGAAGGGGATGCCCAAGGCATCACCAAGCTTAGACGCTTGAGTCTCTCTGAATATGGCTGGGATGAACATAATATCACCCTTCTCGCTTGATCCTTGAAAACTTCCTTCACACCAAACTCAAGACAGTTCTCATTAGAGGGTTAGTGCATAATCAAAAATTCTCATATTCTGTAATAATACAATCAATCCCAAAGCTTCTGGACATTAGCTACAGCCACCAATGCTTTGTGGAGCAAAGAAATCCACACAAACATCGTAAAAGAGCGAATGCAAAACAAAAGGCAGAATCTGTCAAAAACAGAACAGTCTGTAAAGACGAATTTTTTCGAGGCACTTAAGTTGCTCAGATGGATCTGGCCTAAAATAATGAAAGTTGCGTACATATCTCAGGAAGATGCGTGATTTTTTACAGAATTTTCGAATTTTCTACAGGAGAAAAGCTCAAATTCGTGACAGCTAAAAATCTGTTACTGCGCAGAAATCCAAATCTTGCATCAACTTTCAATATAGAACTTTACTTGGCACAACAATGCGATAAAATAAAGATACAAAGGAGTTGCTACAGAAGTAACAAAACTCCTTGACTCAAAGCAAAAAAAGCAAAAAAACAGAAAAAAAAACAATGGGTTGTCTCCCATAAGCGCTTTTCTTTAACGCCTTTTAGCTAGGCATAGTGATTTTATGATGCTCACATAAGAGAGAGTTGAAATAAAGAGAGCATCAAAAGCAATATAAAACATTTAAGTCTAACCCACTTCCTATGCAAAGGAATCTTGTAAGAAAACAAATTATTGAAGAGCAAAGTGACTAGCATAGAAAGACAAAACAAGTGCAACTTCAAAAATTTCAACAAAAAGAGAGGAGACTTGATATTATTGAGATATATGAACCATGTCTCCCTCTCTCATAAAAACTTTCAGTAGCATCATTGATAAAATCCACAATATAACCATCACATGAAACATTCTTACCATGATCCATATGCACAAAAGTATCTTTTTCCACATAAGAAAACTTCATTAATAACAATGGGAGCAGGATCATCATAAAGAACTCGAACATGATAGACAAGTTGTATATTAAAGGGATGGTTTTGGGTAATCCTCCATAACTATGACAAGTTTCATGAGGATGATTGTAATTATAACCTATGTCATAGTATTCTTTATAATAATTATCAAAGACTGGAGGCATAGTATCATCATAAGCAATAGAATAGTTATCTTCCAAAGTGTGTTCATCTGTAAACATATCATCATTTTTACTAGAAGGAGATGTATCAAACATATAATCATCAGTAGCAAAAGGATTTTCAAACACATCACTAGGAGAGAGGTCTCAGATATATATTATTACTAGCAAAAGGATTTTCAAACACCTCATCCCCAAGCTTAGAGCTTTTCATATCATCATTGGAAGAAACATGGATAGTACTAATAGTATGGCAATTATTAACATCATCATTTTCAGAATTGGTACCCCAAAGATTTTCAATATCAAAAGTAGTTTCATTTTCCCAATCATGATCACTAATATAAATAACAGGCATAGGTTCATCATCAAGTTCAGAATCATCGAATTCAGAATTATAAGTATCAATTGTAACAGGAGCAACAAGTTTGGGAGAAGATACCGTTTCCTCTCTCCTTTTACTCCTCTTCTTCTTCTTTCCCTTTTTCTTCTTCTTTTATCTTTAGGAGGGAGAGGTTTGAAAGGAAGCTCCTCCACATAACCTGGTTTAGTATTAGAGACAATGGAAGAAACTTGGGGGACTCCTCTCTTTCATTAATGAGAACAAAACACATATTAGTCCTGTCATACTTTGGTAAAGTCTCATCCTTTATAATATTTTGTATGTAGGTGTTAGCATGGCAATTATTAACACAATAGAGATAACATCCATGCAACACACTATTCATATCAAGATCACTCATATCTAACAAGGAAGTTTTTCTTGATAACTCTTCACACCCCAAAAATAATGTAAGTTCATCATGTTGATTAGGAGTGATCATGTTATCACAATACAAATTTGCAGTAATTGGATTCGAAAGGCTATTATCATGACCTGAACATTGAAAATTAAAATGACCCACTTCATAGCAAAGTTCACAAATAAAAGGATGGAGGTCACAAACTTTTTCACCAAGATCTCTTAGAGCCTTGTACCATGTTCTAGTTTTTTCATTCCTATGATGGATACAATATTCATCTTCGATTTGATTAATTCCACAAGGTCTATGCATTCCACAAAAATTAACATGCTTATAAGAAATAGTATTTTCAGAAGTTTGAGCATGTTTATTGCAATCATTAACAACAATTTCATTTTCCATGCAAGTGTCTTTGAAAGGTTCATGATACACGTCCCAATTTTCTTTAGGAACATTAATATGAGAAGCAAAGGTTCTAAAACAATCAACAATAATTTGAGAATCAAGACCATATTTAGCACTAAGCTTTGAAAACTAGCAGTTTCAACGAAAGACTTAATGCAATCATATTCATAGTTTATACCTGATTCTTTACCTTTGTCATTCTCCCAATCCTCAGCATTGTTTTGAATTCTTTCAAGAAGATCCCATCTAGCTTCAACCTTCTTGCTTGTGAAAGAACCATGTGAACATGCATCTACATAATCCTTGTAATGACCTGAAAGCCTTGCATAAAAATTAGTAACAATTATTTCCTCAGAAAGCTCATGGTTAGGACATTTGAGTATTAATGTTTTCAGCCTTCCCCAAGCTTGAGCAATGCTTTCTCCATCATGAGGGTAAAAATTATAAATGTAATTCCTATCTAGATGCACTTCATGAAGAGGATAAAATTTAGAGTAAAAGAGAGATTCAAGCTGTTTCCAATTCGAAGGTTGTTCATCCAGCAGCCTATACCATTCCTTTGCTTTGTCCTTAAGTGACAATGGAAATAGTTTCCTCATGACATTTTCTCTTGATAAACCTGCAACCTTAAATAACTCACAAAGTTCTGTAAGTTTCGACAAGTGAGCACTTGGATGGATTGATCCATCCCCTGCATACTGATCATTCATAACCCTTTCAACAATTTTCATAGGTATTTTAAAAGAAATACTTTCAACAGGTGGATTTGGAATATCACAAACATCATTAGAATTATCACATATTGGAGACAAAGCATTATCAAGGCAAAATAATTCCTCCATAGCTGAGGAGCAAAAAAGATTATTTTCATATAAACTAGCTTCCCCAAGCTTAGGCTTTTCCACAGCCTTAGCAATAATGGTGTCCAAAGAATTTATACTAATAACATTACTACCACTATTATGCAAACAAGCCTCCATAGGTTTTTTAATTTTCTCTTCAAAAGCATCATGTCCTAATTCAATATAAAGTTCATAGAGATCTCTAATTTTTTTGTTGTTTTCCATTAAGCCTAACTAGTGAAAATAAAAACAAGAAACAAAAAGAAATAATTGCAGAATCTAAAGGAGATACCTTCCAACACTTACCTCCCCGGCAACGGCGCCAGAAAATAGCTTGATGTCTACGTGTGCTTCTATTCTTGTAGACAGTGTTGGGCCTCCAAGAGCAGAGGTTTGTAGAACAGCAGCAAGTTTCCCTTAAGTGAATCACCCAAGGTTTATCGAACTCAGGGAGGTAGAGGTCAAAGATATCCCTCTCAAGCAACCCTGCAATTAAGATACAAGAAGTCTCTTGTGTCCCCAACACACCCAATACACTTGTCAGATGTATAGGTGCACTAGTTCGGCGAAGAGATAGTGAAATACAAGTAATATGGATGATTATAAGTAGTAATTGCAATCTGAATAAAAATGGCAGCAAGCAAACATGTAGCAGAACTTGTTGTAAACGGTGTTTCAATGCTTAGAAACAAGGCCTAGGGATCATACTTTCACTAGTGGACACTCTCAACAATGATCTCATAACTGAATAAATAAAACTACTCTTAAACACTCTCTTGTTGGATAAAACACCATTCATTGCGTAGGGCTGCAAAAGCACACCTCAAGCCGGAGTAAACAAGCCACAACGTCATAAAGGAATCACACACGGTGCACACACTGTCACCTTTACACCGTGGAGAGTACCGGAGTTCATATTAAAGTAACCTCTAGAGTGCATAATAGATAAAGAGTAACATCTACTTATTCAACTAGATTACAAAGCTCATGATCACATAAAGATCACACCATGGAGAGAGAGAGATAAACCACATAGCTACCGGTAGAGCCCTCAGCCTCGGGGGAGAACTACTCCCTCCTCATCATGGGAGTCAGCAGCGGCGATGAAGATGGCGGTGGTGTCGATGGAGATGACTCCGGGGCAATTCCCCGTCCCGGTAGCGTGCCGGAACAGAGACTTCTGTCCCCCGAAACTTGTCGTCGATGGCGGCGGCGCTGCGGAACTCTTTCTGGAGTATGATAGATATCTTTAGGGTTTTCGAGTCGGGGGAATATAGGCGAAAGGGCGGCGTCGGCGGACCCCCGAGGGGCCCAAACCACAGGCTGGCGCGGCAGAAGGGGGGCCGCGCCGCCAGGTGGTTTGGCCACCTCGTGGCGAGTCTTCGTCTCTCCTTCGGACTCCGTGTACGTGTTGGAAAAATAGGGACGTGGTCTTTTGTTTCGTGCAATTCCGAGAATATTTCCAGAAGTAATTTTCTGAAACCAAAAACAGCAGAAAACAGGGAACTGGCACTGTGGCATCTTGTTAATAGGTTAGTCCCAGAAAATGCATAAAAGTGATATGGAGTGTATATAAAACATGTAGCAAATGGTATAATATAAGCATGGAACAACAGAAATTATGGATACGTTGGAGACGTATCAGAATGCAGCATTGTCTTCCCGATCAAGCATCGTCTCTTGGCACAATTTGTACTGGCGCACAAATGTCCACACGGAGTCATGCGGGTTCACCAATTTCTTGAAATAGGAGTTTAGACCTTCCGATCTGCCTGTGGTGGTTGTGAATGGGAAGAAGTTGTTCATGAAATAAGATGGAGCCCAAGTCTTCCTGGTTCTCCACATGTTCTTCAGGTGCTTGTGTTCTGCTACATTGAATAGTAACTACATTGCATTCCATTTCTCTTCAAATTCCTCGGGGCTTTGTGACTTGTTGATACATGCATAGAACACTTCTTGAACTGTTCATTAGCCATCAACCTTGTCATTTTCTCACGAGCTTTTTGCTTCACATGCCAGAAGCAACAGCGATGCACCGACAGAGGGAACAATTGTTCTATCACGCTCGCCATTGCCTGATCTTGGTCTGTCATTATGTTATCTGGAGGAACATTGTCCATTGCTAGCAACTACTGCTGGAACACCCACTTGAATGTCTCAATTGTCTCGTTGGGTATTAGTGCACATCCAAGAACCACTGTCTGCAGGTGGTTGTTAACACCAACAATCGGTGCAAATGGCATATTATACCGATTAGTGCAGAAAGTGGTATCAAAGAACACACAGTCCTTGTATTTTGGGTACAAGGACCTTGTCCTTCCATCTACCCAGAACAGAGCTTCCACCTCATTTGTTGCTGCATCCACTTGCCTTGCATAATAGAAAGTTGGGCTTTCAGCTTGTCTCCTCTGGAAATACTCCACAGTAAGTGCCATGTATTTCACAATCATGCCCTCCCGAAGCTTCGACCTTATGTTTGTTACATCTCTCTTGACATATGGAAGGTTCCTCGGGTTACCACCATGCTCATCAGCTAGCAAACCCATGACATCAGATGTTGAAATGTTGCGGTTATGCAGCGCCACAATCAATTGATAGTCCTCCTCTGGAACACTACAGTGTGAGCGGTAAAATCGAACTTGCTCTTGTTGCTGCATCATTGGGTGTGTATGCTCCTCTACGAAACATGTAACAGTCCATATTCCCTGTCTAATACCAACTATCATGTGAGCTTTACATTGGTGTCGCACCACCCTGCTACGTTTCCTTGTACCAGCCACATCAATCTCAATGCCTGCTTGCTAGCTACCCGATGTGCTGCCTGTTGCAATGCTATCTTCAGTGATTTCTGTTTTTGTGTTGTCAACTGTCTTTCTTGAATGGACACACTCAAAGACTCTCTTGATCAAAGTCACAGGACCCTTGCGTTGGCTGTTTTTTGATGCAGCAATTCTTGTACCAAAACCCTTGTTGAATGCATACTCATTGTAGAACTTCTGCGCATCTTCAACTTGGTCAAAAGTCATTCCTACATATGGAACTGCAGGTTGTGAAGAGACATCTTGTTCGCCATCATCAAATGGTGCCTTAATACCCGCTGCTTCTTCTTCTTCTGCTGCTTCTTCTACCTCCTCTGCTGCAGCTTCAACATGAGCACCATCATCTTCAGACTCGACTCCGTCATCTCGTCCAGGGCTATATCCCCCACCTGAAAAATGGCTGACATATGTTCCTCCATCAGCAAAAGATTCCTGTAGTTTAGTGGACACATTTGTATTAGACTATGTAGCATGAAGCAATTAGCATGATGCAGTCAAATAATGGGACCAGTAGCAAAGTTGCACCACCATGTAGCAGTAGCATGGTGCAGAAGGGGGGGGGGGATATTTTTTGCAGCATGTGTAACTGCATCATGATCTATGGAAATGGTTCATGCAACAGTAGCATCAGAAAATGATACAGATCATGCTAAAAAGAAAATTGAATGCATCATGCTACATCATCTTGTTCTTATTACAGTACCATTTTTCTGATCTAATATAATGCTTCATGGTACAACATCATGCTAATACTAGGCAAATAATGCAGCAACACTTTGATTTTTGCAGCAAATGCAAGTTCAGTAGCACAATAACTTTCTACACAACATAGCTTCATGCAATTCTAAGATGTAGCAATACATAGCTTTTTGTTCCAAATCTTCATGCTAGTGTTGCAGAAAGTAGGGTCTGTAGCAGATTTTCATGAAAGTGTAGCAATTAGCTAGGGTTTTCGTGCTACATACCAAATCCTCATGTTCCTCTCTGCTAGATTCGGGGAAGACGACGCCCGGGTTTTGGTACTGCCCTTGGTGTTGCCGCACCTGCTCGTGGACGTAGTCTGGTGCGGAGGTAGCTCGTCGAGGCTCGGTTGCCGGAGTTGCCGCAGCTCGCTGCACGATTGAAGGCGGAGGGGCGAAGGGGTGGCTCCTTGTTCTCTGCAGCAGTTGCTGCACTATGTGCGCCATCGGCGCGTGGCGGTGGGGTCGGCCGGCGACGGGGACAAAGACGCGCCGCGGTTGTCGCCTCCGCGCGGCGAATCGCCCAGCCGCCGCCTCCGCGTTCTCCGGATCGTTGTCGGGATGATTTTTGCTACAAAGCAGGCAACGGTGCATCACGCGTGCTACATAACTACGGGTCACGCCAGCTGGGTCAGATCGATTCGATCGGACGGCGCGGAGGGCGGCTGTACGGTGTGTTCGGTACACCCGGCTGGCGCGTAGCGCGTTGTTGCCAAACTAGGCCTCATACTGTTTCCCTTTGTGCTGGTGGGAAACGAGGGCCAGCACCGGGTTGGGCTTTAGGCCCAAGAGACTATCAGCTCGCTTAAAGTTCACGATCCCAAGGCCCAAGCGCACCTGCACTGATAGAGTGGAGAAGCTTTAGGGCATCTTATCATAAAGCCTCCGCCTCCTCCATCGCGCCGCCTCCCCCAAGCCCTCCTCGCGCCGCCTCCGCCTCCCTCGTCGTATCAGAAGCACCGGTAGCCCATCGCCAACAGCCGAAGAAAGGTTCTTGCCCTCTCCACCCCCTTCCCATGTGCTTCGCCGGATTCAGGCCTAGATCGATCCGCGCGCGCGTGATTATTTGTTGTAATTGATGATTCCGTTACCTAGCTTCGTTTGGAGGGACATCTTTCTCCTAGTTTCAACTTGTATTGCTGGGTTTGTGCGGATATGAGCAGCCGGTGTTTAGATCTCGAATAGGCCTCGCGTTTTGTGCTAGCAAAATTGGCGGAAAACTATTTCCGTTGTATTTCAGCTGCTAATTAACTGCATGTTTCTGACAGGCTACACACCACGGAAAACTATTTCGTTGTAGTTCAGTTTATTGTTCTTGTTGTTGATGATTTATGTAGGAGGAATTGGGATTAGTTATGTCTACAAAAATCGTTTAATCTTAGCTATATTGGCATTGGACAGCAGGCAGGGCAACATGATATTGTACTTTGATGTCTTTTTCTTGATTTCCGAGAATGCTTGTCTATTTTGACCTGATTAGGTATACCTTCTCACATGCAAAACATTGAACTGTTAATTGCATTGTTCTGATAGACTACGAAATGTACACACCACTGAAATTGTTGTATCTAGGTATTTGTTTCACTTTTATTTTAATATGCATACATGGATACTCGGTACTCTCCTGTGTGTTTAGAAGTAATTGTGAACACATAATTTGTGCCTGCACTAGAGCAATTGAATTGTACTCTAGCTACTTCAGACCGAGATCCTGAGAGTTGCCTAATCAGTGCCTTCTGTTTGTGCACCATGGACACTCAGGTCAAGCTTGCTGTGGTGGTCAAGGTGATGGGCCGCACCGGCTCCAGGGTCAGGTGACCCAGGTCAGGGTGAAGTTCTTGGATGACCAGAACCGTCTCATCATGAGGAACGTCAAGGGCCTGTCCGTGAGGGCGACATCCTCACCCTGCTCGAGTCTGAGCGTGAGGCCAGGAGGCTGCGCTGAGCGCTTGTTTTTCCTGTCTTCCAGGAGTAAAATGTCGCTGCCTTGCTACTGTAGTGCTTTTGAATCAAGTTCTTGAACACCCTAGGCTATGGAGGTGTAATGAGTACTTCACTGTTGCGGTTTTGTTCTGTTGCCTAAATTAAACCGCTCTATGGTTTGAGACCTAATCGTGCTGTCATCTATGGGTAATGTGAATTGATTGGATGACTCCTATGTTGGATCCTATGATTTGGTTGCTGCTTCAAATCTGAATTACGTTATGTATTTATGAAGTGATGATGTGCCCCTGGTTGGTTCTTAATGTGCTTTAACCCTTGTAAAATGTGTAAGCCTGGGAAAAGATGGAGTTTCCAGAAGTGTTGGCTGACTATTTTTTTCTTCTTCTATGTTGAACTTTGAAGGAGTAATGGTGATCAATGAATAGTTTGGTGTCAGTTATTTCATGCTGTTGCTTTGTTTCAGTATCGAAATTGTACTGGTTAACATGATGCCTCTCTCAGTGAAGCTTTTGCCAGTCACAAATTTACAAAATCGCATAGCTGTTGCTGCCTTTCTTCCAAGATTGATTGAATCACCAAGCTCCTAAAATGTTCCTATCCGTGCACACTCAAATCAGACAGTTCTACTATTGGCAGTTCTTGAACAAAGTAATGTTTACTTGCCAGTCCCATAACAGCGCCAGAATGAAACATACTGTGTTACCCATCCATCGAACTCACTGTTGATCTTACATGGCCTTGGGCCAGCATCACCACTGTGGTGACACCACACCAACGCTAAGACACCATTTACCAGACAACACTCGTAGTAGTCGCCCGCGGCCGCGCGCAATCTCATCGGTCCGTCTGCGAGGTTCCTGCATACTTCCTTTTAGCATGCTGATTCTCAAGATGAAAAGTTACTTTGATGGCCATGAAGAAATAAATCACATTAAGCATGTTTTAGGTAGGGCAAGACTACTCATTCTCAATGGTCAGAGTGCAGCAAACGCTTTGGGTTGAACCTGACAAAACTAACTCAAGAATGCCATGTCTGACAGAAGACAATCGTAAACCTCGGCCATCCATCCATTCCAGTATTCAACCACATATGTGCCACCTGTTACACTAAGAAAACTATTGTCGACGACGAAAGGGCACATTGCGTTGGTGAGACAGCAAGTAAGAGAGGATAAAAATCCAACGGTCTGTCAGGAAATAGAGACTACCAAGGTGAAGTTAATGAAATGTTGAAAGTGGGATGTATGTAAAAACATAGCCATATTAATGGAATTTCTCATATTGTAAATCCATTTAATATCCGGTGAGGCAGTGCCTAAATAAGCTCAAGTACATTGGTGTTCAGAGAAGACACTTGCTTACGTGCCGGTCCAAAAAATATCAGCAACCATGGCCTAAATGAGTAAGGGGTGGCATGTGAAAGTAGTCTGGTCTCATCTACAATTTCAGAGTAGGCATGACTAATCTGAAATTGACAACAGTTCCGTCGTTCGCCGAAGAATTAAATTTACCCTCATTCGAGATATTCACACTCAGAACTGCAAAAAATCAAGGCTAGAAGAGTAACATTTCCTTATAAATAAAATCATTAGTAACCTTCCATCTCATTTCCCCAACCCGAAAGACTCTCTGCAGAAAAATAAAATGGAATAATGATACATCATTCAGAAACAACTCATGTTTCCTAGTACATATTTTCTTGGCCATTGGCTGAAGCAGAAGTTGTTCTGTTGTTAAATCCGCGTGTTCATAAATCATAGCAGATTGAGCCATGAACTGGGTATAACATGAGGGTTGATTGTAATTGTAGCTCTTCTCACGACGAATTGTGCATAACCAAGCAAACGGATGCAGCACATTTCCATGCTGTCCACAAGCACAAACACAATCGCACAAGCCATATGTTTCTGAACACTAAGCAGCCGAGCTGCTGTGAAGGTATTGTTCGTCTTCAGTTTTCCCTTTCAGGAACGGAATGTCGTGCTCCGAGACAAATGGTGATGATCTTGTATAACTAGTTCATGTTATATTTTTTTTTCCGTTTTAATAACTACTCTTGTGCAGAAATGGAGCAATTGAGAAATACAGTTTTATGCACTGCAAACATGTACAAAACAGAGATAACTAATTTGGCTGATAAACCAGTTAATTAATCAAATAATTACGTATATTCAGTCATGTTTAGCATAAAATCTACATGGTTTACACGCCTTCTTCTTGAAGACAACACAAGGACTCCTTGTCGAAAAAAAGGAATCAGCAAAGTATAAGTGTCAGCATCTTGCTGAGAAGATCAACTAGAAAGTTGCAAATCCGTAAGGCATCGGAACCGGTACGGGGTCTGTCTCGCGATCCTAAGGCGATCTAGGGTTGCTGGGCCGCGGCCGCCCGCCAACCCGGCGGCGGCGCCGGCGCCGGCTGCTGTCCGTCTCTCTGCTCCAGCGGAAGACGTCCCAATCCAGCGTCTCGTTCATACGAGTCGGCTGTTCCTTTTCCTGCTACATGTAGCAGTTTATGTTTGCGCCGGTCTGCGTGAGGAGATGTGGGCTACGTGAGTGGCTTGCTTTTGTTCTTGATTGATCGGGATTTCTGGATACGAGAGATTTGAAGTTTTGATTAAGATTTGAGATAGCGTTCAAGAAGACTTTTGAAGGACCGGCAGAAGTCTGGGATCGAGGACTACCGCCGGGTCCAATGAGTTGGTGTGGCCTGAACTGTCGCGGCATCGGAAACTCCGCGACAGTTCGAGAGGTGTGTGTCCTTCAGAGGGCACACAGTTTCCAATTGGTCTTCCTGAGTGAGACCAGGCAGCGTGGTGATAGAGTAAAGCGTTTACGCAGTCGTCTTGGCCTACGCGGTTTTGCAAGCGTGGATAGTGTTGGCATGAGCGGAGGCCTGGCCTTGTTTTGGCATGAAAGTTATCAAGTGGATGTGAGAGAGGCCACTGATCGCTACATTGATACATTCATCAAAACTGGCCCCAATGAGCCGTTATTTCATGCAACTTTTGTGTACGGTGAACCCAGAGTTGAGAATAGACACCGCATGTGGCAGCAATTGTCATCTCTACGGGCGTCCTCTCCTCTTCCCTGGGTGGTGTTTGGAGATTTTAATGAAGCATTATGGCAGTATGAACACTTCTCTGCGTGCTTACGTCCTGAATCACAGATGCTGGCTTTTCGGGACTGCTTACAGGTCTGCGAGCTCAAGGACTTGGGCTTCTCCGGGTTACCGTTCACGTATGATAATCGTCGTTCTGGTGTTCACAATGTCAGAGTGCGCCTTGACCGCGCTGTTGCAGATGAAGAATGGCGTGATATTTTCTCAGCAGCGCAGGTCGTACACCTGGTGTCCCCGTGCTCGGACCATTGCCCGATCATGTTGTCCTTGGCGCGTGAAGTTAGAAGTCACGTTGGCAGACGCAACATGCAATATGAAATTGCCTGGGAAAGGGACCCGGCCCTTAAAGAAATCATTGATAGAGAATGGCGAGGACTAGGGCATATGCATGACCTCGGCGATGTGAACACCGGTCTGTCCACTCTCATGAACAAGCTCCATGCTTGGGGACGGACAAAGTTTGGGAATGTCGCGAAGGAGTTAGCACGGCTACGTGCTAAGCTTGAACAGTTGCAGCTGGATGACGCACCTAGAGAGGAAATTCGGCACACTACCGAACTCATGAATGAGATCCTGTATCGAGAAGAGATGATCTGGCTACAAAGGTCTAGGATCGATTGGTTGAAAGAAGGTGATCGAAATACGAAATTCTTTCATCGCCGGGCAGTTTGGAGAGCGCGCAAGAACAAGATTACTAAATTGCGTGACGAGGCGGGGGTCGTTCAGACGGTTCCCACAGAGATGCAGCGGATGGCGGCATCACACTTTAAGTTCATGTACACCAGGGACCAGAGCTTAAACCCTACGCCGATCATCAACCACACTCCTGTCCAAATTACTGAGGATATGAACCTATCCCTATGTCGTGAATTCTCGGCAAAAGAGATTGCTACGGCTGTTTTCCAGATCGGCCCTATCAAAGCTCCTGGACCCGACGGTTTCCATGCTAGGTTCTATCAAAGAAATTGGGAGGTGCTTCGTGAGGAGATTGTCCAGGCTGTTCTCCTCTTCTTTACTAATGGGATCATGCCCTCTGGTGTTAATGATACTTCTATTGTGTTGATCCCAAAGATTGACAATCCTATGGAGCTCAAAGATTATAGACCCATTGGTCTATGTAACGTTCTGTACAAGGTGGTGTCCAAATGTCTTGTCAACAGATTGAGACCTCTGCTTGGCGAGGTTATTTCGGAGAACCAAAGTGCGTTTATTCCTGGCCGTATGATTACTGATAATGCACTCTTAGCCTTTGAGTGCATGCACTACATGGAGCACGGTGCTCCTATGGATTCCTCGGTTTGTGCTTTTAAGCTAGATCTATCAAAAGCTTACGACAGAGTGGACTGGGGATTTCTGGAGAATACATTGCTGAAAATGGGGTTTTCTCACCGGTGGGTACAGTGGATCATGGCATGTGTTACCACGGTGAAATATTCGATCAAATTCAATGGAACCTTATTGGAAGCTTTCTCTCCTTCTCGAGGCCTTAGGCAGGGAGACCCTCTCTCTCCCTTCCTCTTTTTGTTCGTGGCAGATGGTTTATCTAATCTTCTCCAACATGAAGTTATGTTAAATAACTTGTCTCCTATCAAGGTGTGTCGTCGTGCCCCTGGAATTTCTCATTTATTATTTGCAGATGATACATTGCTGTTCTTCAAAGCCACAGAGGAACAGGCTTTGTGTGTCAAGAACACCTTGGAAGTGTATGCTACTGGCACAGGTCAGCTCCTAAATCCATCCAAATGTTCAATCCTATTTAGTGCACGGTGCCCACAACCAGTCCAGTACTCTATTCGATCTATTCTAGATGTGGAGAAGCCGGAGTTTGAGGATAAATATCTCGGTCTGCCTACTCCAGAGGGTGGCATGCATAAGGGTAAATTTGATAGTTTGCAAGCACGGCTTGCCAAAAGGTTGATTGATTTGGGTGATAGTATATTGGCCCAAAGTGGAAAGGAGGTCTTTATCAAGGCAGTAGCTCAAGCTATTCCAACTCATATTATGTCGGTGTTCAAGCTTCCTATCTCTGTGTGTGATGCATTGACAAAGCTCATTAGAGATTTCTGGTGGGGAGTAGAAAATGGAAAAAGGAAGATGCATTGGGTGAGTTGGGCTCGTCTGAATAGAGCCAAGGACCAAGGGGGACTTGGTTTTCGTGACATGCGACTATTTAATCAAGCTATGTTGGCTAGGCAGGCTTGGCGGTTATTGGAATTTCCAAACAGCCTGTGTGCACGTGTTTTGAAGGCTAAGTATTACCCCAACGGTAATCTCTATGACACTGTTTTCTCGGGTAATCCGTCATCTACCTGGACGGCGATCTCGTTTGGCTTAGATTTATTGAAACATGGTTTAATATGGAGAATTGGTAATGG
Organism: Poa pratensis; assembly: GCA_947311845.1. Taxonomy (NCBI): domain Eukaryota; kingdom Viridiplantae; phylum Streptophyta; class Magnoliopsida; order Poales; family Poaceae; genus Poa; species Poa pratensis. Next base: position 30,136,997 of record CAMZMU010000074.1, read on the forward strand.
CGAAAATATCAGAGTCTGGCGTGACAATTGGATTCCCCGTGAGGACTGTTGTAAAGTGTTGTCTCCCAGAGGTAATAGCCGGATTCGAAGGGTCTCTGAACTCTTAACAGCTGACGGTGTCTGGAATGAGGGTCTGGTTCGCCGCACCTTTCTGTCTATAGATGCTACCGCAATCCTTCGAATCAAACTATCGTCGAGACGCGACTTGGATGTCCTGGCGTGGCTACCAGAGCGGCTGGGTATTTTTACTGTACGAAGTGCGTACCGGATGGCTCTCCGTTTGCATGAAGGGCAGCATATGATTCCAACGTCCAGTTTGATCCCTGATGGACGTCTACCATGCTGGCCCAAGATTTGGCGTGCTGCCGTTCCCCCAAAAGTTTGTTGTTTTGCGTGGAAGGCAGCTTCTGAGGCCCTAGCTACGGAGGGGAACAAGCTATATCGACATATACCAGTGAATGGAGGTTGCAATGTTTGTGGTGCGATGCTAGAGGATGTGAAGCATGCACTCTTTGAATGTCCACACGCCCGGAACCTGTGGATAGAGATGAGGAATTATTGGCAATTGCCCTGCGATGAGCTCTTGTCTAGTTCCCCGGTCAAATGGTTTCAGAAGATTGTGGACTCGACACCGGCTAATATGGTGGCGAATTTCCTGCTTGTCACTTGGAGGATCTGGTACTGCAGGAACGAATACACACATCAAAAACCGCTACCCTCGGTTACCAGTTCGAGGATTTTCCTCGTGGGATATCGGAACCTGCTACGTGAGATTAAAGTTCAGCCCACCTCAGCCATTGTCAAAGGCAAAGGTCCTATGCTTGTGTTGGATACTATTCCAGACAAGGCATCCTCAAACTCTCCTGTCAAGGTGTGGTGTAAGCCTGATACTGGATGGATCAAACTGTCTATTGATGGTTCTCTCTCAACCAGCGATGGAAGAGCTGGTACTGGCATGATTTTGAGGCGAGATGATGGTTCAGTTATTTTTATGGCTTGTCGTGCACTGTTAAACTGCAGTGATGCCCTGGAAGCGGAGTTGGAAGCTTGTCTAGAGGGTCTAAAGCTATCGAGGCAGCATTCCCAGCTTCCTTTGATTATCGAAACAGACTCGTCACTCCTGGTTGATGCTGTCAAGTCATTGGTTGATGATCGCTCGAATTTTCATGTACTAGTTAATGATATCAGACGGCTAGTTTCTTTAGATAGTTGTTGCTTAGTTACTAAAGCTAGTCGTACTCAGGTCAGGGTTAGTGATGCCCTAGCAAAGTTTGCTAGGACACAGGATAGAACTATGACATGGTTAGGGTCAGGTCCGGACTGTGCTCTTCGGATGCTTGACCTCGACAACTCTGTAACCCTCCCTGTTGACTAATAATAGTATTTCACCGCAAAAAAAGTGTCAGCATCTTGCTAGCCAAGAAGATCACAACCGGATCTCCCCTTCCTCCAACTCTTCTTCCAAGCTCTCACGAGGCTGCTGCTGCTCCTCGACGCCGTATTCTTCAACCTTGAGGGATAGACCAAGCAGCCGCAACAAGCTGTGTGGGCCGAGGCCGTACTCGTGGATGTCGAGGCTCTTGATCACCGTCCAGTGTATCGTCTCGGTGGGCATGGCCGTCCTCTCCGCCTCAAGCACGTCCTGACGGGCCTTCTCCCTTGCCCTGCGTCTCGCCTCCTCCTTCCGCTGCCTTTCCAGAGACTCCTTGGCGCGGGCGATCAGCTCGGTTATTGGACGCATGGCGGCGCGCTCCGCCGGAGCTGGACTGTCGACGCTCTCGTCTGAATCACTGTCGCTTGCGGAGTCTGAGTCTGAATCCGAATCAGAGTCGTCACTGCTGCTGCTGGAGCTAGGGCTGCCGCTGCAGATTGCGTCACCACCAAGATTCTTTGGCATCGCCACCGGTGACGCGTCGCGGCAGATGTCCACGTCCTGGTCCTCCTCTTCGGCGAGCTGCAACGGCACCGGTACAATCGCCAAGGGGGAGACGCCGCCAACGATGTCAACGTCTTCCTCCTCCTCTTCTTCTTGGGCCATCATCTTAGCGTCCTGGTGTTCTTGATCTGCCCTCTTCCGAACGAACTCATCAAGCTGCTCCCGTAACTCCAGGATGGCATCGTCCTGGACGGCGTCGATGTCGATCTCCATTTCGCCGCCGTGGATGGCGCGGCTCTGCTTCATCAACAGCTGCATGATGTGATCGGGGAGTTCCGGCGCTAGCCTCTCCAGGTCGGCCTTCAGCTCCTCCCTCTCACGATCCGTCATCTTCTTGACCACCATGATTACCCGAGGAGGTGACGCCTTGATCCTCTTGGCCGGAGGCGCCTCAGGTCTTTGCACGGCGGCCGCCTTAAGGGCGAGGCGACGGACCGCGGCAAGCTCCGACTGAAAACGCTGCTGGAGGACGTTCCGCGCGCCAACGCCGTGGGCATCCTCCGTCTTGACGTCAAACCCCGCCTGAGCACGCTTCCGCCTGAGCACGGACGGCTGCCGAACAACCTCCCGCACGCTGACTGTCTCCGTGGCGGACTTCTTCCGGTTCCGGCTGCTGATCTCCATGGGGGCTCGACTCTGTCTCCCCGATGGCAGGGCTGAGAGGATGTGGAAAGTGATTGGGAGGAGGGTGGAAGCGAAAACTTTCTGTGCAGCAACGAAGGGCACGGCTTCCATTTATGATGAGCCAATGATCAGATGGGCGTCCATGTTTAGACTCGAACTCGAACTCGAATTCGGAGATCGGGATGGAAGCTCACGCGTTCTCGCTGGGCGTCCATGTTTGAACTCGAACTCGGATTCTCGGAGGTTAGTGCACTTGACCAGTATTAATTACTCCGTTTCGTACACGGCCTTGTCTCTGAACTCGATGCGCAAAAGCGAGTAGTCGATCGAATTGCTGTCTGTCTGCCTGGCTAATCCATGCCAAGGTTTAAACGGAACAAAACAAAAGAATGCACATTCACAAAACAAAAAGGAATGCGGTGAGCGTGGATCGAAGACGCGACCTTCAGATCTTCAGTCTGACGCTCTCCCAATTTGGACACGATTGTATATATATTCTTGTTGGCTTCCATTTTCTTATCAAAGGTATTAATTAGTCCAAACGGCTCCCTACCAGGTAATAACTAGTACAAATATAAAATGAACTTAACCTCAGAAATATATGTATATAATAAATTATCTAAGCATCAATAAAGATGGCACACGGTTGATGTGGGGAGAAAGCAGTCGATCCCCTTAAGTGAATCAATCTGGGACGTCCAATCATCGAAACAATTTAAAACTGAAGGCACCAAATTTTTTTACGTGTATGTAACATTTTTTGCATAAACTTAAATATACAATGTAGCAAAAACACCAATATATGCAACACATCCAATTTGGTTGGAACACAATGTTGGTAAAGTGTGTCGTTGTTTGTAAGAAAACCAACTCATCCACATGTGGTTGGTAGTGGAAGAAGACTTGGGATGGGAGCCCAAGCCGAACGAGTTGGCATTCCCAGTAGGCCATGGCCTACCCTAGATTTGAAAGAAAAAACATTGATAAAACACACACAAGTCATCATAATGTTTTTTTCATGTATTTCCTCCGCTTTTGCTCGGCTGCTCGGTCCATTTAGATCATATGAGATGCAAGTCACCACCAAAGGGCTACCCATAATGACACGTCTAAACATATGTATGAATTTTGAAGTTTGGTATGTTAATATCCCATATATTTGCATCATATACGAGTTACCACCAATATTTTTACTAATTTAGGGGTTTACCTTAAAATCCCCCTATTTTGGTTTATAACTATATGAAGTAGGAAAATCCCGTTTCTCATATTTGTTTGACTTTCATAAACATTCGCGAACTCAAACACGCTGGGGATTTTTACCAAGCGAATATTATGAAAGTGCATGTGTTGCCCCATGCGTGGTTTTGTTAATTAATGACAATCCTTATGGACTAATGTTTGTATTGAGATATACTTGTAGATCTTGTCCATAGGAGTTCATGTGTTGGGCTCTAGAAGATTACATGATGATCAATGCTCTACTCAAGGGTTTATATGAAGAATGGTCATGTGTAGAGAAGATGAAGTGCAAGCTCAATATGATCCATCTCGGAAGATATCATTTGATTGATGCTTGCAAAGGAGACATGAAGACGGAGCTTAGCGAGGTCCTCCCATAATGGAGTATGTGGGAGCATTTGGAGAAGTCTTCATCAAGCATGTGCTAGCAAGCACAATCAAGAAAGGTGTTCCAACTTGAGAGAGTCAAGATCGTCACCATCGAGCTCAAGTGGAATGCGCAAGGCAAATGTATGATCTTGATAGGTTTCTATTTTACCGGTCTCATGTTGTTAGTGGGAGACCGGGTTTTAGGATAGACGGCGTACTATCAAGAGGGGCTCTCAAGTGAGTAACTTGATCGCATCTTTGTGGAGAGCTCAAACCTTTGCATACTTGGCATTTGATCTTTCTTGGTTCTTATGTGGCTTTTCTCCTTGTTGGGTTTTGGTGCTTGTTGTGATCTTCACGACAAGTCCAAGTTCACCGAAAATGAATTTCGTTTGGAAAACTTGTTGCGAATTTCGTTTGGAAAACTTGTTGCGTTTTCGGTTTTGGAGGTTTGCCGGTTATTCCTTTTTAGAGAGGTTTTACCTTTCTCCATTTGGTTTTATCTTTCATTGTTGGACTATGATGTTTCTCTGCATGATCTTACAGTGCTCGGTGTGGTGATTCCAACGAGCCCAAGAACATCAAAAACGGAGTTCGTATGCTAAAGATATTGCCGTTTTCGTATTGGTGTTTTTGAAGTTGCAGGTTTCAAGCTCTGGCCGGAAGTTCCGGTTGGGCCGGAAGTTCCGGCCAGAACTTCTGGCCGATTTTTTTCCGCCGATTTTGTGTTCTGTACTCGACCGGAAGAAGTACCGGAAGAAGTGCCGGAAGTTCCGGTCCATCCAGAAGTTCCGGCCCAAGTGAATCTGCGCGAAAAGAGTTGCAACGGCTCTTTTTCTTTATACCCCTCCACCTACCTCCAGCCAGATAGCTCTGCCAAACTCGATTTGATTTCTCTCTCCTCCATTGTTGCAAGCTCATTTCTTCAATATCTCCCAATCCCTCCACCCAAACTCTTTGATCTTTGTAGGATTAAAGGAGAAGACCTAGATCTACATTTCCACCAAACCATATCTCCTCTAAGTGAGGGGAACCCTTTCGATCTAGTTCTTGAAGTTCCATTTGTTGTGTTCTTCTTTGTTCTTTCTCTCTTCTCCCCCCATAAGCATTAGTTGCTTGTGGTGGGATTTGAGAGTGAAGGATTTGAGCCTTGTGCTCTTGCCATTGCTTCGTTGCATCGGTTTGTGCTCTCCACGAGGATTCGTGGAAGTTGAAAGCTTGAAGAACTTGTTACTCTTGGATCCTTGGACCCTAGACGCCCTTGTGGTGGTTGAGACCCTTGTGTGGTCACTTGAAGCCGTTCGGGAGCCCCCAATCCCTTTGTGGGTTATGCCCGGATTGTTGTTGAAAGCCGTTCGGGAGCCCCCAATCCCGTTGTGGGTTGTGCCCCGGATTGTTGTTGAAAGGCTCCGGATTCCGCCTCGAAGGAATACCGATAGTGGAAGGTGAACCAAACCTTTGTGGTGCGGTTCATCGGAGAAGAAGGTGAAACCTTTGTGGTTGTTGAACCGTTGTGTCGGTTCACACCTCTCCAACGAGACGTACTCCCCTATCAAGGAGGAACTCAGGAATACATCCTCGTCTCCGCGTGCCTCGGTTATTCCTATACCCGAGCTTTTTACTTATGCAATTTACTTTGTGATAGCCTTCGTGCTTGAAGTATTCTATAGCTATCACCTTGTTGTTTGTCTTGCTTAGCATAAGTTGTTGGTGCACATAGGTGAGTCTAGTTTATTTAGGTTGCCGGCTTGTTAATTTAAACACATAGTTTTATTCCGCAATTATCAAGCCTAAACCGGAAAAGTTTTAAACCGCCTATTCACCCCCCTCTAGGCGACATCATTGTTCTTTCATATTATGGAAGGACGAAGACTTGGACGCATAAAAAGAGGCTAGATGAGGTACGAGGGCACATATTTTCCCCTTTGTGCACCGGACCCCACCAGGCACACCGATTGGCTCATCTCGTTCCTCGACTGTCAGATCAACTTCGTTCCAACTCCTTATTTGGTGCCTCGCTTGGAGAAGTAGGGAAAGTTAGTTGTCTCCACGCTTTGCGAGCTAGAAGCTCCAAGTGAAAGTGCTCCATGTCATTAAAACCGCTCAATATACTTAGTGAGGTTCTTGTTTTCCTTACTTCGAACCCCACCAAAAACTCCTGATCATGAAATTCATGTGCTTGTAGCGTGAGTTACCAAACTTTATTGGCACCCCCTTTGACTCATGCTCTATCCATCATTGTAAAATTTTCATGCTTATATCCTTGTTATGCTTAAAGGCCTCATTTGTTTGACTTCCCAAAATCCGTTGGCATCCCTAGGTACTTCTTTGGTAGGAATGCACTAGACACCTCCAAGAAAAATTTAATATCCCGAGGGACCTGTTCTGAAACTCCTTTACCAAAATGTATAAATGATTTGCTGAGGTTTACCCTTTCTTCCAAAGCTTGCCAATATGATCGTAAATCATCATTAACCTCACAATCAACAAGCAGGTATTTGCGTTGAAGAGAAGCGAACTATCATCTCTAATAAAATGGGTTAGCTTCGGCAATGACTTTGTAATCGTAACTATTTCTATCTAATCGGATGACATGATCGACTGCTTTTAAACTAAAAAAAACCTATGGTATTATTACCAAACTACTTGCTCCTCTCAATAGAATGGCTTTGGGTGCGAGGACGATTTTTGTTGTCGTTGTTGCTCTGGTAGCTTCCATCTCACAAGCGGGGTCCACCCCGCTTCCCGTGGGGCCACCTTCCGGGATTCCTGCTTCTACTCTCTCTACTACTCACATCCTGCTGCTCCTCCACTCTCCATAATTGCCTTTGGCCGCTGGTGGTTGGACTTGAGCCGCCGCCTCCTTCTCCCCTCTCAGCGTCCGCCCGGCGCCCGGCCTCCACCTCGCCGCCGGCGAGCCATGGAGCGGCGATCCAGCACCCGCTTCTCGCCCACCGAGGTACAGCGCCGTTGATCCCCTCCCCCTTCCCCCCCCCCCCCCCTTCTTGGACTACCTGCTGTACTGGGGGTGCTCTCTGGTGCGTCCTGCCACTCCCCCGTACTGGTTGTACTTTAGGCGCCGAGCAAGAAAGTTGCTCTCTTTGATTCAATCGGAAGAATATGCTTACCGTTGATGCGATCCAGCCGCTTAGATGCTGCCCCATTGCGTTTTCTTGGGTTTTGTGTGGGGGGTTCCCTTGCCCTCTTTGCGGGTTCCATCTGAGGGATCTCTTGGTGCACGGAAAATCCTTTTCGAGAGGCGTGATTTATCGGGTTATTATTTGATGCGGTACATTTATTTTGAAACTTTTTTTAGCCGCATATGCATCAGGGCGGTTCCATGCTGCCTTCGGTGCATGAATGTTGATTCCTCCTCTTATTGTAGTTTTCCCTGCTCCAGTTGCTGCACAATGTCCTGTTTTTTGGGTGGCACATTGGCGGTACTGCTGTAACGAAGTGGTCTCTGATGAATAGGTCGCTAGGGTTTGGTTTATTAGGGGTGATTCCCAATCCCAAATGGTAGGAGCAAAATGTTGGTTCAGGGCTTCAGGTGATCAGTTCGGGGAGTGGAGTTGTTGGTACATTGCATTGCGTTATTCAGTTTGTAGATAGCAAGTGAGTCCTTTGATTGTGAGAAAACGTTGAAATGTGAGACTTCATCTTAGTGATGGTGATAAAACTGGGTGAGATGATTCCAATCGGTTTTCATTACTACACGGCATCTCCCATGTGTGTTAAAACTGGGCCTATTTGTAAATAAATATCGACAGATTAATTTTTTCCCTTCTTTGCCCTGTAGATGTGAATATGTGATAGCACATAGGTTGAATTTGGTACTTTCATCAGGTCAGGGGATCCATATCACCGGCCGGAGCAGTGAAAAATATATGTCATGGCTCGATTTGGATTGAAAAAACTTTCTTAACATTCCTCTTCTACTACATCACTAATAAGAGCGACAAACATGGAAATCATGTTTGCTCCTGAATAGAAAACCATTCAAGCTGTTCCTCCTAAATAGCTACCTTCAAAAGGATTTCAAGTTATTTGACACAAGGCAGCAAAACCTTGCAACTGCATCCCCCCTGCTTATCCATTTTAGAACAAGGGCATAGTGCTATCATGAAGTGCTTCGTAGTTCGGTTTACCCAGATTAAGAGTTTGTTATGGGTCCTCTAGAGAATATAATGTTACTACTATGCAAGGAGTTACTGTTGTGCTATGTTTCATATATGTAACCTCAGGCGCTGCGTCCAAGCTGCATACCGTGTTTGAAAATTGGCATGGCTTCAGTACATGTCGGAGCATTATTGGATTGTTTGGTTTGTTAAAGTAACTTAACACTACTACCTGGATGTCGGTTGTCACCCATTCCTATCCTATTTTCGAGTCTGGTCTTGATGATTGTAAACAATGAATATGCCATAGCAACATGTTGGTATTTTGGGAACTGGTCAATAGTCGTTTTTCTCATCATGTCATGCCTATTACCTATCTTTTTCACTATTTGTAATGCTAGCGGTTGCTAATTAGAAGTACTTCTTGGTACAGATTGTAAGGATGGAAAAGTTGGTTTCAGAAAGAAAAGAAAAGGTCTTGGATGATAATTTCTGTGAGAAGCTTGCTGAAGAATTTAAGTGAGTGCTGGACTGCTAGGTCGTGAATTATGATGCAGTTTTTTGATTCTTAACCTAGGCAGTATACATATCAGTTGCAATTTTTGGGAGAAATTAATAGAGGATCAAAGTGAATTATTCTGTTCTTTCTAAGCATAGCATGACTGTATTTACAAAGGGTGATTCAAAACTCACCCTTATCTGCGAAGCATACTTATAAGTGTCACTTGTGACGATTGATCTCATTTTCTGCTCCCGTGTGCAGTTGTTCTGCAGCTCGAACCGGAAGTAGAGCACTGCAGGCTACACAGGTGACAATGTCTTATTGAATTGTCCATGTTTCACCAAGTGAGTTTGTCTGACGTGTCTTCCAACAGGTTCGAGGATGGTTCCTTGATAAGCTCCCAGCATCAACTACAACTACTAAACCTACGTGCTTGCCTACCACTTCTGAAGAAAAGACTTTAGCCTCAGAAGGAAATGTGTTAGTTTCTGAGATAAAGGCTTCATCTTCTGAAGAAAAGAAGTTAGCCTCGGAGGCTCATGTATTAGTTTCTGAACTAAAAGCTGAGCCTTCTGAAGAAAAAGTTTTAGCTCTTGATACAAGTATTTCAAACAACGAGGATGTGATTTCTCCGGATTTACTGAAAGGTTGTCCCAATTATTAGTCTGTTAGAACTTATGCTTGGTGCTTGTACGGTTGTACCATTTACTAAATTTCTTATGCGCTGGCTTTTTTCAGAGAGTATAGATAAGGTTCCTGAACTTGAAGACCTGCAGTTTGAGGCTAGGTCATCAAAGGATTCTGCATGGTGAGGACTCTTATACTTGCGACAATCATGTTTCTTTTTTCCTTTCCCTTTTATTTGCAGCAAATTTCAGTCTTCTTTCCCTTACCCCATTCAGTTGTCTTGCGAGTAGTCGAGTGACCGTATAAAGGAATCAAGATTTGTTAAGTTTTGTTGTCCTCAGTTTTATTAGAAGATTTTGGCATGTGTAATTCGGCATGGCTATAATGGTAAATATGTATTAATAGGTATTACAGGTCAACTCTGAATAGTCTGAACTTTGCTTTCACATTTCTAGCTAATGAGCATGCAAGTCGATCATAACAATTTATATCTGCCTCTCGTGATAATGCTAGCATAATGTGTTAATCTACCGTAGTGCTCCGAGACATTTTTGGCAATGATACCTGGATGTCTTATATCCTTTGGTTCTGGCTGTCTGATTAGGATAGCTTGCACTTCCATAATGGTATTAGCATTATTGCCATGCAGCAGGAATCTTAATCGCTGTAGTTATACCTGAAAATGTGTGTTCACATGCTTTGGTTGGGTATCAAGCTTTTAACTTTCTTTTGTTTCTCTGGCAGCAAAACTAAATTTCATATTAATTTATGGTATGCAGGTACGACATTGCCGTATTTTTGGCACACCGGAAGACAAGTTCAGGCGAAGTTGTAAGGATAATAATTAATTTTGTCGCATTACGAGCATTCTATATTTTATGTCCATGAGTTCTTCAATTGCTGAGTAGGGAATCTTCTGTTATTTCTACATTGCTATTCCCCTATATAAACCCAACATTTCTGCATTGCTGTTGTAGGAAGTCCGGGTGAGGTTTAATGGATTTGGGGCTGAAGAGGATGAGTGGATAAATGTCAGGAAGGCTATCCGCCAGCAATCCATTCCGCTGGAGTCTTCAGAATGCCGAACAATTGTCAAAGGAGATCTTGTCCTGTGCTTCAAGGTACGTGGGTAACGATAAACCTTGAGTAGCATTTCACGAGATGTGATACCATCTGGTTTTGTTCTATCCTGCTGCAGCTTCCTAATTATAAGGCACACCCCCTCCCTCTCAACTTATATATTTTCTTGTTGCAATTTGTACATCAGGAGAGCGATGATGAATCATTGCATTTTGATGCACATGTTCTGGATATCCAGAGGAAACAGCATGATATAAGGGGATGCAGATGCGTGTTCCGCGTCGAATATCTTCATGATCAGAGTCAGGTATTTTTCAGTTAACCTGGTCCCTCTTCGGAATATTGCTCTTTTCTCTCAGTTATAAATTTCAATGCTCGTACATAGACAGAATCTTGTGAAACTTCCTGATTTTTCTCTCTCCAGGAGACGGTGAACCTGAAGAGACTGTCCCGGCGCCCGAAATACCTCTGATGGCTTCTGCTAATATTGCTCCTGTTATGTGCGCTTATCGAACTAACCGGGAGGCTCATATCTAGTTGAGAGAGAACTTAGGCTGGACTCATATTGATGTGATGTGTATAGTAACCACCCGGAAGAACACTTAAGCCCTCTATGGCACTTAGCTGTTGTAACGGCTACGAGTAGGCTCCTCCTTGTAGGCGATTTTTTTGCACGTACTCCAGAAAGTTGGTGCCAAACTGGGCAGAGTCGGATTTAAACCATTGTGTTGGGAGCGAAATGCCATTTAACTGTTCGCTGTTCTGAAGCTCTTGCGCTGTGTTTCTGCCTTCGAACCCCTTGTGGTCATCGCCACTTACTTTGCTCTTTACAGGGTTTGTGGTCCACTTACTGAAGCGAAAAAAAGCTTGATGGTAGATGATAAACCTCTCCATTTTGATTGCTTTTAAATACTGAAAAAATTATGTTATTTCGGCAAGCCGTCTATCTCAGTTGGTAGAGGCAAGGCTCTTAACTTTGTGGTAGTGGGTGGGCGAAGATTTTCTTTTTTCACAACTCAATACTTGTTCATCATTCATCAACAATGAGTTACATCCTGGGCGAACAGCTGAACAGGTGTTCTTTTTTACAACTCAATACCTCTGTCTTCATTAGCAGTAAGAGTTACATCCTTAAGCATCTTCAATCGGGGTCTTCAGTCGGGGAGCCCAAAGGCCTTTGGGACGTGCCGGGCACTTTTTTCCCCACTCGCGCCGCTCAAATCTGATTTCGGTCCGGCGCGGCCCAGTTTTGTGTCCGGCACGTCCAGCCCACGCCCTCAACTTAGGGAGGGTTGGGGCGGCCCCGGACACTACGAAACTGCCGCCCCCGACGCGCGGGCGACGCCTGGCAGTGAGACACGAAGCGGCGGTCGTCGTCAAAGGCGCGTGACGCGTGATGACGCCTCGGTTTCACTGCCCGGCGCAGACGGCAGTGAGCCGTCGCCTCGACTGCTCGCCGGAGTGAATGCACGACGCGCCTTTTCGAGGCAGGCGGCGTAAATGCGGCCACCGCTCTCCGGCGGCAATAAAGGCGATGCCCCCTCGCTCACTCGCCGCACCAGCCGTCACCGCTCTCCTCTCTCCCTCCGCCTCCGCCTCCTTCTCTGCTAACCACAACCACCACCGCCGCCTCACATGGCCGGGAACTACCGACGCACGGGGGGCGCGGCGGCGAACGGCTTCGCGCCGTGCACCCTCCTCCGCGAGCAGTCGGAGGCGCTCGCGAAGAACGGGTACCCCGTGCTGCCCGACATGCGCGTCGGGCATCGGTTCGGTATCTCCGTGCGCGGCATCCCAGTGGCGAAGCCGCTCACGCGCGCCAACCAGGACTTCCCCGCCGCGCAGGTCACGCACTACTGGCGTGAGCCGACGCCGGAGGAGCGCGAAGATCCGCGCTGGAATCCGGAGGACCCGGGCAGCGCCCCCCGCTACGAGAAGGCGTTCAGGCGCCTCTACGACGAGGTGATGAACAGGTGGGAGGGTGCCGGCCCGGTGCCCAGGGACAAAAACGCCGCCGAGCGCGAGGCGTTCTGGAGCGTGCCGCACCGCACGCTCCAGAACGTCATGGACCACATCGCCGCCGGTGGCTCCCTGCTGGAGTGGCCCGCGGCGCCGTACTACTACGCGCCACCTCCTCCTCGGGCGCCGCCAGCGCCAGCAAACGTGTGGGCGCCGTGGCTTGCGTCTCCATCCTCCTCGCGCTCGACGGCGTCATCGTCGCAGGCGTCCTCATCACGGGCGTCGTCTTCCTCCTCCCGCTCCCGCGCCGCCGGGCTGCTCACGCCAAAACCGGAGCCGATGAAGGTCAAGGCGGAGCCGGGGACGTCGCAGGCGGCATCGCTCTACGCCGAGCTGAAGGCGGCGCAGGAGGCCCATGACGAGGAAGAGCTCCTCTGGCAGGCGGAGGCCGCGTCCCTCAACGACGTGCCGCCCATGGACGCGCAAACAGCCTGCGCCTGGTTGGCGTACATGCACGCCCAGGAAACTGGCGTGCCGTTCGTCAACCTCACCGGCGACGCCCCGGCCCTAGCCGCGTCAAGAAGGAGGACGACGGCGGCGCAGGAATCAGCGGCGTGAAAAAGAGGAGGAGGACCCCTGCTGGGCCTTCAACCGCCACTACCAGTAGATTTAGGTTTAGGTTTAAATTTCGTTCAAATATGTAAAATTTCCTATAAAATTTGAATGAAATCCGCCGAAGTTTACATTTAAATTATTTTGTTTGGGCGGCGCGAGTGGGGAGCGACGGCGCCCAAATGCGCCAGGCCTTCCGGACAGCGCCCAAAGGGCCTGTCCGGAAGGCCTTTGAGCGGCCCGACGAGATGCTCTAACCACGAGTGGCAGTGGCGGAGCTTGACGAAAATGTATGGGGGGGCGAAAAAATCAAGCCACCGCAACAACAGATTTAGAGACAAATTGCCCTAAAAAAATTTGGAGACGAAAAAAACGATTCAGAGATAAATTTGTATTGATAATATTAGACAGATTAGTTACAAACTTGCAAAATACATGTACGATGTGTAGTCTGCTCTCAGCTTTTGTTGTTCGTCCATCTCTAGACAACTAGGTGATCTAGTTCGGTTGTAACATGTAAGCTACAGAAAAAAAAAAGTAAGTTCAAGCAAACTCTAAGAAAAAATACACAATAATACTTTGATAAACTTAATCACTTAATAAACTGCTTATTTATAAAATAAGCAATGCACACAATATACGTAAAATAGATGATTGGCTGCTAATTGAAATAGTGAATATATGACAAAGACTAATGGAGCAAACAAGAGACTTACACGTTTTAGCTAGAAAATATCGTTCTGGACCTCACTTTGGACCCACCAGTTTTAGTTACCCTTCACGTGAGTAAAGGCCCATGGCCTTGGCCCATTTGGATGTCAGTCATCTTCTTCGATTACGCGAAAGGAAGCTGCGCACGCATCTCTAATGGCGCCGCCACAATCTGCTAGATTTGGCCCTCAATGAACACATACGTATAGATTACTTTTCACCCAGAGTCAAGGTAGGACGGACGCCTTACCTAGAGCTCAGCCAATCCTTGAGGGGGCAGATACTCTAAATTTCCCCAATCGTTCCAAAATAGTAGGTGATAAATATAATTTTCATTTTCGGCTGGGGGGGCGGTGGCCCCCCTGACCTCAACATAGCTCCGCCCTCGAGTGGTACAATGACAGGAGATGGTTTTCCATAGAAACACTGAAGTTAGAAGATCGAGATGCAACACCCATGTTTTTTCTTCTTCAATATGTCAGCATCAAAACTGGCGTCCACCTCCTTCGTCAGGTGAGTGCGCAGCCTTGTAAATCGACATCAACACTGTAATGGACATCGCCGTTTGTTTGAGAGCTTGAAATTGCTCCCCATAAACTGCTTGTTCGCTCTTCCCGCCATAAATACCAGCTTGCGAATTCAATCATTCATGTTGATACTTATGTGCCCTTAATATTACTTCTAGGCTCTAGCACAGTGGTTGGCATAGAGGCTCATATTTAATGAATTTCATTGGTCAGAGAGATACCAGCGAAATGGAATTTCGGATGTCATCTTTACTGAATTACTACTAAGAGTAACTCAGAAAATAAATCACCTTGATACGTGTTAGAAACAAAAGCTTACTGGATACGTGTTAGAAACAAAAGCTTACTTTTGTACTAGCTCAATTGGTAATTAATTACCAGTAGGTAGTGTAAGAGCATCTCCACCGGCGCGTCCAATAGAGCATCCGGCAAAGTTGCCGGACAGGCTTTTTTGGGCGCGCCGGCATCGGTTGCCGCCTATTGGGAGATGCGCGCCCTACCGGTCGCTCCCAATAGGTTTTGTAGAGAAAAAAATTGAGACGCATTTCATTCAAACTTCCGCCTACATCACCATTCAATATTTCTTGCCCTACTATAGGCCAAACTACTGCTTCTTCTCACCTTCTCAATTCAAAACGCATTCAAACTTAACGCATTTCATTCAAATTCGAACCTTTTTACAAAATACGACGAAATTTAAATTAAACCTAGTCTAATGGCCGGTGAAGTAGCCGTAGAACTCGTCCAGGGCCACCGCGTCGTCCTCGACCTCCTCCTGCTGCGGCGCGGCGGGAACAACATCATCCGACTCGAGGTCGATGATATTGTTGTCGACGCACGACCAGTGCTCGGCGTACTCGAGCGGCACCGGCTGGACCATGTTGTACAACAGTGTCAGCGCCATCTCCATTTCGCGCAGGTACCGAGCCTCGACCTCCTCCTCCGTCATCTGCGTCGGCGGTGGTGTCGAGGCGCGCTTCTTGCCGCGGGAGGAGGACGCCCCCGGCTCGAGCTTCACCGTGGCGCGGGGCTGGCCGCGGGATGAGGACACCCCCGGCTCCAGCTTGACACGGGGAGCGGGCGGCGGCGGCGGCCCGAAGTCACGGATGGTGACGCCGCTGTTCCTGGCAGGCGGCGCCGACCATCCGTGCTCCTGCTTGATCTTGATCCTGCGGCCGCTGTTGTTGATCGGCGGCGGCGACTCGATCTTGACGAAGCGCGGGGTCGTGGGCGTCGTGGACCGTGCGCTGGAGGACGACGACGAGCTGGAGGGCATCTGCCAGCCGCCACTGCGGCCGCTGGATGGGCCGGTCCAGCCGTACTCACGCATTGTCACGTAGAAGTCGCGGCCCTCCCACCAGCGCCGCCTCCACACCGCGTTGTTCTGTCGGGGAGCCTCCGTCCCTCATGGTCGTCGACGGCGGCGGCGCGCTCCGCCTCCAGCAGTGGGCGCCAGTTAGGGTTGTTGAGCGCGAAATCTGGATCCGCCCGCTGCTCCGGCGTCATCTGGCGGCGGCGGTGACGGACGAGCTCGGTGAACCGCTCCCCCATCGGCAGCGGGGGCACGGCGTAGCCCAGCGAGCTGACGTTCCAGCCGCTGCCGCTAGGGAGGCGCATCCCCGGCGGCACGGGGATGCGGTGGCGGGCGAAGAACGCCGCCTCCTCCTTGCGGAGGCAGGTCTTCACCCCGCTGCTTCCCGTCGCCTGCGAGTTGTTCGCCATGGTCGCTGGGGAGAGGAGAAGACGGGGAGTGCGGCGCTGGAGTGCGGCGGTGGAGGTGAGCGGCGGGGTCTTTATAGACAGGGGAAGCGGCGCGGGAAAGCGCGCGAACGCGGCGCGGGAAGACGCGGGAAGTGCCATTAACGCCGGCGTCGGCTCCCGAGGAGACGCCGGCGACGCGCGTCAGGGGAGGCGACGCGCCACCGCCTGACCTTCTGCGCTCGAAGCGTCGCGTCGTCTGCGCCCGCAAGGGGAACCGCTGTGTCACTAAGACGCCGCAATAAATCAACAGGTCGACCGTTGCGTCGCAGACGCGCCTGGCCCGTCCGTCAGGTTTGGACAAGGCGTGCGTTGCCGCGGTTGCCGGTGCGTCCGGTTGCGTTCCTAGAACCTAGGCGCGAAGCGGGGTTGCCGGACGTTCTATTGGGACGTGCCGGCAACTTTTTTCGTATTGGGCACACCGGTGGAGGGGTTTTCCATGTCGCCGCGCCCAAAACATCTATTGGGAGTGGAGTTGGGCGCGCCGGTGGAGATGCTCGAAGGGACAAATAACACTACGATTTACATTTCCTGTTCTGGCCCGTCTAGCTCAGTTGGTAGAACGCAAGGCTCTTAACCTTGTGGTCGTGGGTTCGGGCCCCACGGTGGGCGATTCTTATTTTTGATGTACGCTACTTGGCGAAATTTTATTTAGGCATGTGAAGATACTTTTTGATGTATGCTCTTTTTTAATTTACAAGGCGAAAATTTATTTAGGCATGTGAAGATACCTTAGCAATATCATTGCGCTCTCCCAAGAAACGGACCTCCATGAGCAAAAATGTCAGACTCCGGTCTGAACTCGGAACTCAAACGATGGACCGGTGTCTAGGCATGGCTATCCAAGCGAGAAGAAGATACAAGAGAGCTTGACTGTTCGGGCTTTGCCGTGATAGGCACCGGAAGTTTTATGCATGATAGAGCATGATTCATTCTGTACTGAACACAAGGTCATGTGAGGTCTCTCCGATGATCCACATAACGTAGAAGAGTCCACGGTGGAAACTTTGTTGCCGGATGGATGGACAATGCGGTTTTTCTCTAACTCATATGGCGCGCAACCCGTATCATCTCGGGTCATCCACTTGCATGATTAAACGGACGAGATTTGGCGTTGAATGCGTTGAACGTTCAACGGCAAATCTCGGCTGTTCAATCGCGAAAACGACTGGCCGAGATATGAGTACTTCGCAAGATGAATTCGTTCAAATGGAGGAAAGGTAAAATTCAAAAAGAAAACGGAGGAAAGGTATGGTCTCTATCTGAATAATTGCAGTCGGCCAGTCTCCTGCAGTATGACAGTGAGCACTTCGGCCATGAAAAGTTGGGACATACTTACAATAATCGAGAACACATATATGCTTTGCTTAATCAGATAATAATGCTGAGAAAGCGCTAGCGTAGGCTGGTGGCAAAGTTGTTCGAGGACGATATTACTATTTTTGCTTTCTGAAACCTGCGCAAAGCATAGTCTCCAAGCACAGTCAGTGACAAGGGCTTTATTTCTTGCCAGATTTAGTACTGTGCCTAGCTTTGCCTCTAGATTTGCTTAGCTCAAAGCTTTTGGAGCTTAATTTTCCCTCTTGCATCTGGACCTTTGTTCTTACTTCATTTGCCAGACAGAATGCACAGCACAGACATGTGGATCCAGGTGGCACATCAGAATGTGAATATCCAATACACATTTAGTATTTTAGATACTATATCAGCTGGACAAAATATCAGCTGGACAACCAGACACAC
This sequence comes from Poa pratensis, assembly GCA_947311845.1. Taxonomy (NCBI): domain Eukaryota; kingdom Viridiplantae; phylum Streptophyta; class Magnoliopsida; order Poales; family Poaceae; genus Poa; species Poa pratensis. Next base: position 30,154,805 of record CAMZMU010000074.1, read on the forward strand.
AGTTGCTGTTTGATGACCTTTTCTTTTTCCCAAATGGTTGCCAGCCGGAAACGACTCGCGCATATCCAGTCCAGCAGTGCACGCACAGCGGCATGTGAAAGAGACATGTCTCCAATCATTTGCACGCTGACACTAGTTAGAGCTCTTAATACCATACTAGTTGAATTCGGCGTGGCGTGACGCCACGCACTTGGTGAATTAATATATCTGTATTTCTGATATAAGTAGACAGTGGGTTTTTTATAGAACTTTTCGATATAGTTTACGAAAAATTGGAATATTCGCCTAAATGTTGGTCAAATTAGAATGTTCAAACATGTTTTTATTGTCTTATGAGTAGGTAGCACTTATTTCGAGCATTTCTTATATATTTTACACAGTATTCAACTATTTAGTAGTTTGAAATGTCCAAACATGTTAGTATTTCGGCGGCAACATTTAACGGAAGTTAGGCAAAGCGCATTTGTGTTATCAGCAAATCTTGAACAAATTTGAATATTCAACGTTTTTTCTAACATAAGTAGTTTGTATGTATTTTTTCAATTGCTTTGATATATTACTTGTATATTTGCAGTGGATATATTCGGGGTCATCGATTTTTCGATGTTTTCCTTCTGTTGAAATTCTTTTTGCACACTGGGCCCACCTTTTTTTTGAGTATTTCTATATGTTTTGTCCAGTATATAAAAATTTAGTAGCCTGAAATGTGCAATCATGTTCGTATTTTGACGTCGACATTTAACTGAAATTCACAGGGGCCACTATTTTTGCGAGCATTTTTTATATGTTTTGTCAAATATTTAAATATTTAGTAGTTTGAAACGTTCGACCATGTTGAACAAATAGAAATAATGACCGCTTGAATGATGAGCCGCCTAGTGGCTATGAACTGAAAGGACAAATGATAAGTTAAGTTTTTGAAAGTTATTCGAATTGGGAAGGTGTCCAGATTTGAGATTTTCGACGTTTACGAAATGGGCAAATTTTGAAGGTACTTCAAAATTTGAAACATGCAAATTTGAATTTCGATCGCATGACATAAATAGCGAGCAATTATTTTCATGCGATTATGTTGACATATTTATTGTATTTTCATCGTGGACATATTTAGTGTTTTTGTTTTTCGGGCGTTTAGCAATTTTCAAGCGTTTGCTAGTTTCTAAAAAAAAAAAAAAAATTAAAAAATTCTGACATGTTGGCCCCACCATGACGTCGGGCGGATCTGCCCGAACCCGGCGCGGCGGCGACCTCGACGCCGGCGGCGAACCAGCGCGAGCTGGGACGCGCTCGGCCGCGCGTCGGACGCGCCATAACACACACTACCCACACGGGGCGGCGCCGCCAGTTTTACGTCGCCGGAGCGACGCCGGCGACGCGCGGACGCGGCGGCGGATGCCGAGGGCAGCGCCACCGCGGCGGCCCAGCTGCCCATCTCCGGCGAGGAGGGAGAGGGAGAGGCGGCGGAGCTCCCCGACGGCGTCGGCTTGTCGGGGGAGGGGCGGCGGAGCGACGCGCCGCGTTCGCCGGCGCACGCGAGAGAGGAAGAGGGAGGGGGGCTCTGTGGTCGTTTTGAAAAACAGACCCTCATGTTTTCCCAAATTACAGATAAGGACAACGTTGGTCGGAAGCGTGGATTGCAGGTTAATTTCGAGTTTTGAGAGGGGCGTTTTTGCAAAACCGTCACGGGCACGACGGGATGACCGTGCGATCAGCCACGAATGGTTCAGATCAAAACACTGTAGAACACTGTAGCCGGAGCGCGGAGGGAGCGTGATTTCGGCCAGCTTTTATATAGTTAGTAATATTAAAACGGATGCTGACTGCCTCTGCCAACTATAGTGTTTCCAGGTGGATGTATTTCTGGTAGGTATATATACTTTTGTGTGGGCAGTATAGTGTACATACAATTTGCTGTGATTGGTTTCAAATATTATTAATTTTGAGGGGAAAAAAGCTTTCGCATATGTGTGTATACCATTTGCTGTGATTGGTTTCAAATATGTGTGTATGACATCTCTAGAAACAAGTTTTCGCCCTGTTTTATAAATATGTGTGTATGACATCTCTCGAAGCAGGCTTTCAAATACGTGTGTACGACATTATGACTAGAATTGGACTTTGCTTGTGGTGAGGGCAAGTGTTGCACTCGCACGCGAACAAATGTAACACAAATATATGATATAAAGATATTGTGAGGTAGGCAAAATAGACGAGACCCATATAGAAAAACACGACAAGGAGTGTCGGGGGCACAAGTGGCACAAAAGAGAGAGAGAAACTATACAAGAAAGCCTAATTGATGGAGGGGGGAGAGGGGGTGTTGCTTCATTTTCAAATAAGCAAATGCACCCGGCCTTTCGAAAAAATCCTAAAAGTACAATTATGTTGATCTCCGATTCCAAGTTAATTTATACTTCTTTCGTCCCAATTTTATAGATATTCCAATGCATACTACATACTGTAGACGTATTTCAGAGTGTAGGTTCACTCATTTTACTTTGTACGGAATCTGTATTAAAATTCATAAAAAATACTTATATTTAAAAACGAAGAGATCGAGTACTGTACTATGGGAGAACTACATCCAGGTGTGTGTGCCTCTCTCCCTCCTCGGATGAAATGCCATGACATTCCAGTTGGTAATTGGTTGTGCAAGTCTTATCAGCGGATGGGGCATAATGCATTTCTCAATCACACGGGGACGTTCATCTAGTATTTTCAAATGCCGCTCAAGACAAACCAGTAACCGCTGTTTGACTACAGCTAGCTATCAGAGAGCGGTTAATTAAGCCTGACCGGCCGTGCGTGATCCAATCCAATCCGATTACCGCGCGGCCATCAAGACGCGGCGACTATGTATTCGGTCAGCCCGTTAGCCAGCCAACGGTAAAAAAAGAACGGTAAGAAAACAAAACTCTCGCTTATTTACAGCTCTATTTTCTCGCAAAATTGATCCAGGAGACACAACTTGATTTAATCTGTTAAATAATAGTATAACCCTGAACTATATTTTGCTGACGGTGTGCTCAGCGTTTCTAGAATTGGAAACCACACACCTGAAAACGACACTCCCTCTTGCGGTCATCTCTTCCCCCAGTGCCATCTCCGTTAGTTAGTAGTACCATTATCGTGCGTGTTAAGGCTAAGCAAAAGACTTTGGTGGGAGTACGAGTACCAGTCGTCGCCTGGTAATTGCATGGACCAGGTCCTTGGGAGATGCGTATCTCTGCCCAGCCGTCTGGTGCACCGAGTTCACAGCGCGGAAAACAGAAGGTAAAGGTCGAGCATTTTGCACTTTTGCAGTGGTTACTCTCACAATGTACACCAGGATATTGCATGTTCCTGCATACATGTGCATCATGTTAAATGTGCTTCATATGGTAAGATATCTAGATGTATTTGCATCAAGTGTGTTTGACATCATGGTAAAAGCTAAACAATTATAACAAAATCGAGGCTTTGGATGGATGTGAAATTTCCTCCAAAACATAACGCAATGCAATCATTATGAAAAAAAAAATCATACGGATTCCAATCCTACAAATCCAAACGATACACATATGATGGAAATATTGCAAGTTAACAGAGCCCTAGAACTTTATCACCACTAATATAAAAAGGGAGAGAGAGGGGTGATCCAATTGATCTTGACCATTTAAGCAAGATATCCTACGGTTGAGGGGAGCCTGACTGAACACACACCGATGCCTGCAATTATGTCCCGCTAATTGCTCCTCTTCTGTTGTACGACGAGCCAGTTTTCACGCAAAACAAATAACCACTAATCATGCAAAGCATCTAATCAAAACAACCTATGTTATCACGCAGACTAGGCCGCCGTCACACCAAGCGCCACCCCTGCCATCACGCGGACGCCGTCGCCGTCGCCGCCACCTGCCATCACGCCACCATGCCGAGCGCCACTGCAATCAAGCTGCCGTGCCACAACGGCCACAGTGCCAGCGCCCGGCCGTTCGACTACGATACCACACCGATGACGCCGCCATCAGCTCCTTGACGCAGCCACCCTCGCGCCCGTCCTCGCCCCCATCGCCTTAGCACCTGCCGCCTCCTCTTCTGAAAGTCTGAACCCTCGTGACCTCTGGGTGACGAAGCATCAAGATTGTTTTGGAACTGTTGTCCGTCGAACGTTTTATCTGACCCGTGCGCAGTGTATTTTCACGTGCAATGGATGTTCGTCCCTAACCAGTTATACTACTTTCTACGATCCAATCTTCTCTTTACTGATCGTGTAGCACAAAGCCGATCGTGTACTATGATCATGGAGCCTTCCTGGGCAACCAGACCTGAAGCTTTACTATGTGTACGTATGGTAGAATTAGAAGATTGGAGGTGCTGTGTTTTCTTGGTAGTGCTGGTATATGCTCGATGTAATGCCTAGATGGTGTCCCGGTCATGGCAGGGCAAGCAGGACAGGAAGACCGATCGAACTCCTCTTACAGTGTAATTACACATGTGTGGCTATTACATATCGTCGTGATATGTTAGCAAAATCTCAGGTTCTTGTCATGAACAGATCTTTTTTCTTGTCTATTTTATTAAGGAATAACAAAATATGCTAGATCCATATATAGGATTACATTGGTGGTTCATGGAATTTTTTTGCATGATTTTCTGTCACCAATATGGAAGCTTAAATATTAATTAGCCAATGTATATATGAACTTCCGAACTGCTGCTCCTTATACAACGAGCTGCGCATGTACGTAGAGCAATATAATTTTGCACAGTTATGTGGGAGCTTATAACGAGAATGACATTATTCATGCATGTGATATTTAATCAATGCATTTCATTGAAGCATTAGGTCAAAATTCATGCCGTCCAAGTCAGTAAAGAGTAACTCTTCCTTGAATGTATTTGTTGGTTTGACCTTGCTAACTTTTTACATAGCTGAAGTCTACTTCAAGTCTTCAACATAGTTGCCCACGATTTAGTGCATTTTTGTTCGGAGTTAACACCAGGTTATGAGTTGAGACTGATGGATCTACTTTTCATAATTGATGAAATTTCTGCTGTTCCATTTCAGAGAGAAAAAATGAATACTTGTGTACGTTTGTTTTAGCAAATTGATAATTATTTTCCAGTTCAGCTTAATCTGATTTTTGTCCTCTAGAACTTTTACAACTACGTTTATATACATTATACAATTACATCAATTATATTTAACGTGCATGTGCACGTGCTTAATTACTAGTAGATATTAAGTATGTGTCATAGTCATCGTATACAATTGGAAACTTTTTAGGAGGTCTAAGTTCTATGAAATCTTATGGATTTTTAATGTAGGAAAGCTGTCCATATGCATTCTTGCAGGTTCATTCATTCAAAGTTTTAAACCAAATGGATTCTACGGGTAATATCATATGGTTAAATTACTTCAAAGCTACAAAACTATAATTTAAAATTTGTAACAACGATGAGAAAAAGGCACACCACTTCAAAGCCATCCCAGTGCATTGTGATTTGTTTGTGCATTTAAATCTAGATTTGACATTTCACACCACGATAGTTATATGTCGTATTTTTACGTCCACAAAACTATTTTTCAGTAAAACACTTAAACCGCACAAGTCGGTTGGATGCACCACGAGCCTTGTTGCACCAAATTTGTCATGCACTTTCACTTCCCTCTAGAAAAATATCTGATCTTATGCTTTGTAATATAAATCTTTTCGACAACCACACACAAAACTATATGAGTGACTAATAATTCAAAATATGAATGATAGGTAGGGTAGTAAGCTTAAATTTTCTTAGAAGCTCCAATCTTAGACTATTATGTAACTTAATAATCTTATCTCTTTTGGAATAATGATAAGGAGGAAAACAATAATTTGTTCTTTGGTCTTTACAACTTAAACTTATTTATGTGCACATCCATTTAGTATGTAGTGGTGTCATTTCCAACAAAACAACAAGGTTCGTCGTCGATTTTCAATAAAGAAACCGCCAGTTTTTTTAAAAATTTACATAGCTGCAAGTATAAAAAAGATTATAATGTACAAACTACATTATACTTATTACATGCATGCCTAGATGTCAAGAATCACCGAACATTTTTTTTGTTGCTAACTGTATATCGCAACGAAAGCATAATAATCCAAGACAGGCCACCGTGAGACATGTATTTCATCAATGTTGATACAATGTGAGCACAACCATGTCACCAGGAGCGTGGCTTTGCTGGACAATTATTGTTCTTTCCTACTCTAGCTTCAAGGTTTTCTCTGTCTTGGCTTTTTGCAAGATTGCACAGCTGGTTACAAAGTTACATAAACTATACTACATCATAGTAGATGTAAGGTCACTGCAGTAGTATCCTTTGCCAATGTTGAGGATATCGTTTATCGGCAACTTATCGGTCGATCTAAGATAAAGGATAAACCGGCCGGGTACGTCTGGCAATTTACCATGCGTCTCTCTTTCTCCTCATCACACCATCCCTGGAGAGAGAAAAAGCGGCACGCGCACACACCTCCACCTTCCTCCCTTCCCTTTCTCTCTCCCCCACCACCAGCAGCGACATTGGCAGAGAGCGGCGAGCTGCCCACCTCCGCTGCCGCCGACGCGATGTCCCGCCTCTTCCGCGAGGCCCGCCGCGACTCCGCGGCCCCCTCCTCCTCCAATGGCTTCTCCCCCGCCCCCGCCCCCGCCGCCGCCGCGCTCCCGTCGCCGTTCCCGGACCTCGGCGTGCCGCTCTCGGCGGCCGAGCTCCGGGAGGCCGCCTACGAGGTGCTCGTCGCCGCGTCCCGCACCACCGGCGGCCGGCCCCTCACCTACGTCCCCCAGGCGGCCTCCCCCGCCTCGCCCTCCTCCGCCACCAGCTCCTCCTCCTCCTCGTCGCTCCAGCGCTCGCTCACCTCGCCGCCGCCAGCAAGATGAAGAAGGCGCTCGGGCTCAAGTCCTCCGCCTCGTCCAAGGGCGGCAGCCCGGGAGCGGCGGCGGCGGGGCCAAGGCGGCCCCGCGCCGGCCGGCCACCGTGGGGGAGCTGATGCGGGTGCAGATGGGCGTGTCCGAGCCCGCCGACGCCAGGATCCGCAGGGGCCTGCTCCGCATCGCGCCGGTCAGGTAGGATCTCGGGTTCGTTGTGGTTGTTGGCGCTTTTCTCCGTGGGAAAATGCAGCTTAGAGTCTGCTCGTTTGATCGCCATTTTCTTGCTTGTCCGAATGTCTGTGTCGGCGGATTTGGTAGATCTGGGGTGGGTTAAGCGTCTCGCGCCAAAAGCATAGAGGCGTGATCTTCCTTTGGGTCTAGTTTGGTTAGTGTTCTTCGTAGTTGACTGCAGGGCTGGCTAAAATTTCAATTTTTGCTAAAAAGACAGCTTGTTTTCCATTTTCTATTTTTGGTTTTCCGCCAGTTGTCGCGAGGGTGTGTGAAAATAGTTGTCTTTCCTTTTTTTCTAAGCTTGATGAATCTGTAATTGTCGGTGGTGTGCTGCAGTAGAACCATGCTCTGTCTCGTGCATAATTTGATCGTACCATCCAATTTGTTGGCTCTTCTGGTTGACATTGATATGTATTCTCAAAGTAATGTGAACAGTAAGGTTTTTTAGCTATGTAATTAGTAGGAACCAAGTACCGTGTTAGTAGCACGTCCTGTCCTGTTACGGAGTTTTGCTCAAGGGATGAAGTACATTGAATGGGAAAATATACCACGAAAGTGGAGAAATCAGTGACATGGATACTGATCCAGTCCACCATTAGGAAGTCAATGGTATTCAGTTTAACTTTTAACAAGTTAGTGAAATGTTATTTGCATGACTGAAAAGACGAGTAAAAAACATTTTCATACTACCGGGTTTCATGATACAAACCACAACCTGAGCTTACCGTGAATTGTTTTGTACTACCCTTGATGTTTAGCAGTATAGCTTTAGCTGCACAAGTGCACAACATTGGTTTAACAAATGATTTCCAATAATTTTATGGCATTGTTTGCTTGGTTGTTTCATGAACATGCCAACGAAGGACAAGATACACACTAGCATCTTCTTTGCTGTTGACATCCATCTTGCTGAACTTTTTGTAATATTTTTTGGAACTTCAAGTTGATGTCAACATGTCCAACCTGAACTTTATGTCTTCATGCATAAACCCTAGCATTATGTCATCTGTCACTTACTCGCTTTGCATAATTCCTCTTGAAACTGTAAATTCAGATAAGAAATTTGAGTTGAGATAGTGGAGCCAGTATCTGTTCAGTTTGATGGTCCTACTAAATCCATATGCACATCGATGAATTAATGTTCATTTCTGTAGTTATGTATGCAAAGTTTGAACTCTAGTTTTCTTTAATCTTACAAAAGAAAATCTTGTAACAGCTTGGCAGGCGTGCGGAAGCTATGGTTTTACCCTTGGAATTCCTGCAGCAGTTCAAGGCATCTGATTTCCCTGATCTTCAAGAACACGAGGCATGGCAGGCTAGGAACTTGAAGCTTATTGAGGCTGGTTTGCTTGTTCATCCATTTGTTCCACTGAACAAATCAGACAGTTCTGCACAGCGACTGAGGCAAATCATACGTGCAGCATATGATAGGCCGCTTGAAACTGGGAAAAATTCTGAGTCAATGCAGGTCCTACGCACTGCTGTCATGTCCCTTGCTGGAAGATCTCATGATGGAACTTCTGATGGATGCCACTGGGCGGATGGTTTCCCCTTGAATCTCCATCTCTACCAAATGTTGGTAGAAGCTTGCTTTGATAGTGATGATAGCACCGTGGTTGATGAGATTGATGAGGTGATAGAGCTCTTGAAGAAGACCTGGGTTATTCTTGGAATCAACCAAATGCTTCATAATCTTTGCTTTGCTTGGGCATTGTTCAATCATTTTGTTATGTCAGGACAAGTAGATATCGAACTGCTTTCTGCTGCGGAGAATCAGTTGCAGGAAGTTGCAAAGGATGCCAAAACCACTAAGGATCCAAATTATTGTAAAGTATTGAGTTCGACATTAAGCTCGATAATGGGCTGGACAGAAAAAAGACTTCTAGCTTACCATGAAACCTTCAGTACAAATAACATTGAGTCCATGCAAGGTATTGTCTCAATTGGAGTGTCAGCTGCAAAGGTGCTTGTTGAAGATATATCCCATGAATACCGCCGTAGAGGAAAGAAGATACCAATGTAGCTCGCAGCAGGATAGAAACATACATTAGGTCTTCACTCCGGACAGCCTTTGCTCAAGTAAGTCCCTGTTAGCTTAAAATATTGTACTGCATTTACCCGTTCAGTATTGATGAATAGTGATATGTTGTAAAATTTGACCAGATGCTTCATTGGTTATTTTGATTATTGTAATCATGTAGTGCTTTTTTCGTAATAAAACATTTACGAAGTACACTTCTGGTAACTAATTCCCAAGAAACCATTTTATCTGAATCAAACAGTACATTTAGTAATCTGTCTCTCACTAGATATTAAGAGCTGTAGATCTTATAAAAATCTGTGACACATCACTGTGCAGAGAATGGAAGAAGCAGATTCGAAGAGATCGTCAAGGAACCCTACCCCAGTAATGTGTATCCTTGCAAAGGACATTGGTGACCTAGCAATTAAGGAGAAAAATCTGTACAGTCCAATATTGAAAACATGGCATCCCCTTGCTTCAGGTGTTGCTGTTGCAACCCTTCACTCATGTTTTGGAAATGAGCTGAAGCAGTTCATAGCTGGGCTTACAGAGCTAACCCCAGACACAGTACAAGTGCTTAAGTCCGCAGACAAATTAGAGAAGGATCTTGTTAATATTGCCGTTGAAGATTCGTGGATAGTGACGATGGAGGCAAGTCATTAATCAGAGAGATGCCACCATATGAAGCTGAAAATGCAATTGCTAATCTGGTAAAAGTGTGGATAAAAGAAAGGGTGGATAGACTCAAGGGATGGGTTGACCGGAATCTGAAGCAAGAGGTGCTCTTATTTACTTTACTGTCAGATCTTATTTTCCCATTATAAATTGAAACCTTCATAATTTAGTAATTCGTTTCTATTATTGCTGGTATTACTACAAGATTAAGTTACTGTGTTTCTGCATATGGCTAGTGCATTCAAACGAGATGCAGTGTTATGTCTGGATACAGAATTACAGATGTACTCCCTCCATCCATATATGCAAGGATAATATGAAATGTGTTCTCATTATCACCAAATCAATTTCGCTAAATCTTATACAAATTATGTTTTCATTATGTATTATTTTGTATTGTAGATATTTATATATTTTTAAAAAAACTTGGTCAAACTTAAACATGTTTGACTTAAGACAAGATGAAGCGGCCTTGTACCCAAATATGTCAATATCCTTCCACACACTTCATATGCATAATTTATGTAGACAACTAAAAACTGCATTCTATTTTTCTTTGATGTCTTTATATCCCTGTGTCATTTATCATTGGATGCAAATCTATGGTCCTGGCCCTTAGGTGTAGTTCACTAGTTTGTCATCTCATCTTCCCCCATCAGGGCTGCCATATTCATATGGTTAGTGTTCAGTTCACATCAGAAAGATTTCATGCCACCAGGGCTTGGTAATCATATTGTTTTTTGTTCAGGCTAGATGTGAACGTAAGACCAGACACACGCTGTGTATACAAACCAACAATATATTGACTCATCACTCATGCATCTTGAGTCTGAAGTCGGAACGGTCCTGTGTGAAGATGATGTCCACAAAACTTGTTGGTCTAGAGAAACTAATACATTATATGCAGTTCCGTTAGTATAAGATTTCTCTTACACTAAACTTGGCAACATCTTCTGTGCAGACTTGGAGTCCAGGTGCGAACAGAGATAATTTTGCTCCCTCATCTGTGGAGATGCTTCGGATTATTGGTGAAGCACTAGATGCATTTTTCCAATTGCCCATACCAATGCATCCAGCTCTTCTTCCTGATCTGACAGCAGGTCTGGATAGAAGCCTACAGCTTTATGTGTCCAAAGCAAAATCTGGATGTGGTAAGTGCTAGGTAGATAAAAATATGGGTTGTTTTTGTAACATGGTGTTCCGATGCTGAATAAAATGTTCATTTGTATTGATTGCAGGAACACGGAATTCTTTTATGCCTGAATTACCTATATTAACGCGGTGCGAGGTTGGCTCGAAGTTGTTATTCAAGAAAAAGGAGAAGCCACAGAATCCGCAGCATCGGGGATCGCAAAATGGATCAACCAATGGAACTGATCCATTGGGCCTTCCTCAACTGTGTGTACGATTGAATACTCTCCAGTACATCCGAAGCGAGCTGGAGAACCTTGAGAAGAAGATTAAAACATGCTTGCGAAACGTCGAGTCGGCTCAGGCAGATATTACTGACGGATTGGATGTCAAGTTTGAACTTTGTCAGGCCGCCTGTCAAGAAGGTATACAACACTTATGTGAGACGACTGCTTACAAGGTCACCTTTTATGACTTGGGCCATATTCTGTGGGACACCCTTTATGTTGGTGACACTGCATCAAGCAGGGTGGACTTACTGCTGAGAGAGCTTGATCCCATCCTCGAGACAATTTCTGGTACGGTGCACATCAAAGTGCGAAACCGTGCTATAACTGCGTTGATGAAAGCCACATTTGATGGCTTCTTGCTGGTGCTTCTTGCTGGTGGGCCTTTACGTGCTTTTACCGTCCAGGACTATCAAATACTAGAGGGTGACTTCAGGTCCCTCAGAGATCTGTTTTTAGCTGATGGAGATGGTTTGCCGGAGGAATTGGTCGATAAAGCGTCCTCCCAGGTCAAGAATGTCCTGCCCCTCTTTCGGGCAGAGTCGGAAGCCCTCATTGATCGATTTAAGCACATGATGGCCGAATCGAATAAGTCTGCCTCCAAAAGTAAATTGCCAGTGCCACCTACTACAATGCACTGGAGTCCAAATGAACCGAACACGGTCTTGCGAGTTCTGTGCTACCGGCACGACGAGACGGCTACAAGGTTCCTCAAGAAAACCTATAACCTTCCGAAGAAGCTTTGACGCATGCTGATAGCTCACACACACTGTGTACATTTCCAGCCACTGCCATCATGAGGCTTGCTCAGGGTTCCGTGGCATTAGCCTGTGAGAAACACCATTGTAAAGGTACCACAACGGAGAGAAGTTGTCCATGCTCTATTTTTTTTCTTTCACTTCTTTGGGGGGTGTGCGGGTACTTATAGCTTTATTTCTTGATGATACATGTTTCTCTGATCCAGTTTTTTTGCTGACCTTTGCCTTTGTGCGCACATGTGTAACCGATATATCTTTATTTCATTATAGTTTGCAACAGGTATATCCCATCTTGTGAATAAGTCCTGTATTTTGTATTGGCATGGCGCTGTTTGGTACTTTATGACTAAACTATATTGCACACTGGTCGATGGCTCCTGGTACTCCTGTTTGCAGAAACTTTTACTCCCTCCATTCTAAATTAGATGACTTTCCATTCATACACATGTGGATGTTTACATGTATAGATACATCCGCATTGGACAAATGGAAGTAATCTAATTTGAAGCGGAGGGAGTACAACTTTGTCCTGGGCATGTTGTAGCTGTTCTTGCTTAACCATTGCTGTGCAATATTTATGTATTCAGTGTCTTGGTGACCAGTGGTTTCTGGTCCACCTGATCATGCAAATACTTCATGTCGTTGTTCTGCATCTCCATTGCATCAAAGCTTGGTATTTTGTTTCGCGATTCCTGAACCTATGATTTAACTTTCAGTCGATACACGATGCTGTAAACCATGTACTCGAAATGGGTCTTTCATGAACTCGGGGAAGGGATTTATTACATCCAAATGGTCAAAAACACGATGCTGTAAACCATTGTAATCAGATGGACGTATTTCGACACAATACGGGTCTAAATTACGGCCCCAAAACAAAACAGGAAAATACTGCTTGGTTGGCCGTATTGGGCCAGAATAAATCCAACGTTTCGCCAAATCGGTCTCCTTCGGCAAGGCCGCCGTAGCCTCTCCGCTCCTTGCTTCCCCGCCGCCGGCTGTCCACTCCCGCCGTTCGTCTCCCTCCCCAACAATCAAGACCGGCGCTTCGCCATGGACCGCGAGGCGCTCCGCATGGTGTGCTCGCCGGAGTTCTGGCGCATGGGCGTCCTCTGGACCCTATCACTCCTCTACTCCTACCTCCTCCTCTTCTTCCGTGGCCGGACCGCCTACTCTAGCCGCCGGCTAGACGTACGTAATGGCGGCGGCGGCCGTCCCATCTGCGTGGTCACAGGGGTAAGGGAGAACTGCCCTAGCACCTGCGTTAACCTATTGTATTATTTCCCACGGTGTCTGACAGTGACTCATGGTGCTCCATTGATGCTGTGTGGCCGCAGGCGACGTCGGGGCTCGGCCGGGCGGCGGCTGCTGCGCTGGCGCGGGAGGGTTACCACGTCGTGCTCGGTGAGTGTTGCTTGTGCCATGTAGGGCATTTCGTCGAGCACTTGGTGCGCCTTCCTAGTCTGTCTCGTGCATATCGCCCAACTTGTCATTGCTAACACCCACGTGCTAATTAGGATATGATATGCTCCGGTGCTAGTTTGATAGTTTCCTTGGTACTTTTCGTGAAATATCCAGTCTATATATAGACGTTTATGCTCCCATTCTCCAGCAAGGCCCCATGACTGCAGAGTGTGTTCTTTCTTGAAAGCCGTCTCCCATGTGCTAGTAATGAATCCTTAAACACCCATGTCATGTTTCATGTTAGAATTCACCAGCTAATCTTGCATCTTGCATTCTTGGTAACATTCATGTTCTTTTTATTCTCGACGAATTAGTTCATCCTTGTCAGGGACTTGGTATTTTAGTACAATGATACAAACTGTATTTTGGTGCCAGCTGGACGGTCTGCACATTTGCTATCTGAGGTATTGTTTCGAGCTCGGCGTTGGGTATCTGTTTGCTGTTGTGCACCTCGTCATCACTGCTGCACTCTTTGTTAAACAGACCGTTCAGGAAATCCGAAGGCAACAGCCAGATGCCTGTCTTGAAGCGTTTCAAGTGGACCTGTCATCCTACAAGTCCATTAAGAAGTTTGCAACTTTGCTGAATCAGTGGATTCAGGATTCAAATCAGGAGTCTTCCATTCAGCTTTTGATAAATAATGCTGGGATGCTTGCAAAGTCGCATCGAGTTACCGAGGATGGGATTGATGAGTACGTGCCTCGCTTGAAACTGTTCTTGCATAAAACTTATGTGTTCTTCAGACCACATCTTCTTCTCATATCAGCATTATGTTTTTTTAATCTAGACGTTGCTCCGAGTAAACATTAATGCATGCAACTTTCAGAATGATACAGACAAACTACATTGGTCCATTTATCTTGACCAACATTCTTTTACCACTGCTGAAGAACAGCCCGGTACCTCCTCGAGTGGTTAACCTAACATCTTTCACACACAGATGTGGTAAGTTTGAAGTCATTTTATTGTAGATACTACACGAACTATATGAACTATCTCTCAACCTAGGGTGAACAATTGTGGCATTGGCTTTGCTACATTATATAAATGTTTTGCGTACATGAGTTTCATCTCTCTGATAGATAATTGATGGTTGTCCAGTTAGCTATGTATGTCAATGCATGTCCGGCCCACCTGTATCCGTTTCCTGGACTTCACAGGGAGCTCATGGTTGTCTTTCTTTCATAAAAAAGCCACAGGGTCTAGTCCCTGTAAGTCTGGTTATTTTTTGTTTGTATCTAGCTGTCGAACTAAATTGTCCACAGATTTCTTGGTCGTGGTAACTCTACTGCCGAAATCGTATTGATCATATATTTCACTGCTGCGTCTGTTTTAAATATGGTATTTTATTTGTATAATACCCTTTGCTTAGCTTTGGCATTTGTTCTTGCAGCAGAACTTAGTTTTCACTCCAGATAGATGATACCACAATTGTACTAGTTTCCCTTTCTTTGCCTGAAATTTCTTTTTGATTAATGCAAATTTTGCATCTCCAGTTTCAGCAATTGACATGTCTGAGGAGGCACTGCGAGGAGTTAAGTTTGGTCAGCGTTCAGTTGTTGGAAGTTACCCCTTAGCTTCTACTTATGAGTATACCAAGCGTACGTCTTGCTGCTTTGGTTTTCATTTGATGGAGCTCTTATCTAATAAATAAATCGCTCTCATGTTTTCCTTCTGCAGTTTGTTTACTGATGTTCTCGTATGAACTTCATCGACAACTTCACCTCTCTTCTGGCATCTCGGTCATGTATGTGCCATTCTTGTCTGGTGTTCCTTCCTTCCTTTGGTTATTCAGGCAGTCGTATTTGATTCCCATGATATTACATGTACCAGAGCTTCTTGCCCATTGCCCACCAAGTAAACCTCTACTTAAACATGTCTGATCCAAATGTCAAGTCATTACGGAATGTACTTAAATCATTGTTCAGTTATCTTTGCTCTATAAGGATAGTTTCGAAGGTCATCTTATGGTACACTAAACCTTTTGCGACTGCATTCCATATTTATATGCTACTCTGAGCTTTTCAAATAGTTTATTTTTTGAAATTCGCTCATTGGCCTATTTTAAATCTTACATTCGGTGCTACTAGGGCTGCCGACCCCGGTGTGGTAGAAACAGGCATCATGCGGGAGCTACCTCCTTGCCTTTCTCGGTTCGCGTTTTTTGTTCTTCGGGTCATCAATCTCCTACATCAGACGGATACAGGGGTTGGTGCTGTCCTTGATGCTGCCTTGGCACCGCCTGTAAGCTTCCCGTCAAATCCTCGCAATGCTGCCATTTAACAACCGAAAACAATGTGCCGATATTACCAACCCTGAGTTTGAGTTGTGTTGCGCGTGTACTGTATGTGTTGCAGGAAGCATCTGGAAAGTACTTCTTTGGAGGGAGAGGAAGAACCCTCCTGTCTTCTGCGCCTTCATATGACGTGGACGTTGCCAAGAAACTGTGGGCAGAATCTTCGGCGTTGCTCCAGGAACTGAGAACTAGTTGAACCACCTTGTAAATTTTAGATATGGTTACACATTAGATGAATTCCAACGGTGCAGCTCCTGGAGAAAGCTGTTCACAGAGCATTCTTTTGCACCCCCTCTTCTTACCCGACGATTGTTTTGTGAGCAAAACTTTTTATGATGTTCATACACAAGAGAATATATGAAAATCGTGGGCTGGCTTCTTTTTTCTTGAAACTCCATACCCTTCTTTATTTAGCAATGTGTCCGATCTTACAGAAGATTTGCTGTTATGGGCTTGTGAAGTTCATGTCCCAAACAAGGATCACATGTGAATTGTTTTTTGTCAAAGCAAGAGAATATCATCTTAAAAGTTAGGAACTTATGATTTGTTTGTACCCCCACCCAATCATGGGGGCTGACAAAGCAAGGACGATCAACCACTGCTGATTCAACTGCTAAACTGATTCTTATCGAGACCATAATAAGATCATAGCATCACAGTTCATGCCTGTACTGTATGCATACACATCCACGAACAGATGTTTACACGCATAATTATTTCAGAAGGCAGTCTATTTTTCACTTCAAAAAGTACATGAGATCACTCCCAGTATATAGAATCTAGGTCCCAACCAAAATTAACTGCAACTTTTTATCCACCGAACAAACACAGAACAGAAACGAATAGGTCCTCCAGTCCTACACTTGAGGTGTCTCAGCAGACCACGCACTCTGTTGCTCTCACCTGCAAAATTGGTCCAGTAAGCATCATGCTCGAGGGCGGCGGGTGCACAGGCCTTTCCTTCCTTCAGTTGCTGGTGCTCGCCGGGCGGTAGTACTGGTAGTAGCCCAGCACCGCGAGCAGGGCAACAAGCACGGCAGCCGCAGCCATTGCCGCAGCTGGGGTAGCCCATGACCAGTATGACTGGGCCTTCTTCCTCTTCAGGATCGCCTTTGGCAGCGGACCCTTGCTCTTGATAACAGTACTTCTGGAGCGTACCCTCTCCTTCCGTTCTTTGTTCACTGTGGTAGAAACTGGAGCCACATCATCCTCCACTTGGGTTTCTGCTGCTTCATCAGACTTTGCGTCTGAGTCAGTTGGCTCATCGGTTTCCCCAGTCTTCTTCTTGGCCTTCTTCTCCCCTTTCTGAAAACATTTGGTACCATGGTTATGAGAGAGAGAGAGAGAGAGAGAGAGAGAGAGAGAGAGAGATGGTGGTGTGTCTACCTGAAGCTTCTTCTCAGCTTCCTTTTGAGCTCGGGCTGCGGCCTTTGCTGCTTGCTTCTCAGCCTGCTTCTTCTTCCTTTCCAAAGCAATTTTATTCTTCTCGATTTCCTCCTGTCTCTTGATCTCTTTT
This sequence comes from Poa pratensis, assembly GCA_947311845.1. Classification (NCBI taxonomy): domain Eukaryota; kingdom Viridiplantae; phylum Streptophyta; class Magnoliopsida; order Poales; family Poaceae; genus Poa; species Poa pratensis. Next base: position 30,172,083 of record CAMZMU010000074.1, read on the forward strand.
AGCTTTGCTACATCAACCTCTTTAGGCTTGGGCTTCTCCTTGGCGGGCTCAGCCTCATAGTCATCATCATCAACCACAGCAGCTTTTACCTTGGCAGATGCTTTTGCAAGGGGCTCATCTTTGGGAGTGACGGCTTGGGGAGCAGCAGCTTCCTTTGCTTGTTTTGAAGGCACTTTTGATGGGATAGGCTCCTGTACCACAGGTACTGCTGGCTGCTGTGTTTCGATAAATATTGGCTTCTCATCAGGATTCCTCATCCGGCCATCTCGGGTCAGCTGACGGCCATTGAGAGAGGTGAGGATCCTCTTCTCATAGTCCTCTCTAAAGGCCTTGCTGCCGCACCATTGTGTCATGAACTTCTCAACCTACCAAAGCATATTAAAGAATAAGTATGGACATACAGAAGTCAATGAACGATGTGAAGTTACAAGAGATGGCCGTAGAAGCAAACCTCAGTCTTGTGGAGCTCTTGCAATTCTTCCACCTCATTCCTAGTAGAGTAATCCCTAGCTCTGTTCAGAACTGTGCGGTTTTGATGGAAGGATGCATTCTGATGAAGATGAAGGCAGCATTATAAAAAAAAAGTCCCCACATAAAAATTAGAAGTAATTAAAAGGATTTGCTAACACGGTGTGGCAGATGAGTACAGACTTCTTGTATGTCAAGAAGTGACTAGAATGTCCAATGTTACATTAAAAGCAATAAGAAACTTCTCCAAAAAACCTAATAAGGTTTCAACCCAAAGACCAAAATGCACTTGTATGGATGCAGATAATTCATCTTATCAATGTGGCTGTGACAGAGAGCATGAAGCTTAAAAAATGGACGGCAGATCAAAGATAATTTCATCTTCAAAGAAATGGGGTGGTCTCAAACTCTCAATAATATTACTAGAGCAAACATAATCATGAGCATGAGAGATGTTCAAGATATGCTGACTTACATTAACATCTCGTGCTTTTCTCAATTCATTCAATGACTCATACGACTTGTCCTTCTAGCGGTGGCCACGTCTAAATCTTCTTGAAGCGCAGTAATCTCATCAACAACAGCCTTTAGCTCATCCTCCAGGACCTTAATCTTAGACCTGACTGCTTGTCGGTCTTTCTTTACACCATCAATGCCCTCCCCGATGATCTGAAGGTGAAGTTGTAATCAAAATGCTATCTTAATATATTTTTTATTCAGGAGGTAAATGCACAATAAAATACGAAGTTACAGCACATACTACTTACTTTGACCTGATCCTGTATGGCATCTCTTTCAACTACAGTATCTTGCAATTTAGCTCGCTTAGCAGCAGTGGAAGAGACCTTTGATCTGGTCTTTTCAAGATTCTTAATTTCTTTGACCAACCGCTTCTCCTCGTCTAAGGATATGCTCTCGTGAGATATGCGGTGTTCCAATCTCCTTATCTAGGGAGAATGAATGGAGAAAGCAGAAACATAAAATAAAAATACTGAATAAGATTGAAATTCAGTTATCAGAGGGTTGATCATACCTCATGCTCAAGCTCTTCGGGTGAAGAGCACAAACCTGCACTCTCCGCCCGCATATTATTATTCTCGTCACGGAATTTGCCTAAACGGTTTCTAAAAGGTTCCATTTCCTTCAATTTCTCATTAAAAGCTTCAGTGTATTGCCTGTTCTCAGCACTCAACGGCTTAAGCTCCGAGATAATAGCAGAGCGCTCAGTCTGCAGAGGAAGTGCGCATTAGGTTACATCACCATACTTAAAGCACACACAATGATCACCTAGTTTTCTAGGAACACGTACATGAAAGAAAGAAATAGCACAAGCTCACTTTTAAACAAGTTTTAGAACATGAAACTTTAGTCAAATGAGAAACTGAGAGAGGTAGATCGTAGTTCTATGGGAATGAGCTTTAAGAATAATACCTTCTTAGCCTTTATAGCCTCAAAAATCTTGGACCGAGCTTGGATCTTACTTTGGAAATCCTTGTCAGCCTGCTCAAGTTTTGCTCTCAGCTTAGGGTCCTCAAATGAGCGGATCTTGACAAAGTAGTAGGTGTAAGTTTGCTTAGGTTCAGGCCACTCGTCCACTGCGTCCTTTGGAGGTGCCATGTCATTTGTGACATTTGGTGCAGCGTTGGCACTGTCTGAACCAAAAACAGCTGCTTCTTCACGTTCCTTTGCAGTCGCTCTACTCTCCGTGTCTTGGAAAAGGGCCACTTCTCCATCAGCTACTTGCACTGGTGCGGTTTCAGCTCCGACGACCTCCATTCCCATGTCCCTGCAGACAGATAGCACATAAAATGTTATCAAAACTGGCAAACCTGGCAATGATCTAACAGAAAGGGTACAATTTACTTGGCTATTTCCCTTCTCATCCTCAGAACTTAGGGGGGAAGTAGTACAGTTTGTGCATCCAAAGTGGTGTTGTGTACACTAAACGACTGGTCGTCAGGTACATGCAGGCCACTCATTAGACTGCAGGCTACGGTGACAATGGAGATTGCAAGACATTATCAGTTTATGGCGGTACCTTACTAGGCCATGGGTAATGGTGGTACTTGGTGTTGTGTTAGTTTCTGTGGGAAATACATGCAATTCGGTAAAACCAAGTTGACATTTAATTTGAACTGAAAGACGTGAATCGGCATAATCATTGTTAGTGGAAGGAACTGTTGGACTTAGCAAGTAAGAGTAGTCCAAGTTAACATGTAATTTGAACTTAAAAGGAGTCGATCAGCATAGTCATTTGTCAATTAAAGGAAATGTTGGAGTGTGCAAATAAGAGCAGTAGACTGGAAACCACAACTAGCGCCAGCCTTATGAGGTGACACCACTAGCGTTACCAGCCAGGAATAGAAACACAAAGGCTAAAGTGATCAGATGGATAATTGCTATATGCTGAGCCCATGTTCCTCTTCTCATATACACCTGATCTATTTCTTCCGAGAGAAAAACAAAAAGCGAAACACCTTTCTATTGATGACGACATGGGAAATAGCAGAGTACTTTAGTGTTGCCCGATATAGCTGTCATGAACTCAGTTCACCACACAAACACACCTCGCACTCTAGTTGTTCGTCGAGAGGCCATGGGTACCAAACTAGTACTAGCAACTACATGACGTCTCGTCACCGCGAGTACAGATCGCAGTTGCGATTCCGCTCACGGGCTAGACCAAAACACCAAACGGAAACAGAGGAAACACGAGCCTGATTCCGCGGGATCACGATCTATCCCGTCTCCTCCATCCGGCAAGCAGTGTCAATTCAGGCGAGTCAAGTCGATCCAGATCTACGAGGCCAGCCAGCCGCTGCCGCACTCCCCACGCGCGCGCGCGCGTCGTCGCATTGCCCGATCCGCCGGCACCGGAAACCGGGCACCGCGGACGGCAAACCAAAACCAAAAGCGTAACCCAGAATGGGAACAACACGCGCGCGGCAATCCGCACCAGATCACGGGAGGCGCTTCCGAGCACGGAGCGGATCGGCGGAGAGAGGCTGGAGGGAGGCGGCCGAGATGGCGCGGGAGCTCACCTGGGGAAGGGACGAAGGGGATCCGATCGGGGCCGCGCGCGCTCCGATCTGGCGTCCGCGGCGGTGCCAAATCTGGAGGCTCGACTGGGCGTGTGGGATTTGTTCGGGGGGTTTGGGCGGAACAGGGAGGGGAGGGGAGGTGGGGTTATAAATGCGTACGGGAATGAACTAGCTAAATGCCCGTGCGTTGCTACAGAGAAATATCTAGAAAATTATATATGAGAACTCATGTATACCACGTGTGTCGCTCTCTTGCTCTCCCCAAATCCGCAACAACAAACTATGCAAACAAAATTTTGAAACTTTGGCACCCCTCAGCACCTAGTAACATTTTTGTTCCGGTGATGCATAGCCTCGAACAACTGCCATAGACATTCCTTCCGACCGTACCATTTTTGCTATCAGTTTTCGTGGGAAAACTAAATACCAATGTACAAATATTTTGATAAAAAGGGTGCATCTGAAGCCCCATATAAAAAGCTAAGTCAAATTGAATAATAGATTCTTGACATTGCAATGGCAACGAATCGAAGATGTTCTCGTCCCCGTAAAAAACTTCCTGTAGAATAAGATAAGAATTTCACATTGTACTACTAACAAAACAAATTGATCCATTGAGAGGCTTTATATTGTAATTAAACAAACATAGACAAAAATAAAAAAAACGCCCTTTTCAGTTAAAGAAAATAAGTTCATCATAGGACTATGGATATGAAGATAACGGACATTGGCAAACAGGAAATTATCATTTCTTTATTACAATCTCATCCATCAACCAAAATAAGTAAGCTATAGTGTTGTCTCAATTCAGAGATGAGCTCTGCAATTTATTACAACTGAGGCAAATGTGATTTAAATGCATAATTTAGATATCAGCTCTTCCATTTGTCATGCATCAGAATATCCTTCGATTTAACATCGCTCTGGTACGATTTGTACTGAATTTGGAGCTTCCCAAGGCAAAGTTCATCCCACTGTATCATCATGCCAGATCTGAAGGTAGCAGAAAGGCATCATTGTTTGTTCACTGAGTTAAAAGGTCACACAAAGGCTCATCCCAGAATATTTTTAATTGCTCTAACCACAGGGTTCTTATTAAATTTGCAGAAAAATACATGTTACGGAATTATATAACTATAAGCATTGCAAATAAACAGTGAAAAAGACTTGGTATGGGTATGGAACATCAAGCTATATATAGTACCTCTCTAGACTTTATGTCGAAGAATTAGTGAGACAGACTTACTTTGGAATGGGTATGCACCATCAAGTAGTACGACCCTAAAATGGGTAATGCAAGTCGGGACTGAGCACCAGGCGGTGAGTACTGACACATGTTACATAGTTCATTTTGGCAATGAAAAATACAATTATGATGTTCCCAACTGGTCACTATTAGCTTATCAATCAGACAAACCTTACGTTTGGTAGTAAAAGCTCAGATCCTATATAAACAACCCCTCAAAATATCAAATCTACATACAAATCTAATTGAAGAAGTTACCTGGAGTGCACAAAATCCATCTCACTTGATCCTCATGACCTCCAACAGTACCTAGGTCTCTCTGCACCATACAATCATATCAATTGGCATTCAGTAATCTCTCCCGATAGAAATTTCTTCAATCCCCTACTGACTACTGAGTGAGTGGTACTTTAAAAGTTACCTCAATTCCCATTTCCCGCAAATGATTGATGGAAGGTATCTTGAGAAAGCCACGGCGACTCACACAAGAAATCCATCAAGCCCTTCACATGAAACCTCTAAGAATACTTTTGAATAAAAGAGTCATCAAATTGCTATTCTAAACGACAAGTCGATGGGTACTAATCTTAAGATGACCAAAATGAGCGTTCATGGCAGCATTTAAATTTCTCAAAGGCGGTGATAGTCAAGGTAGACGAATAAACTTGTCATTTGATTCCATGTTACCGTACAAACGTTTTTAGATTTCGCCCAAATTTGATAATGCGTAGTCGAACATGTATTATATTTAGCAGTTAGCAAGATGCATAAATAAAACAACTAACATGGTATGTTTAGGTGTATGCCTGATTCTAGTTAGTTCAAATAAACTTCAGCATCATTCTACCAAGTTCCACGAGAACACATATATATATAGCAGTTTTATAAATTATAAAGTTTTGCTGCCAGCAAAAGTGCCACACAAGCCCCCATCTCGCTGAGTAGCTTGTGCTCGGTTGATCTGGTAAGTAGGGTGCAGGTACAAATTAGAATAGAACATTTCATATTACTTCTGAAATGAAGAAAGGTACAGCTTGCTGTCAAACCATGCACTAATGAATCAAACCATATGACTCTAAGTTGCTACGGGTTGATTTCTATTTAATTTTCTAGATCTTGTAGAATATCAGTACCGAAAATGAGTTTTTTCTTGACGGGACGAAGTGACATAGAGAACAACAGTCGTACGGATCAATGCAACACCACCGCCACCACTTATACAAATTCTTAATTCACCAGGCAACATCTTCTGTAATATATTCTTAATTCCTTGTCGTAGGTGTCTAATGGATCAGCGATTCTAGTGGGTTCTATGTAATTCATAACATCTTGCTATTTCCCAAATGTACGACAAAAGTTCCCTATATCTTTCACAAATCTTGGTATTCTTCAGAACCACGTCTCCATTTGCACTTGAACCAAGATCCCAAACATTACTCACACTGATATTATACATAGTTGAAGAGGTAGAAGATTGTTTCTAGTAATAAAGAGAAGATGGCAGATTATTATTTTTCTCTTCTATTTTTAAAATGTTCATAGAGTTATTTGTTAGATATAGGCCAGTCTCTTAAAAGACTATTACAGCCAAATCAATCCAATGCAACTAACAAAATGGCAGTGAAATATCTCTTTAGAAGCTAGATCTCAAATAGAAACCTGCTGGTATCTTTATATAACACAAAAGTCAAAATTTTGTTTTCAGTAGTTAAGCAAACAGGTGTGATGTTTGAACTTTGGATGCAGGAACTGCAACCTTAAGCTTCTATTTATTAGCATGATGCACGTCCCTTGACATTTGTCCAAGGATTTCACAAAAAAATCGCAATTCAGCAGAAAGTTATATCAGTTCTCCATGCTCCAAACAGGGGACATGATACAGAGATGGTACCTTATCATTAGACCTGGCTGGCTCTACATCCACTTCTGAATCGTCGCACGTCGTCGCTCCCGGCTGCGCCCGCCATGGGCCTCACGAAGGAGCTAGGCGGCTACCTCGACGTTGGAGGATGAGACGTGGTGGGCCCTAGGGAGAGGACATGTAGGTTGTCTCAAGAATCAGCGAGAAGGGTGTGGATTGAGATAGCGTTGTTCGTCCTTGCTGTCGAAGCTCCTCGGCCGCACGGATCCAATTGATCCTCGTTACCTGCAGAGGACACAAGGACAGGGAGGAACTCCTTGTCGGCCTTGCCGGGAGGGAGGTCGAGGACGACAGTGACAGACTCGGTGGCGCGGCGCTCAGGCGGCCGAAATCTCCGCCACGCCGAGTCTCCTCTCCCAGTCTGCGGTGCAGCGCCTATCCAGTCTTCGGCGCCATGGCCGCCGTGCTTGATCTCCAGCAACATCTGCGCGGAGGAGAATAGGGCCCCGAAGGACCACTTGATAAACATGTCTTCACCCGTCGATCTGGCCCTGCGACCATCGATCCAAGCCGGGTTGCAACGCGGGAGGCCGGAGACAGGGGATAAGGGCGAGTAGAGGTAAGCGGGGGTCGTGCGCCGCCGGGAGACGACGGGGGACGAAAGGGCGGGTGCTGCCTCGCCGGAGAAGGAGACCTCGCACGCCGCCGCCTGCTGATTGAGATTACTGCCGTTGGTTGGACTCCATGGATCTGTGTGCGGCTGCGCGGATCTCCAGGGAGGTGGCGGCGGGTGGGCAACCGGTCCCGGGGCAAGACGGGAGGAGCGGCGGCGCGTGAGTGCTTGACCCTGTGCTAGGGTTCCATGGGAGGAGGTCGGGGATGAGAGGTCGAGGACGTTTTTCCCACCGAAGCGGGCGGCTGCGCGATATGGGGATTGGGGAATGGGGAGCGAGCGAAGCGGGCGAGGCAGACGAGAGGCGGTGCTGAAGGGCAGGCGACGGTCGTGATGCGCTACCGTAATCGATCAGGCGATGGTCGGGCGCAGAAAATTTTGGCAGAAAACGGAGGGGTACGAACGTACGTTGAACTCTCATTTAATAGTAAAGATGAATGGGTTTTCGCCTCCTATCTCTCTCTTCGATCGGAGATGGATCGATCGCCGGTTTTTGTCTGGTTGCTATTGGCAGGGGGAAATTACCGGCCCGTTTCCTCCTTCGCACCCGGCGTGCTCGGCTGCAAGGGGAAACCCGACCCGAGGCGGCGCCGGTCAGCCCTCAGCTGGAAATAGCAGGAACGTGGACGTGGGGCTGCGTCGGTCGGGGTCCCTCCCTCCCAGCTGGACCGGATAGGTTTGGTTGCCCGGTTGGGATTTGGGAAGCGTCCATCGTCCAGCGTCAGTCAGATCATAATCAGATGGACTATCTTGGATCAGGTGTCACCTGTCCCTACCCTACCCTTTCCATTTCAGTGTGCCAGCAAAAATAGATCATGCGTCAAGTGAGGCCACTAGGTTACAACGAGACCGCAGTACTTTTGCGTATGTGCTTATCTATCTACTAGGGGACTAAGCGCGGCTCTGCTGCGCCCGTGGATTTAGGAAAAAATTTGTAATTATAAAAAAAATAGAAGAAAATTCGTTTTTTTTAGAGATTAAATTTGAAAATGCTGTGAAATTTGAGTTTTTTGTTGAATTTGTTCTGTAATCAGGGGTAATTAAATTTGTATTTCGTAAGGATATTCGTGGATTTGAAGTATGAAAATAAGCATTATTTAAATTCAATTTGAGTATTTATTAGTTTGAGTTGCATACGTGGAGGGAATTCAGTTATATCATTTGTAAACATTAACTTATGCGAATTGGTATGTTATGTTTGTGTTGTGCCCTAAATGTTTAATTTAACTCGATATTCTGAGGGAGTACATTGCGTGGGTTTTTATTAATTCCATAATCTGTGGAAGTGTTTTGTTTTGTTTTCAATAGTTTTTAAATGTAACCACATAATTAGGGGGGTTCCATTTTGCTATAATTCTTTATTTGGCAGTATCACTGGAGGAAATATATTATGGTAATGTTGGGATGTTAATTAATTTAAGCGTTTTTTAAATACATTTCCATAATTGGAGAGAGTTTAGTTAAATTATAATCTATTTGAAAGGGTATAATAAGTTTGTATGTTACCTTTAAATTATAATTTGACTCGTAATCAGAGGGAGCGCATTACGTGAGATTCAAATTAAATCCATAATTAGAGGATTTGAATTTGTTTTTATTCCCAAATAGTCAACAATTTTGGTTTTCCAAATATGTTTACAATATGGCAGAAGTTTTTTTTTGTGAGATGCATTAAATTAAATCCATAATTAGAGGATTCGAAGCAGAAGTAGTAGGTTTTTTTTTGTGAGATTCGTTAAATAGTCAACTAATCGAGGATGTGATTTTGTTTTTATTCCCAAGTAGTCAACAAATTTGAATTTTCAAACATGTTTACAATATGGCAGAAGTATTTTTTTTTGTGGTCATTTTGATAATTGAAATGTAGACTTGTTTTTGCAGGGAGTTTGGAGAATTTGGTTTCAATTGTTTTGAAGATATGTTTGAAAAGTTTCCAAAGTTTTGAATAATAGTAAAAACAATTTTTTTTAAAAACAGAGGCATCCGCTGGGCCGAGCCAGCCACAGAGGCAGCGGCCCAGCCCAGCTAGGAGCCCAGCTCTCCACCGTGGCCTCTTTTTTTTTGTCTGTGGAGCAGCTGCAGGTGGGCCGCGCTGACGCCGGAAATGACGTCAGCCGGTGGCGGAGATGCCGGCGACGCGGAGCTCGCGGCCGCGCAGTAGAGCACGCGCGGGAGGCCGGCGGTGCGCGGATCTGCTGGGCGGCGTCACGGGGAGGCGAACGGGCGGCGCGTCGCGCCATATGGTCATCGGATGCGGCCGGCGACGACCTTAACCGTGGCGGCGGAGACGGAGGGCAGCGGCGAGGAATTCCGGCGTTTCCGGCCGTCTCGGGACGCTCCCGCCGGCGAGGATAGAGAGGAGGCCGCGGTGGAGCTCCTCGTAGCCTCCGATTTGAGCGGAGATGAACGGAGCGGCGGGGCTGGGCGGCGGCGCCGGCTGCGACCTCGGAGGCGCTCTGGAGGGAGAGAGGAGGAGGGGTTGCTGTGCGTGGTTTTTTTTTCAAAGAAGTCCTTGAGTTTCGTCGGATTTGCAGAGAGGTCCCTCGCAGCGTTATTTTTTGGACCGCGGGTTGCGGACTTGTTTTTCCAGACGCTTTTCTGCAAAAGTGGCGCGGTGACCGGCGGGACGGGCTGGAATCGGATGGTGACCGGGACGCGTGGCGGCCTCCTATTGGTCTAAAATCGAGATAAACAGTGTACCGCGCGGATGGAGAGACGCGGCCTAATCTGGGCCGTTGATTGTGGCTATCGGACGGGCAGGGAATTAGGGGCGACGTGTAAGCTTGACGACGCGCGAATCCTGCCATCTATTATATATAGTAGGATAGGATAGGTTTGTCCACCAAATCGTCCCGAATAACTCCACTAGTTTCATGTCGTACGTCGAACCGCCTAGCTAGTAGCATAGTATCACTCGACTGGGATGCCCATTTGGTGGCCGAGCTACATGCAGCTCGGTTTCTAAAAGAATTTAGATATGCATTTTGTGTTTCAAAGAATTTAAATAGAAATTCTAGTGTAGATAATCTTTAGACCTGCCACTGTGCATATTTGAAGACATAATTCTTATTAATTTAGTCTACACAAAATAACAAATTCGACGGGATTTTCAAATTTTAAAACTCCGCACCGTCCACCGGTTTATATGTATGTCTACTCGTTTGTCTATTTTTGTCAAGCCATGACGATTGACGAATCTTTATTGATATTTCGATAAATCTCGACATCATCTACACCTAGACTTTTACCAATTATTTGAGAATCAAAAATACATATTAACTTTTTTTGAAAGACGGATTATATGTAGCTCGCCTTACACCGTGCTCGTTACTAAAATCCTAAGATAAATGTGAAGAACAACATCTCTATTTGGCTTCATTCGATTTGCCTTTTTTCCAAGATAAAACAACTACGTAGTACTCTCTCCGTTCCAAATTAATTGACTTGGTCTTGTCCAAATATGGATGTATCTATACTTGTTTGGTGTCTAGATACATCCATGTGTAACCAAATGTGTGTCAATTAAATCCGAACGGAGTGAGTAGTACGTACTAGTGTGTGTCACTACTCCGTGGCATCTCAGCTCAGCTATCCGTTCTCCAGGGAGACGACGAGCGCCACCGTGTCCCGAAGCGGATATTTTCCACAGATCGATCGATGACGCGACAAAAAAATGAGGGAAAGGCGATTCTGTTGGAGGCCAACCACGTCACGTTTCCTCTTTCCGAGTAGATTCATTCGCGTCACGTTTCGTCCTCAGTTTGCTGTGCAAAACGGTCCTGCTGGTCCTGGCCGCAGCGATGAAAAGTTCAACGTCATGAAAAAAAAGAAAATCATCTGAAGGAGAAGAACCTCGGCTTTAAAGTATTTATTAAGCATTATTATGAGAATACCTTGCTTTTTAAGAGCATCTCCAACAGGCGCATAATTTGAACCGCGCGCGCTAAATAACGGCTTTTTAGCGCGCGCGGAGCGAAATCCAGTGCTCCAGCGGCAGCGGTAAAATCCCGCGCGCCCTAAAAAACCGTCCAGCGCGCTGCCAAGCGGTAGATTTTGCCTCAAATTTGGGGCGGCGACTAGCGCGCGCGGGACGACAGCAAATTTGGCGTGAGCTACCAACCGCCAGATCTGAAGAATCCCACTGCTCGCGCCGCCGCTCGCATCTCTTCCCCCCAACTTGGTCGGCGCCACCGCGGTCGATTTACCTGTCGCCGGCGCTGGCTCCGCTACTCCACAGTGCGCCGCCGCTATATATGGCTGCGCGGACCTCACCGCGACGCTGAATTGACCCCGGGCGAGCCGGTCCTTCACCGACGCCGCCGGCGCTTCCGGCGGCAGCTGTTTCGCCGAACAGTCGCCACAACCTCGCCGCTGCTTCGCCGCAACCTCGCCGCTGCTTCGCCGCTGCTTGGCCGACCCGTAGCCGCTACCTCGCCGCTGCTTCCTCGCGGGCACAAGGTGTTTGACAAAACACCTCGAAGGTAACAATGTGAACTTAAAACTTCCGTGAATTTAGTGCATATTTAGTTTTAGAATTTAAATTAGAGTGCATTGATGCATGTAGATGAGTTATTTGTACGATTCTTCCGATGAAGAATTTGATCTTCAAGGGGAGGAAGAGGTTGCAATGATCCTAGCTATTCGTGCGAAGAGAAAACGGAAGCATGGTGGTTCCGTTGTTGGCCGTGTGAAGTTGTGGAGGGGTAGAATCGAGGCTCATGAAAGATTGATGCGGTACTATTTTGTGGAGCATCCAACATATCCCGAGTCTTATTTTCGGCGCCGTTTTAGAATGAGGATCGACTTGTTCAAGCGCATCGCCGAGAAGTTAGCGAGGCATGATCGGTTCTTTCAGCAAAGGAGGAACGCCGCCGGTGAGCTAGGGCATAGCACCTATCAAAAGGTGACCGCCGCTTTGCGTATGGTGGCATATGGGATTCCGACGGATCTAGTTGATGACCACTTGGCCATGGGTGAGAGCCAAGCCATCATGTGTGTCAAGCGGTTTGCCGTTGGAATTGTGCAAATATTTGGGAAGGAATATTTGAGAGCTCCCACTGCTGCAGACACGGCTAGGCTTTTGGAGTTCAACGCCGCTAGGGGGTTTCCCGGTATGCTTGGTTCTATTGATTGCATGCATTGGAGTTGGAAAATTGTCCTAAGGCATGGCATGGACAATTCCAAGACCACCACAAGGATTCAACTATAATTCTTGAAGCGGTGGCCGATCACGAGAGTTGGATTTGGCATGCTTTTTTTGGCATGTCCGGAGCTCTCAATGATATCAATGTTCTCCACCGGTCACCACTCATGAATAAGATTGCAAAAGGTAAGACTTGCCCGGTGGAGTTTGTAGCAAATGGCCATACATACAACTATGGCTACTATCTTGCGGACGGCATCTACCCAAGGTGGCAAACATTTGTGAAGCCGGTTAAGAATCCACAAGGTAAGAAAGTGCTTGATTTCCACAATGCTCAAGCGGCGGCTAGGAAAGATGTGGAGAGAGCATTTGGGATTTTGCAAGCCCAATTTGCTATCGTGAGAGGGCCGGCTAGATTTTGGGATCAAGACATGCTTTGGTACATCGTGACCGCTTGTGTGATCATGCACAATATGATCATCGAGGATGAGCGTGGGGAAGAGTTTGACTACACTCACTATGAGTTGATGGGCCGTCCCGTGCAAGTGCGGAGGAGATCGGAGAGGACAATTCGCTTTGTGGCATCTTATCATACCATTCGACGCAACGAGGTACATGATGAGCTTCAAAAGGATCTAATCGAGGAGTGGTGGAAGTGGAATGGGCAACAATGAACTTCATTCATTTGCTTGTTATATTTTTATTGAACTATTCATTTTATTGAACTATTCGTTCTATTGTTTGCTGAACTATTTGTATTCGATAAAAACAATATGTTTGTGTTGTAATAATAATTGTACTATTTATTGTTGATTTATTTGGTATTTATTTGATCTTCACGATTGTATGTTGAAGTGCAAATGTTGTTTCCGCTGAGCTCGCGCGCTGCATTCTAGCGCGCCTGCTGAAGCGCGGCAGAGACGATGCGCTAAATTATAGCGCGACTGCTAAAGCGAAACCTGCGCGCGGCGCGCCAAACGTCAATTTCGGCGCTGCAAAACATTTATACAGCGCCGGCGCGTTGGGCGTCTGTTGGAGATGCTCTAAGAGAATTGAAGTATTACACACTTTGACGTGTTTGGATGCAATTAATAACGTGGTTTCAAAACTGCATTATTCCCCCCTACTTTTTTCGTTTGAATTTTTTTGTCTTGACCTCTTTTTTCCTAAACGAACAAACTGAAGTATCCATTCGCCTGGCATTTAAATAGAGATAACTGCACCAGCGGTCCCAATTCTTTTCTCGCGCCTTCACTTTGGTCTCTATTCTTTAAAATCGCACATTTAGGTCCCAATTGTTTCGAAAGTGTGTCACGCAAGGTCCTAAAATCGTCTGACCACCGTTGACCACTGCCACGTCGGCTGGTGGGGTCCGTAGTCTCAACTGATGGAGGTGAAATTTGCCAATAGCCCCTTCAGATTTTAGTTCTTCTAATTGCTAGTCCTTTATCCCAATTTTTTTTGCAAATCGATCCTGTTAGCTGAGGCCATTCTCTGACCCTCTCTCCTCAAATCGCCTCACGCGATGTACACACAGAGGGAGGCACAGGAGGCCGGCGCCGGCGCTGCTCCGCTGCCCAGCCAGCTTCGCCGCCTACCAGGACCAGCCCGTTCAGCACGCGCAGCGGCGCGGGAGACGACGACGACGGGGTAGGAGGCCGGGATGAGCGGCGTCCAGATGGGCCCCAGCGCCACGCCATTGACGCGGATCCCCTTCTCCGCCAGCTGCATCGACAGCGCGCGTGTGAAGGCCACGATGGTGCCCTTGGTGGCCGTGTAGTCTGAAAGTGCATGTGTTGCCCCATGCGTAGTTTTGGTAATTAATGACAATCCTTATGGACTAATATTTGCATTGAGATATACTTGTAGATCTTGTCCATAGGAAATGATTGGAGTTCTTGTGTTGGACTCTAGAAGATTACATGATGATCAATGCTATACTCAAGGGTTTATATGAAGAATGGTCATGTGTAGAGAAGATGAAGTGCAAGCTCAATATGATCTATCTTGAAAGATATCATTTGTTTGAAGCTTGCAAAGGAGACATGAAGATGGAGTTTTGCGAGGCCCTCCCATAATGGAGTATGGGGGAGCATTTGGAGATGTCTTCATCAAGCATGTGCTAGCAAAGCGCAATCAAGAAAGGTGGTCCACTTGAAGAGATCAAGATCGTCATCATCTAGCTCAAGTGAAATGCGCAAGGCAAAGGTATGATCTTGATAGGTTTTCTATTTTACCGGTCTCATGCTGTTAGTGGGAGACCGGGTTATAGGATAGACGGCGTACTATCAAGAGGGACTCTCAAGTGACTAACTTGATCGCATCTTTGTGGAGAGCTCAAACATTTGCATACTTGGCATATCATCTTTCTTGGTTCTTATTTGGTTTTTATCCATGTGAGAATCTAAAGCTTGTGTTCATCTCCATACCAAGCTCTAGTTCATCAAAAACGGATTTCATATGTATATCTTGTGGTGTTTTTGATGTTGGAGGTTTCACCGGTTTGTCTTTTCTAAGAGAGGTCGAACTCTCTTCTTATGGTTTCCTCCTCACATGATGGACTATGATGTGTATATGCATGATCTTGTAGAGCTTGTGATTATCCTCGAAACAAGCCCAAGATCATAGAAAACGGAGTCCGGATGAAAAACTTATTGTGTTCTTGGTATTGGAGGTTTTACCGGTTGTTCTTTTATCGAGAGGTCTAACCTTTTCCCATTTGATTTTATCCGCCCTTGTTGGACTATGATGTTTCTTTGCTTGATCTTGAAGAGCTCTTCGTTACGATTCCAACGAGCCAAAGATCATCGAAAACGGAGTTCGGATGCTCAAGATATCTTCGTTTTCGTGTTCGGTTTTGCTGTAGTTTTTCCTAGGCCGGAGTCTCCGGTCCTAGACCGGAGTCTCCGGTCCTAGCGTTCCGTTTTTTGTTCCAGCGGACGGCACTTTCTGTATAGGGGTCCGGAGTGACCCCGGAGTCTCTGGGGGGCCGGAGTCTCTGGTCTCTTGGTCCGGAGTCTCCGGTGCAAATTTTCCGCGTCGCCTTTTTCTGCCCTTCCAAGGAGCCCGGAGTCTCCGGCTCGGCCGGAGTCTCCGGCCTTCCAGACCGGAGTCTCCGGTCTAAGTGGGCTGCAACGGCTCTTTTTCTGGGAGGGGTATAAATACCCCTCCACCTACCTCCAGCCACTTAGCTCTGCCCTCTAAGATTTGATTTCTCTCTCCTCCATTGTTGCAAGCTCATTTCTTTGACATCTCCCAATCCCTCCACCCAAACTCTTTGATCTTTGGAGGATTGAAGGAGAAGACCTAGATCTACATTTCCACCAAACCATATCTTCTCTAAGTGAGGGGAACCCTTTCGATCTAGGTCTTGGAGTTCCATTTGTTGTGTTCTTCTTTGTTCTTTCTCTCTTCTCCCCCCATAAGAATTAGTTGCTTGTGGTGGGATTTGAGAGTGAAGGATTTGAGCACTTGTGCTCTTGCCTTTTGCATTTGGTGCATCAGTGTGCTCTTCACGAGGATTCGTGGAAGTTGAAAGCTTGAAGAACTTGTTACTCTTGGGTCCTTGGGCCCTAGACGCCTTTGTGGTGGTTGGACCCTTGTGTGGTCACTTGAAGCCGTTCGGGAGCCCCCAATCCTATTGTGGGTTGTGCCCCGGATTGTTGTTGATAGCCGTTCGGGAGCCCCCAATCCCGTTTTGGGTTGTGCCCCGGATTGTTGTTGAAAGGCTCCGGATTCCGCCTCGAAGGAATACCGATAGTGGAAGGTGAACCAAACCTTTGTGGTGCGGTTCATCGGAGAAGAGGGTGAAACCTTTGTGGTTGTTGAACCGTTGTGTCGGTTCACACCTCTCCAACGAGACGTACTCCCTTTCAAGGAGGAACTTGGGAATACATCCTCGTCTCCGCGTGCTTCGGTTATTTCTATACCCGAGCTTTTTACTTATGTACTTTACATTGTGATAGCCTTCGTGCTTGAAGTATTCTATATTGCTATCACCTTGTTGCTTGTCTTGCTTGGCATAAGTTGTTGGTGCACATAGGTGAGCCTAGTTTATTTAGGTTGTTGGCTTGTTAATTTAAACACATGGTTTTATTCCGCAATTAGCAAGCCTAAACCGGAATAGTTTTAATCGCCTATTCACCCCCCTCTAAGCGACATCCTTGTCCTTTCATAGTCCAGCAGCGTCGCGTTGCCCTTGTACGCGTTCACGGAGGTGGTGTTGATGATGCTCCCGCACCCGCGCTCGTACTGCTCCGCCGCGTTGTTCACCAGGATGTCGATGCGGCCGCCATAAGCGTTGGCCACCTGTTCCACGACCTTGCGGCAGTTCTCCTCGTCATGGGGTCGGCGGGGAGCGCCATGGGGTCGCTGCCGGCGCCAGGGATTCGGGACTTGATGTCGCAGAGGGCGTGCAGTGTCTCCTTCGCGTCCTTGTCCTCGTGACCCTTCAGGTACGTGAACGCCACCGTGGTGCCCTCCAGCGCGAAGCACATGCACACCGCGCGCCCGATGCCCGAGTCGGGGCGGGGGTCCATGAGGTGCTCCTTGCCAGGCTGCGACTCCTGCTTTTGCGGCGGGAACTGCTGCGACGCCATTGCTCTGCTACACACGCGAGCCTGTCCTCTTCTCGGCGACGGTGCGGCGAACGAAGCTAGTGTCCTGCAGGCCGCGGCGGTGGGGAACACGCATGGCGGCGTGTTGAAGCGCACCAGCGGCGGGGCCGCCGCCGCGCACCCGTCGCCGACCGCGGGGTCAAGAAGCCGCGCCTCTACGGCGGGGAACACGCTGTGCCAGAGCACCGCGTCCTGGAGCCGCGCGTCGAACGGCCCCGCCTCCGCCGCGGACTGCAGCCGGGCCTCCATCTCCGCCAACAGCGTGACCGCGCAGGCGTCGTCCTCGTCGTCCCCTCCCGCCGTCACATGGCCACGAGTCGCGTGGCAAGCTCGCGGTCGGCCCAGGCCTGGAACTCCCGCGCCACCATCCCAGGCCACATTATGTGACCTCGCGCTCGCCTCTGAAATGGACCAGAAGGGGTTATTTGCAAAATTCACCTCCGTCCATTGAGCCTACGGGTCCCACCAGCCGACGTGGCAGCGGTCAACGGTGGTCAGACCAGTTTAGGACCCCGCGTGACACACTTTCGAAACAATTGGGACCTAAACGTGCGATTTTAAAGAATAGGGACCAAAATGAAGGCGCGGGAAAAGAATTGGGACCGCTGGTGCAGTTATCTCATTTAAATACTTCCTTTTTTGAATACTGTAGTTTTAAGAAAACTGAGCTTCCAAATTAAGCCTTGGTCATCTACGGCCTTAAATTCGAATCTGGCTAATTACAAATACTGCCAAATGCATTCAAATATTTCCTATTTTAAATATTTTTATAACAATATTATGTGTTTTAAGAAAACTAAAGTAGTAAATAATTTGACGTGTTTGGATGTAACAACTAATATGAGAAAATAATATTCATAAAATACTCCATATGACCTGCATCTAATTATTGTGGCTACTACAAAACGTCTCACGATTTGTTTTATAGTTTCACCAATGTTGGGATATCGCTTTTCAGTAACTTATCGTTCGACCCAAGATAAGAGATAAATCGACCGGTTTATCGGCATATCGGACAATTTATCGACATATCGGCCGACTTTTCGGCCAATTTTACTTATCGGTCAGACACCGAGAAGCGATAAATCGGCCGATTTATCGACATATCGGAAGATATCTTGAACAATGGTTCCACCCCACACCAAACACATGCCAAAGACAAGGGATAACCCGTAAAATTCTAATATAAAGATCTAAGGATGTGCAAAGTCCGTCAAAAAATTAGTTTGAGTGCAAATCAACATAAATCCCAACATGTATTAGATAGCTCAGAATATTGCAAGATTTCTAATGTAGGCATATGCAAAACATCGAGCAAAATGATATATAACATGGATGCATGAGAGGATTTTGTTACTCCTGAGTTTCTTTAAACACTGGATGATAGTGGTCGTCTTGGAGCTTGGCTTTGGTGGTAACAAGCTCTGGGTTGTTGGGTGACTTCGATTAAGTTGTAGAGATAGTCCCGAATTTGTTTATAAAGGTTCTGGACTTCTGGTTGCCCACTTCAAAGTACAACACTTAGGATGACTCCAACGGGGCGACGCAAATGGACGCGCGTTTGGTCCGTTTGCGTCGCCAAAAGGACCCATGTCCAGCCCATGTCCGCCCCTTTCCGGCCACTGCCCCCAACGGGCCGACGCATTGAGTCCGCCCGGTCAGGGTTTTTGATCATTTTGATCATTTTTCGGCCATATAGACTCAAGCAATTATCAAGCACAATAAATAAGGTACAAATAATACAATCCATAAAAGCAATCCAAATAGTTCATCAAGTACTTATTCTTACAATCCAAATAGTTCAAACAAACACAAACAAACAGTTTCACAAATAACAAATTGTTTCATGCATTACAAACCAAATAAATAAGACAAGTAGTTCATCAAATGGAACTACTGCCCCTGGCCACCCTGGTTACCGTAGTGCTGCCAGACATGCTCCACCAAATCATTTTGCAGCTGAAGATGAGAGTCCTTCTCACGAATGTCATGGTGGAAGTCGAGGAACTGAGCAAATGTGGACGCTCCCTGGGTCTCAACCAACTCACCCCGGAACTGCCATGCCTGATCATTCAAGCCCTCATCGTGTTCGTCCTCCACGATCATGTTGTGCATGATCACACACGCTGTCATCACCTCCCACAGCTGGTCCTTGTCCCATGTCCGAGCAGGATGGCGAACAATAGCCCATCAGGACTGTAGAGCACCGAATGCACGCTCTACATCCTTTCTTGCACTCTCTTGCTCCTTGGCAAACCTCTTCTTCTTCTCATCATTGGGATTAGAGATTGTCTTGACAAATGTAGTCAATGTGGGGTAAATCCCATCAGCAAGGTAATAGGGCTTGTCATATTGGTGACCATTGATCTCAAAGGTCACCTGGGGTGCCAGGCCATTGGAGAGCCTATTGAACACCAGAGACCGCTGCAGCACATTGATGTCATTGTGCGAGCCGGCCATGCCAAATAACGAGTGCCAAATCCAGAGGTCCTGTGATGCCACAGCCTCAAGTATGACCGTGCAGGCCCCAACATGGCCCTTTGTACTGCCTGCCAAGAAAATGGGCAGTTCCTCCACTCCCAGTGCATACAAACTATGCTCCCGAGCATCCCGGGGAAGCCTCTTGACTCGTTGATTGCCAAGAGGCGAGTCATGTCGGCAGCATTGGGCTCCCGCAGGTACTCCGGCCCGAACACCTGCACCACGGCCGCGCAGAACTTGTACATTGCTTCCAGGCACGTGGACTCACTCATGCGCACATACTCGTCCACAAGATCACCGGCAATCCCATATGCAAGCATGCGAATGGCGGCGATGCACTTCTGGTATGACGAGAAGCCCCTCATACCACATGCATCGCGCTTGCACATGAAGTAGTCATCAAAATGCATCACGCCCACCCGGATGCGGTTGAACAAGGACCTTCTTATCCGGAAATGGCGCCGAAAAACCTTGGGAGGGTATGTGGGCTTATGGGGACGAAAGTAGTCCCCATACAGCTGGATTTGGCCAGCTCGCCGGTTCCGGTCAAGAGCAGGAGAACGGCCCGGCAAGGAGCCTCGGAACACCGGCCGCATCCTCTCTATATACTCGTTGACGATGAGGGTGGCAACCAGGCCGTCACTGTCATCGTCGGAGGAATCGTCCGAGGATGAGTGGTACATGATGTGGTTCTTGTAGAACCACTCATCCGCGCTATCCATGGCCGAGGGTCGTACCTGAGTAGCCGGGGCGAACGGCCGAACACCTTGTGGGCGGCGTGTCTGTCGCGGGCGCTGTGGACGGTCCTGACCGCAAGATTCACCGGCCGTCGCGGGGAAGCACCTGCTCCGGTGACGGCGGGGAAGCACCTGCTCCGGTGACGGCGTCCCCGGAATGACCTGCAGTGCCAAATCGAGGGTGCGACGGCGGGTGGCGGCGAGAGGGGCGGAGGAGGAGGAGGAGATTGGGGTGGGGAATGGTCTGATTTGCGGGCCAGGGGCGGACTAGGGCAGGACACAAAAGAGCTCCGCTCGCGTCCGGGCCCGACGCATCGGTGGCCCAAATTTGGGCCAGGAATGCGTCGCGGCGGACCAAAAAACGGACCGCGGTCCGTTTGCGTCGCCCCGTTGGGCCGTGTTTTTGGCCCTCGCGGACAGGAACGGATGCGCGCGGACTCGATGCGTCGCCCCGTTGGAGTCATCCTTAGTGCATTGTGAAACTCCGCCATGGTGGAGGCATGAGAAGAATAAGTTGAGCCTTGATTGCTATTCAGAATCATTATAAGTGGAGTATTAATATTCCGTTGCGTACACCACTCAACAAATTTGCAGAGTTTCACTTTTTTTTTCTCTTTTTTTCATACAACTAACTTTTTGTGAACCGGCCAAAGACAATTTCACCTGCTGGAAACGTACCAAATCGAATTACGTAACCTGGTTCTGAAGGCGTTCTGTTGTTGTCATCGTTACACGTAGTGTTGGGAGTCAGGCCGGAAAACCTTCCAGAGGGAGCCGCGCCACCGCCGAGGTGGCCGTGTTCTCTTCCCCGCTCCAAACAATGGCGCGCCGCCGCGTGCTCCTCTTCCTCAAGCCCTTCGACGTCTACCCTCCGCGTCCGGTCCCCGGCGCCTCCCTCCCATCCTTCCCGCCTCCGCCCCGCCGCCGCGCGCCGCAAACCCCAAGGTCCGCACCTCTCCCGCTCACCCTCTCCGTTTCTAGAAACCTTGGTTCCGCTGGTGGTTCATGGTTATTGACGGGACTGGCGCGGTCCCGGTGGACTTCCGAGTCACCGTGCTCCGACGGCCCGTTGCCCGTTGGGTTAAAATGGTGGTGGACTGGATTTCACCTCGTCGTGCAGGAAACAGGAATTGTAGATAGACAATAGCAGGAGGTTGCACGCTGATCCCTGTTGTGTGCGCTCGCCTTTGGCGCCAGAAAGTAGCCGGCTGCATGATTTAGCACTGCATGTCGTTTGATCTTTCCATGTGCATAGCCGAGCACACCAGCTGTTTGTTGAAATGCTTGTGTGGAGCATTAGTTCTGGCTGGTGACTCGCGATCGAGGAACTGTGTTCCTTGTACTGGTGGGGAACCAGGAATCCTTGCTGGGCCACGATGGGAACTCCCAGTTGGATTTTAGCCTTAATTACTGGCCACTACCGGGAACGTTGCATAGCTAGCTGAATTTACCGAGTTTGATCTCTTGCTTTCTCGCTTCATAACCATCTTTTACTGACATGGATTAAGGTTTCGGTGTCTCATATCGTGAATCTGATGTCTTGTTGCAGATCTTAAGTTATCTGGATGACAGATGCAGGGTTCACAAGGACACAATCGATCTCTGTAAGAGTGTACTAGGGCGCAAGCACCTTGACTGGATCTCAGTGCAGCGAAATCATTTGTCAAATCCAATACGTGATGTGGATCTTGTGATTACTGTTGGTGGTGATGGCACACTTTTACGGGCTAGCCATTTTTTGGGTAGCTCGATTCCCATATTAGGTGTTAATTCAGATCCTACTTGTTCTGATGAGGTCAGTTCTTTGGATTATTGGCAATAATTATCAACTGAAACCAATACAGTAGCAATGCTTGTCGACTATTATCTACATATGTTCTTGTTAGCATGCTTCTAAGCAGACTAACTATGTGCTTGCTACGTATATTTATGGTTTTGTAACTTCATGCAGGTTGATGAGTTAACTGACGAATTTGATGCAAGAAGAAGCACAGGATATCTGTGTGCAGCTACTGCCAGAAATTTTGAGCAGGTATTTTGTTGTTTTCTAAGTAGTCTTCCTCGAGGAACCTAGTTCATTTTTTTTGCCAAAATTCACACTAGTATGATTTCGCTTATAGCATCAGAATATTTCATATTTTTCTTGAATATTCATGTTCTCTTCAACATTTCATTTTCTTAGATACTTGATGCAACCCTTGCTGGTAGTAGACATCATTCAGAGCTGTCAAGAATATCCATCAAACTTAATGGATCCCAGTTACCAACTTATGCTCTGAATGATATATTGGTGTCACACCCCTGTCCAGCAAGTGTATCACGCTTCTCATTAAGGTACTGTTTTTAGCCTCTTCGTTAAAGATCATGCTTTTCTTCACTCAATTCTGACTGGTATTATTACCATTACCATTTCAGGAAAAGAAGCGACATGGAGACCTCATGTTTAATTAATTCTAGATCAAGCGGTCTCAGGGTCTCAACAGCTACTGGATCAACTGCTGCTATGCTATCAGCAGGAGGATTCATGATGCCAATATCAAGTCGTGAGCTTCAGTATATGATAAGGGAGCCCATTTCACCAACAGATGCCGATAAACCACTGCTACATGGTTAGTTAAGCAAGATCAACACATGCTTGTTGTTTGGTACAATCAAGAGGGTGCTGTGTATATTGATGGTTCACATGTAACACATCCAATCCAGCATGGGGATACACTTGAGATCTCCTCAGTTGCTCCAATC
This sequence comes from Poa pratensis, assembly GCA_947311845.1. Classification (NCBI taxonomy): domain Eukaryota; kingdom Viridiplantae; phylum Streptophyta; class Magnoliopsida; order Poales; family Poaceae; genus Poa; species Poa pratensis. The sequence goes on from CAMZMU010000074.1 coordinate 30,195,091, forward strand.
TTAAAGTTATTTTGCCAGAATATCTGTTAAATCAGGCATCTTTATAATGAAATAACAGCACACTGTTGTGATGTTTGATTGCTTATTGTTCTGGCACGATGTTGAGGTGAGGTGAGTTCTTGCGTGCTTATAAATGTACATCTTTATATTGTGACGTGGAGTTAATTTGTGCTACCAAATGGAAAGTAGATGTTGATTTTGTAGTCTATCCTCTTGAAGCAAAATCATAAGCAAGGTCAGACCATGAGAGTTTAGAGATAGACTTGTGTCATGTCAACATCTTAATAATTTGCAGTTCAGCAGTTCTGAAGCAGAGATTACTCACATCTGTAGCAGGTCAGGTGCTATATCTACATTGTACTGCTAGCATAGGCGTACTGGCCTTGCCCTAGTGGTTCTTACAGGTGTACAGACCTGAAACACATCTACCATTCAAGTCTCTAAGGTCTCAGACTACCATCAATATCTAAAGATGATGAGTCACTGGTGTTATTACAAGATGCCTGTGCCGTCATGCTCTGGCTCTCACTTGGGTTTTCCCAGAAGTTTCTGCGTAGACCACTTGAGCTCAGGCTGTTTGCAGCAAGGCTGATGTCCGATAGCAGGGTTGCAGGGGGTATGGCCCTCGAGCAGGCTCACAACGCTGGACATCTTTGGTCTGAGCGTCGGTGCTGCGTTGGTGCATAAGAGGGCAACATTCAGCATGAGGAGTGCCTCTTCTGTTGAGTAATTGGATCCTAGATCTGGATCGACCAGCTCCAGGAGAGTTCCTCTCTCATGTAAACACAGGCCTGAAACACATTTACGAGATGCAGTTAGCCTCTTGCTTCAAGCTTTCAGGTATGTACATGAGAATAAAGCATGAACTGACAGAGTTTAACATTTTGTTTCACTATAGCTTAACTAACTACGTGGAAAAAAAATCAGTTCCCTGAGCTATTATGTCAGTTAATAACCTTATTTTCTTTCCCTAGAGGTAAATATTATGACATTCAACAATTTGGGGCTAGCAAACTGTATGCCAGTGTATGAGTTAATTGTACTCTATTAATGCGAACTGATTCTGAAGCATAAAAATGCCATTATCTGATGTGATTAACTAGCATCCATTCCTCTACATGATGAGCAACTTTGTTTGTTAGAATTTTGATTTGGATGCTTAAATTCATCTATATCTAAAAGAAGTTTGGGTAGATTGTGTATGCCTCCAGGAGAAGTTTGGGTGTAAGAGACACCCTGACAATAGCTAATTGTTTTTTCTTGCACAATATTTGTCTGAGACACGTATTAATTTGTTTGGATGCGAGGTGACCATATATCCAATTCTTGATTCAGTATGGTCCATATAACTGTGAATGGGGGGCAAAGATTTAGAAGTTACCCAATCAAGAAGATAAACAAAATCTTCCTTTGGCCTGTAGTTTGTGTTACTTTTTCCACTAACAATTTCCAAAGCAACAACCCCAAAACTGTAAACATCAGCTTTGTCTGTCAAATAACCACGCATTGCGTACTCAGGGCCATGTACCCACTGCAAGAATAATAAAATGATCAGATCCGCTGTAAATTGGGCAGTCAAATTGAATTACATAGAAAGGTCTGAGAAAAGTAATCTCTTTCTGTAGTTCTTGAATAAAAAAATAAAAAATATATTTTTTAAGCATCTCAATTTGTGGAAATTGTTAATCTAGAGTTTGTCATGTTATTCTGCCATTTATGTTTGCATGCAGGAAACCACCAACAGGTGCTACATCTATGTGTTTCTGCCTAACTTAGCTGATGTTAAGTCTTATCCATCTGGTGTTATGTATTTTTGCCGAGGTAAATGTTATCATTCATACTTCACTGCCACTTATGCTTTTAAATGCCTTTTACTTGTTAAGTCTTTTTGTTAAAGATGAGTGAATTTGTGGATAGAATTTTACATTTAGGAAAAAAGGTATAGGACTGGAAACGCTTACATGGTGCCAGCTACTTTCGTGCTTATGTGGGTGTGACCATCTTCATTAAGCTTAGCTAGACCAAAATCTGAGATCTTGGCGTCCAAATCTTTGTCAAGCAATATATTGCTAGCCTTGATATCTCGGTGCACAATCCTTATTGCTGACTCTCATGCAGATATACTAGACCCCTTGCTATTCCCAGGCAAATCTTATGTCTTGTCGGCCAGTCCAGTGTCAGTCTATATTGTTCAACTGGACCCCACAGTAGAAGTTGTCCATTAGTGCTAACATGCAACACTAGTTAAGAGGAAAACCAAGAAATATAGGAAGTACGTTTACCGAAGAGAGCACGTGCAAGGCAATTATTTTCCATGTACTCGTAAACTAACAAGAGCTGGTTTCCTTCACTACAGCAGCCGTACAGCTTGACAAGGTTTGGATGCTGGAGTGCAGATATCATGCCTATTTCATTCACAAATTCACGATTCCCTTGTCTGGACTTTGATGATAGCTGTTTGACAGCAATAGTGGTGCCATCAGACAACAAACCCTGCTAGCACAACCAGTGTTCTGTTATAAGAATCGTGTACTTAAAAATTAAACTTGACTTTGTAGGATTTAAGCATGGGAGACGGTGGAGACTGACCTTGTAAACAGAACCAAACCCACCTTCACCAATCTTATTGACTGGATCGAAGTTCCTAGTTGCTGCTTTGATTTGTCTCAAGGTAAAGGAGCCAATATGGAGGTCGAGTGCTCGGAGATCTAATGAAAGTTTGTTAGAAGTAATCTTGTCATATGTATGCATGAAGCTTCTGAAAGGTCCATGAAGTATTTAGGGTATGTAGGAGAACTCTAGAATTAGGAATGTTCTAGAGTAGATATTTAGGAGTAGTATGAAATATCTAAAGATTGTAGAGTATTCTAGAACTATGGTGTAGGGTTTGGATTCTGCCACATGGCAACAATCTAAAGGGTCATGTACAAATATAAATAGGGGTACCACCCCTCCCATGTAACTAAGAAGATAGAAGAAGTAAGAAGTAGAGAAGCTTGTAAGCCAAGATGTAGCCTCAAGCATATGTATGATATATAGAGCATATATGTGTCTGTCATATATGCATATGTGTTAGTGTGTGAAGCACAACCTTCTTGAGAAGGGAGCTAAGTGATTTAGCTTCCAACAATTGGTATCGGAGCCATGGCGCTGGTTCCGCAAGGCGCAGGCGTTGTTGGAGCACGGTGTCATTCTCCTGTCCGATGCTGACGTCGGCGAACTACACCGTCTGGGCGATCAAGGTGGAGGCGATCCTCGATGCGGAGGCGGTGTTACCTGAGGAGGGCACGACAATGGACGAGAAGAAGAACAAGACGGCGAGGGCGCAGCTCCTCGGCGCGCTGTCGGAGGACATCCTCATGCAGGTGTCAACAAAGAAGACGGCGAAGGAGGTGTGGGACAGCCTCAAGACAAGGTTCGTCGGTGCCGTTCGCGTCAAGAAGGCGCGGCTCTCCACTCTCAAAGGCGAGTTCGACAAGCTGTACATGGCGACCGGCGTATGTGAGCGCCAGGTTGTGTCCGTGGCGGTGGCGACCGGCGTATGTGAGTGCCAGGTTGTGTCCATGGCGGTGGCGACCGGCGTATGTGAGCGTCAGGTTGTGTCCGTGGCGGTGGCGACCGGCGTATGTGAGCGCCAGGTTGTGTCTGCGGTGGCGACCGGCGTATGTGAGCGCCAGGTTGTGTCTGTGGCGGTGACGGCGTATGTGAGCGCCAGGTTGTGTCTGTGGCGGTGGCGACCGGCGTATGTGAGCATTAGGTTGTGTCCAAGGCGGTGGCGACCGGCGTATGTGAGTGCCAGGTTGTGTCTGTGGCAGTGGCGACCGGCATATGTGAGCGCCAGGTTGTGTCTGTGGCGGTGGCGACCGGCGTGTGTGCGCCAGGTCGAGTCCGTGGCCGCTAGGTTTCACAAGATGAAGCGCATGGTCGAGGAGGTGATGTGGATTAGAGGATCTACTTGATATGACAAGATTAAGAGAGAGATTGTTAGAAGTAATCTTGTCATATGTATGCATGAAGCTTCTGGAAGGTCCATGAAGTATTTAGAGTATGTAGGAGAACTCTAGAATTAGGAATGTTCTAGAGTAGATATTTAGGAGTAGTATGAAATAAAGTTTGTAGAGTATTTTAGAACTATGGTGTAGGGTTTGGATTGTGCCACATGGCAACAATCTAAAGGGTCATATACAAGTATAAATAGGGGTACCACCCCTCCCATGTAACTAAGAAGATAGAAAGAAGTAGAGAAGCTTGTAAGTCAAGATGTAGTCTCAAGCATATGTATGATATATAGAGCATATATGTGCCTGTCATATATGCATATGTGTTAGTATGTGAAGCACAACCTTCTTGAGAAGGGAGGTAAGTCATTTAGCTTCCAACAAAGTTATCATATGGTCAGAATATTCAGAAGGTACAGTCGAAGTTTATGATTTACACTAGCTTTATATCACTACATAGTATTCATCTTGCTGTTGCTAATTCTGCCGAGTAGTGGAAAGTCGAGAGATGCTATAAATGCTGTGCACATTAAAGGTGAAGCAAAGTGAAGGATAGACACCGGTTGTTATCTAAGGTTTAAATAGAAATGAAAGTTGATTAAGTAAAAAATATAGCACCTTGATGCATCAAGCTCTTCCGTCGCTGCTTAATCCAGTAAATGCCAACAGCAAGAGCAGTGAATATCGCAACAATTGGGGTTCCAATCAGCAAAGCTTTAGATGTCCTTGAAGTCTTTGTTCTTCCACCGGTTTGGGAAGGCTCAGCAGCCAAAGGTTGAAAGTCTGACCATGAAGCCATGAACACACACACACCAAAATCACCAGATTGTTACGGAATAGTATGTTTTATCATTCAGAAGTGTAAAGCAAAAAAAAACAGAGTATGCCCCCATGTGCTGTTCATTGTTCGATGATGTACCCTTGTTTACAGTGGTTAGTGGAGCACATTGTGCAAATCCTTGAAATTCATATGTTAAAATGACATACTTGGAGTTACTGATATTGCAGATATTAGAGGGCCGTAAAATCCTCTGTATGGAATGCCTGTTGTCCCTCTTCCTGCCCAATAGAATTGAATCTCTAATGTATGATTTCTAACATATGTTGCGAAAGTCTTGATAACTAGCTTCCCTGCCCCAGCAGCAGATTGCTCGATGTCAAAATTCTCTAGCACCATTTCCCCTAAAATCGAGAAAACCTCGTTACTATCACAGGAGCTAACAAGATGCAATTATTATTGAAATGGAAATGATCAAATATCTTCCTATCGAGTCATACCTGTATGAAGACATTGAATTTTCGTTTGCCAAGGCTGCAATATGTGCTGTCATTTGTAAATACAATTTCGGCAAAATGGAGTTTCACTGTGTAGCTCCCATTATGCATGCAAAGTCCATAGTATGTGAGCGAAAGAGGAGAAAGGCGTGCTCTTGCATACAACTCTGAGTTGAGCATGGTCAATTTTGATGTGCTCGATGCAATATAGTTGTCATCATTGATCTTGTTGTCCATGAAATTCCCAGTGCTGCTGAATGCCCAGTTTGAGTCTGGGCTTACATACAGCACGGAAGCACCTTTTGCTACCGTGTCAGCTTCATAGTTTACTCCATTGATGATTGCTGCTTTGTCACCACAATTGATATGCAAGGAGGATCTGTCTGTGAAAATGCATAGAACAGTACTAATTACGTCCAGTTCAATGGTGAACTAGGAAGCAAAAGAGCTACACTGTTTGGCGTGTGTGCTTAAAACCAATTGTCTTTGCACAAGAACTGATAACATCCCTGCTGTCTCGTTGCCTGTGTTTCTCTAGAGTTTATCCTAATGGTTCTGTAATCCAGGAATTGCAATTAGTAGATTGAACTTACATTGTCCATTCGAAGCTGCACATGGGAAGTTCTTCTTCAAGCATGGCTGGACATTATTTCTGCAGAAAAGGTAGAATCACCCAAAGTAAAAGAAGATATTATTCCCGGACTTGTTTGTTGATCTAAATATCTTTAATCTTTTGAGCGACAAGATAAAGAATCTTACAAACTGTTCATTTCAGGTGAATAGCTCTCCACCATATTGCTGCAATTTTAAGAGTCAAAGAAACTATTTAATTATTTCTAGAAGCGGTGACATAAAAAGCACAGGGATTGTAATACAGCTTTCTTACGCCCCCCTTGAAGGCATTGACTGGGACCTGAGCTCCCCATCGTGAAGTTATTAAATGATATGTCCCTGCATTTGATAATTTGATGATATAAATAAAATTTACCAACTACCAAGTAAATCTTTTGAGTTTAGATTGCTCTAGGTTCAATCATAGCACTACCAGTCATATTACATTCTCTTTAGTTCGAAGCTTCATGTATGTACATGCGTAGAGCAATTTTCTTAGTACGTAGCCAGCAGTCATTTAACAGAAGGAGAAGATAGGCATGTCTGAACTTTTTCTGAAGAAATGCTAACTGCACATTCTTGCGATAAAGAAAAGTATCTTATATGATTTCTTTGGTCCTGAATGAATGGAGCATTAACAACCTAATAACACTTTATGTCTTAGATATGCTAACTCATATGGTTCTGAACTCTTTTGACAGCTCTTAGAAGATTCTGGAATAGGAAAAAATTTGATAGCATTTCATGGATATTGTAGGTATTTGCATGTAAGAATGATGCTTCTTCCGAGTGTGCATGTACACATGAACTTACGCAATGCTGTTCCTTTGCAATAACCATCCAGGTATGTTCCCAGTGAGTGAATTTCCAGTTAGATATCTGCAAGATAGTTTTTGTTGAGGTGCATCCATAGCCTAGTGAAATGGCACGTTTAGTTCAGTCTGTCATAAATGCCACAGCTTACATGTAATCTACGCTTCCCATGTTAGTAAAAGAATCTGGTATTTTTCCAGTCAGTTTATTAAAGCTTAGATCCCTGCATAGAGAAGAGGACATTGGTGATAGAAAATATGTGAATAAAGAATACATTTAGCAATGACATATTTAATATATGTGTACATATAACCTACATGCTGCATTTATCTTTATGGAATCGACATGATCGACTTACAGATGCTTAAGATTTTTCATGTCCCCGATGTATGACGGGATACTCCCACTGATCGAACAGTTCCTAAGCACCCTACATATAAACAGTTCATATTAAAAGCTATACACGAAAAAACTTCAGCAGATCCTAAACTTACAATGTCTTCATCGATTGCATTCCACTTAAATCAGGGAAAGCTGATCCGCTGCCTCTCAGATCACTAAGCCTCCTGATTAAAAGAAAAATGGGACCAAGGTTTACCACTAGTCTAATAAATTGCATCGTGCAGCTAGAATTATGAGAATTATAAATATTTTCATCATACAGATCAGAGAGGTTTGTCAATTTGGACAAACCCAAGGGAATAGGCCCTTCCAACAAAGATCCTTCCATTTGCCTGCATCAATAGGAATTACCTTAAATAAACAACATACTTGTGTTATCTGTGGATACGAAACCTGTTTTGTCATGAACTCACTGACTTACAACTTTTCAAGCTTTGTCAATTTGCCCAAGAACTCGGGGATACTTCCAGATAAATTGGCTCCAGAAATCCTTCTGTTACAAATTTCAATTGTTAACATTACAAAAGGAGTCCGCAGAGGGCAATAGGTAATAAGAAAGATCACAGTATCCTTACAAGTCGGTTAAATTGGTCAGCAAGGAAAGATCAGCTGGCAGGGGCCCAGTGAATTCGTTGGTGGATATTATCCTGAGTGAAGATCAGTATATAGGTCAAAAGGAACTATATTCGCCAAACTACCTGCAACTCTGTATGTCGTGTGTAAACAAAGCAAAATACTCACAGCTTCTGAATTTGAGTGAGCTGCCCAATTTCAGGTGGGATTAGCCCGTGAAACTCATTTCCTTCAATGCTCCTTTCAGATTAAACACCAGTTTATTGTTAGAAAAGAGTATTCAAAAGTAGTGAATTGGAGCCGCTTTCACCAAATTCCTCACTTACAGGTTAGTCAAGGTTGTGATCCTCGTAAGAACCATGGGAAAAGGCCCTGACAATCTGTTTCCCATTAGTGACCTGCAGGACTTCGGCATGTACAGATCAATGACATGCTGCATAATTCTGTTCTACGACAACACTTCCTTTTTTATTTTAAATTATGCAATTTTGTGCGGCTTAACACGAGGAAATAACTGAAGCTTAATCACAGGGAACGAGTAGAAATTTTATTGATAAAATGTATTTCACATTATTGCATGATTGCCCCATGTAGTTTTTCTGCTGAAGTACATCATAATCTTGTTAATTTTGTATTCCCTCAGTTTGAAAATATCAAGCCTGTAGTTTTTGCAGCTTCTTCCCAAACATAATACATGCATGTAGAATTGATGATTTTTTCTCCTTTGCCCTCTTTAATCTATAATCTGCCTTGCTGTTTATGGCTAAACCAGCACATACTCTCTCTGTCAATACAACATCAAGGCTAGCATGGTCATTTCCCACTACGATTGGTGGCTTTCTTGATACAAAGCTCCACCAAATCATAACTTCTAAAATAAAATGAAAGGAGTATAAACTAACTTAGTAGATTAATATACTTTTCGAGAATAAGTTCGATGCTAATACCAAACAATAGTGTTAAATATGTCTCATACATTTTCTTAGTACTATATCGCAATCTGAGTTCTACTATGCAATGCAGTTCTACAGTTTTTTCTGGTGCAGTTCTCATCAGAAAGTCGCCTCACTTTTGTCTTGCATTAAGGGTATTTCCATGGATCTCATTCCCCCTATAGCCTGGTTAGAAGACTAGGAATTCGATATTGCATCGACAAGACAGCAACATGGAAAATGCAGCTTATGACCTAACTTTTATTCTCCGTGGATTCATCCTGAACTATTTCTGTACCGCTGAAAAAGGTTGGAAGAACTGTACAAAAGATGCATATGGTTTGATGAACTTGCTTGTGTGTACCCTAATTTGTTGCTATCCGAGATGCTTTGCATGCCGACACTCCAGTCATGCTCCGTAGATAAGATATATGGACTGCTTTCACCAATTCCACCCAAAATATAAACCTTTCTAGTAGCATATTTTTCTTAGATTCCAAAATATCTACAGATGCTACGTTTTGTTGTACTACTCAAGGATAACGATATAGTAGAGTGAAGGGTAGGGCCACTCACAGTTCCTGCAACCTCATCCGGGCCCACTGGTCAGGCACTGCACCATGGAACAAGTTCCTACTTAGGTCTCTGCAACATTAGAATATGGAATTATGGTGCCATTGATCTCTTAATAAACAAGCCTAAGTGTATAGGTCAGATTAGTTTGACTTGACTTGTCCACGCAAAAATAAATTTAGTTTGACTTGCTATTTGTTACTTACAGCTGAATGAGATTTGGGAGGTCAGCAAAGTCTGGTGGGAGCTGTGCGGAAATGTTCTGCTCCTTGAGGAGTCTGCAAAGATGATCCATCCGAACAGCAGAAAAGGTAGCACATGTTAGAGCACAAAAAATGTAACAACATGATCTGCTCGTGTTGTTGCATCGCAGTTATCCCCTTGTTATGTTGTACAAGAAGATGACAAGGGACAGGAGTCATGCGTGCATACATGTCAGTGACATGGCATATGGTCTTGTTGTAGAAGGAGCAGTCACACTCCAGGTCGCCGGAGCCGCATGGATTGGCGGAGAAGTTCCAATGCGATATCCCGATCTTCGCCGCAATCCGGCGAAGAGTGCGCACTGTGAAAATCACAGAAAGAGAAAGGAAATCAAGAACAGAAGAACCCAAGTTCTAGTCGCAAAAGATATTCGCGGGATCCGGACCACGTCTTGAGCATTCCCCTCTTCTCCATTACAGGTGCTCAGCTCAAACTTTTGACATTCACATGTATACGGATGGATGAAGTGCACAGCGAACCAGAGCACATTACTTCCAACTTGAGGTTGCGCATTTCTCTGGAGGACAACTAAGATTTTTTTTCTTCCTCTGTTGTTTAGAGATTCTTGCATATATCTTGAACTAAAGTGAGGTATTGATTCCTTCTTGGAGTTCTGATCTAGTTCAACACTCGACAAGAAAAGAATACCGAAATGGGAGAAGCAAAGATGACCAAAAGGAAGGGAGGAATAAGAAATCGGAGAAAAATCAAGATTTCCAAGCAAAAAGCCTGCTCTGCTTAGTATCAGTCATCCATCGAACCAGTGAGCCAAAGGCAGAAGAGAAAGAGTGAAAACACCAGATAGATGGCAGAGACCAATGAACTGCATACAGCTGCGACCATACACACCTTCAGCAGAGAAGAGCCTAGGAGGGATGGCATCAGCTGGCTTAGCTCCCGAGGTCCCATGGATCTCTGCAAGCAAGGCAAGGAAGAACAGCAGTCTCCAGCTACATGGCAACCTCCATGCCCCCATCTCTCTTCCTCCCTCCAGTCCAAGCTCTTCCAAGTGGAGCACAATGGCAGTGGAGACTGGGAGGGCTGGAGAGGAGTGAGTGACTTTGGCTTTCTGGGCAAGAACAAAGCACTTCTTCCTCTAAAATAGATTATTGCTACCTCGGGATTTTTCTCCACCATGATTTGGTCCCTCAGTCTCATGTACTGTGCCTTGTTGCGACTTGAGATGCTGTTTGGTACTGTGCTTTTGTGCTATGCGCCAGCACGTGGACCCGAGTCAGCCGGGAGCTGTAAAATCTCGGCGAAAATAGAATGCCGGGGAGCAACCGCGCGCGTCATACTGTTTGCCGCATAGGATGCCGTGTCGTTGTCGTGGGCGAGGAGGGGGTTTATTCTCTTGCTTGGTCTATTCCTGTGCAATGTTATGTCGGCCTGGTTTCTGATTTCTAGCTGCTCTTGCAGTGCAAACCATTCCTTTCGGAGCTGGATGCTGCCCTTTTTTGCTAATGGTTTTTTGTTCTACCCTGTGGCGCGGCCTTCGGACAGAGGTTAGAAAACTGTTTCTAGTCAGATAAGAGATTTGTCAAAGACATTGTGTATCTAGATTAGTCTTATCTTGTTTTTAGACTAACAGTGGACTTCTATGATTGCACCATTGTTACCGTCGTATACTCCTTTCGTTTCACAATATAAGAAATTTTAGGTGCATATTGTCTAGATTTATAAATGTACACTAACATATGTCTATATACATATGTGTATATGTGAATGTGAAAAAACGTAAAACATCTTATATTGTGAAATGAAGGGAGTACAAATTATTAATAGAGTATCCTTTTATTATTACTGGTTTGTTTTACATGGCTAGTCGATGGTTTTATCGCATGCAGACAACCCTACTTGCCCGTAGGTGTCTCTTTCTTGTAGGAGTACTAGTATCAGATTCCTTATGTTTTCCTCGCACAGCATTTATCAGGGTGGACACGGCGAGTCGCCACTCGCCATTGCTGCCTGCTGTCTCCATCGCGCTCGCGCGTGTACGAATACCTCCTCCAGCCTGTCTGCTCACCCCGGTCCAAGTCAACCTTTGACCATCTTCGTCAACACCGGGTCCACAAGTTCAAGGCTAGCGGAAGACCACCGTGAGCACTCCACACCTTACCACGCTGGGTCGCTGGCAATTTGCAAGAAATATATACGTAGCAGTATATCTTTGCGGGGTCGTGAGAAAAAAGGTCGACCTCTGGAGATCCCCAAAACCTCGAAGAATCTATATGGCATTCATCTTGCTTACTGTCGATGACCATTTGATCAGGAAACGGATGATCCAAGGTGCAAAGAGACCAAACCGAACCGTCTGGCGAGGGAGAAAGTTCAGATAAATTTTGGTGCTTATACGCCGGTTTTCTTACTTTATTTGTCCGTATTGCTCATTTTCGTCCGTATGCTATTTTCTTCTTCAGTACAGGAAACAAGCGAGCTTACCATGAATTTTCATTCAGCATGCACTCCTTGGACTGCACACTGGAATACTCACTGGCTAGTCAAAGAAAGCTCTTTGTAATACTAACCACGTAGGCTCTGTCAACACTGGGTCCACAAGTTCAATTCTAGCGGAAGACCACCGTGATCACATCAATATCTTAGCACGCTGGGTCGCTGGCCACTTGCAAAAAAACTGCTGTACTGTATAAATCTTTGCGTGGTCATGAGAAAAAGATTTGACATCCGGAGATGAATCCTTATCCCCCCAATGGCATTCATCTTGCTCACTGCCGATGACCATCTGATCAGGAAACGAATGATCCAGGTGCAGAGAGACCAAACCGAAGAAAGCTCCGAGAGCACATACGCTTCGTATGCTTGAGGACCACCGTCTGGGAGGGACAAAGTTCAGATAAAATTTGGTGCTTATACGCCGGATTTCTTATTTTATTCTTCCGTATCACTCATTTTCGTTCGTATGCTGCTACACACGTGCGATGTGTACAGTTTAGTGCGTTTTTTTTTTCGTTTGCATGCATTAGGAAACAAGCGTGCTTAATTACCATGGTAATCCCACGGCCACAATTTGCACTCAGCCCTACACTGTTGCCATCGAAGATCTAGTTAACGACACGCACTCCTTGGACTGCACACTGGAAGACTCACTGGCTAGTCAAAGAAAGCTCTGTGTAATACTAACCACGTAGGCTCTGTCAGATTTTTTTTTTTTTAGATACAAGGCACAAAGTGCCCAGCTTTAAATTAATAAAGCCAGAAACGGCAAGTATTACAAGTGCTGAAAGACAGCGTACAAGCACCGATACATCAAGAAAAAGAAAACACATGGAAGAACAGCTTGATCATCAGCACCCTCGACCGGCTCCATGATCTGTCCTGAGCAGGCACACAAGAGCTACGCCATGAAAGGGCACCATCGTCGCCCTCAGAAGGTCCTCGCTGTTGCACAGCCATCCGTTCCACCTCTGAAGAAGGCCCCTGCCTTCTCGCCCTGGCTCGAAGGGCGCCGTACCGTCGAGAGGTGGAGCTGCTCCCCTGAGCACGCATGGACATGGCAGACAGGAAGCAAAGAAGAAGGACAATGAGCACCGCCTCACCAGGCAGCAGCACGAGCAATGCCGTCAGCACATAGCACAACACCGGACACGCAAACTGTTGGACAGGAACGCCAAAGAAGTGCGGCGAGAAGATGAGTGGCGACACCGGAACACGGCCAAGCCTTCGGCTCAACCTACCGTCAGGGAAACAATGCTGCCGCAGAGGGGACCCTTCCCCTCTCGCCCAGGCTCGAGGGCGCCGACCCGCAGGCGAGCAAGGTCACTGAGAAGGGAGCAACTAAGCTGGGCCAACTACCAGCAGCGCCACCGAGGAGAAAAACCGCTACAACTGCACACCACCTGTCGCCGAACTCGCCCACCTCCCTCGCTGTCCCAAGACGCTGCCTCCAAGGAGGGTGCGACGCAGGAGCGCCGCCGGCGCCCAATCTGAAAGATTTGGGCTTTCACCCGTGACAGAGAGGGAGGGGAGAGGGGAAAAGGACCTCGATGCCGCCTTCAGGAAGTAAGACGCCGACCGGAGCCGCCGTCAACATCGTGGCCACCACCGGTGGCCAAGGGTTTCCCCTGGTCCAGCGCCCCATCTCCGGCCACCCCCACCAACAGCAAGGCGCACCAGGGCTGGTGGGGTGGAGCAAGAGGCAAAGGGGAGGGCAGTACCTTCAGATCTTGCTTGGAGACCGCCGGGGAAGCCTCCACGCCGCGAATCCACGTCCGCCGCCACCTCGCTGCCCACGCAGCCGAGGGGAGCGGCCTGCAGCACCAACGCCCGTCACCCACCGCCAGGTCGACGCCGCCCTCTCCGCGCGAGGCCGTCGCCTCAGATCCAGAAGCTCCCCACCACCCAGGCGAGAGATGGAGCAGCGACAGCCCCGCCGCCACCTTCCTCGGCGGCCGCGCGGGTTTTCCCGCCGGCTACCTCTGGCGGCGGCGAGACGAAGGAGGAGAGGGGCGAGGAAGTGGCGGTGCTAGGGTTTGCGCCCCCGGTGTCGCCCGAGAGCGACACGGGAGGCAGGGGGGGCTCTCTGTCAGATTAGGCGGCCGAGATTGGTCCCTTTCTGTTTCTTTCACATAATAATCATAACCAGTCGGGATTGTCAAACCGTTCATATCTTAATCATAAAACAAACCGAGATCCAATCCCGACCCGTCAAAAAAAAAAGATCCAATCCCGATTCTTCGTTTGGTGCACAAGTGCATTCTGGGTTGTGCATAGAAATTTTAACAATTTGGTGGTAAAAAAGGCAACTGCAGGCAGCTATACGTGCTATCGTTCTGAACTACTGAACCCTCTTCGTTTACTTGACTACAAGAAATGGATTCTCGGTCTCGTGGGAATCCATTTTGAAATATCTGTCATGGGTAAAATATGAACAACTAGCGTAGTATTGCCTTTTTATTTTCAGCCTCTGCCAGCAGCCTTTATATGCTTTACAAGAGATCATCTGGTTGTACTTTGTTAATTAATAGGGGTATGCATGGTTATTCTGTATCAATTTCAGATTTAGAGTTGCATGGGTATGCGTGTATAGTATGTTAGAAGCAGAGAGAACCTTTGCTGTTGCCGGAAACGACTACAAATCGATAACCTTGAGTAAAAAAGGTTAATTGATCAAAGTAACCTTTCTGCAAATGGCAACGTCGAACCACTTACAGCGAGAACAATATTCACTACTATAGAAACAGTTCAGCTGAACTTTTTGACTTGGAACTGACCTCCCCCGTCTTAGCCCCTCTCCTTCCTTTCTTTAGCTCCCCAATTTTTTCTACTCCGTACCATAGATTTAGCTTCCTTTCATTAGCTCCCCAATTTTTTTACTCTCATGCTTTTATTCCTTGTGGTTGTTGGAGAATCTTTCAGTGCCACGATCAATTCAAATATGTGTGTGATGTTCTAGTAACATCCTAGAATGTTTTAGCATGAGTTTTGAAGGTGCTGCACGGTAAATTCTCACATGTTTTAGCATGTAATGTCGTCCTTTTCGTCTTAGACGTCACATAATATTTCTTCCAGAACAGCACCTTTTTTATCATCTATGGATGATGATATGGTGAGAGGGGTGGGAGGAAGATGAGAAAGAAACAAGAGAGGGAAAAGAATTGTTAGGTTGCCACAGAGCCACAGAGGTAGAGACGCCGTCCGCATGGCTGGAGCAAGTAAGACCATACGGCGGCTAAGACGTCGAATCCTGCTCGACCTACCGGATGAGCTCCTGGCCGACACTGGCCCGCCAAGCTACCTTCCCTAATCGACTAAATGTAGGTAGTACGACTAATAGTGTGTATGTAGTACTTCATAAGTAAATTGTACTTCCTCGTTTCTTTAGGAATTAGGTAGTGAACTAGTGATTCATTATCTATAATAAAAATGAAAAATTATACTACCGTAATCTCCTCTTGCTAATTCAGTTTCTCATCTAGACAAAAAAGAATCCAAATCACCATGAGAGAAAACCACATTAAGCCAGAAAAAAAATCAAAGTATCCTAATTTCGCAATCATGCTCCATATAAGTTATAACCATCCAGAAACTCTCCACCACAAACCTTAAAATATACATGTAACAAACTAATTATATTAACTGGTTAAAAAAATGAAGAGCACCCCGACATTCTACCCCAAATTAGCAAGTCCGTGTATACTTCCTTGAGACCACTTTTGATGGGAAATCACCAACACTACCAAAAGCTTTTCGACAAAACAACACTGAATTTGTGTTGAACCAGTATGTTGGGCCACAAGGCACAGACCAGTTATTGACCCAACATACATAAGAGGAGTTGTAAGTAAGTGTGGAGCTGTGACCTAATACACATCAGCCGCCACACACAAGCTATGGAGCCAGACCGCTGCTGCTCCGAGGTATGCTCATAGGCCTCAACATGGTATCAGAGCAAAGATCCTAGCAAAGATCAGAGTTGGGGAGGAGGCAGCGGTGGTGAGTGCTGCTGCGGGCTGCACCGGCGGCCAGCGACGACGGCGGCGGAAGAAGCTGCTGCTGTGTGATTTCGGCAGTGGAGGAAGAAGGTGAGCTGGGCTGTGGTGCTGGTGTGTGAAGGGCAGCAGCGGAGGAAGAAGGTGAGCAGATTGTGGCTGCTGCGTGCGGCTGCTAGACAAGAGAACAAGAAGGGAGGCGTAGAGGAAGCTGTCATGCTGCGTGTGTATCTCTCCGGTGGGGAAGAAGTGCAGTTGTGGCAAAAATGGGTGATGCATAGATTCTAGCTGATGCTCTGGAGAAGCTCACCATGTTTCTCACCTCGAAAACTGAAGGTTTGGCTGCTGGGACCCTCGTTCCTCAAGGGGAAGTGGTACATAAGATTGTATTACTGCCTACTGAGATCAAACTTGAGGGTAGTGCCAACTATCTGAGTTGGTCACAGAGGGCTCTACTGATTGTGGAGCAGAAGGACCTGGAAGGGTATGTGTTGGGCATAATTTCTGCTCCAGAAGACAATACCGGTGCAGAGGGAAAGAAGTGGAAGGCCATCAATTCTTTGCTTGCTGGATGGTGTTGAACTCTGTGGTGCCCTCTATTGCTTGCTCCGTAGAGAATAACCACATCTGCGGAGATGTGGAAGACTCTGTCTACACAATACTCCGGCAAGGGCAATGTCATGCTCATTGCTCGGATTGATGGGAAGATACATCGTCTTCGCCAAGGTGAAATGTTAGTGATGGCATGTGTGGCAGATCTACAGGCTTTGTGGGCATATCAGGATAATTGTGACCCTCTCGAACTCTATGACGCAGCCAGCATCGAGTCGGGGGGCACAAGTGGATAGCACGAAGGCGTGTGCTGAAACTTTTAGATGGGCTCGACTGTCGCTTTGATGGCAGGAAGGCTTCCTTGATGCACCAAACTTCTTTGCCGACTATTGATGAGGCTATTGCAGCAATGAATCAAGAGGAACCGCGCCTATCTCTTGAGAAAGCAGATGAGAAGGTTGTGTCGACTCCAACGTTTGCAGTTACCGAGCGTAGGGAGTGGAAAGATACCAGGGACTGTTTTACCTGTGGGGAGCAAGGCCACTTGAAGTGGAACTGCCCAAATCGAGGCAGAGGCAGGGGATATTATAGAGGGGAGGTAGCAGAACTTTGGAGGCAGATGTGGATACTCAGGGGGTCAAAATTCTAGAGGCAGAGGTGGATATTCATGACACTCAGTGGGGTAGAAGGCACACATGGTAGTTGAAGAGGACAGTGGGACGCCAAATGGCACAAAAGTAGATGATGCTACCTATGGAGACTTTGCTCACTAGGCCTCCACGAATGAAGTTAATTCTGAAAGGGCTTCTCTTGCTGCTAATGAAATTGATACATAATGGGTTCTAGACTCCGGTGCCTCTAAGCATGTTGGGGGTAAATTCTCAATGTTTGAGTCTTACAATAAACATCCTTCTACTAATAATGGTACCATTCAAACAACTGATGATACAAAACAACCTGTTGTCGGGGTTGGTACAGTGAAGTGTACTCCCAACATCTCTCTATCATCGGTCTTGCATGTGCCAGCGTTTCCTGTCAATTTGGCATCTTTAAGTGCATTGATTGATCAAATTGACTGTAGTGTGACTTTTGACAAGTTCGGTTGCTTGATTCAGGAGCGACAGACGAGGTAGATTGTTGGGACTGGCACCAGGCGTAGGGGGCTTTGGTACATGGACAAGGGCGTGCAACCGGATTTGGTGTATGCTGCAGCCATGGAGGACAAGGAAGAGCGTGCAATGATCCATCACTGTAGGATGGGGCATGTATCTTCCGATAAGATGAGTAGAATATTTCCTGATCTTATGTGTGGAATAAGCAAGAACAATTTGTCATGTGATGCTTGCGAATATGCTAAGCACACAAGATCCTCGTATGTGAGGGCAAAGAAGGCACTACAATCTATTCGAGATGACCATGATATTGGAAATTTTGTGTCTTACGAGGCTTTGTCTCCCTCCTACAAAGCATTTGTTGCCTCTCTACAAACTGTGTCTACACCAAAGGATTGGAAGGCTGCAAAGCAAGATCCAAAACGGTGTGATGCAATGATAGAGGAGTTAGAAGAACTAAAGAAAACAAGACGTGGTTGCTAACCACATTGCCAACAGGAAAGAAAGCTGTGAGTTGTAAGTGGATTTATACTGTGAATCAAAATCTCGAGGGGAAGTAGAACGGTATAAGGCTAGGTTGGTTGCTAGAGTGTTTAGTCAAACTTATGGAATTGACTATGATGAGACATTTGCGCTAGTGGCAAAGATGAACACAGTCAGGACATTGGTTTCATGTGCTGCTAACTTTGGGTGGTGGTTGCATCAACTAGATGTCAAGAATGCCTTTTTGCACGGTGACCTTAAGGAAGAAGTGTACATGGAGATACCACCAGGCTTTGGTACATCAGAGACTTCAGGGAAAGTATGTAGGCTGAAGAAGTCTTTGTATGGATTGAAACAATCACTGAGGGCATGGTTTGACAGGTTCAGACGTGTCATTTGTGGTATGGGGTATGGTCAATGTAATGGTGACCACACACATTGTTCTACAAACACTATGGTAAGATCACAATTATTACGTGGACGACATTATCATCACAGGAGATGATCAAGAAGAAATCAAGAGATTAAGGGAATGCCTAAGTAAGGAGTTCGAGGTAAAAGATCGGGCAACTTAAAATACTTTCTTTGCATAGAAGTGGCCCGGACAGAGAAGGGAATATCCTTGTGCCAACGAAAATATACCTTAGATCTCTTGAGTGACATGTGCATGATGGGTTGTCATGCAACTCCCAACCCGATTGAACAAAATCATCAAGTGACAACACAATCAGGTGAGCTAGTGAACAAGGAAGATTACCAAAAATTGGTTGGGAGGTTGTTATATTTGTGTCACACTAGACCTAACACTACATACGCCGTGAGCGTAGTGAGCAGATATATGCATAAACCAAGAAGTGGGCACCTTGATAAAGTGCACCGAATCTTGAGGTACCTGAAGGGGACTTCAGGAAAGGGATTGTGGTTTGCAAAGAGTGGACATCTTGAAGTGGATGGCTATAGTGACTCAAGCTGGGCTGATTGTCAGGATGATAGAAGATCAACATCAGGTTATTATGTGTTTGTGGAAGGAAACTTAGTGTCTTGGAGAAGCAAGAAACAACCAGTTGTGTCTAGATAAACAGTTGAGTCTGAGTATAGAGCCCTTTCCCAAGGGTTGAGTGAGATGCTTTGCATGAAGCACCTCCTGGGGAACTGAAGCTTCTAGGAAGGGGCCTCTGAGAGTGTGGTATGATAATCAGTCAGCTATCAACATTGCTAATAACCCAGTTTAGCATGATAGGACAAAACATGTGGAAATTGATCGCTTCTTTATAAAGGAGAAGCTTGATGCTAGGATCATCAGTCTCACTCATGTTAGCTCTGGACAGCAGTTTGCTGATTGTTTAACAAAGGGATTAGGAACAAAGTAGTGCAATCTGTCATGTGGCAAGATGTGATTGATAGATATCTACCATCCATCTTGAGTGAGAGTGTTGAACCAGTATGTTGGGCCACAAGGCCCAGCCCAGTTATTGACCCGGCATATAGAAGAGGAGTTGTAAGTGTGGAGTTGTGACCTAATACACATCAGCCGCCACACACAAGCTATGGAGCCAGACCGCTGCTGCTCCGAGGTATGCTCCTAGGCCTCAACAATTTGCAGCTTCAAAGAAAAGAACTAGAGACAACATTTTCTTTTCCTCACACATGATGAGCACTTGAATCCAATCGGCAACGACCTGCCCAAACAAAAGACAGGTCATAAGAAGTGAAAAACAGAAATTAGTGTCTACTCGGTGCAGGTTTATATCTGGTTACCTAGCAGTCTGCTCACCGTCGACAGCAAAACAGATATAGCGCTGGCTGCACAAGCAAGCCTGCCTGCCAAAATAGCAAACATAAGCCGTATTAAGTACCCAGTGAATATATAACACCAGGGAGCGTTTGCTTCGTGGTGTACCAGGGTAGATAACGCTGATGTTATCTCGGTCCCAAACTCCTAATAGCAGCCAAAGTATCAGATAGTAGTGTGTCACTCACACTTCCGTTTCCGGTCTGCCGTCCCAAAACTAAAATAAAAGTTAAATGGGTAAGTGAAAATAGATGCTGATAGCCTGATACATAATCTCATTAACAAAGAACGTATTAGAGGATTTTATAGTAGTTTCTTATACGATAAACTCAGTGTGCAGTGGCAATGTTTTTTGAGTCACCCATGAGTCGATGACCAGCTGAAGCTGAGCTCACTAGCCGGTGTAGGTGCTGTGACTTGTTTACTCCTCCCTCTCCCCTTGCTCTTTTTTGCTCAGCTCATCGCCCCATCTCTGTTCTACTTTGCAGTTTGAACGCGTGTGTTGCAATAATACTAATGGACCTCTCCCTCTCTTTGTAACCCCCCCTGTCGAGACAGCTCCACTAGGGTCGATTAGTCCAAAGCTAGTCACCTGACTAGTCATACACTCATACTAGTCTAATACCCAACAGAGGGCGACTCAAAAAACTTTGGCAGCTGGCAATCCTTAAGCCCATTAAACCAAAAGCTACACATGATTTTTAGAGCATGCAAGAACTTTTTGTTAGAGCTGGACTTGGACTGAATGCGAACAACTGCACGCAAAAATATGACTCACTGTACATATATCCAAAACGAAGATGTTTACCAATTGTAAAAACATGAGGTGAACTGGAAAGAGTGTGGTTTATAAGATTTGGTTTTCCACAGCCGCCCGCATCAGTATCACAAGTTCTGTCATCCTCTGCTATCACAGTCTTCAAGAGATGATCAAATGTATTGTCTAGACACATCCTCTGTACCAAGGAAACAAACAATAAACCCCAAGTCAAACATGTCAGCAACTATAAGATACAGAAAACAATAAACCAGTAGAAGAACACAGCTAACCATTGCACGTTGAAGTGAACCAGTGATATGGTGGAGAAATAATGTAGATTTAAGTTGTCTAGACTCCAACCCACAATCGTGGCAGTTTATCCCTGTAAAGATGTCCGGTCCGAATATACTGTGTGCTATGCAATCGTTGTTTGCACAGTCCCGTGAGCCACTAAGATTTTTCTCATGTGATTTAGCGTGACAAGTGTACAAAACATTGCACGCATCTTAGTATTGCCTCCAATACCTCGGCTGCATCATTCATGTTTCCCTGATAATGGTCAATAAACGTTGACAATATCAGATAGAAAAAAGAGTCACTGAGAATGAGGAGTCGGGTGATAAAATGCACTAAACTATGAAATAAAAGAGCGAAATGTACCATATGAAAGAGCGTCTCGGTAGGATGAGAGATGCTCAAAGCCATCCTCAAAGAAGTAGGTTCAACAGCCTCTCCTTTCGCCTTAGGTACTTTGCCCGATTCAATAAAAATATGACATAATGCACATACAACGCATGAGACAGCACGAGGATCTCCAACATGTTTATCACGAGGTGATGGTTTAAGCAAATCATTTCGGAATCCCCCAGAGAAGAACAAGGACCATTATTTGAAAACATGAGAACTGAGTGCTTGCTCAGTGGCAGTGGCAGCGAGTGCGCGCCCAGCCCACCCGGCTTCGAGCCCCAGCTGACGCATATTCGAAGAAATTCGAGTCGCCGCTGAAGCATACTCAAATTAAACGGGAGGTCTCATCTACCTAACAACGTAAAGCCAAGGGAGGGATCCTTCCCCCGTTGGTCAACGTTGATAATGTGAAAACATAGCAAAGAGGCGTACGTGCCACCAGAAATCTTGATAGTTACCTGGATAATCACATTCAAGAGACAATTCTTGTCATCATCATCACTTTTCAGACCAGACCCATCAACTTCTTCCGCAATTGAAATGAGTGCTGCAGCAGCAGTATAGGATCATAACCTTAAGAGATTTGAATTGAAAACAAATAGGATGACATGGATCTTAATGAACCCTTAGGAGAGTACAGATAGAGTATACTCAAATTGATATTGAGACAGTATTAATATTGTAGCATAGTGTCATATGAAGGATACAATTATACATATCTTCATGTAGTATATCCAACACTCAATCTACAACAACAATGAAACAATAAGGACAAACGACATTGTCTTTTCGTATCCTTTTTTAAGTATCAGATGGGATTGTGCCATTGCAAACTGGATACAAAAATAACATTTTTAAGTATGTTCAAATCAAAAGAACAATGACGAAATATCTAGCATACTATCCAATTATAACAAGCTTGTATGAGAAAAAAAAAAGAAGGGAAGCAATATGTGGACATGGGAACATGACTATAGACTTGTAGACACAGTGAACAAGAAAAAAGTACAAGTGGCTTGATCAAAGACTTATACACACTTCAATAACTATTACAACCATCGATTCACAAAAACATGATTTGTACTAACTTTTGTGGACACTAAAATGACATGTTTTTGTGAGATGGAGAATAGAGATTATAAATGGAAGCAACAAAGATGTCATACAAGACCATCGTCACTAATGATTTGGTAACAATACTGAAATATGATCAAGTGTCAAGTCATCTATTTTTATTAGTTCATAAACTTTTATCTGTACTCACTACTCAGACAATGAATTTACACACGATTAACGAGTGTTCATAGAAGTTTTTAGATAGCACATTAAAACAATAATATGTATTTAGCAATTTTTTGAACAAAAATAATAAGTACTCCATCACTACTTGACACTTACGCACAAGAAAGGCCGCATTTAGGCTCGTTGCGATGTTGGTGCAATTTGAAAGAAACCGGTGTTAATAAGGCACTGCTTTTTTTTAGATAAAAGACTTGAGAGCCCAACTTTAAATTAATAAAGCCCTGCTTGTAACAAGGTTCTGACATAGTTAGGGCTGTGGTTACCAGCTTACATAGATAGCACTGCATACGATAGGAAAGTTTGCTATGCCACACACGGCAAAATAAGTTCAACAAGAACCAACATAAAGAAAACTACGTAGATGGAGATCTTCTGGTGTAGGTGGCTGCTAGCAGGTCTCTGGTTAGCTACAGCAGTTCTTCCATCATGCCTGGGTCTCTATTCCTTCGGAGGGATCGCCAGTGCTGCAGGAAGAATAGCATTTTGAAGGTGCAGTCAGCAGGCTGTCGAGGAAATTTGCCTTCTATGGAATATCTGTTTCTAGTTTGCCAAAGTGCCCAGTTTTGTGCAGCAAAAAAGCAAGGAAATAAAACTTCTTGCTTTTTTTGGCAAAGAGTTCCAAATTGTGAAAACTCAGCAAAAGAAGTTGGGTTCCGCTGAACCCCCAACATGTGCCTGCAAGCTTTGTGCAGCAAAAAACAACGAAATAAAACCTCTTGTCAATGAGGAACTCACATTCAAAAGCAGTTGAAGTACTTGTAGTTTGTTCTGCAAGCTGGTTCAAAGTTAGCTCATCCTTTATATCTACTGGATACTCCAAAGTTTCCTCTGCTGGGCTTTTATCCTCTTGCCCATTCGGGTTTGCACCCGTTGTTGAAAAATTGCAGCCAAAGTCATCAGAACCAAGACGAGTCTGACTGTAAAAGTTGAGATGATCAAATAAATTAAAGCCAAACATGATTGTTCTATCTAATCAAGCGGCAGATATCTACTGCCTTAAACTAAAAAAGAAAAGAACATGACTGTTCAAAGCCAAAAGGAAACGAGCCTGTGTCTGTTCATATTTCTCGTACTAAACTAGCAAAGCAATCACTAACAGAATTAGAAGTATTTTCTAGTATATTCGAACGGAAGCCATAAAATAAATATATGAGCAATGATCTTATAAGATACAGTATAAGGATAAGATCTACTGTATCTATCTAATCAAAGTTCTTTTTCAAAGGTGAAAATGCAAGTTACTTTACATTTTCCCTGATGTCTCGCCATTTGCACTGTCCCGGGGAACACCACCCTGACCTTTGCATTTTCCAGAGTCATTCATAACCTCGTCAGATTGTTCAAGGCCACCTTTTGTCTCATCAACACAATATCCATCTATCGACGGCGCTACAGAGGTGGCGGCGGCAGAAGCGTGCTGCTGCCTCTGAAATTCAGCATTTTTCATTCCCTGCAAATCTTCAGAGACAAGCTGTTGCAGCTTGCGCAGGTCGGAAAGAACCTCCTCTGCGGTGGCATGCTCGGAGTCCATCTGACCGAGATAGTAGAGCGCGGGGTCAGAGGGATTCTCAATTTGGATCCCGCGCTCGCACTCGGCGATAATACTCGGGTAGGCGGCGATGGCGTCGGCATCCTGCATATCCGTGGATGCCCCGAGAAGAACGTTGGCATGGAAGTGGGCGAGCACGGCAGAGTCCGGCGCAACCTCGGTAGCTCGCCTAGAGGCCTCGATTGCCGATTTAAAATGGCGTGCCCTGATCTTTCTGTCAGCACAAACTGCAGCGGTCAGCTCGAGCGCGGTGCTGTATGCAAGAAGGAGGAGCGGCGGTGACGACTCCAGGCCTCCAAGTTTATCCATGGCCTTCTGAAGAATTCGGAGAGCCTTTGCGTGTGTTCCCCGTCTGAGGTGCTCAGATGCACTCTTCCATAGGGCAAGCACATCTTCTCTGTTACCACCGGCCGCCGCCACATCCAGCTCCTGCAGTGAGGCGGCGCGGGGCTGAGAAGGTGGAGTAGGGTTTGATCGGCGTCCGCGATTCCCCCGAGCCATCTGCGAAGCGGAATGCGGCGGGGAGGAGGGGCCTCGGCGTCGGGGGGGCGGTGACCTGCGGGTGCGTCTTGACGGAAAGCTGGTGGACGAGAAATATGGTGTGGCGGCGGCGGCGGCGGGAGGCGACGGGGGAATGCAACTCCACGGATGTCCCCGTTTATATGGACGAGGTCCACTGCTTCAAGATACGTGCACAAATTATTAACGATTTTTTTTTTATCAGCACATTGTCAAATAATTTTTTTATTTCAGTAATTTATTTTTGAATGCATATACTAACAAAATAAATCACACATGTATTAAGAAAAGAAAAACCACACAGTATAATTAATCATTACAATAAGTCAATAGGTAGAAACCATATCGTTCGTTCACTTCGTTGGATACACATTAGTCGATCATGATAACTGATGGATATCCAACTACGTGTTGTATCGCCGTGTTGGAAGATGTGGTGACGATTGTGGGAAGTCAACTATGACGGTGGGGACTGTGGTGGGATTCAGAGACGGAGCCAGAAAAATAACATGAAGAGGCCAATAACATTAGGTTAGTTGGAGGGGGCCATGGCCCCTGCTCGCACCCCCTAGCTTCGTCCCTACTAAGATTGCCTTGCTAGAGGTGTAGTCCATTGCGGCCCAGGAGGGGCCATTGGGGCAACCATCCACCTGAAGCCACAAGTCAGGAGGCCTGTTGTCCTCCACCACCGCCGCAAAGGCATCCGGGAGTGGGAGTCGGCTGCAGAGCTTGTGGTGCAAATCCACAACGAACTCAAACTCCGTCATGCTCGCATGCTCCACACTCCGAGGAACAAGAGCAGCAACAACGTCACCGCACCCTCCAGCTCCTCATCCTTCGCGGCCACGCTTGGCGCGACCACAAAGGAAGGTCTTTCCACGACCGCTAGTATCGTCTTCTGCCAAGACCGCAGAAGAATGAGGGAGGCCTACACCCCTCTTTGTTCTCGCTATCGGCAATGGAGGCCTCCGTGGGAGCAGGGAAGAAGAAGAAGAATGGGAGGAATGGTGGGGATTCTAGTGACACCCACTTCGCCCTTAAAATACCCATCAACACTCCCACAGATGGCCTCCTCGGCTTCTCCGTTACCAAGAATTGAGGAGGCACGCGCAGCTACTTCGCCCAGGCAAGTGATTCCAAAACCTTCCGGCTGACTTACGGGACAAACAAGACTAGACCTCGGGGACCCACTAGACCTCGGGGACCCACTTTGACCATTTTTGGTCATAGCCCCGGCAGATGAAGGGAAGTGCCGCGGGGACCTTGTCCGAGGCCTACTGTCGCATCGGTGGAACATGAAGTTCCCTTATGTGGCCAAAGTGAACCCACCGCACGTGGGCCTACCTAGAAGATGGAGAAGGGCAAGTGTCAAGACATGTTGGTGGGTCCGCCTACCAACACCCTGGAAAAACTCGGCAAGATCAACATTGACACCCTGCGGCTGATTAAGGACTTAGGTCCGAGACCTCTCGGGGTCTCCTGCACCATAGGGAACAAGATAGAGACCCAAGAGCCCGAGCACCCGGCAGGAGGCTGCACTCCCTATCGGGTAAGCTTTCCGTACGAGGAGGAGATAAGCACACCACCATGTGCACGAAGCCCCACAGGGAACAAGTTGAAAGCAATTGCTGAAACTTAAATCTTCCTATGTGTTGCTTCAATGCCTTTTACTTAGAATCTATTGCTTTACGAGTTAACTCTTTTGCAAAACTTTTTGATGCTTGTCTTGAAAGTACTATTCATGAAAAGCTTTTGCTTATATGCTTCAGTTGTTTACTCTTTATCTATTTTTTAGCAAACTATAGACCATTGCCTTGAGTCACTTGATTCATGACATGAGCCTTGCAATATTATTTGATCAACATTGTGTGAAAGCATGTCTCCTCAGAAATTATTTTGTTGTTATCGTTTTACCTACTCGAGGACGAGTAGAACTAAGCTTGGGGATGCTTGATACGTCTCCAACGTATTATAATTTCTGATGTTCCATGCTTATATTATACCAATTGCTACATGTTTTATTTACACTTTATATCATTTTTATGCATTTTCTGGGACTAACCTATTAACAAGATGCCACAGTGCCAGTTCCTGTTTTCTGCTGTTTTTGTGTTTCAGAAAAGTTGTTCTGGAAATATTCTCGGAATTGGACGAAACAAAAGCCCAGGTCCCTATTTTTCTGTCACGTACACGGAGTCCTGAGGAGACACGAAGGGGACCGAGGAGGCGGCCACACCATACGGCGGCGCGCCCCCCTCCTGCCGCACCGCCACGTGGTGTGGGCCCCTCGGGTCTCCACCGATGTCGCCCCTTCACCTATAAATTCATCTATTCGGGAAACCCTAAATACCCGAGTCATATTCCACGAAAAGTTCCAGAGCCGCCGTTGTCGTCAACCCTAACTCGGGAGGGTTCTGAAGCTCTTCCCGGCACCCTGCCGGAGAGGGGAATCATCACCGGAGGGCTCTACATCACCATGACTGCCTCCGGAGTGATGTGTGAGTAGTTCATCCTTGGACTATGGGTCCATAGCAGTAGCTAGATGGTTGTCTTCTCCTCTTGTGCCATCATGTTTAGATCTTGTGAGCTGTCTATCATGATCAAGATCATCTTATTGTAATGCTACATGTTGTGTTTGCTAGGATCCGATGAATATTGATACTATGTCAAGTTGAATATTGATTTATCATGTCTATGTTATTTATGATCTTGCATGCTCTCTGTTGCTTGTTGATACTCTGGCCAAGTTGATGCTTGTGACTCCAAGAGGGGGTATTTATGCTAGATAGTGGGTTCATGCCTCCATTTAATCTGGGACAGTGACAAAAGTTATAAGGTTGTGGATGTCTTGTTGCCACTAGGGGTAAAACAGCGATGCTTTGTTTAAGGATAATTGTGTTGCTTACATTATGCACTTTACTTAATACAATAGTCTGTCGCTTGCAACTCAATACTGAAAGGGGTACAGATGTTAACCTGAAGGTGGACTATTTAGTCACAGATGCATGCTGGATAGCGGTTTGTGTACCATGTTGTAATGCCCAATTAAATCTCATAGTAGACACTACTTGCACATGCATTATTATTATGCACTTTCAATATTGTCAATTGCCCAGCTGTAATTTGTTTACCCAGCATGTTAGTTATCTTTATGGAGAGACACCACCAGTGAACTGTGGACCCTGGTCCATTCTTTTACATCTGATAATACAACCTACTGCAATCATTGTTTTCTTTCATTCTCTACAAATAAACATCATTTTCCACACTATACGTCTAATCCTTTGTTTTCAACAAGCCGGTGAGATTGACAACCTCACTGTTAAGTTGGGGCAAAGCATTTTGGTTGTGTTATGTGCAGGTTCCAAGTCAACCGCCAGGACCTCCCCTACACACCAGCACTTTTTCTGGCACCATTGTCAGGAAGAGGAAGCACTCCCTCCAACACCACTTTTTCTGGCGCCGTTGACACCTTCAGAAGTGTCTTCATCTCCTGCTGGTTTGATAACCTCGGTTTCATACTGAGGGAAAACTTGCTGCTGCACTCATCATACCTTCTTCTTGGGGTTCCCAACGAACATGTGACTTTCACGTCATCAAGCACTTTTTCTGGCGCCGTTGCTGGGGAGATCAAGCCTTCTGCAAGGGGAGTCTCTCACCTCCTATCTCTTTACTTTGTTATTGTCTTGCTGATTTATTATGTCTAGCTCTTTACTTGCTATCAATTGTTACTTTCCTTGAAACTAGTCCTATGGCTGAAAATAACATCAGAGAGCTTAATGAAATTTATCTTGAGTTGGGACATGAGGTGTTTGAAGAGAAAATTAAAAAGCCTATGGAATTTTTTTTGCATAACAATCATGATGGTAGCAAATGTTATTAGCATACATTCTTTGAACACCATTATTGCTAATGCCATGGAAAGCTCTAAGCTTGGGGAAGCTGGTTGTGATGAATATGATATTTTTAGACCCCCAAGCTATAAGGAGGGAATTTGCTTTGATAATACTTTGCCTCCAATATATGATGATTATAATCATTGTGATGTTTTCAGCCCACCTACTATTGAGGATATAGTTTATGTTGATTATGATATGCCTCCTATATATGATGTTTACAATGAGGAATATGATATTTTCAGTCCATCTACTATTGAGGATAAAAATCATTTTGATTATTCTATGCCTCCTATTTATAATGATTACAATGATGGATGTGATACTTTTACTCTCACTATTAATGATATTGTTTATGCTTATGTGGAGAGTAATGATACTTTTATGCATGTGAATCATGATAAGAATGCTCTTTGTGATAATTATATTGTTGAGTTTGTTCATGATGTTACTGAAAGTTATTTTGAGAGAGGGAAATATGGTTGTAAAGTTTTCAAGTCACTAAAACACTTCTCTTTATGTTGAAAGTTTTGAAGATGTACTTGTTCAATCTTTCTATGCTAGTTGCTTCATGCTTCAATAATTTATTCTGTTACAAGACTCCTTTGGATAGGAAGTGGGTTAGACTTAAATGTGTTTGATATTTGCCTTTTGATGCTCTTTTTTGTTTTTCAACTATTATATTCTTATGAGAGCATCATTAAAATCTTCTAGCCTAGCTAAAAGGCGTTAAAGAAAAACGCTTATGGGAGACAACCCATTGTTTTATTTCTGTACTTTTTCTTTTATTTGAGTCTTGGAGCTTGCTTACTTATGTAACAACTTCTTTGTATCTTTATTTTATTGCATTTTTGTGCCAAGTAAAGTCTCTGATAGAAAGTTGATACTAGATTTGGATTTCTGCGCAGAGACAGATTTTTGTTGTCCACCATTTTCAGCTGTACACACTCCAGAAAAATTGAATTTTTCTGAAACAATTCACGCGTGATCCTCGATATGTACGCGACTTTCGTTAGTTTTGATTTTTCTTATCTGAGCAACTTAAGTGCCTCAAAAAAATTCGTCTTTACGGGCTGTTCTGTTTTGACAGATTCTGCCTTTTATTTTGCGTTCTCTCTTTTACTATGTTTGAGTGGATTTATTTGCTCCACAAAACATCAGTGGCTGTAGCTAATGTCCAGAAGTATTGGAGATGATTGTGTCCTTACAGAACATGTGAATTTTTGATTATACACTAACCCTCTAATGAGAATTACTTTGAGTTTGGTGTGAAGGAAGTTTTCAGGGATCAAGAGAGGAGAATGATATGATATGATCAAGAAGAGTGAAAAGCCTAATCTTGGGGATGCCCCCGTGGGTCAGCCAAGCATATTTCAAGGAGACTCAAGCGTCTAAGCTGCATCCCCTTCTTCATCAACAACTTATCAGGTCATCTCTAGTGAAACTATATTTTAATTCTTTCACATCTTATGTGCTTTACTTGGAGCGTCTGTCGGAGAATAGTCCCCGAGAGCCAGGAATTGAGAGGGGCTGAACACGACACTTAACAACTCTCGTCAACCTCGGCGACCTGGCTCGACGAACTTGAGGGATCGCATCACGACAGAGATGGACACGAGCTCGTACCCAGGTTCAAGCCCTCCCTGAGGAGTAAAGACCCTACTTCCTGCTGTGTTGTATTGCACTGCTTCGCGAGGTTACAGTACACAGCTGCTTGCTGAGGGCAAAGCTTACAACAATGGTGGAGCTACTCAAGTGTAGGAGCTCTCTTCTCTATGTGGTCTGGTAGTCTTGGGTGAAGGAAATGATCGATCCCCTTCTCCAGTGGTGCCCCTCCTCCTTATATAGGCACATGGGTGGAAGCTAGGGTTCCGCCAAGGCGTCGGTGCAGGAGAGCGGCGCACCCCTGGTCCAGGAGGTCGTGGACGCGGTCCACCGTGATGGTCTTGCTAGTCTTCGTCAGGTCCTACCACCGTCCGGCCTGAGCAAGGGCCGGCGCTCCAGAGTTCCATGGTGCTATCCTGGTGACGTCGTCGTTGGAGCGGCAGGCTGTCCCCTTAGCACAAAAGTGGTATGCTTGGTAATCTGCTTCGCAAAGGGCAGCTTTGTCGCTCCCCTTTAAGCATGGAAACGGCAACTGCGGCCTCACCGTCATCGCGCACAGATGTGCACGTCGTCCTGCTGCGGGGGGCAGGGCCCATGTGCGCCCTGCCAGGATGGCAGAGCCTCGTCAAGCACTTCGAGTGCTCCGACACCTCGAGAGGAGAAAGCCTCCCGAGGTGGTCCCCTGGCCGTAGGGACTCCGCTGGTTCCTTCAGTGTCGAAGCCCCCGCGAGGCAGAGATCCTCGCGAGTCTCTTCAGGCGGGCTCGCCTAGCCCTTAGTAGTTTTTGGCCAAGTGTCGTGCGTTGAGGGCCAGTAAGGCCGGCCCATGATACCCTGATTTCCATTGGGCCGACAGCGTCTGTGTGCTTTTATTTTTGCTTTGTTATTTTTATTTTCTGAATAAATTGGATCCTAGCATTCTTGTGTGGGAGAGAGACACGCTCCGCTTTTTCATGTGAATACTCGTATTCTTCACTTATATTTGTTGAGTATTCTTGACTAGCTACTGCAATACTTTTAGCTCCTGTTTTTCATGCATCTCTTGTTCAGAGCTGTTAGTTCTTGTAGAGAAGTACTCTCTTGTTTCATTGTTGTATTATTTGGAGAGTTTATGTTGAAATAAGTTGATTGGTGTTTGGTTGGAAACAGAAAATGCTACATGTGGTAGATGGTATATTGAAAAGACATACTCATTCTTGTAGATCATTGTCTTGGATAATTTGATGCTTTGCAATTGTTTTGAGCTCTCAAGTAGATCATGTTTAAGCTCTTGCATCATGTAGTTAAAACCTATTAGTGGAGAACTACCGTAGAGCTTGTTGAAATTTGGTTTGCATGTTTGGTATCTCTAAGGTCTAGATATTTTCTGGTAAAAGTGTTTGAGTAACAAGGAAGACAGTGTAGAGTCTTATAATGCTTGCAATATGTTTTATGTAAGTCTTGCTGTACCAGTTGATATCTGTGTTTGCTTCAAACAACCTTGCTAGCCTAAACTCTGTACTGAGAGGGAATGCTTCTCGTGCATCCAAACCTTGAGCCAAAACCCATGCCATTTGTGTCCACCATAACTACCTATTATGTGGTATTTCCTGCCATTCCAAGTAAATACTTCATGTGCTACCTTTAAACTATTCAAAACTATTATCTCTTATTTGTGTCAATGTTTTATAGCTCATGAGGAAGTTATGTGGTTTCTCTATCACCTTGTCATTTACTCATGACAGACTTTCACCAATGGACTAGTGGCATATACATCCGCTTATCCAATAATTTTGCAAAAAGAGCTGGCAAATGGGGTGCCCAGTCCCAATTAATTACAACTATAACCGCTTAATTCTCTTCACATGTTTTGCCATGATTTATCAGAAGCAAATTTCAAAGTGTTAAACATTATCAAATAGGCACTCCTCCATGGTATGTGATTGTTGGAAGGCACCCGAGGATTCGGTTAGCCATGGCTTGTGTAAGCAAAGGTTGGGAGGAGTGTCATACCAATTTATAAATATGCATGTGTAAACAAAAGAGAAGAGGGATGATCTACCCTTGGGTAGAAATAACGTCCTTCATGGGAGCCGCTCTTGAAAGTCTGGGTGACAAGGGGGATAGAGTGCCCACTGCCATTCGTTGACAACAACAAACACCTCTCAAAAACTTACTTTATGCTCTCTTATGATTTCAAAAACCTAAAAAGCTCTAGCACATGATTTAATCCCTGCTTCCCTCTGCGAAGGGCCTTTCTTTTACTTTATGTTGAGTCAGTTTACCTACTTCTTTATCTCAGAAGCAAACACTTGTGTCAACTTTGTGTGCATCAATTCTTATATGCTTACTTATTGCACTTGTTATATTACTTTGTGTTGACAATTATCCATGAGATATACATGTTGAAAGTTGAAAGCAATTGCTGAAACTTAAATCTTCCTATGTGTTGCTTCAATGCCTTTTATTTAGAATCTATTGCTTTATGAGTTAACTCTTATGCAAAACTTTTTGATGCTTGTCTTGAAAGTACTATTCATGAAAAGTTTTTGCTTATATG
Organism: Poa pratensis; assembly: GCA_947311845.1. NCBI lineage: Eukaryota > Viridiplantae > Streptophyta > Magnoliopsida > Poales > Poaceae > Poa > Poa pratensis. Next base: position 30,227,777 of record CAMZMU010000074.1, read on the forward strand.
ATTCAGTTGTTTACTCTTTATCTATTTGTTAGCAAACTATAGACCATTGCCTTGAGTCACTTCATTCATGACATGAGCCTTGCAATATTATTTGATCAAGATTGTGTGAGCATGTCTCCTCAGAAATTATTTTGTTGTTATCGTTTTACCTACTCGAGGACGAGTAGAACTAAGCTTGGGGATGCTTGATACGTCTCCAACGTATCCATAATTTCTGATGTTCCATGCTTATATTATACCAATTGCTACATGTTTTATTTACACTTTATATCATTTTTATGCATTTTCTGGACTAACCTATTAACAAGATGCCACAGTGCAGTTCCTGTTTTCTGCTGTTTTTGTATTCAGAAAAGTTGTTCTGGAAATATTCTCGGAATTGGACGAAACAAAAGCCAGTCCTATTTTTCTGTCACGTACACGGAGTCCGAAGGAGAGACGAAGGGGACCGGAGGCGGCCACACCATATGGCGGCGCGCCCCCCTCCTGCCGCGCCGCCACGTGGTGTGGGCCCTCGGGTCTCCACCGACGTCGCCCCTTCGCCTATAAATTCATCTTTTCGGGAAAACCCTAAATACCTGAGTCATATTCCACGAAAAGTTCCAGGCCGCCGCCGCCGTCAACCCTAACTCGGGAGGGTTCTGAAGCTCTTCCCGGCACCCTGCCGGAGAGGGGAATCATCACCGGAGGGCTCTACATCGCCATGCCTGCCTCCGGAGTGATGTGTGAGTAGTTCATCCTTGGACTATGGGTCCATAGCAGTAGCTAGATGGTTGTCTTCTCCTCTTGTGCCATCATGTTTAGATCTTGTGAGCTGCCTATCATGATCAAGATCATCTTATTGTAATGCTACATGTTGTGTTTGCTGGGATCCGATGAATATTGATACTATGTCAAGTTGATTATTGAATTATCATGTCTATGTTATTTATGATCTTGCATGCTCTCCGTTGCTTGTTGATACTCTGGCCAAGTTGATGCTTGTGACTCCAAGAGGGAGTATTTATGCTAGATAGTGGGTTCAGTCTCCATTTAATCTGGGGGAGTGACAACAAACTCTAAGGTTGTGGATGTGCTGTTGCCACTAGGGGTAAAACAGCGATGCTTTGTCTAAGGATAATTGTGTTGCTTACATTATGCACTTACTTAATGCAATAGTCTGTTGCTTGCAACTCAATACTGAAAGGGGTGCGGATGCTAACCTGAAGGTGGACTATTTAGGCACAGATGCATGCTGGATAGCGGTATGTGTACCATGTTGTAATGCCCAAGTAAATCTCATAGTAGACACCATAACTTGTACATGCATTATTGTGTACTTTCAATATTGTCAATTGCCCAGCTGTAATTTGTTTACCCAACATGTTAGTTATATTTTATGGAGAGACACCACTTGAACTGTGGCCCTGGTCCATTCTTTTACATCTGATAATACAACCTACTGCAATCGTTGTTTTCTTTCATTCTCTGCAAACAAACATCATTTTCCACACTATACGTCTAATCCTTTATTTTCAGCAAGCCGGTGAGATTGACAACCTCACTGTTAAGTTGGGGCAAAGTATTTTGGTTGTGTTGTGTGCAGGTTCCAAGTCAACCGCCAGGACCTCCCCTTTGACGCAGACTTTTGCTGGCAACATTGTTAGGAAGAGGAAGCACTCCCTCCAACAACACTTTTTCTGGCGCCGTTGACACCTTCAGAAGTGTCTTCATCTCCTACTGGTTTGATAACCTCGGTTTCATACTGAGGGAAAACTTGCTGCTGCACTCATCATACCTTCCTCTTGGGGGTTCCCAATGAACGTGTGACTTTCACGTCATTATCCACCCACTTTCCCTAATGGTGGACGCCCTCAACTAACCAAAAGGAGATACTTGGAGAAGCGACCACGTCGCCCCAGTTGGGTAGCTTGGGGGGGGGGGGGGGGGTTCCCGCCTAAGACACCCACGCTCCTCGCGTGACCCTTGGTGGAGTCCCCTTAGCCTATGAAAGGAGGGCCAAGGTCACCGAAGCAGAGGTCCAAGACTTAGAACAAGGCAAGTCTAGACTAGGGCTTAGAGGGTAGAGAGAGATGTGATCTCCTTAGCGCCCAGATCTGCTCTTCGTCTATCTCCAGCCAAACACCTCCCGGAACACTACCTAGAAGCCACCTTGTAAGCTACACTATGAAGAACACATCAATCCAGACATGAAAGAGTAGAGCTATTATTCTCCGGGCGACCTTGTAATCCAAACTCCTTGTATCCTCATGTTGTTTGCTTTGATTGTCGGTTCATAGAGCTTGATCTAGATCATCCGGGAGAGACGATTCTCAGCCTCTTCGCGCCCCGTGCCAAACCTAAAAAGGGGTAACCTTTAATCCCGGTGTCCATCCGCCGGGACACGACAACGTCCTACATGTAGTACGAGTTACAAAACTCTTCTCTCGGTTATTAACACTTATGATGTCATAACTTGCACGTAGGAACGTTTTAATCCCACATGTTGCAAATTAGACGACCCGTTTTTGGGCCGATGGAGGTGCTCTTAGTGTAACCGGGCTAAAATACATATACTAGACGCTTCGTGCATGTGTTGACTCCTTTAATTCAAAGATAAGAAAGATGTTATAATGGGAAAGCATAGGATTGGAATGTCTAGTTAAATCGTATAGGAAGATTACTTTGTTTTTGTTGCTAAAGGAAAATTAAAGGAATTGTAAAAGAGGTTGTAGTGAATGGTAAAATTTCTGCAGGATGTATGTACTACAAAGATTTTATGGGAATTCGATAGAACTAATGCTATTAATCAAACGACTAAGAGCATCTCCACCGGGGGCCTCTAAAGGACCCCCAAAGGCCCTTTGGGGGGCCGGACACCAAAAACGCCCACCAGCGGCACTCCCCAAAGCCTCGCCCCGAGCGATTTTGTGTCTGGCAGCCCCAATTGGGCCTCCAAGTTTGGAGGCCCTCCTGGGGGTGCCGGACATCGCCTCGGGCATGGCCCTGACAGAGATGGCCCGCCTGCCATACACACGACGCGCCCGTCCAGTGTTAATGAAGGCTGTGCAGGAGGCCGTTCCGCCGCGTTTAATGTCGAGGCGACGAGGCGGCGCCACGCCTGTCATCACGCATCGCAATAACGCCGCGCCCGTTCCCCTGGCGGGCGCAGAGCGAAGCGTCACAATAATGCCGCGCCGCTTCCAATGGCGCAGACGGAAGCGACGCGTGCTGGAGTCGCAGCGGCTGGCCGCGGCGGCGCCCTGCAGACGCTTCATCGGCGTCAATGCGCGGCCAGGCGAAGCGGTGGCCGCGTTAATGCAGGCCACCCAACCCCTCAAGAACATAGGCCGCCATGGCGGGCAGCCGCGACGGGCGTTGCGGTGAGCAACGCCACGAGCAGCTGGAGGAACTCCGGCGTCCCAACGAGGAGGCGGAGATGGCCAAGGCGTTCTAGCGAGGCACGTGGCGCGAGGAGGCCGACAACGCGCCTCCCTACGTGGTCTCGCTTGAGACCGCGCGGCTGAGCAGCCGCCACAAGCTGCTGGTGGACGACGACGCCACCCTTCCAGACGGGTGGGTGAGGAGCGCCGCCAACATTCCGGTGGCGCCGCGGCTCAGCGGGCAAGACCGCGTCGAGTTCCTCAAGCGCAAGTGGACGGAGATGCCGTACGAGCAAAAGCTCGATCCCAAGTACTCCATCTCGGCGCCCTACTGGCACGCCATGGTGAACAAGGAGTACGAGGCGCGTCGTAGCGGTCGACGAGAGCCAACGCCGGAGTTATCCTCAACGGACGACGAGCGTGACGGCGAGGACGGCGACGACAACAACGACGACGACCCCGGGCTGCCCGATCTGCCTTTACAACCAGCTGCATCTTGGGCAGCAGCGTCGCTGTCACCGAAGAAAGGGGCGGCGCAAGCTGAAGAGGCTTCCGATCAAACGCCCCGCCGCATGTCACGGCGGTGAACCAAAAACGACGCGCCAGCGAAACCAGAAGCCTCAGCCGGCTCAGCCGAGGCTACAGGATGTTCCTTAAGGCCGGAGCCCTTGATCTGGGGGAACCGGTGGGGACGTTTCTAAAGGCCGTAGCCGATGGGAACGAAAGATGCAATCCCGGCGCCGGATCATCAAGGCATGCAAGTCTCTTGATGATTCTTTGGCTTGGTTCGCATCTTCCTCTCCTTCGGCCGGCCATGAAGCGGCATCTCTTCTCCTCGCCGGCTCGTGTATTGGTTGGCGAGAAGCTGCATAGGCCCCCTTCTCTCCGCCTAGTCTAGGTTTAGTTTGTTAAATCTCGTTTAAATTCGAAATTGTAAGTTTGTTAAATCTCGTTTGAATGAAGTTTGAATAAATGAAAATTACAAATACATGCGGCGTACTTCTCTCCGCCTAGTCTAGGATCTACGCATCCTTCTTCTTCTTGGAGGCCGAAGCTTCCGCATGATCGCCATCTTGGCGAGGACGCTTGGGGGCCTTTGGCTTCTCGACGTCGCCGTCGTAGCCGTCCTCGTCCTTGTCATCGACGGCCGCGTCCTTGGCGGCGGGCGCGACCTCGCTCTCCTCCCCGCCGGCTGCCTCCTCCTCGGAGGGGGTTCCATGCGGGTTCAACACCTCGTACGGAGATGCGGGGGCTGCCTCGTTCCCGCCGTTGTGAGCGACGACATTGGGTCCAATGTCGTCGTTGTCCTCCTCCTCCTTGTCGTCGTCCTCCTCCTGCTCGCCGTCGTCCTCCTCTGCGGGGGTATCCCCGTACGATGAAGAACGTGGCGAAGGGGTGTCGTCGAGCCCGTAGAAGAGATCGAGTTGCTCGACTTCTGACGGCGATGGCTCGGGGGAAGAAACAGAAACCGAGCCATTGCCGCTCGAGGAAGACGACACCGGTGCTTCGCCTTCGCCGCCGGAGTCCTCGCTGGTGGCGCCATGCCACATCTCCGGCTTACCCCACTCGGCCATGTCGTACCAAACGAATAGAATGAGATCAACGTGGGGCCCGCGAGGATGGTTACATATTGTTGCCAAGCGGCGGCGGTTGCACGCCCACACGAATCGGCGGCGGTTGCCGTAATGCGGAGCGACGCGACGGTTGCCGGCGGCGGTTCGTGCGCCCGCAAGGTGTTCGACAGTTTGCTCAAAATTTGGGCCGTTTGAGGGGTGGGCCTTTGGGGAGTGCCGTTGTGGGCGGCCTCCAAATGTTGCCCGGACACATGTCCGGTACCCCCAAAGGAGACCCAATTGAGGGGTGTCGGACACCGATTTAGAGCCCCCGGTGGAGATGCTCTAGCTTCAGATAAATTGAGGAAAGAACTCTATAGAATAACAAGAATCTTATGAAGTTCCTTCGAAGATTCAGAACCCTAAATAAAAGGTTTTTCTGAAAAACAAAACAAAACGGGGATATCCAGGAAATTACGGCCGCCTTCTGTTCCTTTCTTCCGTAGAAGCTCGGAAGCCAAGGCTGCCTCGTGCCCAAGAAAGCCCTCCACTGCTCCACGGCTTCACCAGCAAGAGCGCAGGATTTCCATGGGCTGCGTAGGATCCACCCCCAAGGGCGCCCCAGCCGCCGGAGGCGGCAAGACTGGCGGTAAGAGTCCACGATCCGAGCACCCAACCCCTGAGATTTCCCTTCCTGCTCTTTTCTTTCTGCTTGATCCGTCCGGTTAGGATCGGGTGTTTGTGGCAACCAACTTACGATTTCCGCGCGGCTCGTGGAATTGGGTGGGTTTGAGGATTCGTCGGTCTCTTCTGAAGGCATCGTTGTGATGGAGTTGATGGCACTCGGTAGGGTTGTGGTGGGAGTGTGTTCTTGGTCGAGCCGTGCTTGGTAGGAACCTGAGTTCTTGGTTCCGAATTAAGTTAGGTTACAGTTCAGTTCTTGGCGTGCGTGTGGCTAGCTGGTGAAGTGCCTTACAGGGATTTGAGTGGTGCCTTCATGGGAACGATTATTGGTCGAGTTGTGATTTGGGCTCCTGGCCTCTTGATAGTGGGTAAAAATTGCAGGGATGATACTATGCCCATCGGGGAGTGAATGGGATCATTTGTTGTTGTGGATTTACCAGAATGCTGTTTTTTGCGAAGATGGGATTCCTGGGGAAGATGGAGCTGCTGCCTCTTGTGTAGTTGGAGAGTGCTCTTGCTGAATTAGATTGTGCTATTGAGTGGCAACATGAGTGTAAATTGGACTTCTTATGCATTTTATTTCCTGTGTGCATATCGTGTGGAAGATGTTATAGGACAGTTTCTAACTTCCTGAGTCTTTGAACATGAAGATGCAAGTGGATTTGGATCTTCCAAAGTTGTTAAGCTGTGACAGACTCGAATATTGTTGAACTTTATGGTGGTTAGAAATTTAGCATGGATGTCGAAATTGTCTTTTCCTGAGACAAAGTTGTGTTGCTTCTAATTTCTTGTGATTGACCTGGATGTTTCTTGATTCGATAGCATGCACTACTACTACTATGCCCTCCTACATGATTCAGAATTTTGATGATGTCTGTATGATTTGTACTGAACTACTAATAAGCTAGCATAGCAAGTCCAGAGAGGCGAAAAGGGAGTGCTCCTCGGGTCCTCGTTCCGCCGACGGCCGATCTGCCGGTCCCCTCCCTCTCCGGCCGCCGCTGCGGCGGTGGGAGAGTGGGGGGGCCAGATCCGTGCCCGAGGCCTGTAGATAGTAGGGTAGAGTGTCTGGGCGGCGCTGGAGAGGTGGTGCCTGCGGCGGCGTTCCGGAATAATGGTGCGGGGATTCGATCTCCACCTCGGCGGTGCTCTGCGGAGCGGCGTCGGCGAGTCCCGGCGTGGTCTCCTCCCGGATTGGCGGATCTGGTGAGGCTTGGTGCTCCAAGGGCGGTCGTCGCGGCGGAGGTGATGGCTGGCTCGCGGAGGTTTTGTCCCTCGCCCCCTCCTTCGTCTTGGCGTGGTTTTTCCTGGCCACGCCATGGGGGTGCTGGGGGTGGTGCGGTGGGGTGCTGATGCCTGGCGCCGGCTCTCTCCTCCGCCTGTACAGGAGAAGATCTTCTGGGTGCTCGGAGTTCTTCGCTGGCTCTTCGTGCGGAGGTCTGGCTTCTCCGGCCGGCCATGGTGGCGGTGGTTGGAGCGGCTCTGTCTTCGCGCTCTGCTTCATTCTCGCGTTGGTCCTTCTTTCTCCGGCCGGCCGTGGTGGCGAGGGGAGAAGGCGTGGTCAAGGCGTGCTCACGGCGGCGGCTCCAGCAAGTCGGTTCTGTGCTCAGTGCAGGGTTTGTTGGAAGAGGGATGGATGCGGGATGGAGGCGCCATGGCCGTGCTCGTTCAGCGATCTTCAGTTCCGTCGCTTGCGGCGGACGGCTCCTGCGGTCTCCTACATGTGTGGAGTGCTTCCTTCCCGGGGTTGGCGGCGGCCTGGTGTTCTCTTCTCCGGCGGAGCTCGGCGATGGAGGTCATCTTCAGGCATTTGCGGTGGTTCAGCACTCGTTGCTGTTGTGCTGAGTTCTTCGACTTGTACTTCTGCGTATTTCTGCTCTTTGTTTTGTATTCTGTGTTGAATACGCAGTGTAGTTCCCTTCAAAAAAAATAAAAATAAGCTAGCATAGCAGTCAGCGAGACAGTCTTAATATCTATTGCATTCTTGGGAGTGTGATTAACATTCTTCCTGTATCTTTCGTCGTTTCTGTTTTCTTTTTGTGCTATATAATAATCGTTATTTAGGAATACATAAGCAAATTTATGTTTCTGACCTGTTCTGTTGTCCCGGTACAAGAAACCTGGCTTTTGTGCAAGTTGGATACTGAAAGCTGGAACTATGCATGATCTGTTTTTCTTGTTTATTACAGCTGAGCGGAGTTGCAATCTATGGATGCTCAGCTAGATCAATAGATTTGTATGTAAACTCGTATATGATTTGCAATTTTTTTTTTGCATTTACTGATGTTCAGCTAGATTAATAGATTTGTGTCTGTAAACTCATAATTGTGTCAATATCCGTTAATGAATACGGATGGTTATTTAGTTAGCCTGATTTGTTTGAAGCCTGATAATGTGTCCACAAAGGACTAGGCTGTGCTAAACTGCCAATGAAGATAGTACTATTATGGTTTGAATAAGTCTTGTGGGGGTTGCTAATCTATAAAGAAGAGACGTGTGTCATGTGAGGCATGACGATAGTAACATGTAAGTGCTGATGCATCATATTGTATCTGTTGAAAATTTACAATGCAATTATGGAATTATCAATTTATAGCTTGCCACTTGACAATATTTAAGATAAGTACAGTCTGTAGAGGTGATGACTTTATGGAGATCTATCAAATACATGCCTGATTACTCACTGAAAATGTCTAATCTCAAGTAATTAGATGAACACTATTAAATGCATATCTGTGTTTTACTCTTCTGTATGTACATAGCATGGATTAAATATTATGTCCATTGAATATTTGATTATTGCAATCATGAGTTATAACATAGTTTTATTTTGGTTTATGCTATTTTGTTCCTACAAGTTAGTCTGTTGATGGTAGAAATTTGCTGATTGCCATATGTAATGTGTATATTTATGGTACACATGTAAAAACATAACAAACTAGTTAGTTGGCCTTGAGAGTAAGGCTAGGAGACATGTCTCAGATTTGAAGGTAAGCTTTTCAGATGATACATTTATGCAAGGATGATCCTGTTACATAGACATGAGTTCTCCAGATAGAAAACTGGTGCTATTTGATTTGCACTGAATTTACTGCAGTATCCTTTACCTGTGACGACTTCTTCAGGTTTCACTGGCCATCTCATACAATGAGGTTTATTTTTGAATTATGCAGAACCCACAAAGAAAATCAGAAAACCTAAGCCCTGGAAGCACCCCCAGCCAATTACAATTGGCCAGCTCAGGCAGATGCGTGATGAGTTTTGGGACACAGCTCCTCACTATGGTGGACAGAAAGGTATTTCATATGTCTGTACATATATTTGTTTCATATTATATTGTTAGTTGACCTAAGCTTCTTTTTCCTGCTTGAATACATAGTGCTTTTAGCTGCTCATGCATATGCAATCCTTGCACTAACCATTTAGGCCCTGTACAGAAATTTGGGATGCCCTTCGTGTTGCAGCAGAGTCTGAGGTAGCCCTTGCGCAGACAATTGTGGAAAGTGCGGGTGTAATTGTTTCAAATGCTGACCTGACTCTCTGCTATGATGAAAGAGGTTCGATTTTCCATCTGATTCGTTTTTGTTTTCACTCTTTCAGATGTGTTGAGGTTGTTTACCAGAGGTGTTAACATTTCAGGTGCTAAATATGAACTGCCCAAGTATGTTCTGAGTGAACCAACCAACCTGGTCCAAGACAGTTGAAGGGCAGCTGCGGAAAGACCTATTCATGTAAAAAACTGTATATCACTTCAGATGCTAAAAACAACGTCGAGTGCCCGTGGTAAAAGGAGCATGCTTGATCAAAGATTTCAAGCATGCTTCACGTAACTGTCAGCTTACAGTTTTCCCCTATCGTTAGCATACAGTGTTCTCCTTTATCTCGACTGTCTTCTGATGATTTAGATAAAGTTTCTCATAGCATCCCCTCTATTGATGCTACTGTAAACATGAATCTGCTTACAAATCTTTGGTATGGGTTAGAAACCATTAGAGTGGTGCTTCAAAGTCTGGTTACCGTGGTACAGGCTGGACTATGGCATAAATTTCAAAGAAATATGTGACATCTTCTGTTAGAATGATATCTGGTGTGTTGACCCCGAGTCTCCGACGCATCAAATTTGTCATTTTTGCTGTTTGTATTGTTGCAATGCGTTATCTGCTTTTGCAGTGTCAGTGGTACTTTATTACAAGGAGTAGGATGATCTTGGAATGTTCTGGATGGAAATAAACACACCACTGCTTCTAGTAGTAGTACCGGAGTCATCTAGTGGTATGACATGATGCCGTTAGGTCCTGGTCCTTCTCATCATCTTTACGTCATGCGTGGATGTTGTCGGTGTCGACGATGTTTCTCTCATAGAGCATGGTTTGGGACATGGCCGCTCCCCTGGTCTCTGGGCAAGTGGGCATGAATATCTCTAGGCATGTGGCTCTTTCTCCTCTTGTGTATTTTGTTAGTTATCTTAGTGCTTGCCCTCCTGGCAGGGAAGCTGCCTCTGCCCCATCTCCTGGAGGCACCATTTTTCCGTGGGTTCCAAGGCCTGAATATCTGCTTCGGTAGCTGTTCCACTGTCTTCCTGACTCCTGAACTCGTCGTCCATGAGATCAGGATCCTCTCGCATCAGAATGTGGTGACGCACTGTCTCCGCTGACCAAGGGTCTAATGGGGTAGCAGATGCTAATGGCTTCCTTCCCTTTGCCCACATTCTGAAGATCAAACTCAAATGTAAAAGAGAAATAAAACATGGTGTTTTAAGCTGTTATACCTGGACAGCAAGTAAAGTCACAGCTGTGGTTTCATCGCGTGTTATTGCGGACACCAGAGAGCTTTCCGGGGCAGAAATTTCGGTGCTAAAATTTGTTAGTTTTACGCAGGCGCACAAATTTTTTTCCAGCAAAACTGAGCTAGAATCGATGACACACGTTTGATTTTCTGTAGTATGCTATTTTTGTAAGGTGAACAAGACATCGAAGAAACATGCAATATGTGTCACTCTACATGAGCAGCTGCATTTGTGCATGTACGCTTTAAACCCTTAAACCCCAAAAGATCAATGTAGCAAGCAGCAGCACTATTTTGGTTGGCCTCCTATATATAGGTTCATTCTTTCATGTCTAGCTTCCTTGCAAAATTGTTACTAATACAGTAAGCAACTAAGCAAAGTACTTCCCATCTGCACCTTGTTGCAGTCATCTTTACTATTTTTTGCAAGCGCACAGGGAACTATGTAGAAATCGTTATACACAGAATCATGACAGCTGATGGAGTATGGATATTTCACAGCATCACAATTTCAGAAGTTACAGTTCTGCATCCAGTGTGCAACAATGATGTGAGCATTCGTTTGATTTTCGTTCCAGTCACATGAAATCGACCCAATTTTGCACATAAACTGAGGATAACAACACGTACTTTTAGGCTTCTACAACATATATGTAGGGACAATTTTCATGCTCAACGATTTCTGACAATGCATGTCAAAGATAATATTCTGCACATGCACAAGAACAGATCTTACAGTGTGATACATGCTAAATCGACCTCAGATGGACAAACATAGAATGGTAAAAAAAGTATTCTCTGAAATTAATTTCGATTCTAGTCCAAGTCGTCACCCCTCCATGCTTTTGCTCGACTAGATTACCTTTTGGTTACCCCCCCCATACAAATCGACTCTTCAATTTAATTCTGTTTTCACTTCCTGATAACTGCACATCACTTATCCGCTGCTCCTAATTTATCCTGTTGACGTCCTACGCGTCGTACTTGCAGAGGTTCTCAAACCCCATGTACTCATGTCGCTGGATCTTTTGAATCATGTTTGAGATACCAACCCCTCCTGCAGATTGAAAGCTAGTTCTGTTAGCACTCTTCAATCAATGGACAATTAATCAGGTTAAGTCAGATGCTGAAAGCGTACCGAGGGAAATTGCGCTGACAAATATCATGAAAGCCAATATGAAGATGATGAGTGATGCCCGCCCTAACCAACTTATCAGCCTCCTTACCACATGCTGGCCGATAATGGCAGCAACGAATGCCACGGCAACGAAGTAAGCAGCTAAAAAAGGCAAATAAATTAATTCAGGGCATGTCAAACACTAGCAAGAAAAGAGCAAGCTAAAGTATAGTACCATAAGGGACTGGAAACCGGTTCAAGAGGTAGTATTCCACGACGGACATGGAAGCCGAGAACATCATCGCGAATGTGGCTGTAGCACTTGAAACCTATCAGAGTTTCACTTCAGGAGGAGTTCTTTACGAGAAAAGCATAACTTGTACACACACATACACAAAACAATCTGGGTGTAGCGTACCTGGGGAGGGATGCCGAGCTCCAAAAACAGTGGCCCCATGATAAAGCCACCTCCAAGACCAAGGAGACCACCGACGAGCCCCGCAGTGACACCTAAAAAGCAGTATATGCAGAGTTGATGGAATTTCAGGGTAGTTTGTTCGGTTCCCTTTGATGATAGAACCCTCTTCCCGTTCATCAGGCCCAGTGCTTCGTACATAGTCACTCCTACTGATACCGGGATCTACATACATCACGCAGATAGATTTATCATGGTGTATGGTCAATATTGTTTCAATACAACCATCCATCTTTCACATTTTAATGATGTAAATCAGCAACATACGATAAGACAAGGGCCTACAGTGAAAATTGGTCTCTATAGAGGAGCTCATGGTGCAAACTTACTACTTTGCGCACAAAAATGGGACTTATTGCATGAAAAAAAGGTGCAACTGAAAGCTTTGAATCTGTAACTTTGAGTAGTTTCAACTTTTTTAGAGTTCAATCAAAACACGGAGCTAATTCATAAATCCGATAACAAGATGGTTTTTACACCATGCTTACTTTTTTTGTGCAAGGAACACCACATTTCAGTAGTATCAAAGGTTTGCAAGATCAACAAAAACATGCAAGGTAATTCGTATATATGATATAAGATAGATATAAAAACACAAATTTTAGTGGTTAAACATCATATAGGGTTTATATAGTATGTATAATGTATCAACATGGATTGTTCATGTAACTGGGGTGAAACAGGCACAGCAATAATACCTGAAGAAAGTTCAAGACCCAGTACCACGTGGAGCAAGTTGAAGTGTAGTTCTGTAAATATAAGAAAAACAGCATATAATTGGGATGTTACCGTAAAAGCCTCAAAGATATTAGTGCTAATGAGATAACTGTAAAAATAAATTAAATAAACAATAGTTCCTACAATATAGTGATAGTATCTGTATGTATCATCTAACTAACTGAGAAAGTAGGCTTCTCACTATGTCAGATGTGTTAGCAAAGCTACACAATTTGGAAGAACTGAGGCACCTGCAGAACAGCTTATGATTTTAGGCATGGTTACTGGATGGATCGTAACTACCTATCTGCGCAAGATCGGATCAGGGTCAGTTATATATATTGAGTTGATTCCTATCATTGAATGACATTGCTCCCAAAGGATGTTTTTTCACTATTGCAAATTTTGTTGTTACACATCGAGACATACTAGCTGAACACTATTATGTGGTAAGACAAAGAACTCCAAGAGAGAAGCAAGGCTGATATAGAGGCCAAAAAAACTAACAGAAAAGCACAGAAGGAATCATACAAATACGTGTAGAGTTATGGAACAAGACAACTAATGGTGAGAAGCTGAAATTTAGATGAGGCTGAGATTGACCATTTAGGTTTATAGATTTGAATAATGATCCTCACCTTTGTGATCTGAATCGCAAGAAATGCTAGCCACACGAACGTGAGAAGACCAAACTCCTTCCAGTAAATGTTATTCATAAGCGATGGCTGAAATATTGAGAAGTTTTAGCTTTAAATCCTTGCGATTGCTGTTCTCAACAAATGCAGGGGATCATGTATATTGTCGTGAGATGTTTACCGCTTCATCTGATCGAATTTTGGCATCAGCTGCAGCACCTGGTCCTGTAGGAAGTGGTGCATACTCTGGTTCCTCGCCTGAAAGGTTGCCAAATGTAAGAAATAACATATGGATTTGGTGACACGTGAGCAGCACATCATTTTCTAGCACTCTTACCACTTTGCTCCAACCGTTTGGCAGTCTCCTGGAAGAAATAAAAACAGTCAGATTAGTATATAAGAGAAGCAAATGAGATAAACAAATCATAGTTTACAAAGATGATGAGACAATTGTCGAACATTACCCTTTGGACTATGGTCTCTTTCTTCCATGTCTCAACACCCATCAGAAAAGCTTTAGTTGATGTGCCTATAGTTTAATTTGGAGAAGCAAAAGGTCATTCATGAGAATTAGACAACCAAAATACCACAAGCAGCAGATTAGGAATGAATTGAGCACCTAGGAAAAGGATTATCAACAGAACTGTGACCAGCCAGTCAGGGAATATAACATTGAAAATAACTCCAATGCTGATTCCAAGCATTAGCATAGGCTGGATTAGCAGTGCTAGGTCATAGTCGATCATCGGCATATCCAAAGTCGGATGTTTCAGCTTCAGATTGTAGTACACAGTTGATACAGCTGCACCTGTGATCATACCTGTCCCAAAGAATACAAAATTTCAATTAAACTTGCTGAAGTGAGAGTCTCGGTTAAACTTCCCTAGCTAATGTTACAGTTATTTTTTTATTCTATTATAATTTTTTCAAGACTCACCTAGCAAGCGGACAACCAGGTTTTTTTCAATTATACTGCACTACTGTAACAATATCAACCAACAATTCTAATTAGATACAGGTAACTGGGTGAAGCATAAATGAGTTCCTAAACAACAGGAATGCATCCTCAAAATGAAGAAGCAAACCAGATAATCAGTATACAAGTAGAAAAAGAAATGAGAAACAAATGTAGCATATACATGCACAAAACTGCATTAAATTTAGACCAGTGCAAGAGCGTTTCTAACTGGTTTTCTTTTCATCTTTTTAGCTACCTTTTCTTTGAAAACAAGTAAACATGGACTTTGCCAAGTACAAGTAAGCCAGACAAAGGCAAAAAAGATGCAATCTGTATACACATGAATCTATGGCAAGCAACCACCACAAAACCTACCTGTCTAGGACAAAAGGCAAATAAAAAATAATAACATCAACAACCACTTCAGGAAATCTAACAATTCTAGTAATTCTAGTAAGATCCCTCAAAAAGAGGCAAGCTAATGCACACACGGATCAATCATTAAGGCACAAGATACTAAACAAGCTTGAGAAAAGCGTTCGTGGGGACAGCATGAACCTTTCTTTAAGAGCATGCACAAAAGAGGAAATATCCAAAGGAAAACAGACAGATTCTCACACTTGGACATGGCAGTGGACGACTTGGCATCAAAACCGATAATCAAAGTCAGCATCGGCACAAAGATCCCGCCGCCACCAACCCCGCCGACGCTCCCAAAGGACGCGCCGAAGAATCCTATCAGTGACCCCAGCACCATTTTCCATCCAAATTCCATTTCCTAGAACATGTACAGAATTCACCAGATTAGCTGCATATCCAAAAACACTAGTACTAAAGATTATAGTCTGGATTTTAGGCTACATGGACAAAGAGAATTCCAGTTCCCTCATGCATGGTTCAAATTGAATTTCAGGTGACCCACAAAACCGAGCACAGGAAAAAAGGTACAGTATCCCAATGCATCTCATGACTAATAAGCAAACTAAAGCAGAAAAGCGAGCGATTTGTATAAGAGGAAATGCTCAAAAAGGCGTGGTTTGTTCAGAGAAGTACCGGCCAAACGTGGTGGTAGGAATTCCCATCGCTCCCCCACATGAAATCGGCAATCCTGTTGAGGAGGCTGATTTCCTCCTCCGGCGCCACCAGGACGGCGGAGGCCGGCGAGAAGCCCCGGTCGGCGGCTGCGACGACGAAGACGACGCACGCGGCGCCGAGCGCGGCAATGGCGTGCCGCATCCTCCTCCCCATCTTCCCGGCCGCCCCCCCAAGATAGGCAGCCTTTTCCCACCGGCCGCTTTCCTGCTCCCAAGCCAAGAGAACGAAATTGGGTGAGACGGAGCTCCGGTTTCCTTGGTGGCGCTAGAGCCTCGGGAATCCCGGGATCAAACGCTTTCGGGCTGGGTAAACGTACGAATACAGAGGCCGCAAGACACTTTCTTTTGCTGGATTTCTTGGTGCGTTTCTTGGGTGCGGAACACGACGGCAGAGGATAGAGCACAAGGTTGGCGGTTTTGAATGGTTCGGATTGGAAAAGGAAGCCGGGAGAGATTCGCAGGAGCTGGACACAATGCGAAGGCGATGGGACGAACTGGGATGTGGCGAGAGATCGTCTGAGAGAATGGGGAAGGCGATGAACTCGGGCCAAATTTAGAGGGAGCTGTGGTGTGGTGTGGTGTGGCAGTTTGCATATATGCCCACTGGACCGTGACGGAATTGCGAAGCAGTGCCGTTGAAATTTGCCGATCAGATCAGCTTCGAATTTCTTGGATCGAACTTTGTAAGTAGTATCTTATTTTTCTTTTGTTTTTTTATTATTACTTTCTGGTATAAAATATTTGGGCTTACTATGAAAATTTCGTGGTTGCAGGGTTTAGGACGGGATTATGCGTCGTTAGACGAAAGAGAACTTTGCCTACAGAACAATAATCAACCATATGCGTAAACCTTGAATCAGTTCAATGCACAAGTTGGTGAATAAAAAATTGTTTGCACACGATTTTTCAGGAGGTGCTAGAAGACGAGATCCCGTCCAAGTGGGAACCTTCTTTCCAGACTCACTCTCTTGCCAGTGCTGTGATGTCGCCCACCTCTCTTTTTCCAGCTGAACAGAATCGACAAATTAGATGAAGATGTTTTACTGTAAAATTAGATATGAAAGGATTGTCGTGTTCTACCAGGCGTTCACTGGCCGTGGAATCAGCAGACGACGACAATACCTTTTGTAATATACTCCATTTCTCTTTCAAATGAGCGGAATGGACGCAAACATTAGTATATAAAGAAAGATACCAATTACACTCAGCATTATAAAAAAATGTTAAAAAATAGTCAAAACATTAATAACACATACAAATAAAAAGATATAAAATGAACAAAAAGAAGAAACATTGTAATAACCACCACGACTCGCAAGCCCGATTTATCACCAAATTCAGATCATGTGTTTTTACCCTAATTTTTGGACAATGTGTTCAGAAAGGAAACAGTTAGAATTTTGTATTGCCAAGTTCAACCAATGAATGTCACACGTACAATTTTTCAATCCGAAAATCGAGAATCAATGCTCGAAGAGAACCACCATAAAAAAAGTCACCCTGAATTGATATTCTCAATTGTCAAGAATATTGATGCAATGCAGCGATTGCCAGGCTCACAATTATCGGACACGCGATTTGAACGTGTACATGCATCATCACATAAACTAAACTATATTCACATATCATGATGTGAAGCATCGGCGTCTCCGAATTCAAGATCCTCGCCAGCGCCACCACTTGGTTATCTCAAACTCGACATGAGATCCTCTAGCTTCCCAAGCGTAGTATCTGTCCTGTCGTGCCCGTCTTGGCCAACACCATGGTAATCGTGGGCAACGTGCACGACGGTGCTGACGACAATGCTGTTTTACGTATCGTCTAGCCTTGCAGCCATCCTACGCCCGCGTTGTCGCCATCGAGACATGCTAGGGCGGACTGAACCTCAAGGGAGTGACTCGCTGAAATGCGCGCTCAACGCCCCATGTGGAGTCTACGTTGCCAAAACTTCCATGACGCCGGTGTGTGGCCACAAATACCTGCCCTGGCCACCACCACGCTGGCTAGCCTGGGGTGCAAACCGGCAAAACTGACATTGTCATGAAACTTCAGCACCAAATGACCTACTTTTGAAAATATTTTTAAAACTAACCCCGGTAGTGCCTCTCGCTGCGGTGCTATCCTCTATATTAGACTAAAGAAAATAGCTAAAAGAGACTGTTCTGAGAATTCTCAGCCACAAACGCCGAATGAAATTAGGATAGCAGAACTAGGTGAACAACGTAGTTTCGGCACTAGAAGAATCCTACCACAGTAAACCCAACACCATTTTCCAAGCAAATTCCATTATTTGTTTCCTAGCCCCTCGAGCTAATGTGGGGCGCACAATGCAGTTATGCAGGCAGAAGGTTTCATATGATCTATCGGGCAACAAACAACATTGAAGCCAACTGAGCAACACGATCCAAGATTTCTGGTCTGGACCACTGAAGTTGCTGCCAACTCACCAATGAGTCTACACATGGAATTGTAAAAATAAATACGGAGCAAGAAAGATCCATATCCCACTTTTTTTGGCAACTCAGATCCCACTGTACTCCCTGTGCTGTCCGATTGGTTAGTTGTACGGTCAAGAATTCTAGATGGACGACATTTCCCAGCAACCAAGATGCAGGGTTTTATGCTAAGACTAGCCATAGTGGAGAGTAACTTCAAGTAGTAACATACACATATTACTAGACTATGTTACTACCCTCATAGTGCAAAGTAACATAGAGGTGGTGTCATAGATTGTCTCATTTATTACTCTATAGATTCATTTTCTCTTGAAAAGTGTAATGTTACTAGTGTTACAAGTAACTAGCTAAGTTACTCTATTTGTATCTCTCCTCATTAATTACATGCCATGTAGTATTTTTTGCTTAAGTGGCATCTATGTTATTAGAAAAGTTACTCCCCACTATAGTTAGCCTAACCCCCTCCTGAGAGGCGGAGACATGCTCATCGGTCCCATTGTGCTTGGACGTGCTACAAGAGCACGTGCTGAGACGATCTACCAGCTCAAACCTGGAGCAAGTAGTTCACAGATAGCTCTAACAAATACGTAAGATACAGTACGTTTGTCTGCCAGACTCCAGCCGGTCCTCCCATCCACTTCGAGAGACTCATGTTCACATATTTATAGTAGTACCTCTCCTACATGAACTCATAGATCACCAGTTCCATTGATTGCGAGATCCAACCATAGAGAAACTAACCACTAACCACCCACGAACAGTTCAAAATTAATTGAAGAGATCGTGTCACCAACGGCCCCTGCCTCTCCGCTTCTCGGTGAGAGTTCAGCAGTAACAAATGTATTACTCCTCCTAGTTTGTAAGAAGATCCACCCGGAACCCATCGTCATAGGCTCATATAGCAATATAGCATCATAGCAGGGGTAAGCAAATACATGTACTCCAGCGACCAGAGAGAACGCTGCCCTGTCCTGCAGCAATCAGGATAAATGAGTTGAGTCAGCTCCATGCTGGCGACGCCTGAAGGCATGGTACAATCTGAAGTTCAGCAGATCAGATCAGATAAGCCATACACAGATACACTCCCCCAGCGAATTCTTCATTATCAGAATTTCAAGTGAAACAATTCAGAATTTTATGTCCTGACCTCACATTGCTGAATCCTTATCCCCAGAACAAGCAAAGGACAAATCATCCTAGCTTTCCGGGAAAGAGACATGCACATCGTATAGTGCGTACTATACGTAGTGAAGGGACATAGTCAGTCAGAGATCTGGCATGCGCTGGCATGTTCATCATTAAAAAAGAAGATGCACGAATCATCACATGCAGCAACTAGGCCGTGGCGACATGCCCTCTGTTTTCTTGCTTAAAAGAAGCTGAGATCTCCGGCCTCTATGAATGATGCAACAGCATGACCAACAATTGCAAGGGAGGGGCCATACAATTGCACATGGTTATCAGTTACTCACATCATTTTAATTCTCAAACTGGGGATCGAAATGACAAACCATGGAGCAAGGACGGTGGACCCAATCTTGGCAGTGCTACTGTGCTAGCTCACTGTAGGGTCAACTTGTCATTACTGTTCACTTGCCATAATTATCACATGCGGTGGTAGAGCATAGATCACCATTTCCAGGACGCAAAGTCATTCACAAAGCAAGCATGCTAATTGCTAATGGTCCATTACCTTTTCTTCAAGGCAACTCCCTTTGTGTTAGGCCATGGCACTGGATTCAGTATCCAGATTGGCATGAAGTTGATGGCTGCGTTGTCTGTTTAGGGTCAAAACTGGAACACAGAAACAAGCCTACAAGGAACAGCTTCAGCAGAAGCGTGCCGAAATTTTGCACCACAAAATTTCGACTTATCACATGTCCTATAGATCGAGATGGCAAAAGACTACACCACATCAGACAAACCTTCATGACAGTGGCGGATCCACGGGGTGGAGAAGGATGACCACAACTCGCAACCGGTTGCAGGATGGCAACACACTGCAGCTCTACTTCTCGACCAACTATGACAAGGCTATCTTCAGTTGCACAGTGACCATTTTTGTAACATAAATTGCAACTCTTTTTCTTAAGTCCGAAGATGCAGAGATTCAGAATCAAGGCACCTATAGAAAAAGATGAACATCATTGGCAGTATGACACCGTGTTAAGAAATGATGATAAACCGTCTTGTCAAACAAGGAATCCAATAGGCATGGGCAAGCAAGCACACAATAATGTACCCATACAATGCGGCTTAACTTAGCTGAGCTTCTTGGCGTCATTAGAGAGCGACACTCCAGATCCTTGTCAATAATGCTCCGAACCAAGCCAAGCCTGCGGTGAACATAGTACACATATTGATCAAAGCAGTGGTTAGCCAGTCTTCTCAGTAGTAATACAGGGGTGCACATTTGTATTTCCTCCAATCATCATCCCATGGGTTACTATCTTGCATCTGATAGTTCCACTATATTTTGATAGGCACCTGAGAGGGATATTTGTTTGTACTTCTGATAGACTAAAGAGCAACAACCAACCTCAGGACGCTCGGGATCCTTATCAAACAAATAATGCTCTGTCCACCATGCTAAGACTGCCGTGAACGGAGTACTACACAGGTTCGTCAAAACAAGTTGTTGCCGGTCGGCTCATGTGCTTCTCAGCAGTAACACGCTGATGATGCAGCATACCTCGTTTTTCTGCAGTGCACGGCTGTATTGCGTCCCCTCATCATCATGTCATGGATGACTGTCTTGCATTTGATAGTACCAATATCTTCTGATAAGCAAATGAGAGGGATACTATCTGAGATTCTGATACAAGAGCAAGGACCAACTTCTTGCACTTCTGTGCCCTGCAATAAAGCAGAGATTCTATCTGTAGTTTCAAACATCTGCAAAACTCCAACTTAGGGATGGCACTGGATAGTGTCCACAAGATGGTCTATGCAATGGGGCCAAAGGTTAGATGCTCCCAGCAGACCAGCACCCCTTTCTTGCATGGTACCCTCATAATTTCAGTTACAGGAAAAAGGAATCCCAGGAACCAATTGGCTCATCTGAAGCATCTCATCTATATCCACATATCAGCACGGCTGCAATGCGAAGGTGACAGACACATATACGATGATTTATATCCATTTCCAGTGAACGAAAATAATAATCATGCCAAAATTTTCTTCTTTTGTCAAGAAAATAGAAGACCATAATAAGCACTGTATGAAGAACATCAAGTATTTAATGTGATTAGATGAATTAATTTTACACGGAACAAACTGATGCCATTAGGATATCTACAATGCAAGATACTTTGACAGGGTATGTAAAGAGGCAAAATATAGACACATGGAAGTCGTCTCATGTAATGCAAGCATAGGTGCTTCGATAGTTACATTGTCTATTGATTAAAGGCAGTTACATAGGGAGGCACCTGCTAAGCACTACAGGCACAAGTGTTGACGCTACAAATTACTATAGTACCTTAGCTGTCCTGACTGAGAAAGGAAAACAGGTAATCTTTTGTTAAGCACATCCAAGGCTCCAAACATCTGCATCATGTATTGCTCTCAAGTAATACTAGAGTTCACACAAATGAATCACTCATTTGAAATTGGTGCAAGTTGGTTACAACAATCAGGTCAACGGCTTAACTTAGAACCTTGGACAAAGCATTTTCTAAATCAGTGCAAGTTGGTTCCAACTAGTGCAAGCTGAATCACTCATTTCCACTTGAGATGTATCTTACCTGTTGGACTTTCAGTTTTCAGATATACACTATCATAATGATTTTTTTGTCGCAATCCTCCCAGGAAGTGCGTCTAACCAAGTCCAGTTGTGCAGATTGCTAAATCAATCAACAGAAATTGTTCATCATCTACTAAACCATAGAGTTCATCTTGTTACATAAAAGGCGCTTAAGCATGAAAGCTACCTGCAGGGTTGCCATGATATCGGTAGAAGAATTAAACGAAATGAGTCAATGTAACACTCACCATGCTAACCGAATGCAAAGTCCTTCAAATTATTCAGTAACTATAATCTGGATAACCTTCAATTTCATAATGAAGCTATGCTTTCATGGTTTCCAAATGTGACATTTGTACATTCCATCACTACATGGCTGAACGTAGCATTAACACAAACTTTTTAATCTCAGTAATACATATGTACTCAGTACTCTCGACAAAAGCACTCCTTTCAAGGATTCTATTCACTTTGACTCAAGTATGTTGCTACATCAAGTATCAGCATTAACATACTGATGAACTTGGCATACCTAATGATTTTACACAAAAAAACTTCCACTAGATCTATATGCAAGAGTGGTACTCTAACTGCAATGATGTTAGTATGTTATCCAGTTCAGTTAAAACAGTACAACATATTATGTTTCCCCACTTGGTCTATTCTATTTTTCGACAGTTTAGTGTGCTCTATTATTTCCCCACTTGGTTTTCGCAAAAACATTATTTTCGCACTTAATGAATTCAACCAAGGCAGGTTTCTGTAACGTAAACGAAAATTTCCTTCTGGCATAGAAGCATATGTTTCTGAACTCTTTCAGTAGAATGGCAAGAGAATTGGTAGTTGGTAGTACATTATATGTCTCATACATACACATTCACATTTTAACCATTTAGCCTTACCACAGGGAATATGAGACGTTGCATTTGCATCTTGTCAAAGCCACTATCCTGTCACTAATTTCAGCATGAAAAGAGCAGCATTCCTCAGCAATGCAGAGTGGTCAAATACCATTGATACTTAACTGTCATAGACCATTGATAGCTCACTGCCATAGTGTACATACTAGTATCAAATCAAACTCACAATACAAATCAAATAAACAACAAGTACTAGGAAACATCTCATAAAGCTTACAGAAAAAGCTCACGCGAAATCTTCCACCAAGATCGCCTTCTCCACCATCTCATCCTCGTCCTTCTTCCGCTCCTCCACTTCTCGGATCCCCTCAACGCAACCCTTCTCCTGCCCCAACTTCTTCTTCAGCTCTTCCCCGACCACAACAACCCTATCCTCCTCGTCTCCACGGCCAACGACCACCACCTCGTCGCTGCTTCCTCCCCCGCCACCGCCGCCGACAACCACGACCTCGTCGGCGCCGCCCTCACGGCCGCCCCCGGGGCCAACAAGGGCGTCGGGGATGGCCCCGCAGGTGGGTCCCGCGTACTCGACGCAGCCTCCACGGGGCGCGAGGGGGGCATCTCCGTCGTCGTCCTCGTCGTCGGAGAGGGAGAGGCGGGGGAACCGGGACGAGACGGCCATGGCGGCCAGGGAGAAGGCCTCGGCGATGGACTCCGGCGGGAGCGCGCAGTCCTCCAGGCCCGCGTCCTCGAGGCGCGGCGGCCGGATGGGCTCGCCGGAGCCGGCGAGGAGCCTGCCTTCCTCTGCCATTTTGGTGCTTGCCACGTGACGTGCGCAGACTGCAGGAGGGCACTGTGGGCTAGAAGGTCTGCCTTGCTTGCTATCGAGTAGAGAAACTGCTGATTTACAGGCCTGGCCTGTCTCAACTTCGTTTACTCCTTGCAAGCAGGCAGCCCACTAGCCGAGCAATCTCAGCCGCCGTTGCACCAGGCCTGGCCCGTTATTCTGTTATGCAAAACCTATTCTTGCGCAAAGTGTTCTTGCTATGAACAAACGTTCCGAGGGCTAGGCTAAAAAAAAAACCTTTCTGAGAGATAGTTTAAAATAAAACTTGGGAGAAATTAGAGTAATAACGTTAGAATAAAAAAGAGATAGAAAACTAATTTAAAAAAAGAGAGATAGAAAACTCGTAATATCGGTGCGGGTGCTCAGAGTAAACCTACCATCATATACGGGTGAGTGTATTAAGGTTTCTGTTAGCGTTTGCGTTCATACAGTGCTTTGTGAAAAAAGTAGTTGTCTCATTATTCCGAAAACAACATGCTCTTGACTGATGGCAGAGCAATCATCTGTTCATCGGTGATAAGGTGCGACACTTGTGGATGTACGGTGTTTATAGTGAGCTAAAGACAAGATATTTTACTTTGTGTACTATTGTTCGCTATGATATAGATGGTTTGGGAACTATGTGTACACATTTTTTGGATACATGGAGTAAACATATGGGTCTGACAATCGGCAACCTAGATAAAACTAAAATTTTGTTGTACCGCAAGTTTATGATTTTTGTTAAAACTAGTACACTAAAAATAAAGCTTCCCAACTTTTCTCAATTTTGCAAGAAATCTTGATTTATGTGATTCTTCCCGAGTTAAAAAAGTGTCTGCCTAACCATTCATAGCTAGGTGTTGAGTTTTTTCAAAAATCAATCTGGTGCTATTGCGCAGACTCGTAGTCGACTAAGTATACTAAGTATATATAATTTATCTCTAATTTGCACCAAACTATAACATAATTGTAATTCAAATTTTAATTATCTTCAGTAAATATTGTTGAATTATTTAATGATTTTAATATAACTAACAAGCTAAAGTCTTAAAAATATTGAGGATTGTGCCTACCATATGAAATACTTTGTGTGAAAAATATGAAAGTACAATTTTTTTATCCTATTTGGGTACCTGCTTGACAAAAATAATAACCACTTTTCACACTCTAGACATAAAACAATTAACAAAAGATTGAATCTCAGATAAGAAATCTTGTTTACAATATATACTCGAGAAGCTTATATATATTACGTACCATACACTACACACCTCTACTAATATATTTTTACGTCCTAAGATTTTGTATATTAAAATAATGGAATAAATAAATAATCATGCAAAATCTACAATAATTTTGTTTTTTTTTTCATTTGAGGTGGTTCCATATCATGTTAAGGGAAATGTCTCACAAAGAAAATAACTTTTGTGCAACTCAGATATAGTTTTTCTAATATACATTGAAAAGTATAACAGAAAATAACTGAGAAAAATTACGTAATCTTAAAATATAAATAAATATGTATGAAAGTTTATTATAAATATATATACTTTAAGTAGACATGGGACAAAAGTTTTGTTGGATCATCCATGCAAAACATCATTAATAATTGGCGCCATCCACCTGTGCTCCCCAGTCGGGTCTAAAACGGCGTACACCTATCTCTTCTTCCCACACTATTCATAGCACACCATCTCCTCTCCCGAGCTTCGTCGCCAACAGATCCAACGACACCATGTTTGGCTACGGTCGGGGCCGCCAGAAAATCCACAGCATGCCTACTCTCATACGGTACGACGATATAAAGCCAAACCCTATAGTATATAAAGTACTGCATTGGGGGCCTCCCATCCACCATCTTCTCCCGGTAGCACTGGTAGGAGAGGCTTCGGTTCCGTCTGGAGGCTCGATATGTTAAAATTTTAATGTCAAAGACACATAATAAGAAAATATATATTTTTTACTGTTCTAATAATCTGATACGGTAGATATTACTATTTTTTATATATACACGGAGTTTGACTTTGACCAAACTAATATACAGAGTTGAGTAGAGTAAGTTAAAGCAAAAAAGTTTGTTCTTGTTTTGCATGTTTTATTTTTGCCATTCTAAATTTTTACATTTTTGTTTTTACCATTTTACCCATACCTAGGGGCAAAAGCAAAAGAAAACAACAATAGAGAGAAAAGTAAAACAAAATTTGAAAAGACAATGGTGTCGCCTAGAGGGGGGTAAATAGGCGGTTTAAAACTTTTCTGGTTTAGGCTTGATAATTGCGGAATAAAACTATGTGTTTAAATTAACAAGCCGGTAACCTAAATAAACTAGGCTCACCTATGTGCACCAACAACTTATGCTAAGCAATACAAACAACAAGGTGATAGCAATAGAATACTTCAAGCACGAAGGCTAGCACAATGTAATGTGCATAAGTAAATAGCTCGGGTATAGAAATAACCGAGGCACGCAGAGACGAGAATGTATTCTCGAGTTCCTCCTTGTTAAGGGAGTACGTCTCGTTGGAGAGGTGTGAGACACCACAAAGGTCGATCTCAACGCCACAAAGGCTCACCCTATTCTCCGATGAACCGCACCACAAAGGTTTGTTCACCTTCCACTATCGGAATCATTCGAGGCGGAATCCGGAGCCTTTCAACAACAATCTGGGGCACAACCCACAAAGGGATCGGGGGCTCACGAACGGCTTTACAAGTGACCACAAAGGTCCAACCACCACACGGGCGTCTAGGGGCCCAAAGACCCAAGAGTAACAAGCTCACAAACTTCAACTTCCACGAATCCTCGTGGAGAGCACAAACCGACGCACAAATCAATGGCAAGAATACAAGTGCTCAAATCCTTCACTCTCAAATCCCACCAAAAGCAAATAATGCTTATGGGGGGAGAAGAGAGGAAGAACAAAGAAGAACTTAACAAATGGAACTCCAAGATCTAGATGTAAAGGGTTCCCCTCACTTAGAGGAGAGATGGATTGTGGAAATGTCGATCTAGATCTCTCACTTTTCCCTCAAAGATATGCAATAATCATGGGAGGGATTGAGAGGGGACAAGCTTTTCCAAGGTCAAACAATGGAGGAGAGAGAGGGTAAAACGAGCTACACAAGGTTGAAGAAGGGGAGGGTATTTTATAGCCCCTCCCATGAAAATAGCCGTTGCAGCCTCACTTAGGCCGGAACTTCCGGTCCTAGGCCGGAACTTTCGGCCAAGAACTTCCGGACACCCAAAAAAGCGACTGAAAAACGGTTCTGCTCTTGGCTGGAACTTTGGCCGGAACTTCTGGAAGGCCGGAATTTCCGGCCAAAATCCGGAACTTCCGCCCCTCAGAAACTGCAGAAACACTGAACACGAAAACAAAGATATCTTGATCATCCGGACTCCGTTTTCGATGTTCTCGGGCTCGTTGGAATCACAACGAAGAGCTTTACAAGATCATGCAGAGAAACATCATAGTCCAACAATGGAAGATAAATTCAAATGGAGAAAGGTAAACCTCTCTAAAAAAGAATAACCGGCAAACCTTCAAAACCGAAAACGCAACAAGTTTTCCATACAAAATTCGTTTTCGGTGAACTTGGGCTTGTCGTGAAGATCGCAACAAGCACCAAAACCCAACAAGGAGAAAAGCCAAGTAATAACCAAGAAAGATGAAATGCCAAGTATGCAAAGGTTTGAGCTCTCCACAAAGATGCGATCAAGTTACTCACTTGAGAGCCCCTCTTGATAGTACGTCGTCTATCCTATAACCCGGTCTCCCACTAACACCATGAGACCGGTAAAATAGAAAACCTATCAAGATCATACCTCTGCCTTGCGCATTCCACTTGAGCTCGATGATGACGATCTTGACTCTCTCAAGTTGGAACACCTTTGTTGATTGTGCTTGCTAGCACATGCTTGATGAAGACTTCTCCAAATGCTCCCCCATACTCCATTATGGGAGGGCCTCGCTAAGCTCTGTCTTCATGTCTCCTTTGCAAGCTTCAAGCAAATGATATCTTCCGAGATGCATCATATTGAGTTTGCACTTCATCTTCTTTTCTTGATATGTATGATGGCTTGGAGGTAAACATGATTGTTCACTCAATCTTATTTTCCAAGCCAACCTTGCAATAAGCTCAACTCTACACATGACCATTCTTCATATAAACCCTTGAATAGAGCATTGGTCATCATGTCATCTTCAAGAGTCCAACACATGAACTCCTATATTTTCCCATGGACAAGATCTATAAGAATATCTCAATATAAACATTAGTCCATAAGGATTATCATTAATTACCAAAACCACGCATGGGGGCAACCATGCACTTTCAAAATTTCACCACTTCCATTTTGATGGTGCCCTAGAAGGGCAAAAGTGATGTAATATCATGAACTAGCATGGCAAAATTAAATGTCATATTTCCGCTGGGGTGGGAGAAAGGGAGGTGCAAAGACAGCGAGATGGGGAAACAAACATCGATGGATGAGATGCAACAATGGAAGAAGCAGAGCAGCAGGAAGAGGGCAGAGAAACAAACCTTTCCGTTGCCCCGCGCTTCCTACCTTGCGTCCCACGCCGCTGCTGCTCGCTCCTTTGACTACAGCGGCTCCGTTGGGATTAACACGACTGAATTCTGCTCTCATGTCTTCTCTGTGTTCCAAGAACAACAAACCGCAGTCAATTTCTCTGCTTGCTCCGTGGAAAATAATTTCAAATTCGGCAACCTTACATTCTTGAGAAGCAGACATGTAAGTTCTTCTCGTTCAGATAGGGAAATCAGACGCAGGGTTGTAAGTGTTGCCCATGAGACCTTTTCGCTCGAGAGAGAGAGAGGGGAGTGTGTGCCAAAGAAATGGTTTGCCTCAATTTTCCATTTTTCTATTCATGGGGTATTTATAGGGTAAACACTATTCCTACAAATATCTGGCTAGATATTTCCAGCCAGCTTGACGAATCTATCCACACAGGGACAGTGTCACACCACTACGCGCGGGCCACACAGGTGTCCAGGACACCCGTGCTTCTAGAACCTCCTAGCAGATTCCAGACCGCCAACACCCGCGCTGACGTGTCCACGAGCAGGAGTCGACAGGCCGACTCCGTCACTCGACACTTCCTCGGGTAGGAGTCGAGAGTTCGACTCCACGTACCCGGAAACTACCTCCAGTCAGAACAACCTCCGACTGGGCTACCTACTCGAGTCCTCCTGACTCGAACACTCGGGTTCTCCTGACCCGAAGTCACTCGAGTGACAATCCACTCGAGTCGACTAGGAATACAAGCCTATTCTAACAATCACTCCCTAGGCTTGAGTTCCGGCGACACCTCCACCATGCCGATCCTTGAACGCAGCTCCGCCAGGCGGACTCGACCAAGTGGCTTGGTCAGCATGTCTGCGAGTTGGTGTTCGGTGGGCACGAACTCCAGCTCGACTTTCTTCGCCTCCACGCAGTCTCGAATGAAGTGGTACTTCAAGTCGATGTGCTTTGATCGCTCGTGGAAGACGGGATTCTTGGCGAGCGCGATAGCCGACTTGTTGTCGACCTTGAGCACCACGTGCTCAGCTTCGCCGTTGCTGAACTCGGACAGCAACCGAGCCAGCCAGATCCCCTGGCAAGCAGCTGTGGCAGCCGCCACATACTCCGACTCGCAGCTCGACAGAGCCACGACCTTCTGCTTGAGTGACTGCCAGGTCACTGGGCTGCACCCGAGGAAGTACAGGGTGCCCGACGTACTCTTGCGCGAGTCGACGTCGCCCGCCAGGTCGCTGTCGCTGTAGCCGACCAGGCGCGGTGCACCTTTACTCCTCCCATACCTACACCCGAGTCGCTGAGACCCGGCGATGTAGCGTAGGATGTGCCTCACAGCCGCGAGGTGCTCCAGAGTTGGAGCCTCCATGAACCTCGATACGAACCCGACTGCGAAGGTCAGGTCCGGCCTCGTGTGCACCAAGTACCTGAGGCTCCCGACGATGCTCCGATACTCGGTCGCATCTGTCGCGGGTGCCGTGCTGCACTTGGACAGCTTGAAGCGTGGCTCCATGGGTGCGTGGACGGGGTTGCACCCGCCCATCCCCGCCTTCTCGAGCAGCTTCTGGGCATAGGCACCCTGCGAGATATCGATCCCGCTGGGTCCTTGTCGAACCTCGATGCCAAGGTAGTAGCTCAGCAACCCGAGATCGGACATCTGGAATAGGCTCCGCATCTCCAGCTTGAATCTGTCGATGTCGCTGGAATCCGAGCCTGTGATCACCAAGTCGTCGACGTAGACACCGACTAAGAGCCGGCTCGGAGTCGCTCCTCGCGCGTACATGCCATGCTCCGACTCGCATCTTGCGAAGCCGAGCTTGACGAGGCATGCATCGAGCTTGGTGTTCCATGCCCTTGGCGCCTGCTTGAGGCCGTAGAGCGCCTTGCTGAGTCGAAGCACCAGGTGCTCCTTCCCCTTTGCAGCGAAGCCGGTTGGCTGCTGCACATACACCTCTTCCTCCAACTCGCCGTTGAGGAAGGCTGACTTGACGTCCATGTGGTGGACGTCCCACCCCGCACTCGCCGCCACGGCTAGCAGTAGCCTGACGGACTCGAGACGGGCCACGGGTGCGAAAACCTCGTCGTAGTCGACCCCGTGCCGCTGCACGTAGCCCTTCGCCACCAGGCGAGCCTTGTGCTTAAGGACTGCGCCATGCGCATCCTTCTTCACCTTGTACACCCACTTCAGGCCGATCGCGCGGTGACCTGGTGGTAAGGTGGCCAGCCTCCAAGTCGAATTGGACTCGATGGCCTCCAGCTCCTCTTGCATCGCCTGCCTCCAGCTGGCATGCACCTTCGCCTCATCGAACGAGCCTGGCTCTTCGGAGGCGAGATAGTGGAGCTCCTCGTCCGGCTCAAGGGCCGAACCCACTTCGAGCACGTTCTGCAGAGTGCGGAACCGGTGGTCGAAGCTCATGTCGTCTTTCCATCGAGCATACCTGAGTACCTCGAGGGTGGCGTGACGAACTCGACGCCTGAGACAGCCGGAGTCGAAATCTCGGCTGTCGGGTGCTCCGGTGTTGTTGGAGAACCAGCTGGGGATGCACTCCCCACTCCAGTTGGCGAGTCTGGAGTCGGCGAGTCGGGTGCTGGACCCGCACTCCCGTCACTCGAAGTTGGTTGCGGCTCGAACACCATGTGCTCAACCGCGAAGTGTCGACTCCGAAGGTGTTCACCGGAGTGTCCGGCGAACTCCAGTCCCAGCTCGCGTTCTCGTCGAACACGGCATCTCGCGTGATGGTCACGCGGTTAGTCACCGGGTCATAGGCCCGATAACCCTTCGTCCCAGGTTGGTACCCGACGAAGATCATCGGCCTGCTCCGGTCGTCGAGCTTCTTCAGCCCGGGGCGCGTCTCTCTGACATGCACCACGCACCCGAACGTGCGCATGAAGCTCACATTCGGCTTGCGGCCATGCCAGGACTCGAACGGCGTCATGCCGTCCACGCTCTTGGTTGGCGACCTGTTCAAGATGAACACGGCCGTCGTCACTGCCTCACCCCAGAATTCTCCGGGTACCTTCTTGGCCTTCAGCAGACTGCGGGCCATGCCCACAATCGTCTGGTTGCGTCGCTCCACGACGCCATTCTGCTGCGGGGAGTACGGAGCCGTCAGGTGACGCTCCATCCCGAGCTCAGCGCAGTATGCTGTGAAGGACCCGGAGGTGAACTCGCCTCCGCGATCCGTGCGCAGCGTGCAGCCTGTTTCTGCTTCGGCTCCCGCCTGGAGTCGAATGATGCGGCTGCGGCCTCGTCCTTCGTCGAGAGAAGGGCGAGCCACATGTACCGCGACAGGTCGTCCACCAGTAGGAGGAAGTACCTCTTCCCACTTGGTGTGGCCGGGGTGATCGGCCCGCAGAGGTCGCCATGGACCAACTCGAGTCGCTCCTTCGCCCGGAACTTCGCTTGCTTTGCGAATGGGGCTCGCCTCTGCTTCCCTGCTAGGCAGGCGTCGCAGAGCTGGTTCACGTGCTCCACCAGAGGGAGGCCACGCACCATCTCGCCCTTCGCCAGTCGGCGCAAGCTGTCGAAGTTGAGGTGCCCGAACCGCGCATGCCAAGTCCACGCCGGGTCGTCGCCAGTGCCCACGACTAGGCACACTGGCTGCGCGACTCGCGCGTGCAGCTTGTACATCGGTTCGGCTCTCGCCTGACCTTGATCAGGAGCTGCCGCTCCCTATCACGCACTCGAAGGATCCCATCCTCGATCAGCACCTGGCAGCCGTTCTCGTCGAACTGGCCCAGGCTGATGATCTGCGTGTTCAGCCGGGGTATGTAGTACACCCCGGTGACGGCCCGATGCTCGCCTGACTTGCAGACGAAGAGCACCGTCCCTTGCCCGCAGATTTCGACTCGCGAGCCATCACCGAACTTGACAGTTCCAATGATGCTTGTGTCGAGTTCCGCGAACGCGGCGCGGTCACCAGTCATGTGATTGGTGGCGCCCGAGTCGAGGTACCAGACGCCCTTCTTGGCGTCCCCCTCTTGCGCCAGGTTCACCTGCGCCTTCTCCTCTAGCATGAGGAGGACCGGCTCCTTGCGAGTCGGGTCAGCCAGCTCCTTGCGAGCTGGCGCAGTCGAGTGCTTTCCACTCGACGAGGGTGTCGAGTCCTTGCGACCCGACACTCCCGGCTGCTGGAGCCGGGTGGCCAACTCCTCCCGAGTTGCCATGGTCAGCTCCTCCTGAGCCAACGTAGTCGAGTGCTCTCCACCCGACGAGGCTGTCGAGTCCTCCTGACTCGACACTCTCGGATCCTTGCGACCGAGACGGCCGACTCCTCTCGAGTCGCTGAGCCCAGCTCCTCTCGAGCTGGGGCAGTCGAGTGCTTGCCACTCGACGATCCTGCCGAGTCCTCCTGACTCGACGATGTTGTCGACTCCTCCTGAGTCGACATGTCCCACTCCGCGATCCACTGGATCGGCGCGAGTTCCTTCGGAGGAGTCGACGATCCCTCTGACTCTGCCACCGGTCGAGTCGCTGACTCTGCCACCGGTCGAGACAAGGGTGCCGCCTCCGAGGTGCTCGACTCTGCCTGGCGAGTCGAAGCAGGGAGCTGTGGGGCAGTCGCGATGGTGCAGGTCTCCATCATGAGGAGTGCGCTGTCATCCTCATCGTCTCCGCCACGGACGAGGTGTGCTTCCGCACCCTCTGCGCGCACGAGGTGTGCTTCCTCGCGCTTCTTCTTGCGGCAGTCCCGCACCCAATGGCCGGCGACTCCGCAGTACCTGCACGTGTCTTTCGACGTGCCAGGGTTCCCAGCTCCACGAGCTGAGTTGCCTCTACCGCGACCGCGCGGCTTGCCGCCGCCGCGTCCGGTATGGCTGGAGGATCCACCTCCATCCTGCAGGCACATCCGAGAGAACCACTCCTCCTCCATGAGGAGTAGTTTCCTAGCCTGCTTGGCCTCCGGCTTCTCCGCCTCATGTCGCTCCTCAGCCGTTTTGAGGCGGCCGATGAGCTCCTCCATGGGGAGCTTGTCGAGGTCGAGCAGGGTCTCGATTGAGCATGCCATCTGCGAGAACCTCGTGGGAACGACCGAGAGAAACTTACGGATTGTGTCTGGCTCGGTGATGGTGACGCCGAGCATCCCAAGCTGCGACACGAGTGACGACATCCGCATGGCGAAGTCGTCGATGTTCTCGCCGTCGCCGAACTTGATGGCCTCGTACTGCTTCTTGAGCGCCGTCGCCTTCGCCTCCCGGACACGGGTATCTCTGACCCGCATCGTCTTGATCGCCTCCCACGCCTCCTTGGCCGTCGCCTTCGACGCCAGTGTGGAGATCATCTCCGGTGGAACGGCAAGCAGCACGTACTCGAGTGCTTCCCGGTCCGTCTCGCGCTCCTCCGTGCCATCGTGCACGGCGGACCAAACACGGCGTGCCTCA
Source organism: Poa pratensis (assembly GCA_947311845.1). Taxonomy (NCBI): domain Eukaryota; kingdom Viridiplantae; phylum Streptophyta; class Magnoliopsida; order Poales; family Poaceae; genus Poa; species Poa pratensis. The sequence goes on from CAMZMU010000074.1 coordinate 30,260,963, forward strand.
AGCTTCACTTGCATGAGCAGCGCACAGTCTGCGTAGTTTGACCGCGTGAGCAGCGGCCATGAACTGCCGGCCTCCCGCACAACACGCTGGACTGCGAGCGTGCTTGCGGCCTCCTTCACCTCCGCCGGTAAGAGCGCCTTTCCGTCGCCCATCTCCGGTGAGTTCTCTCAAGAAACTCAGGCTCTGATACCTATTGTTGCCCGTGAGACCTTTTCGCTCGAGAGAGAGAAGGGAGTGTGTGCCAAAGAAATGGTTTGCCTCAATTTTCCATTTTTCTATTCATGGGGTATTTATAGGGTAAACACTATTCCTACAAATATCCGGCTAGATATTTCCAGCCAGCTTGGCGAACCTATCTAGACAGGGACATGTGTCACACCACTACGCGCGCTTATAGAACCTCCTAGCAGATTCCAGACCGCCAACACCCGCACTGACGTGTCCACGAGCAGGAGTCGACAGGCCGACTCCGTCACTCGACACTTCCACGGGTAGGAGTCGAAAATTCGACTCCACGTACCTGGAAACTACCTCCAGTCAGAACAACCTCCGACTGGGCTACCTACTCGAGTCCTCCTGACTCGAACACTCGGGTTCTCCTGACCCGAAGTCACTCGAGTGGCTGGAATACAAGCCTATTCTAACAATAAGAATACCCAGTCGAGAGCGTCACAGACTCTCAAACGACGTAGCTTTCTTCGTTCTCGATGCGGAGGAAAGCCTCCAGCCTCCCGACGAGCCTACTAGGGCGCGGAAATTACTGTCTAATAAATATGGAGAAAGAGCAACGAGGAATCCGCATGATGCAATCGGCGGCAAGGTCACGCCATCGTGGCTGGAGCAACCTGCTGTCGCGGGTTCGGCTTTGATCTGCGCCGTGGCAGGACTTCTGCTCTGCTGCATCCGTGGTCGCAAGAGGCCGCTGCAGAGCACTGCGGCTATCGAGCTGGAAGATGATGGGCAAATCCTTCAGGAACCAGAGAACTTGCGAGGATTGGGTCCCTGCGAATTCGTGCACCGTGAACTCGTCGCCGCGACGGACAACTTTGCTGAGAAGAGGAAGATCGGGAGAGGGGGATTCGGCCCTGTGTACCGAGGCTACCTGAACGAGGAAGACCGTCATGTGGCCATCAAGGTGCTTTCACAGGAGCTGTCCGTGCAGGGTCTCAAGGAGTTTCAGGCCGAGGTCACCATCATGGGTCAGCTTAGGCACCGCAACATCGTCAGGCTCGTCGGCTGGTGCTATTGCCGGAGAGAGCTAGCACTAGTCTACGAGCTCATGTCCGGCGGCAGCCTCGACGCGCATCTGTACAATCCTGACAGACACTTAACTTGGCCACAGAGGTACTTAATTCTCCTCCTGAACCCGCCTAATTATTGTCTGAAAATTTTAAGTATGATGTCTAAAGTCTAAACTCGTCACCAACTGCAGGTACAAAATCGCGCTTCAGCTGGGCTCTGCCTTGCAGTACCTCCACACGGAGTGCGACCAGTGCGTCGTCCACGGCGACATCAAACCAGCCAACATAATGCTCGACGCGTGCGGCAACGCCAAGCTCGGCGACTTCGGGCTAGCTAGGCTCGTCGACCACGGAGCCGAGCCGCAGACGACGCAGGTCGTCGCGGGCACCGTCGGGTACATCGACCCAGAGTTCGTCAGCAGCCGGAGGCCGAGTGCCGAGTCCGACGTGTACAGCTACGGCGTCGTGCTCCTCGAGATCGTCTGCGGCAGGCGGCCAACGACGCCGTCGAGGCGATCCGGTCAGGCAGCCTCGGCCAAAGCGCTGCTCCTGGCGTCTGTCCGTGACATGTGCCGCCGGAATGCCATCCTTGACGCGGCGGACCGGAGGCTGGACGGCGACTTCGACGAGATGGAGATGGAGCGTCTGCTCATGACGGGGCTTTGGTGCGCGCAGCAGGACCCGGTGCAGCGGCCGTCGATTGCGCAGGCTGTGGATGTGCTTCGGTCTGAAGACGTGAAGCTGCCGGTGCTTGGAACGATGGCTGGCTCTGGGATGATTCGCGTGTTGGAGTTACAGGCTTACGGTGATTTGCATGCCGAGAGCTCTGCTTATCTGGATGATGAACCAACTGAAACTGCGTACCTGACGACCGAAGAAACAGCTCATCTGTTTCCAGAAGAATAGTAATGTATCGAAGCATTGCAATTTGACTAATGGTATAGGACATTCAAGGGGATACACAAATTCATTGGCGGCATGCCTAGCCAAACCCAGTCACAGAAGACGTAGGATAATGAGCTAAGGAACGAACTTCACCATTCGAACCTCTCCCTTCGACGCTTCGTGACAGAAGGAAATTATCTTCTGAATCTTTACCATCTGCAGATTTTTTGCTCCTTGTATTCAGATTTCGATGTGTCTGTGTCCGATCTCAAGCACTGAATAAGGAAAGGAAAAATCAAAGGAGTCAAGTCCATAATCCTTTTGAAATTCTTTCAGAATTGTACTTCAGTAGGAGTTTCTGAGTACAACTTAAAGAGTAAAGGTGCAGATATGGAATAGTAGTACAGCCTCCAAGTCGTGGTATGTTTTACAAAGCATGATAGACTGGAATATAACAAGAAGTCTCGCTGTGAATGGCGTGCTGTACAACTGGAAGCTAGTTGCATCGACAACCAAATAAGCTTTTAATACACAAAAGCAATTGCGGACTATTTAGTAAGAAAATTAATGAACTTCAGCCATGTTCACTCATGTAGTCCTATAGCATACCTGTAACAACCAAACAAGCTATTAATACAGAAACAAACAACTGCTGACGATATAGAAACAAACATAGCAAACAGTTCTATGATGCTCCAGTAGTTATACGGTACTGTAACATTTCTCTAGCATCAACGCTACATATCGAAACAAACTTGCTGTCATTGCCTGAAAAAATAGACATGGTTAATGAAAAGAGTAATGTATTAAGAGAACAGATATAGGCACGCATTGGGAAACAAAAGAGAACTGTTTGCATGTTTCTTTTAACACTTCAAAGAGAAGTTGAATCCAGATAGTTTTCAAAAAATGTTCATTTCTTGTAACTACAAAAGCACTAGAGTGGCACGATGAACTAAGAACATGATATTATAACAGCACAGGAATTCATTGAGTAAACACTTCTGTTTCACTAATACATTGTCCTACCTAAGACATTCGGGTTTTCTTCTGAGCAACCGGTTCAGTGATAGCCTGCTTTTCATGTGCCATCTTGAACCTGTTCCGCACTTCAACCAAGAGAGAAGGAACAGTCTGCATCAAATGGAAGTACGCATCAGTCGTCGCAACCATCTTGAAATTTTCACCATCGGAGAGGAAATCAAGGCAGCTCTCTTTGAGTTTGGGGCAGACATGGCCCTCGGCCATCTCCAACATTGACACAACGTTGTCTACCGTCATACCATAGCCAAATAGCTTGTCCTCACAAATCTTCTTTAGCCTCTCTAACCCATACCTGTCAGCGGCTACAAGCAGACGCTGATATTCTGCCATGGTCGAAGAAATATCCCTCTTGCCAGCCTTAGGCAATGAGCAATGGTACATGTAATGTAGCATAGATCTGAAGGTGGAGGCCCCCATTTCTTGGATGGTGATAGACGCCATCTTGCTCTCTGCCATCGAGCCATAGAGCTCTGCTCTGAAGACTGGCGATCGGGCCGCGAGCACGAGGCGATGTGCACTGAAGCTCTCCCCGTCAACATCAAAGGAAACGTCGGTGAGTTCTTGCTTATCAAACATCATGGCCAAATCATGACCCAAACCAGGAAGCTCCTCCTCCTCCGTTAATGGAGCCGGTGCCCGTGTACAGTCCATGGTGACACGCCCACGCATGGTGACGTCCACCGAGCACATCACTTGGAAGACGTTGTCCACCACACAGTTGGCCTTCACATCCTCCGACACGGCACGCAGGCGCAGCTGGTTGTATGTTACCGCATTCCTCACGAAGCAAATGGTTGTCACTGTCCCAATGGAAGTTGGTGACCCGGTCTTGTCGAGAAGAACCATTTTGGGTATCACCTTGATGCCTTCCCTTCTCGGATTTGATTCATGCCGTACTGTAAGACTCAGCCTGATATCACCTAGGTCGTCGCAACGGAAAAAAGTTGCATCGCATTTGCATCCGACGACGCTGCTGCTAGCGATCTTCCCGAGCTGGAGGGAGCCTCGGCCGGTGAGAACCATACCGGAAATTGGAATTGGCCCTTTTCACTTGTAGGGGCGACCTCGTAATCGTTTGACTGGTCCTCGGCCATGGAAAACCTTCAATGTTTGATCTCGATGGGTTGGCAGAACAAACAGCGATTTGTGATGGCCGATTAGCGAAGCGTCGGCGCCGGCGGTGGATACAACCATACAAGGAGATCAGGCTGCGGCCGCGCGGGGATGGAGGCGGAAGATGTATAGTGCGACGACGCTGAGGTTGGAGACGGATGGTAGGGTTGGGACTCGGCTCCTGCTGAGTTTGGGCTGGAATTTGAAAATGGGCCATACCCAGTACTAACGAAAAGTAAAAAACAAACAGACTCACATACTCTTCTGTTTAAACCCTCTATGCTTTGAGCCCAAATCATTAACAGAGAGTTTATAGGACATATAAAAAGAGTTTAGAGGAGAGAGAGAGTTATACGGTACTTGGACATGGATGTATCTAACTAGTTTCAGTACTTTGTTTGCTATCCACGGCTCACGGGTTTTATGTGTGGAAACTTGTGAAAGAAGTCTCTTCCCTTGCTTATATGGGGATAATTCACGACGGTTGAGTGAAACTGTAGGTTATGATGACTGTCGAGATGTTCTTTAAGATTATTAAAAAGATTGGAGTTAGATTCTCGACAACGAATGCAATTTCTTTTCCTATGTTCTCGTATCCTCTGGCCGAAGGGATGATCTTACTTCCACAACTTGCTGGCACCTTTTTTTACCAACTGCCAAATACGTAGATGAATCTTGCAGTTGCACAAGGACTGAAACTGGGTAGACGCGCTCGAGTTGAAGCCAGAGGAAGGAGGAATCTCGACATGAAGCATCGACTCAGTAGCACTCCATACGTGGAGAGTGGAGACTAGAAGATGTTATAGCAGATTCGATAACTCCCGCAAAAATTATGCACTTTTAATGCTAAGCAGACGAGTGACTCGGTGAAAGAAGTCTCTTCCCTAGTTTATATGGGGATAATATCACGACGGTTTAGTGAAAGTGTAGGTTATGATGACCGTCGAGATGTTCTCTAGAATTATTAAAAAGATGGGAGTTAGATTCTTGACAACGAATGCAATTTGTTTTCCTATATTCTCGTAACCTCTGACCGAAGGGGTGATTTTACTTCCACAACTTGTTGACACTCCTTTTTTACAACCTTCCAAATATGTAGGTGAATCTTGCAGAAGGACTGAAACTTGGCGGAGGCGTTCAAGTTCAAGCCAGAGGAAGGAGGAATCTCGGCATGAAGCAGCGACTCAATAGCAGTCTATACGTGGAGAGTGGAGACTAGGGGCTCGTTTGGATACGAGGTAATCGGGCCGGAAATGACGGGTATATTTCTACTGACCTAATAACGTTCGTAATCTTGTGAAGCATTCCGTCGTTTTCCACCCGGCGGAAAAATAAAAGATGAACCAAGCGGGGCGTAGAAGATGTTACAGCGATTTCGAGAACTCCCGCCAAAATTATGCACTTTCAATGCTAAGCAGACGAGTGACTCATTGAAAGAGAGAGGTAACTGAAATGGCAAATTTGGGTGTGCTGGTATTATGCCTAGCGGGGTCTTTTTATTTTCACTCTCCACTTTTCTTTTTCCTTTTTGGCTGCTAAAATTTTCCGCGGAAAATAGAGTGAGGACGGGAATTAAAAACGGAAAGAAACAAAATTTTACTTTTCAATAACATAAAAAGAAAACAAAAATTGGTTTGTTGAGTGCCATGTCGGGAGGACCTTGACAAATAATGCTACATCATGCCGAGTGCACCTGATGTGGCACTCGGCATAGATCTCGGTGTCGTTAGGTTTCCGTCCTGTGCGGCGGCAAGTAACACGTGGCGTTACCGTTTTGCCGAGTTCCATCGTGCTGCTGAGTGTTGGTGCTTTATTTTCCTAGTGCCACGTAAAAAGAAAACAAAGGAAACACTCGACATATATACTTATTTACCGGGTGGTCGTTTTGCCAAGTGTTTTTAGGCCATACTTGGCATATATCCTGAGTTTGTCAAGTGCCATTTGGGACTCGACAGACTCGGCGAGACTCGGCAAAAAAGTGATTTCCGGTGGTGACTCTCATCTCCTCCACCTAAGAGTTGGGAGAAATGTTCAACATTCTTTGAAGTGCTTTTACACAGGTGATATTGATTTAGCATATGGTATAAACGATAAAGAAGCGGAAGATCAAACCAATAGGAACACGAATTTTAGCGTGGAAAACCCTGCCAAGAATGAGAGAAAAAAAAACCATGGGCGCCAGCCGGCAACAGTTCACTATATCGGGTGAGCTTACCAATGCCGGAGATTTACAATGTGCGACTTATCCCAAACGGCGGCTTATAAGAGCTATATATGGTTCCGCTGCAGTCCGACTCGATAATGATGTGTACCTTACCGCGGGGCTTCCGCTCCACTTCGTAGGTAGCCTCTATCTTTATATGAATTTGGATCAATTTCTATCACATGATGTGAATATATTGAATGAGCAAGAAGTTGTATATTAAATGTGCAAAGGACTTACATTCTGATGATAGGGGAAAAAGTACATACTTATATTGAGAATTTAGAGGGAGCTAGTATGATCTTCGAGTCACATATCAGAATGTGACAAAGAATACATGCAGAGTGACAAGAAAAGCTACAACGTTCAAGAACCAGAACAAGTAGAGAACCAAGAGGTAGAACCTCACCAGCGGGAAACGTCGCCCATTGTGCCTTCTCATGCGCACACGGTCTTCTCTGGTTAGGGCACGGAACAGCAGACGCAAGCTGGTGACTGTCGGTGCCGGCATAGCCCACACGAAGCTGAACGCGACCAAGGAGGCGAACGGCAGCGCGAAGATGGTCCATATGGCTCTTCTGGCGAAGGTAACTTTATTCAAACCCGGGGCCACGGCGGCCATGAACGCGAGGAGCATGCCCATGAGGGCGCACCAGAGGAAGATGAGGGCCAAGCATATCCACGCCGTGCTGGACCGCGATGCCCCCCTCCCGTAGATCAGGAGCATGGTCGCGATCATAGAGGAAGCGACAGCTTGGGTGTCGAGCACCACAAAGGCGTTGTAGTGATGTAATCCCCGGAGGTTCGGCACTCCCTTGGAGTCGTATCCGCCCGGCACGTTCACCATGGCGTTCAAGGCGATGGTGGCGATGAGCACCGCCACAATGCCTAGGTTCTTGGACAATTTTTCGAGCCATTCAGTCATCGCTCTTCCCCTCCACGCGGGTATGCGATCTTGGCGCTGCGTCCCGATCCAAGCTTCGCGGGCTGACAGCTTGAGCACGAAGCCGATCTGAAACAGGAGAGCAAGCAGGACAAGTACGCTAAATTAATGTGCAGTTTTGTCAATCTTGATAAGAACAAACAGTGTGCAAAGAAGTTCATTCACATGCTGAATCAGTGAATTACCATGGGTAAGAAGCTGGTAACATCTGACACGAGGTCAAATGGCGTCCTCCCTTCATTGTTAGCAATGTTCAACTGAACGAACTCGCTCTGAAGAATTGCAAGCTGTGGCTTCCCAGCAATCACCGCTGTGTGCAGCGGCGTGTTCCCGTTATTATCTTGCTCGTTCACTAGCCCACCGGCGAACGGGCTGCCAACGATATATTTGACTACGGATTCGTGGCCTTGCTCGATGGCGACATGGAGGAAGTTTCTGCCGTTCACGTCGGTAACCTCCCCGGAATCCGGGAAAGCTTTTAAGATGTCGTGGATGACGCCGACATGGCCCATCCATGCCGCGATGTGCAGAGGCGTGAAGCCTTGGTGGTCTTGCAGATATATAGCTGATGGCACAGAGCTAATAAGCTTGCTGATGATCTCGCGGTCGCCGTCGGACGCAGCGTAATGCAGTGGAGTACTGTTCGAATCATCATGTTCGGTAGCTAGACTCCGTGGCCACAACAATATATCATGTGTCATTTCTGCAAAAATTCTTAAATTAGTGCTACTCAAGTCTCCAAGGTATAACCTTCTTTCAAATTCAATAACTAAACTTCCGCAACCTGAAGCGGCGGCAAACCTGTGCTTCAGTGGGTGAACGACTAACCTGCGCTTTGTAGGACAGCGACGTGCAAAGCATTCTGTCCGTTGGGACCAGACGCGGAGGCGATTGGATCATCCCTACGTTGGAGTTGGACTTGGACCAAAGTTTTCACGATGTCCACTGAGCGGCTTACCACGGCGAGATACAGCGGCGACGCCCCAGCCTGGTTCACAACGGACAACAACGCCGGAGCAACCATGATCCGCGTGTCCACCACCGGCTGGTGCCCATGACGCGCCGCCACATGCAACGCCGTATCCCCGCTGTTGTTCTGATGCAGCAAAACACGCGTCACTGTTTCCTCTGGGGTCAGAACATGCAGCAGAATGTTCTCCTGCAGCAGCGCCGCGTGCTCTCTGGCCAGTCCGATGAGGAGGGTGACCATCTCGTGATGGCCCGCCCTCGCGGCGAGGTGTAACGCCGTCTCCAACTTCGAGTTCCCGCGTAGCAGAAGCGCGGTGGCCTGTGCCTGCTGTGCCTGGAAGAGCCATCTCACTAGATGGACGTGGCCTTGCTCAGCTGCGATGTGAAGAACCGTGTTGCATCCAGCGGTGACCTCCTCGCTCAGCTGGCCGTTGTGGTTATCTCCTCCTGACATATACACTCGAAACAGCAGTACTACGGTCATTACAATTGACAATTGAGACGTAGAAGATGAAAATTCACGCGTACGTTGGGAACAAATTAAGTCTACCTTCTGCTAGAAGATGATTCAGCTCTTCAGCAGCTCCAGAGAAGGCGGCATGATACAACTCTGGGCACATGAACCTGCGATGCGCAATCTGTCCCACGGTCCTCCTCATAGCTTCGTGGATAATCTGCTACTCTATCTTTTCTTTGTCGGAGATCACAACTGCCGTAGTAAATCTATCGTCGCAGGTGTATCTGTAGTAGTTGTACCACGCACATAAGACGTGCTCTACAAGTTTGGACATACTAAGAACAAAATACAATAATAACTTATCTTGTAGGAATGAACAATTCGATAACGTACTCCCTCCATTTTTAAGTACAAGACCACTTCCTGTTCCATGTCAAACTTTGACCTACAATTTTGGGCAATAAAATGTGAGTTATATAATAAAAAATATACACCGGAATTTTATCTCAAATGTGAATCCAATGGCATACTTTTGTGGCATATACTCCCTTGTACTAAATCCGCGTCAATTAATTCGGAACGGAGGGAGTAACTCACATTTTGTGGTCAAAATTATATCTAATAATATGAAGTGGCCTTGTGTTAAAAACGGAGGGGTAGCTTTTTTGGATAAAAGATGAGAACCAATTAAGTTTGTTGATCTAATAACGCTCCTGAATTTTCAAGGGATAATACCAATCCCAAAAGTTGGGTCCATTCTATTTGATCTAATATTTGTCATTTTGGTGGTTTTCCGTAATCCCTATTCCCATATGATTCAAGAGAACAATTGGAATGATTTGTTCCTAAATATATCCTAGCTCACAGGAAACTGGGATGAGGTCATGAGTCAAGTATTTGAGAGGACTATTCATGTGATGCCTTCAATTAAGGCCCCACTTTTTGTCCCACCCTGTTATTTTGCACATGGCCCCTTTAATGTGATGCACGACCGCATCGCTGAAACGTGTGGCGAATTTGGTGATGCAAGCATCATGTGTAGGAGAGGATCTTATGTTGTTAACCAAGATGACATGATCGGGGAGGCCCGTGAGGGCACTAGAAGAGTTATCCAGAAACACTATGTAGACTTAATACTCCAGATGAACCCCGTACCGAGGGCGCGCACAACCATCGGCCATAGTGATTCTGTGATGTTCATGTTGGTCAGCTAGTGGCGACTACCGTCTATACCTTGGACAAATAGCAGGTTTTCACGGTCAGCCCAAACCGGGCGGCTAGAATAGGGTGGCACCATGACAACACGCTACGATAATGTCAATCCACCACAACGAATGTTCCCCTCGACCACACCTATGTTGGGAACCCAAAGGCCAGCTCTTGATCCCGAGTTAGCAACTTGATCAACACAGTGAATCTGTAGTATGCGTGTAAAACCACCTACCGAGGAGATATGTCAAAAAAACGTCTAACACCGCCATGTAGTAATATAACCGGATTTAAGAACTAGAGAGTAAAAATTAAACCCAAAAACTAAAGAGGTATTGTCTTAGATGCACAGTGTTCCAAGTAAAGATCAAACGTCGTTCATTTGTATCTTTCGTTTGACTACTTCCTCTACTCCAGGTTATTTGCATCATATATGGATTACATGTCTGCTAGAATAGGGTGGCACCATGACAACACACTGCGAGTATATCTCAATCCATAGTGCATTAAGTATTGTTGAGAGAATGATTTGACCAATAATTGCTTCATTTGTATAGTTTCTATGCTACACAATTAAAGAAGTGTACCTCTAGTTTTGTCCTAAGTCAAATCTTTAAAAGTTTGACCAACTTTATAAAATACGTTGTAATATTTATGACATTATGTTAGCATATCATGAAATTAAATTACAAGACGCATCCAGATATAAGCTATTGCTATGTTTTATATGAAGTTGGTTAAAGTTTTCATAAGGTTTGTCTTAAGAATAAACTTGTGGGGCAATTTTTTTAAAATATGAATATATTAACGGTCAACTGTATGTCACAAACTGCTTATTGATAGAGTAATTTGGTCAAGCCATTATCTCAATGATACTTAATACGCCCATTGAGGATAGAAGGACTTTTGGAGGCTGGACTCTATAAATTGTACTCCCACTGTTTCAAAATATAAGTCGCACCACCTACTTTCCACCTACTTTTAACACACATGTATCTAGACATATTTTAGTGCAAGGTTCATGTGACATGTCACATGAACCTTGCACTAAAATATGTCTAGACACATGTGTGTGAAAAGTAGGTGAAAAGTAGGTGGCGCGACTGATGCATGTAAAATGCAAACATGAACTTTACATTTTATTACTTGATATTCCAACTTATTTGCATCATATATGGGCTATATTTATGTTTTATAATGATTTTAGGGGATAATTCACAGTTTCCTCATTTATTTGGAATTAACCCTGCGGAACCAGAAAACCTCCTTTTCTATATTTTGATAATTCAGGGATCCAAACGACGTCCAAATGACCTAATATTTTACGGGATCATTTTTTGAAAGGAACGAAGCCAGGAGCGAAGGAAGCAAACAAACGGAGACCCGAGGGCCAAAAGAGGTGGGCCCACGTGGCCAGATTCCTTGGCCGCGTGGGACCCCCATCTTGGGCCTCGTGGCTCCGATGCCGTCCGTTTTCGTCTTCGTGACTTCGTCTTGACCTAAAACCGACTATAAAAATAGTCCCCCGAGGAGTTTCGCGAGAGGACGGCGGAAAAACACGAAATCACGAAACAGAGAGTCAGAGGGCTGTCGCCTGAGAAGATCGGAGGGGGAAACGCCACCGGATCACCTCCGGAAGGCTCCTCCATCCCCCTCCGGAGTCTCCATCAACACCACCGTCAAGACCAGCACCATCTCCATCACCATCTTCGTGATTGATACGTCTCCAACGTATCCATAATTTCTGATGTTCCATGTTGATATTGCACCAATTGTCACATATTTTATATACACTTTATATCATATTATGACATTTATTGGACTAACCTATTAACAAGATGACACAGTGCCAGTTCCTGTTTATTTTGTTTGTGCATTGCAGAAAAGGTAAAAAAAAATGAAAGTGCTCAGAAAAATCTGGAAAAATTCTAGAAATTCTAAAATGCCAAAGACTGCGTGGGCCAAAAGGACAGCTCCAGAAGAGACCCGGAAGACCCCGAACCACGCTAGGGCACAGACCAGAAGAAAATCTTCTGGCCACGTCGTGGCATGATGAGGCCGCCTCGGGCGTCCCCTCGTGCCGCCCTTCGGACTATATATTGCCCCCGTCATAAAAACCCTAACCCCCAAAGGATTTTCCCAAATTCCACCCGTAGCTCCGCTGCCATCCAGAACAAGTTTCGGGGGACAGAACTCTCGGTTCCGGTACCTTGCCGGGACGGGGAATTGCCCCCGGAGCCATCTCCATAGACTCCACCGACATCTTCATCGCTGTTGCTGCCTCCCATGATGAGGGAGTAGTTCTCCCCCGAGGCTGAGGGGTCTACCGGTAGCTATGTGGTTTATCTCTCTCTCCCATGGTGTGATCTTTATGTGATCATGAGCTTTGCAATCTAGTTGAATAAGTAGATGTTACTCTTCATCTATTATGCTACTCAAGTGATTTTATTAATGTGATCTCCGGAGTCACCTTGTCCCACGGTGTGAAAATGACAGTGTGCGCACCGTGTGTGGCTCTTAGGCTAAAGTTTGCATAAATACTTATCATGAGTTAAAATTTGAGTTGGATGTCTCCATGGAATTGTGGTGTTTGTTTACTCAGATTTTGAGGTGTGCTTTTGCAGCGCTACGCAATGAATTGGTGTTCGTTATCCAACCGGAGAGTGGTTCAGAGTAGCATAGTGAAGAGAAGATATTTATGTATTTAATTATGATGTCATTGTTGAGAGTGTCCACTAGTGAAAGTATTATCCATAGGCCTTGTTTCTAAGCATTGAAACACCGTTTACAACCAGTTCTGCTATATGTTTGCTTGCTGCCATTTTTATTTCAGATTGCAGTTACGACTTATAATCATCCATATTACTTGTATTTCACTATCTCTTCGCCGAACTAGTGCACATATACATCTGACAAGTGTATTAGGTGTGTTGGGGACACAAGAGACTTCTTGTATCATAATTGCAGGGTTGCTTGAGAGGGATATCTTTGACCTCTACCTCCCTGAGTTCGATAAACCTTGGGTGATTCACTTAAGGGAAACTTGCTGCTGTTCTACAAACCTCTGCACTTGGAGGCCCAACTGTCTAAAAAACAGAAGCGTGCGTAGACATGAAGCTATTTTCTGGCGCCGTTGCCGGGGAGATCAAGACACTTTTGATTCAGCAGGCTTCTACCTCCCCTTCGACGCAAGCATATTTTCTGGCGCTGTTGCCGGGGAGGTAAGTGTTGGAAGGTATCTCCTTTAGATTCTGCAATTATTTCTTTTTGTTTCTTGTTTTTATTTTCACTAGTTAGGCTTAATGGAAAACAACAACAAAAATAGAGATCTTTATGAATTTTATATTGAATTAGGACATGATGCTTTTGAAGAGAAAATTAAAAAACCTATGGAGCCTTGTTTGCATAATAGTGATAGCAATGTTATTAGGATGAATTCTTTGAACACCATTATTGCTAATGCTATGGAAAAGTCTAAGCTTGGGGAAGCTGGTTGTGATGAATATGATATTTTTAGTCCCCCAAGCTTTAAGGAGGAAATTTGCTTTGATAATACTTTGCCTCCAATATACGATGATTATAATCATTGTGATGTTTTCAACCCACCTACTATTGAGGATATAGTTTATGTTGATTATGATATGCCTCCTATATATGATGTTTACAATGATGGATATGATATTTTCAGCCCATCTACTATTGAGGATAAAAATCATTTTGATTATTCTATGCCTCCTATTTATGATGATTACAATGATGGATGTGATACTTTTACTCTCACTATTACTAATGATATTGTTTATGCTTATGTGGAGAGTAATGATACTTTTATGCATGTGGATCATGATAAGATTGCTCTATGTGATAGCTATATTGTTGAGTTTATTCATGATGCTACTGACAATTATTTTGAGAGAGGAAAATATAGTTATAGAAATATTCATGTTATTAAATTTACTCTCTTTATGTTGAAAGTTTTGAAGTTGCAACTGTTTTGCCTTTCTATGCTAGTCACTTTGTGCTTCATTGATTTATTTTCCTACAAGATTCCTTTGCATAGGAAGTGGGTTATACTTAAATGTGTTTGATATTTGCTTTTTGATATTCTTCTATATTCAACTCTTATACATATGAGAGCATCATCAAAATTATCATGCCTAGCTAAAAGGCTTTAAAGAAAAGCGCTTATGGGAGACAACCCATGGTTTTATTTCTGTACTTTTATGTTCTATTTGAGTCTTGGAGCTTGCTTACTTCTGTAACAACTCCTTTGTATCTTTATTTTATCGCATTATTGTGCCAAGCAAAGTCTCTAATAGAAAGTTGATGCTAGATTTGGATTTCTGCGCAGAGACAGATTTTTGCTGTCCACCGTTCTGAGCTGTACGCACTCCAGAAAAATTGAAAAATTCTGAAAAAATTCACGCGTGATCCTCAGATATGTACGCAACTTTCATTACTTTTGAGTTTTCTGATCTGAACAACTTAAGTGCCTCGAAATTTTTTGTCTTTACAGACTGTTCTGTTTTGACAGATTCTCCCTTTTATTTTGCATTATCTCTTTTACTAATTTTGAGTGGATTTCTTTGCTCCACAAAACATCAGTGAATGTAGCTAATGTCCATAAGTATTGGAGATGATTGTGTCCTTATAGAACATGTGAATTTTTAATTATGCACTAACCCTCTAATAAGAATTACTTTGAGTTTGGTGTGAAGGAAGTTTTCAAGAGTCAAGAGAGAAGTATGATATAATGTGATCAAGAAGAGTGAAGAGCCTAATCTTGAGGATGCCCCGTGGGTCACCCAAGAATATTTCAAGAAGACTCAAGCGTCTAAGCTTGGGGATGCCCAAGGCATCCCCTTCTTCATCAACAACTTATCAGCTCATCTCTAGTGAAACTATATTTTAATTCATTCACATCTTATGTGCTTTACTTGGAGCGTCTGTGTGCTTTATTTTTGCTTTGTTATTTTTATCTTCTGAATAAATTGGATCCTAGCATTCTTGTGTGGGAGAGAGACACGCTCCGCTTTTTCATATGAATACTCGTATTCTTCACTTATATTTATTGAGTATTCTTGACTAGCCGCTACAATGCTTTTAGCTCCTATTTTTCATGCATCTCTTGTTCAGAGCTGTTAGTTCTTGTAGAGAGGTAGTCTCTTGTTTCATTGTTGTATTATTTGGAGAGTTTGTGTTGAAATAAGTTGATTGGTGTTTGATTGGAAACAAAAAATGCTACATGTGGTAGATGGTATATTGAAAAGACATACTAATTCTTGTAGATCATTGTCTTGGATAATTTGATGCTTTGCAATTGTTTTGAGCTCTCAAGTAGATCATGTTTAAGCTCTTGCATCATGTAGTTAGAACCTAGTAGTGGAGAACTACCGTAGAGCTTGTTGACATTTGGTTTGCATGTTTGGTATCTCTAAGGTCTAGATATTTTATGGTAAAAGTGTTTTAGTAACAAGGAAGACAGTGTAGAGTCTTATAATGCTTGCAATATGTTTTTATGTAAGTCTTGCTGTACCAGTTGATATCCTGTGTTTACTTCAAACAACCTTGCTAGCCTAAACTCTGTACTGAGAGGGAATGCTTCTCGTGCATCCAAACCTTGAGCCAAAACCCATGCCATTTGTGTCCACCATAACTACCTATTATGTGGTATTTCCTGCCATTCCAAGTAAATACTTCATGTGCTATCTTTAAACTATTCAAAAGCTATTATCTCTTATTTGTGTCAATGTTTTATAGCTCATGAGAAAGTTATGTGGAGTTGTCTCTATCACCTTGTCATTTACTCATGACAGACTTTCACCAATGGACTAGTGGCATATACATCCGCTTATCCAATAACTTTGCAAAATGAGCTGGCAAGACTAGCACCATCTCCATCACCATCTTCGTGATTGATACATCTCCAACGTATCCATAATTTCTGATGTTTCATGTTGATATTACACCAATTGTCACATATTTTATATACACTTTATATCATATTATGATATTTATTGGACTAACCTATTAACAAGATGCCACAGTGCCAGTTCCTGTTTATTTTATTTGTGCATTGCAGAAAAGGTCAAAAAATGAAAGTGCTCAGAAAAATCTGGAAAAATTCCAGAAATTCTAAAATGCCAAAAGACTGCGTGGACCAAAAGGACAGCTCCAGAAGACCCTGAACCACGCTAGGGCACAGACCAGAAGAAAATCTTCTGGTCGCGCCGTGGCATGATGAGGCCGCCTCGGGCATCCCCTCGCGCCGCCCTTCGGACTATATATTGCCCCCGTCATAAAAACCCTAACCCCCGAAGGATTTTCCCAAATTCCACCCGTAGCTCCGCCGCCATCGAAGACAAGTTTCGGGGGACAGAACTCTCTGTTCCGGTACCTTGCCGGGACGGGGAATTGCCCCCCGGAGCCATCTCCATCGACTCCACCGACATATTCATCGCCGTTGCTGCCTCCCATGATGAGGAGGGAGTAGTTCTCCCCCGAGGCCGAGGGCTCTACCGGTAGCTATGTGGTTTATCTCTCTCCCATGGTGTGATCTTTATGTGATCATGAGATTTGTAATCTAGTTGAATAAGTAGATGTTACTCTTCATCTATTATGCTACTCAAGTGATTTTATTAATGTAATCTCCGGAGTCACCTTGTCCCACGGTGTGTAGATGACAGTGTGCGCACCGTGTGTGGCTCTAAGGCTAAAGTTTGCATAAATACTTATCATGAGTTATAATTTGAGTTGGATGTCTCCATGGAATTGTGGTGTTTGTTTACTCAGACTTTGAGGTGTGCTTTTGCAGCCCTACGCAATAAATTGGTGTTCGTTATCCAACCGGAGTGTGGTTCAGAGTAGCATAGTGAAGAGAAGATATTTATGTATTCAATTATGATGTCATTGTTGAGAGTGCCCACTAGTGAAAGTATGATCCCTAGGCCTTGTTTCTAAGCATTGAAACACCGTTTACAACCTGTCGGGGGCTACCCCCGGGTAGGGTCAAGGCTTGGCATAAGAAAAGTTTAAGTATATGCCGAGGTACAGAGAGGGCCGACCTGCTTGGGCCTGGGAGAAACCGAGCTTTATCTTGACCTAGAGAGTATAAAGACCGACCTATCTTGGCCCAGAGGGGTCCGAGGTTTCCCGTTGGCATGGACCGAGGTTCACTGTCCGAGCTATGGTCAGCCGACCTAATACCTCGGTGCTATGGTTTGTGTTGTGAGTACAGGAGATGCTATTGGAAGGAAGTGAGGTCCGACCTGGTAAAAGATCGTAAGCGCAGGACCCGGGCTAACCACGGCAGGAGGCCGTAGCTCGGGCAGGAGTCAATGCTCCTGTCACTTCACGCCTGACACGGAAGTGTCTGTCACGGAGCATGGCAGAGGCGTGCCCCGGGTTCGGCGGGGCTGCACGCCTCTGACCGCTGACCGCGTGAGATCCGGGGAAAAGGCTACGAGGTAGCGCGGCGTGGCTATGTCCTGTCTCTGTCAGAGGAGACATCCTAGCTCTACTGTGGTGATGCAGGGGATGGGCAGGCCATGTCTTGTCCCTGACAGGAGTACCATGATGACCAAAGCATAGTCATGGCTACAGTGTTCAGCGAGGGGCACAACGGTAACCCGGTTGGCCTATATAGAGGGCTTCACCCCCCTCCTGCTTGCCCCCGACGGAGAGATCAATAAACAGAAAGAGAAAGAGAGAAAGGAACCTCGGAACACCCCGGAAACACCTCGGATCTAGCTCGGAGTGTCTTCTTCCTCCCGCGTAGCTCCATCTTTTACCTCAAGTTCTCACCATTGTATCATCATACAGCTCGAGGAGCAGCTTGTACTTGTCACTTTGAGCTATACACTGAGTAGGATAGTGCTGCAGTAGGGGTGTTACCTCCGCAAGAGGGCCCCGAAGCAGGGTACATCGTGGCGTGCTTTGTGTTCTTGGTTTCTTGGTTTCTCGTTTGTGTTCTTGTGTGTTCTTGCGTGTGCACTTCTTGAGTGCATAAACCCTCCCCGGATTCCCCCAACGACCATTCGGCCCCATCTTAGCCATACCCATGGCATCTGCCGTGATCCCACCACGACAGTTGGCGCCCATCGTGGGGCAGATTGAGGCGTTGGAGGGAGTTTACATCCGGACGGGCTTAGGCGAGCGTGTTCTTTCCGAGCTTATCGCCAAGATCGGTGAGTTCACCTTCATCAGCGACAACGCGGGGTGTTTCGCCGGCAAGCCCTTCCCCGAGCATGGCTTCACCATGATGCTTGGCAGCTTCGTCACATACGTTGCTGTCGAGGTTGCTCGCGAGTACCCAGAGCAGGTGCTCGTGGACGACGAAACTCCTCTCCTTGCGGCTCTAGGTCGGCGTATCACTCGCCCCGGGAGCTGCGTGGAGGTGATGATGACCGGTCCGGTTGATGCCGCTGGCAAAGGAGATGCCAGCACAACCAAGCCAGCCGAGGTTGTTGATAAGGTGAGGTCTGCAAAGCCCAGACTAGAGAAAGAGTTGCCTGGTACCCCCGGGTGCAACGCCAAGGTGCAGTCCTAACAGAGATAGCGGAGACACTAGCAGATCCTGTAGATCCCGGAGTAGATATAGTGGTGACTGCGGCCGAGCTAGAGGAGAAGCGTGTCTTGTTGCAAAAGGAGGCTGTAGTAATGATAGCAGCCCGAGATGAGTTCAATAGAGATCTGCGTGAGTATAATGCAGCGAATGGCTTCACCCCGGTTGCAGCTGATACCAATAGGTTAGCCAGGGTGCGGCAGAGAGGCAGAGGGCTCAATGACGAGATGAACAGGGAGGCTCAACCTACCACCTCGGCTAGAAGTGAGAGTCGCGTGTCGACTGGAAGGCCGGTGTATAGTTCCCCTGCTAAGAACCTCAGAGCTGCCGAGGCAGGCAGGGCCGAGCTATCCGGGTTGACTGGAGATGCATGGCGTGTGCAGCAGAAGCGAGTCAATGAATTGGTGTATGTAGCCAATCAGCAGAATGAGGCTCTCCGTAGAGCCGGGGCTGGTGATTCGCAGATGGTTTATCAGCTAGGCCCGTTAGTCAGGTGTCCAAGGGGCAAGCCTCGTCTCCACTCGTCGGAGGAGCCGATCGAGCCCGAGTGTCAACTCGGGTCAGAACAAGCAGCTGCAGAGTATGATCGGTGTTAGCAGCAAAGCAGAAGGTGGGCCAGGGCAATGCTAGCCGAGCTAGGGGTAACTCCGGCCAGGGAAATCAAATGGTGGGCAAGCAGCATCGGCTGGCCGAGGTAAACCACCTCCGCCCCCGAGGTATCAGCAACAACCCCGGCCGCAGGAGCAGTATCAGCAGAGCCGGAGTATGTTCAGCAACCTCAGAATGTCGGTCAAGGCGATGACCGATACGATGATGGAGACTCGGCCATGGCGCGAGCTGGATACCACAGAGTGGATGGGGCGTTGGGACCTCGGATAGGAGGTCGGATGTTAGCTCCAGGCGATGTTCGTAACAAGCTGGATAGAATCTACTTGTCCGAGCAACTGGAGGAGGAAGGCCCTCCTGGTCCGGCATGTTTTGGACCTCGGATCATGAGGGAGCCACCACCGCCAGTATCTCAGTTCCAGTTAGGTCGGAACACCAAGCCATACAACGGGAGCACCAAGCCGCAAGATTGGCTGACAGATTATGTATCCTCGGTGCACATAGCGGGGGGCAATCGCCGATGGGCGGTCCGGTATCTCCCGCACATGTTGGAAGGTCCAGCTCGGATCTGGCTGAATAATTTGCCGGAGTATAGTATCAACTCCTGGATAGACTTGGAGCTGGCGTTTAACAGCAACTTTGCTAGTACATACAAGAGGCCAAACCGACCTCAGCTCCTGGCAGCATGTAAGCAAGATGATCATGAAACTGACCGAGAGTTCTTAACTCGGTGGAGCAATGTTCGGAATTCCTGTGAAGGAGTTGTAGAGGCCAGGCCATTCCTGGTTTGCAGATGGTTGCGACATGGCAGCATGCTGTGGCAGAGGCTCCAGAGAGATATGCCGAAATCCCTAGCAGACAATCCGGATTGCAGATTCTTATGCTCTGGTGATCCGATGCAGCCAGCAGCCGAGGCAGGAGCACGTAACAGAAGAGGGAGCCAATAAATAACCGGCTCGGACCAAGGTGTAATGACCGCCAAGAGCGGACACAAGAGGAGGGAGCCGGACTACCCATACACCTCGAACCAAGTTGCAGCGGTGAACCCGGATCAGCCCGAGCTGGAGGTGTCCAGAGGCCGAAAATCAATGGTCCGGCATTTAGTCCGAACCCGGAGCCACCCTTGACTTATGAATCAATGATAGATGGTCCTTGCCGTTACCATACGACCGACCCGCGTAAGCCAGCCAACCATTCAACCCGGCAGTGCAGCTGGAACCGCAGAATCAGGGAAGAAGGGGCAAGGCCGGAGGAAACAGAGGAGGACCACCTCAGAGATTTCAGCCGAGGTCTAACCCGAATCTGTCCGGAGCAAATGTTACCCCAATAACCACTGCACCTCCTCCGAGGCCTGCAGCAGCAAGACCGTGAATGTGTGAATGTCCGAGGTAACAACAACAATGGTGCCGGACCAAGCAGCAGTATGAATACCCCGGAAATGACTATAGAGAGGCTCATGCGAGCTATGTGGTCTTTGTGACCGAGCCAACTGACAAGAAGAGTGTGCAGAGGCGTGCCATGGAGGTGAATGCAGTAATGCCGGTGGTGCCGACCTATATGAACTGGTCTGAGCAGGAGATCACTTGGAGCAGGAAAGATACACCTCGGATCATGCCGAGCCCTGGAAAGTATGCCCTGGTGGTAGATCCGACGTTGTGTGGGCCTACAACAATGTGAGGTTTACCCGAGTTCTGGTGGACAATGGCAGTGCCATCAACATCATGTACCGAGACACAATGGTGAAATTGGGCATATCGCCAAATCAGTTGATGCCAAGCAGTTGTACTTTTCATGGGATTGTGCCTGGCGTTTCCTGTGCACCCATGGGCAAGATATGGGTGGATGTAGCATTTGGAACCAAGGATAACTGCCGAGTTGAGAGTATCGAGTTCGAGGTGGTGGACTTGGAGAGTGCATACCATGCATTGCTTGGAAGGCCGCTCTGGCCAAGTTCATGATTTCCACCCATGTGCATACCTGAAGATGAAAATGCCAGGGCCTAATGGGATCATAACCATCTCGGGTGACTACAAGCGAGCCATTCAGTGTGCCTCGGCGGGGTCTAATCTGGCCGAGTCTTTGGTGATTGCAGCTGAGAAGAAGAAGCTGCATCAAGTGGTGGCAATGGCGCAGTCAACACAGCTCGGCGGTCCGGACTGATGAGCCCGGACTCAACTGCGCGTTCGAGGTGCCCAAGGAGACCAAGAGATCCCCATTGACCCGGAGCACCCGAGCGCATGGCCATCATTGGGACCGGGCTGGGCGAGAAATAGGAAAGCGCGCTCTGTCACTTCCTCCGTGAGAATCGGGATATCTTTGCATGGTCGGCTAAGGACCTGCCTGGTGTTCCGAGGGAGTTGGCAGAGCACTCTTTATTTGTCAGGCCGGAGGTGAAACCGGTGAGGCAACCGACCCGTCGTCTCTCAGACGACCGAAGACAAGTGGTGCTGGACGAGCTGGCTAAGTTGCTTGCAGCCGGGTTCATTATGGAGGTGCTGCATCCGGACTGGATATCCAATCCGGTCTTGGTGGAAAAGAAGAAAGACGAGCCAGCCGTGGTCAAGGTGTGGCGCATGTGCATTGACTTCACTAACCTCAACAAGGCGTGCCCGAAGATCCGTTTCCATTACCTCGGATTGATCAAGTGATCGATTCCACTGCTGGTTGTGAACTGTTGTCTTTTATCGATGCGTACTCTGGTTTTCACCAGATACCACTGAACCCGAAAGATCAAATAAAGACTGCTTTTATTACCCCGTATGGGGCGTATTGCTATCGTGTCATGTGTTTTGGTCTGAGAAATGCCGGGGCAACTTATCAGAGGTGTATGCAGAAATGCCTGCACTCTCAAATGGGCAAAAATGTGCAAGTGTATGTCGATGATATCGTCATCAAAACTAAGGAGAAACGTACTCTCGAGGAGACATTTGTGAATTTGAGAAAATCGGTTGAAGCTTAACCCGGACAAGTGCACCTTTGGTGTCCCGGCTGGAAAGTTGCTCGGATTCCTGGTGTCTAGCCGAGGTATCGAGGTTAACCCGGCCAAGATCCGAGCTATTGAGAACATGAAGTTACCGAAGTGTTTGAAAGATGTGCAGAAATTCACAGGGTGCCTAGCCTCGTTGAGCCGATTTGTAGCGGCTGGGAGAAAAAGCCTTACCTTTGTACCAGCTCATGAAGAAAAGTACCGGGTTTACATGGACCCCGCAGGCCGACGTGGCGTTCATGAGCTGAAAAAGATGTTGTCCACCGCCCGGTGTTGGCATCACCATTGCACAATGAGCCGATGTTACTTTACATTGCGGCCACAAACCGAGTTGTAAGTGTGGCAGTGGTGGTGGAGCGCGAAGAAGGTGGCAGGTCGGTGCAGAGACCGGTGTATTACTTGAGCGAGGTGATCTCTACCTCGAAGCAGAATTACCCTCACTACCAGAAGATGACGTATGGTGTCTACCTGGCGGTCAAGAAGTTGAAGCATTATTTCCAGGAGCATCCCATGACGGTGGTGTGCGAAGCTCCAATCTCGGAGATCATCGGGTGCAAAGATGCAACTGGCCGAGTTGCCAAATGGGCGATTGAGGTGTCTCCATATGCACCACATTATGAGAGAAGAGATGCAATTAAATCCCAGGCGTTGCCGGACTTCTTTTGTGATTGGGCCGAGATGCAGTATGAGCCACCCAGGCCGGACTATAATTATTGGAAAATGCATTTTGATGGGTCCAAGACAAAGATCGGGCTGGGGGCTGGAATAGTCCTCACCTCGCCAAAGCGAGATCAGCTGAATACGTGCTGCAGATTCATTTCTCAGCATCAAACAATGTGGCGGAGTATGAGGCCTTAATCCATGGCCTCAAGTGGCAAGGAGATCGGTATCCGGCGTGTAGAGTGCTTCGGCGATTCCGACCTGGTGGTGCAACAATCTTCTGGAACTTGGGATGCTCTGGATGCCAACATGGCGTTATATCGGTTCCATGTGCAAAAGATATCCGGGTTCTTTGAAGGGTGTGAGTACAGGCATATACCTCGGACAGAAAAAATGCTGCCGACGTGTTGTCAAAGCTCGGTTCATCTAAGAGGCAGTACCACCTGGAGTAGCCCTGAATCACTTGAGAACTCCTTCAATCAAACCTTCTCCTGAATCCGAATCTATTTTCATCCCGGCGGAGCAAGAGCCCGGACCTGTTCCAATGGAGGTAGACGTCGGATGCGTTTGGTCGGACCCGGGGACTGCGTGGCAGAACTCGGGGACTGCGCACCGAGACTCGGGGACTGGTCGCAGGATGGTGGAGGAAATAATGGAGGAGATTATGGTGGCCGAACCAATGGAGGTGGACGAGAACTTTTTCCTTTGCACCCAGTGCCGGAGTGGGCGGAGCAAATCATGAAGTTCATAACGGAGGGAAGCTTGCCAAGTGACACAACCGAGGCTAGGAGAATCCAAAGGAGGGCAAGGCGTACACCATCATCAACAAGGAGCTCTATAAAAGAAGCGTAACCGAGGTGTTGCAACGGTGTGTCGAGCCAGCTGAAGGCAAGGAGATGCTTTTGGAGATCCACCAAGGAGAGTGTGGTCATCATTGCAGCACAAGAGCTCTGGTGGCCAAGGTGTTCAGCATGGGTTCTATTGGCCCACTGCTCTTGCTGATGCAGAGGCCATAGTCCGGAGATGTGAAGGATGCCAAAGGTTTGCCAAGCAAACGCATATGCCAGCCTCGGCGCTCAAAACAATTCCTATCACTTGGCCGTTTGCGGTATGGTGTTTGGATATGGTGGGAGAGTTCAAACCAGCCCGAGGTAACATGACACATACTGGTGATGGTGGACAATTCACCAAGTGGATCGAGGTGAAACCAATCCGGAAGTTGGATGGTCATTCAGCAGTGACTTTCTTGAAGGAGATCATTCTGCGATATGGTACCCCCATAGCATTATCTCGGACAACGGCACGAACTTTGCTGTTGGAGAATTTGCTCGGTTTTGCATGAACAAGGGAATCCGGCTGGACATAGCCTCGGTGGCACACCCGGAGTCTAATGGACAAGTGGAAAGATCAAATGCTCTAGTGTTGGCCGGCATCAAGGCTCGGCTCATTGAACCACTGCTGAAAACGCCGGGGTGTTGGATAGATGAGATACCAGCAGTACTGTGGGGTCTAAGGACCACGCCAAATCGATCAACTGGCTATACGCCATTTTTTATGGTCTATGGGGCAGAAGCTATGCTACCCACTGACATCGAGTATGATGCGCCCAGAGTGGCAATGTACACTGAAGCCGAGGCAAAAGAGGCTCGGGAGGATGCAGTAGATCTGCTTGAGGAAGCTAGAGAGTTGGCCTCATCTCGGTCAGCAATATACCAGCAAGGTCTCCGACGTTATCATAGCCGGAATGTCAACCCTCGTGTGTTTCACGAGGGAGATTTGGTGCTGAGGCTGGTGCAGCGCAAGAAAGGTCGGCACAAGTTGTCACCTCCATGGGAGGGACCGTTCATTGTGAGCCGAGCTCTGCTCAATGATTCGTACTATCTATAGATGCGCAGGAACCAAGGGAAGATGGGCTGGACAACCCCGGATCAGAGGTCAGGCGACCATGGAATATAGCTCTACTCCGACCTTTCTACTCATGAAAGGCGCAATGTATGTACCTCGGTTAATCCTTAATGAAATGTCGGCACTCCGAGGTTGAAGCTCGGGGACTGCCTCGCTCTTGTGCTTGTGTTTTATTTCTGTTTGTCAGTTTCGTTCATATGCCGAACTATTTTGAACCTCGTCTCAAACTTCAAGTAATGTGTGCTAAACTAATCTTGTGACTCGACTGGCATCTGCCTAAAAGGTAGTCAAGAGCAAAGATGAAAAAACGTGGGAGACATGAAAATGAACTCGGGGACTCGGTCCAAAAATATAGTTCGGCATGTGTCGTTTACTAACCCCTGTCTTTACCTTTCGTTTATGTCGGATGATTTTGAAACACACTCGAGATTTGCTAAGTACTGTATGCTATAAACAACAATCTTGTGACTCGACTGTCGAACGCCTAAATGGTAGACAAGAGCAAAGAATGCCAGATATAGTAAACACGAAAGTGAACTCGGGGACTCGTTCCAAAAGGGTTCGGCATAAAGTTTTAGAAAAGCATGGTTCGGATAGCAAGATAATAGTACTGGTAGCAAAGCAAACTACTTAAGGTCTGTTACATCTGCACCCGGCATACCGGGGATTTAATATTTTGTTCGAGACAAGTTCAGGCCTCGGAAGAAGGAGCCTCGGGCGCAGGAGCCTCGGGCGCAGGAACAACCTCGGGCGCAGGAACCACCTCGGTCGCGGAGGCAACCTCGGTTGTTGGAGTAGATGCCGGAGTGTCCGTCACGTCGGGGGAGATCACCTCGGTGGTTACAGTTTTGCCGGCCTTGCCCTTGGAGCTCTCAGGCTCGTCAAAGTCAATGTCCTCGCCTTCAGAACTTTCTTCACCGGACTCCGCTTCCTCGTCCGAGCTCTCTTCGTCCTTAGAGTAGAGGCGCCCGTCATCAAAGGTCCGGGTATTTGCGTAACTAGCGAAGCGGTCGGCTGCTGCTTGGTGTTTCGCAATGCCATCAGGGGTGGAGTTCCAAGGAGAGCCCTGCGCAGGGAGGTAACCATGTGGATCTCAACATCTTCATACCAGGACAGCACGAACACCAGGGCCTTGTCCGCTCCAGCCCGAGCTGATGAGCATCTCCACTCCCGAAGTCTAGCCTCGGTTCCTTTCAGCTTCGTGGCGAGCTCGTCAATGCAAGTGGGAGTCTTGACCTTGGGCCAGAGGGCACGGTGGACCTCAATGGCAGCATCAACCAGCTTGGTTCCAATGGCCCTGAGCGGCCTGATCCGAGCATTAAGGCAACGAGGTGGTCCTGGATATCCCAGCTTTCACTGAGAGTTTCTGTCTCAGCCCTCTTTGCCCGAGCTGCTTGAACTTCGCGGATAGCCTTGTCCTTGGAGTGCTCAAAGTTCTCTGAAGAAGACAAAAAGGCTGTTGCTGAAATAAGGCATACGGTGGCACGAGATGTAGGTCGGCAGAAAATAAGGAAAAGGGGAAAAGAAACTTACTGTCCATTTGATGATTAATCCGAGCGAGCTCGGACAGCCAGCTCTTCGATATAGCTCGAAGGGCAATAAGTTCGGCTTCGGCCGAGGTGGCGCGGCTCTCCAGGGTCTTGGCAAGCTCTTGCTGCTGTTCGGCGGCCTGGTCCTTGACCTTCATAGCGTCCTCCACAGCAGATTTGGCTTCGTTAGCCCGGTTCAGCTCTTGTTGCAGCCGAGCTATTTCATCCTCGGCTGTCTTCAACTTGGAGGCGTAATCTTTGTCGCTCTGCTCCTTTGCGGATAGAAGAGTCCGGTGAGACTTCTTTAGTCTGTGGTGATCCAGCAGGAGGTTCTTGAAGACCTTTGTCCGAGCATTGTTGCACTCCTGAAAAAATAGAGAGATCAGTTCGGAGAAATCCGAGGTATTTCTAGCACCCGAGGCCCAATTGAGTCCCGGGGACTTGCCATTGGCCTCGGGGACTCAGCATGGAGAAAATGACAAGTTTGTGAGATTCAAGCCGAGCAATTTTAACTCGGTGAAGGGTCAATTGCTCAACCCGAATCTCGGGGACTGGGAATAGTGTGTGTTTGTCATTTGGTTTCAAAGGAAGAAAGAGAGTTGCGAAAAGAGACTTACCGAGGCCTTCTTGCTGCAATCGAGGACGGCAGTCTGCATGCTGTAGATGGACTGGAGCACGGCGCTAGGTCCAGCTGGATGCTCAGAGCTCGGGTTAGAGGAAACCTCGGCAGTATCAGCCGAGTTCCAGTCCATGTCATAGTGCTTCTCCGAGCCTAAGCTGTTCCCGCTCTTGGTCCGAAGTTGCCCGACCTCCCAGCTGCTGATGTTCGGCTGGATGGTAGCAAAAAAAGAGCTCGGAGGTGGCGACCTGAGAGCTCGAGGGTGCGGTCTTGATCAGGGTGGACTTTGGCGCGGGAACATGCGGCACTAGTTGGGTGCTCGCAGACTTGGGGCCCGGTGGCGGTGGCGGCTTTGGAGTTGGCTGTGGCTGCTTGGGGGGCTCAACAACTGGAGCTGAATCTTTCTTCTGCTTCTTCTGCTTCTTCTGCTGCTGTTGCTGCTGGTTGCGCGCAGCTTGAGACTTTGGGGACAGCCGAGGCTCCTGCACGGTCTTAGCCGGAGTCTTGGCGCGATCTGTCTCCGCATTGTCGTGGGTTTGTCACGTCAGGTGTCATAGATGACTTCGTAGGTGTGGGATTACGCGAGTCAAGCATCTCCGAGCTTGGGATCGCAGGAACAAAGATCAACACAGATTTACCCAGGTTCGGCCCCCTCAATGTGAGGTAAAAGACCTACTTCCTGCCTACCCTAGATTGGTATTGATATGATAATCGAGGTGTTACAATGGAGGCGATCCGATCTGGTACTCGCCGTATAAGCTAGGGTTTGGGGCTTGATAGCTTAACCCGCTCTAAGTCCTGCGAGTCCTCTTTATATACATAGAGGCTCGCTAGGTTACAAAAGGAATCTTCCCCATAAGGAATACATCCACAGAGGCCTACTCGGAGACTACTTGGTCTTCACGTCCTCCGGGAGTTGTCTTCTAGATCTTTCTCCTTATGGCGGTTCAATATTGGGCTTATTCCCAAGTGGGCCTTCATCGAGTAAGTTAAATCGCACTGGGCCGCGGGTTAATCCAGAAAGTATTCCCCCGACATTAGCCCCCAAGATTGGTTAGGAATTTACGGTGAGAATCTTCTGGCCTCTTGAAATGGTCTCTGAGCCGCACTGTAAACGTTCTGACCAATCTCCTGACTCATGCGATTCAGAGCTGCGACTCATCTGTGCGACTCATCTCTTCTTCTGGAAATATTATGTTTCCTTTAATTGCGGACCATTACTCTTTTTGCGGGCGCAAATTGTGCCGTTGGTTGCGAGCACAGATAATGCCGTTAGTTGCGGGCCCCTTCAGTTATAAACTGCGGCCACCTAGGTCATTATCCATTTGTCCCTGCAATCTTCTCATCCCTAGCCGCGCCGTCTTCTTCCTCGACCCAAGCCTAGTTCCCCAATTCAATCTCTCCCTCGCAATGGCGCCCAAGGCGAAGCCATCTGACAATAGGTGCCAGATCTCCTGCAACTGGGAAGGTTCCTGGGTAACAGAGGAAACTCTTGCGGATCTGGCCGAGGCTGGCTTCTTGCCACCGAAGGGGGACGGCGTCTGGCGGGCACCAGGCGATGAAATCGAGCCGCGCCCCAAGCCCAACGAGCTGGTGATGTTCGTGGAGCACGTGGAGCGTGGATTCACGCCGCCAGGTTCTCCCTTCTTCCGCAATTTGCTGCAACGCCTAGGCCTCCGTCTTCACGATATCGGGCCCAACTCAATGCTCCAAGTGAGCAATTTTCATGTGCTGTGCGAGGATTATCTTGGCATAGCCCCCAACATCGATCTGTGGCTGGCCTCGTTCACCTGCAACAGCCAACTTGTCTCCAAGGGTGGCGCCTACGTTCAGTCGGCGCCATCTCTCTTCAGCGCCATAGGAATTCTTGCCTTCCCAAGCTAGCCCTAGCGAATCGACCCAGGGCTTGGCAAAAATCTTTCTTTTATTGCCAAGATACTTCACCGGAGGGCGAAACTCGCCTTCCCTCCTGGTCTAACACCCTCTTCGTGCCTACCGAGGCACTGAAATCAAAACCCCGCGACTCGTCCATGTCCTTCATCAATGAGTCGCTGATCAAAGTCCGCGCATTAATAGGTCACGGTCTTACTGGCCTTGATCTTCTCTCTTGCTGGACCAAATGGCGCATTCAGCCTGTGAGTTCATGACAGCGATCTTTCCTTGAGTGCACATGCACCTCTGCTGATGTTGATCGTATCAAAGCTTCGGACTGGAGGCCTGAGGATTGGGTGGAATTTGTCACCCGCGTGACTGAGGAGAAGGACATCTCCTTCGATAAGGTGGGGCTTGCCCCTTTCAGTGTTAACAACAAGCCTTTTGAGGTAACTCCTCTTCTCTGTCTTTTCACCTTCATAGTTGAGTCGCATTCCTTTTTTTTACACTTCAACTTATATTTCTCTCATCCAGGCTGACGAGAACTACTGGTCGCTGCCTGCGACTGTCGCCGGCACTGCTGCTCCCAAGCGTGCCGCACGAAAGAAGTTGCTGCCCACTCTAGAGGGCAGCGAGACTGCTGATATCCCTTATGTTGCCTCTGCGGCCTCAGATGATGAAGAGATCGAACTAGACGAGGACGTGAGCCCAGCGCCAGCCGCGAGTTCTGTTGCCGCGGCTGAACCAACTCCCCGTAGAGCCTCCAAGAGGCTATCTCGTGAAGAACCAGAGGTTGATGCTCTGGAAAACCCCGAGGCCACGAAGCGTCGCAAACCTGTTACGGGCGCGATCTCCTTTGTTGCCAGGCGTGCTTTCAAAGCTACCACCTCTGCTGAAGATAATGGGTCCCCACTCTGGTAATTTCTGCTGTCTTGTCATCTTGAATGCTTATTCTTTTTCCTCTACTGACGTAAAACTTTTACTCGCAGATTCTGGGACCCAAGGCCTGTCCTCACCATCAAGTGGTGAACTTATGGCCTTTGTGAAGATGGCTCCAGAGTTAGTAACTTTTCCCTGTGCTTTCAATACTTTTATTCTGGCTTATGTTCTTCTTCTTCTCATAATGCCCTTGCTTTTTACAGAAGTGCGGCTGAACCCGCGACTGAGCCTGGAACCGCGGTTGAGCCGCATTTATCACGTGTGGCTCATACCGCCATGGTAGAGGGCGTGGCCACCACTGATGACCTGGCCACGGTTCCTGTTGTTGACACAGCCACCCAAGAGGTGGCTCTGGAGGATAGAACGGATCCCCTTATGATCCAGGACGTGGAGAGGGTCAACCCCCTCCATAGATGTAATGGCCAAGGATGCTGATACGCCAGTGGTTGAGTCGCCAGCGGCGGACAATCTGCGGCCGCCCATTCCACATGCTGAGGTTGCTTCTTCCTCCTCCACAAGCCGCGCTGAGAAACTGTCAGAGGCTATCATTGCCTCAAATGACAAGCAAGCCATGGAGCTCCGCAAGGCACTATCTGACCTGTCTGCGGCTTATAAGGTAAACTTCTATCTCCAGTTATCTGTCTCTAGCCCCCAAGGATCAAGTTTCTTCTTTGACTGTAAAGGGAGACTTGATGCTTCTCTTTTAGCTGTTTGACATATACTTACTGACTGACGTTCCCTTCATAGGAGGAACTAAGCTCCATAACAGCTGCCAAAATTGCCTTGGAAAAGCAGCTGGGGGATACTCCCTCTGAGCTGGAGAGGCTACGCGAGCTCCTTGGCCAGCGTGACGCTGAGCTAAAGAAGAGGGAAACCAGGATGGGCGAGCTATCTGATGAAAGCTTCAAGTTTTCTGAGCAAGCCAAAAATACCGAGCTGCGACTTAAAGCTGTTGAAGAGAAATTCCATGAGAGGGTCCAGCAGCTGGAGCTCCAAGTCAGCGCTCAGAAAGACGCCATTGCTGATGTCAATGAGGACGCAAGGCTGAAGGCCGTTTCCATTGGCGAACTTGAGAAAAAATTGAAGAAAGTTTCTGATGCCCATAACCTCGTCCACGCCAAAGTGTGCATCATGACTCAAGAATTAACTGGTATGTATTGCGACTTGTAACTGCATCTTTTTTCTCTATTATCTTTGCCTGTGTGTTGTAGAGCTGACGGAGACATGCCTTGATGTAGGTGAAGATGCCAAGGATCAGCGTGGCAGTACTCAGGAGCAGCTGGAGTATATCCGCGATTTTTCATGAAGAACTTGTGACGCCTTGAAATCACTGTCTAAGTGCCTGCTGCCGACCAAGCCAGTCCCTGGTGATTCTGAAGGGCTGCTGAAAAGACTGCTTAGGGCGCCTCAGTTCTTTTTGGACTGGAAAGAGTCCTCAGCTCGCACCGGCGGCTCATGTTCTTGCTTTGGCCAAGACGTACTATCCTTCTTTTGATGCTGCCAAGGTTGCAAAAGGTAGGCCCTCGAAGAAGGTGGATGGCACCGAACTGACGGCCTCAAATATGCGACAACTTGGAAGGATATGCGTGGCCATGCGACTGAACTGGTGGAGGGGATTGATCTTGCGACCTATATGGGCAAGTATAATGCAGATGGAAGCAGATGGGAGAAGTTACCCGCTCCGTCGTCCAGCGCGGTGATTCCGCAGGACAAGAACCCCTCTCCAGGCGTATCCAGCTCTGCAGCCCCCAAGCCCGCGACTGAAGAGCCCTCCAGCGAGCCTGCGACTGCTCCTTCTGGCAAGCTTGGTAAGCCGCCTGTTCCTCCTTCCCACCGGCCAAAAGCTACGCACAAGTGAAGAAGAGAAAACAATGGTTTGATGGCCTTGGCCCTTAGCGGTCTGTAATAATTGTTAGAGTTTATGTGTCATAAGACAATTTTATGGTTTGCTTAAGTACTCTTGGCAGTACATGTTTCGACCAATAGGCTGGTCCTTATGATTTGTCTCGTTTTTCCTCACTTAGGCCCTTGCGCGGCTCAGTATTTCCCAGGTAAAAAGTGCGTGTTCAGGGTCGAGAGCGGCCATGATAGGCAATCAAACTCGATTGACGCCACACCCCCAGTACTTTGGCCGCATTGTGCAAGTCGCATCCAAGAGAGGTTGAGTATAATCACGATAAATGCCACTTGTTTGGCGATCCCAAGGAATAGGCCGCGCTAAAAAGCTGCCGCACCCCCAAGGGACCAATGATTAAAAAATAAAGACTCACAACTCAATTGGTAGTTTGAGATGCTTTATTTCAGAATCATTATATGATACATAGGGTCGGTCGCGCCTAGGTGGCGACCAGAAGTGATGCTTGGGTCGGTTGCGCCTAGGTGGCAACCAGAATTGGGTCGATCGCGCCTAGGTGGCGATCAGAGATGTTACATGGGTCGGTCGCGCCTGAGTGGCGACCAGAATTGTCGGTTGCGCCTAGGTGGCAACCAGAGATGTTACATGGGTCGGTCGCGCCTGAGTGGCGACCAGAATTGGGTCGGTTGCGCCTAGGTGGCAACCAGAGATGATACATGGGTCGGTCGCGCCTGAGTGGCGACGAGAATTGGGTCGATCGCGCCTAGGTGGCGATCAGAATTGTTGCATTGGGTCGGTCGCGCCTAAGTGGCGACCAGAATGGGGTCGATCGCACCTAGGTGGCGATCAGAATTGAAGCTTTTTTAGCCCTGAGTGGCTTGCTTGATGATGTAAACTCTTAATAATTTTGCTGCGACTGCTGATGGCAACTCGCGATGCCTGGGATGTGTCCTTATTGGCAATGGCTCGTAGCCTTTGACTTCCTTGCCTCCCTTGCGGCTGTAATCTGAAGTCACAAGTCAGGCAGGTGCCTCTTGGCCTTCACGATGTCATCAAAATTCTCCTGCGACTCGCGCATGGTCGCGCTCTCTGCAATGCAAGCTGCTCTGGCTATGGCCTTGTCGCCTTCTTCACATTCTTGAGCTATTCTTTTGTCGCCATTGATGGTGATGACACCTCTAGGGCCTGGTATTTTGAGCTTTAGGTACACATAGCACGGCCTAGCCATAAACTTTGCGAATGCTTCTCTGCCAAACAGCGCATGATATGGGCTCTGGAAATCTACAACCTCGAACCAAATGTACTCGCTCCTGAAGTTGCTTTGTGTCCCAAAGGCGACCTCCAAGTTAACTCGCCCCAATGGCTGGGCTAATATGCCTGGCACGACCATGAAATGTTGTTCTTGATGGGTGTAGCTGCTTTTCTTGAAGGTTCATTCTTTTGAAGGTTTCATAATATAATATGTTGATACTGCTGCCTCCATCCATGAGTACTTTGCTCAACTTGTATCCTGCGACTTGAGGGGCAACCACCAGCGCGAGTTTTCCCTCTTCATTTATTTCTCCTGGGTGATCCTCGCGGCTCCAAATTACTGGTTGTTCGGACCACTTTAGCCATTGTGGGACGGCTGGTACTATGGCATTAACAATGGTATGATACTGACCCAACTGTTTTGGGAACTGTGGCTGATCTGGCTGCGGATTTGGGACGGCGTTGTTGCTGTTGTTGCCTCCGCCATTTTTACCTTCCTCATTGTTTTGATGATTGAAGTTTGTGTTGAGTGGCTGTCCATCCTTCCACTTTTTGTAATGATAACACTGTGCCTTCGTGTGGTTGGGTGGTTTCCCATCTTTTCCTATATGGATGTCGCAGGGCGGTTGAAAACCTCTTCCAAATTGACAGGGTGAAAATTCCTTCCTCTGCTGCTGCTTTGTTTGTAACGAGTATTCGTATTTGCGACTAACCCTGAGTTTCCTTCTTCGTTTTTGCGCTTGTTATAACTCGTATTGGCATTGCTAGCTTGCTGTTGTTGAGGCTTGCTACTGGCCTTTTTTCCTTTGCCAGTGCTTTCCTCTTCCTCCCCATCAGACGCGTCCCTGGTTTTATCCGAGCTAGCATACTTGTTGGCCGCCGCCATTACCTCACTTAGGCTCTGGACTTTATCCTTCATGCGACTGAGTTTGTGGACTAGCGGCTCAAATTTGCAATTTTTCTCCATGACAAGGACTGCTGAATTGGGTGGTATATTGTCTGAGGAATGTATGATCTCTGCGACCCTTCTCATCCAGTGGCGACTTGACTCGCCTTCCTTCTGTACACAACGCTCTAGGTCCTCTATGCTGTAGAGTTGCTTGCATGTCCCTTGGAAATTCTTGATAAAAGCTTCCTTCATCTCATCCCAAGAGTTTATTGAATTTGGTGGCAAATTTTGTAGCCATATGTGGGCTGCGCCCTCTAACATCATGTTTAGGTAACGTGCGCAGACCTCTTCGGATGCGTTTAGGATGCTCATGCCCATCTCGTAATTGTTGAGCCAAGTAACAGGGTCCATGCTGGCGTTGTAGTTGGCGACCTTGCGAGGTCCTTTAAAATCTGCAGGAAACGGTTCAGACCTGATTCTTTCGTTGAAACAGACTGGGCCTTTGAGTCGCGACGATAGGTTGGACGAAGCTGGCCTTCCTATTGGGTTGGCCGCTGGGCGCGGCTGCACAATCTCTATAGGTTGAACTTGCTGAGGTTGATCTTGAGCCGCAGGCTGATCTTCCCTTTGTCGCCTAGCCGAGCTTGAGGTCGCAACATGTGGCGACTCCGCGTGGATGCTTCTCTCCGCCGTTGCTCTGCTATTGTAAGGGGTGGAGTGCAGCCGTCCTGCGTGTTCGGACATATTCACCTGCTGTATCACTGCTGTGCTCAGCATCTCAATGGCGCGCCGTGCCTCTCTGTCCATTGGCGTGTTTCCTGCTGGCGCTAATCTGGCCAAGATGTTTGTGGCTGCAAAGAGATTCTCCACCAGGCTAACATAATGTCCTTGCGGCGTGTGGAACCTTTGAGGCTGCTGTGGCGACTGCTGCACAAAGGTTGGCTGCGTCAGTGGCGGGGCATCATGGCCCTGTTGTTAGCTGGTACTATGGCCCTTGATCCAGGTATCTCTGCTACTCTTGGTGCTGCGAAAGATGGAACCACTGGCACGATTGATGGTACCGCGATTGCTTGAACCGCGGGCGCGGCTAACGGGGCCACTGACCGCATAACCATGGCAGATGGTGCCGTGCGCGCGGGTATCGCGACTGGAGGTTGTGCGACCCCTGACCATGCTACCGGGTGCGTCGTGTTGGTGGCGACTGATGGTACCGCAATTGCTGGTTCAATGGTGGGTGATTGGAACAGCTCCATAGGGTTCACTGTTCCTGGCTGCAGGCGACTCGCGTGACGTCTATGCTGCAAGGTGGCCTGTATTCCTTGCAGAGAATTGGTTTCCTCGATGAGTCGCAGTTGTTCCTGTTGGAGGCGCTGTTCCTCACGCGCCAGCCTGGCTCTCTCATCTGCGATTCTCTGGACCTCATCATATAGCCCGATCCTGGTAGCCTCCAATTCTGTTACTCTAGCAGCCGCGTTAATCGCAGATATTGGTGTAACAACACGCTTCCCTGTGGCGGCGTGACCGCTGCGCTGGGGGTTACTCTTGCCCCTGATTCCTCAGGCGCGACTCCAGGTGGAGTTTCTCTGTTTGCGACTCCTGAGGCCACGACTCCTGGCGTGATCACAGCGGATGCCACGACTCCTGATGCATCTAGCGCGGCTTGTTCTGCTGCTTCCGGCGGTGTGGGGGCTAAGCTGCCTGGTAGCATGCCCAGCCCTTCGTCTGCTTCTGTGGTCCTGTAGACCCCTTCCACGTGCCGATCTTCTACAGAGGGCGAGCCACTGTCCATAGGGCCTCCGCATAGCCTTTCCTCAAGGACATACTCAATGGATTGGCCTTCTTCGTCTTCGAGAGGCAGCGACTCGTGGTTGACAGATCCTTCTTCTTGGTCCACTGTTACCGCAACTCTTCTTCTGAGTCGCCATGCTGCGATGGATCCTCTGACTCGCCGCCAATGAAGCCGACGAAGACGTTGATGGATCCAAAGGGGATGACGTGGCCGGTCTCCAAGTAATCTGCTTCCGGCCCCCAGCTTGAATCGTCGATGAGGAGTGTGCCATTGACCATGATGATACGGCCAACAACGAGATCTTCAGCTCCCTTCATGGATCCTGCGCGGAACGTGACGCTTTTGACCGCAGGCCCCACGGTGGGCGCCAACTGTCGTCTGCTGGAGCTGAATCTTTCTTCTGCTTCTTCTGCTTCTTCTGCTGCTGTTGCTGCTGGTTGCGCGCAGCTTGAGACTTCGGGGACAGCCAAGGCTCCTGCACGGTCTTAGCCGGAGTCTTGGCGCGATCTGTCTCCGCATTGTCGTGGGTTTGTCACGTCAGGTGTCATAGATGACTTCGTAGGTGTGGGATTACGCGAGTCAAGCATCTCCGAGCTTGGGATCGCAGGAACAAAGATCAACACAGATTTACCCAGGTTCGGCCCCCTCAATGTGAGGTAAAAGACCTACTTCCTGCCTACCCTAGATTGGTATTGATATGATAATCGAGGTGTTACAATGGAGGCGATCCGATCTGGTACTCGCCGTATAAGCTAGGGTTTGGGGCTTGATAGCTTAACCCGCTCTAAGTCCTGCGAGTCCTCTTTATATACACAGAGGCTCGCTAGGTTACAAAAGGAATCTTCCCATAAGGAATACAT
Organism: Poa pratensis; assembly: GCA_947311845.1. Classification (NCBI taxonomy): domain Eukaryota; kingdom Viridiplantae; phylum Streptophyta; class Magnoliopsida; order Poales; family Poaceae; genus Poa; species Poa pratensis. The sequence goes on from CAMZMU010000074.1 coordinate 30,297,350, forward strand.
CCACAGAGGCCTACTCGGAGACTACTTGGTCTTCACGTCCTCCGGGAGTTGTCTTCTAGATCTTTCTCCTTATGGCGGTTCAATATTGGCTTGTTCCCAAGTGGGCCTTCATCCGTGCGAGTAAGTTAAATCGCACTGGGCCGCGGGTTAATCCAGAAAGTATTCCCCCGACACGCATCCTTCTGAGGAGGCGGAGGAGTCTGATCTCGGCGGGGGGCAGAGTGCCCCAGGCCGGAGTCAGAGCTCGGCGGTGGAAGTTCGGCGGAGGAGACGCGCGCCGGGGAGGAGATGGTCTTCTCCGGGCTGGTGAGGTCAATGGACCGTTCTGGAGGAGAGGCTCTGGCGGGGCTGCCGAGGTTAGCTTCGACCTTGGTTGTCTGAGCTTCAACCACTGGAGGCAGTGGTGAGTGTATCGAGCTATGGCTCTGTTTGATCTGCCGAGCCGGGCTGGACAAAAAAGAAAAGATTAAGCTAGAATGAAAAGCTTAACCTCGGAGCAACATGAAAGGTAAAAAGGAGCAAGGTGACTTACGCATCTTCCTCCACAGGGCCTCGTTTCTTGTGCCTCCCCGAGGTCTTCTTGGCACGCTTGGCTTTGGGCGCCGTGGTCTCCGAGGTCTTGGAAGCCTCGGCATCCGAGGTACCAGATCCTGAGCATTTCCGGGAAGCTGCAGACGCTGGATGAAAGTTCTTATATGTTGGAGGAGCATATGAGATGGGAATAACGTTGACAGGTTCCAGGATTTGGCAATCATCATCGTCATCATCGGGCCAATCCTGGATAGACGATCGAACTGGTGGGCGGTGCGAGGTGAAACCACGAGTCTTACCCGAGGTGGCCTTGGGAATGGGGAGGTGATCCTCATTGTCCGGATCTTCAACCTCGGCGGCTTCCGGGACAGGCAGGTCGGGAGTCCACTCCTTAGAAGAAAGGGGGCCATCCTCGATTTCCTGTCGAGTGAACTTCTGCAGAGGTGGCAAGGTAAAACCGAGTTAGCACAAGAATCCATGCGAGGCCGGGGTGAAAATGAAACCGAGGAATATTTTACGTCGGGTAAAGTACACTTACTTGAGCTGGAGGGTGATCTCGGTCATAGGACTTGACACCCCATTTCCACTTGTCGGGCATGGTGGTCTTGGCGATGGCCCGGATGCGCCTCTTCACCTCGGAGTCATCAAGTTCAAAGGTGCTGTGCCGAGTGGGGTCGTAGCGGCCACTCATATGGCAGATCTTATGAGCCCGCTCTTGTAAAGGGCTAACTCAGCGGGTGATCATGGTGCGCAAGATGTCATCCGCTCCCAGCTTTTCTCCTGGAGTGACATCATGGTCTGATGAATCAGTAGAACCTCGTGAGCGTCGGGCGCAGGCTCGTAATCCCAGTTGAGTTGGGCAGTGGGGGTTCCAATGGAGAACTCCGGCAAGTTGATGAGATCATCGGTGCCCGGGTTCTTCACGTAAAAGAAGGAGCGTTGCCATTTGCGGCAGGAGTCCAGTCCCTGGATCCGAGGAAACTCAGAAAGGCGTCGAGGTGAAATCAAGGCCGCCCCGCAAGCTGTCATCTCCTTGTCCACGACCTTCTTGTTCGGGACAGTTTGCTTCTTCAGCTGGAAGTACTTGGCCCAGGACTCGATGCTTGGCCATAATCCGAGGTAACCCTCGGAAAAGGTCGCGTAGGCCGAGAGTTGGAGGATAGCGTTGGCGGGCAGATGGTGTGGCTGTAGCCCGAATTTGTCCAAGAAATCCTGGAAGAATTTCCCGGCCGGGAGCCCGAAGCCACGTTCAAAGTGGTCCAGGAAGACGACCCTCTCCCCGGATTCCACCTCGGGTTCGATGTCTCCTTTCTTCGGAATCCGGCAGATGAGTTTAGCCAGGATCCGCCGTGAATCTCGGAGCCACTTGATGTCGACCTCCGTGACATCGGATCCCTCCCAGCTACCTCGTTCTGTAGATGCTCCTTCCACGGCGGGATCCGAGGCAGAAGACATGTTGACGCTTTCCTGCAGAAGAGGGAGGTTCAACCGGGGTAAGTACCTCGGATAGTTCAGGATAGCCGGGGTAAAATACCTCGGATCAGTCAAAACAGCCGAGCTAAAGGATTTAGGTGGGAAACATGTTTCTACCGTGGCGAGATGCTAGCAAAGATCTAAAAGGGAAATAAAATCGAGTTCATCCAGGGGCAAAACTAAAAGGATAGTGCTACGGATGCGTCTGGTGCAAATCTGAGTGAGATCTAAAATGTACTAAAAGGGCTCGAGGGAATCATCTAGTTCATCAGAATCTTAGGGTTCATCAGGATCCTCGAGTTCATCGGAGGATGAACTCATCCACGGCAATGGAGGGGAAGCAAGGAACTCACCGTGGAGGAACGTGAGGGATCGGCGGCGAGTCGATGGCACCAGGCGCAGCGCGCGTGCTCCGGTGCGGCGAGGTGCTTGACGGCGGTGCGGGACGGTGTTGCAGAACGGCGGCGCGTACTCCGGTGCGACGAGGCACTCGACGGCGGCGCTAGAGGCAGAGGGCACGAAGCGGTGAAGTGGGGAAGAAGAAGACGAAGTCCTGCCCTGGGCCCCTATTTATACGCGGCGTGCAGTAACGGCGTGCGGTAACTGCGCACTACCGCGCGGTTACCGCGGAGGCGTGGGATCGTGTGTGAGCGGAGGAGCGGTTGCGCGGTTGGTGGCCGCACGATCGGCCACATCGTGGGCCGCAGAGTGGCAACCACCAGCCTCAGATTTCTTGTGCTGTTCAGCGCGAGAATCGAGGAGTCGTGGGCGGTCAAGTTGGCCTCGCACTTGAGTGCGTAGGTGCGCTGTTCGGTGGGTCCGGCTGATGAGGGCGGCGTGTGGTCAGGACCTGTCTTTCCGAGGTCCGGATTTCGAGGTCCGGGCAGAGATTCTTCACCACGTGCCTCAGAAAATCTTGAGGAAAGATTGTGCTGAGTCAAGAAGCTCGGAAAGGTCAGATTGCATATCAACCTCGGGTTAAATTATGGTCTGTGGGAAGTACCTCGGCAGAGCTATGTTGGAGGTCGGTTTTAGAGGTGGTGCCTTGTTTGTTTTTGAATCTGCTACGACCCTCCATCCGAGGTCGTAGGACCGCACCAGCTTCGGGGACTAATGTCGGGGGGCTACCCCTGAGTAGGGTCAAGGCTTGGCATAAGAAAAGTTTAAGTATATGCCGAGGTACGGAGAGGGCCGACCTGCTTGGGCCTGGGAGAAACCGAGCTTTATCTTGACCTAGAGAGTATAAAGACCGACCTATCTTGGCCCAGAGGGGTCCGAGGTTTCCCGTTGGCATGGGCCGAGGTTCACTGTCCGAGCTATGGTCAGCCGACCTAATACCTCAGTGCTATGGTTTGTGTTGTGAGTACAGGAGATGCTATTGGAAGGAAGTGAGGTCCGACCTGGTAAAAGATCGTAAGCGCAGGACCCGGGCTAACCACGGCAGGAGGCCGTAGCTTGGGCAGGAGTCAATGCTCCTGTCACTTCACGCCTGACACGGAAGCGTCTGTCACGGAGCATGGCAGAGGTGTGCCCCGGGTTCGGCGGGGCTGCACGCCTCTGACCGCTGACCGCGTGAGATCCGGGGAAAAGGCTACGAGGTAGCGCGGCGTGGCTATGTCCTGTCTCTGTCAGAGGAGACATCCTAGCTCTACTGTCGTGATGCAGGGGATGGGCAGGCCATGTCTTGTCCCTGACAGGAGTACCATGATGACCAAAACAGAGGCATGGCTACAGTGTTCAGCGAGGGGGCACAACGGTAACCCGGTTGGCCTATATAGAGGGCTTCACCCCCCTCCTGCTTGCCCCCCGACGGAGAGATCAATAAACAGAAAGAGAAAAAGAGAAAGGAACCTCGGAACACCCCGGAAACACCTCGGATCTAGCTCGGAGTGCCTTCTTCCTCCCGCGTAGCTCCATCTTTTACCTGAAGTTCTCACCATTGTATCATCATACAGCTCAAGGAGCAGCTTGTACTTGTCACTTTGAGCTATACACTGAGTAGGATAGTGTTGCAGTAGGGGTGTTACCTCCGCAAGAGGGCCCCGAAGCAGGGTACATCGTGGCGTGCTTTGTGTTCTTGGTTTCTTGGTTTCTCGTTCGTGTTCTTGTGTGTTCTTGCGTGTGCACTTCTTGAGTGCATAAACCCTCCCCGGATTCCCCAACGACCATTCGGCCCCATCTTAGCCATACCCATGGCATCTCCGTGATCCCACCACGACACAACCAGTTCTGCTACATGTTTGCTTGCTGCCATTTTTATTTCAGATTGCAATTTCCGCTTATAATCATCCATATTACTTGTATTTCACTATCTCTTCACCGAACTAGTGCACCTATACATCTGACAAGTGTATTAGGTGTGTTGGGGACACAAGAGACTTCTTGTATCTTAATTGCAGGGTTGCTTGAGAGGGATATCTTTGACTTCTACCTCCCTGAGTTCGATAAATCTTAGGTGATTCACTTAAGGGAAACTTCCTGCTGTTCTACAAACCTTTGCACTTGGAGGCCCAACACTATCTACAAGAATAGAAGCGTGCGTAGACATCAGTGATCCACTTCATCCCCCTCATAGTTTGAGATTGTTGAACCCTAGATAATTGTTTAAGTGTTATTCTACCTGTGTATGATTAGCTACTTGTCATTGTTTTGTGGTGAGACTATATTTTCAGATTGTGTTGTATCACTTATGCCATTGAATCATATCATGTTTTCGCGTTGTGAGTAGTTCTCTCATGTTCCTGGGGGCATAGGATGGATTGGCAATGATTTATATATGACATGTGTTGGTATTTTGTCTAGTTTTTATCTTTTTATGTAATTCTATGATGGTGTTGTGCGAATGTCGACTGCACATCACTTCACCTATATGGGATCATAGGAGAACACGGTAGTGTAATGGAGTGAGGGAGACTTGGAGGACATGTAAATCTGAGACCAAGTCATGAAGTTGCATTATGAGGGTATTAGTATCGGGGACCTTAGAGTTTAAGGCTATGGTGGGACTCTATGTCTTAATAACTCTTGTGCAGTCATTTACTTGGCCATAAGAACCATCATAAGGGGGTTTAGTTTATTTATTTAGCTTTCCCTAATTATGGCTCCATCCAAAGAAGATTAAAACTTGAAAAAATGCTTGCCTTGTTGTTCTAGAAATATGTATGCCATGAAGTCGAGGTAGCGCTTGGGAACGTTCTCCAGTTATAAGAAACACACACTTGAGCTTGTCCTCTTGCTACATAGAGGATTGGGCTTTCTCTCTTTGAGAGCTTTCACTTGTCATATTTCATTTTCAGCTTTTTACTTTGTTGCAAACTCTACACTAAAAATTCAAAAACACTTGCATCATTTAATCATTTTAGTTTCTCTAGTGCATAGATAATAAGAGAGGTGACACTCTTATTTGAGAGGATAAATACTTATACCTTCTACTCCTCATGTGATCGATACTAATACTTACACATTGAAGATTTCAATGATCCCCTATACTTGTGGGTATCAAGAAATTTTCTGGCGCCGTTGTCGGGGAGTGTAGCGCTTAAGTTTTTATTCTTGTTTGCGCTAGATATTTATTTTCAGTTTTGCATTTAGTTTAGTTTTATTTTCAGTTTTCATTAAAAACATAAAATACATAAAAATTAATGATACTTTTACTATGGATAATATGGATGAATATACACATGAGGAACTTGAATTATTAGAAGAAGCTGATTATATCTTTTCTCAAGAAAGGATGAATTTTAGAAAACTTATTGGCTGGCTAAATGAGAGTGCTAAACGACTTTGTGAGTTATATAACGAGTCTTGCTGCACAAGACAAAATGATAAGCATCTCTATTTTCAATGCGAATGTAGTAACAACTTTATAATTACCTCATACCATAAGAAGTATAATAATTACTTTGACATGAGATTACAAGACCAATTTGTTGCTTTCATGGGAGCTCATGAGGTGGATTCAATTATTCATAAGAAATATAAAACTTGTGAGGTAGCTCGTGATCTTAAAGAAACAAGTTCAATGCTCCTTGAACAATTCCAAGAAATCTTTTCTGATAATGCTTATGTTATTAAATATAAAGAAATAATTCTTGCTGCCATGGAAAGAACTAATATTTTTCAGGAAGAGGATGATGAAAACATAAGCTTGGGAGAGGAAGTATGTGAAGAAGAGGATAAAAACCTAAGCTTGGGAATGCCCGTGCAACCCCAAGAAGATGATGAAAATGATGAACAACTAGAGAATGAAGAGAAGAAACATCCACCTTCACCACCTATGGATGAGGGTAACATTCAATATATTGCTGATGATAAACTTTGTTTTTATAATTCTGATGATGAGGAAGAATATCAACCTATGTCTAATGAGAACATTATTGATGATAATGATGAGGAGTATGGTTTAGACATGTTATATGATAATGCTTTAGATGATGGTCCTATGCTTATTGATAATCCTCCATGTTTAGTTGTTACTACTTTATGTGAGGATAAAAATGATATACTTGCTGCTTGTGATAATACTCTCACTCATGAGAGTCCTACTTTATTTTTGAACTCCCCTATTCACACCATGGAGGAGAAGCTTTTATATGTTGAAAAGTACTTATGTGGGCTGAAATTATCTCACACTAATAACCATTTCACCCATAATCATCATGTTTATGGTGCTTCTTGCAATTATTTTGAGAGGGTAAAACACACTAATAGCTCACATGATAGTTTCAATAATCCTCTATATGTTCCTAAGTTTGCAAAGTTGCACCAATCTAATATTTGTTTTATCACATTTGCTTCCACTACTTGTAACTATTATGAGAGAGGAAGAAAGGCTTATATTTATGCTTCTATGTTATTTTAAAATGCAACCTACTGATCATTAAATGCATTGGTTACCACAAAATTGCTGCTATTTATTCATATATAAAATGGCAATGCATAGGAAAAGAGTTAGACTTAAAATTTAATGGTTTAATGTTTTGTGGTGTGCTCTTTATGCTTTTATTTCTATTCTGTTGGGGCACACCTTTATATCTTGAAAACATCTGAAATAACTTTACCTACTGTTTTCTAATTACTAGTTTAAGAGTATCACTTTATATAAAATTTGGGAAAGTAAATGAGAAAGATGAGTAATGGAGATATTGGGGTCGACCTTGAACATGTGTTGTTCATGCCAATGAAACCATTGCAAAGTCTCTATCATTAACACTTTTGCCAAATCTAAAACCAAATAAAAGAGTGTTTTTATGTTGTATATATTTGCTCCTCTTTTGCCTTTTTGCTAAATCAAAAACAACAAAAATATTTTCTTTCTTCTTTGTTTGTTTCTCTTGAATCTTTCTTGGTTCTTTTTGATTTCTTCAGTTTGATTTTTGGTTTTTGAGTTAAGGTGCTTGTTTACTACTGTAACATCACCTTTGTATCTTATTTTTCATCTTTATGGAAAGAATAACCTCTTTTGAGAGGTAGGATCAAATAATAGTAATTTGTTGTCCAGAAAACAGAATCCTGAGCTTCACTGCGAAAAATGTATCAAATCACAGAAAAGGAATTTTAACCTGAAATTTTACGACAGCAACATTCAGTTATTATTACACATTTCATTGGTTCAAAGTTTTCTTATTTGAGCAACGTAAGTGCCTCTGAAAATTCACTCTTTACGGGATGTCCAGTTTTTGACAGATTTTGTCTTTATTTTGCATTGCTCTCATTACTTGTGTTTTGTGTGGTTCTTTTGATCAAGGTGTCGTGGGTTTGTCACGTCAGGTGTCATAGATGACTTCGTAGGTGTGGGATTACGTGAGTCAAGCATCTCCGAGCTTGGGATCGCAGGAACAAAGATCAACACAGATTTACCCAGGTTCGGCCCCCTCAATGTGAGGTAAAAGACCTACTTCCTGCCTACCCTAGATTGGTATTGATATGATAATCGAGGTGTTACAATGGAGGCGATCCGATCTGGTACTCGCCGTATGAGCTAGGGTTTAGGGCTTGATAGCTTGACCCGTTCTAAGTCCTGCGAGTCCTCTTTATATACACAGAGGCTCGCTAGGTTACAAAGGAAACTTTCCCCATAAGGAATATGTCCACAGAGGCCTACTCGGAGACTACTTGGTCTTCACGTCCTCCGGGATATGTCTTCTAGAACTTTCCCCTTATGGCGGTTCAATATTGGGCTTGCTCCCAAGTGGGCCTTTGTCCGTGCGAGTAAAGTAAGTCGCACTGGGCCGCGGTTAATCCAGAAAGTATTCCCCCGACATTAGCCCCCAAGCGTGGCCTGAACTTCATAGTATTTCTTGATCTTGAATGTTTAGGCCGCGCTTTTCCTTATTTCGCGACTTATAATTGTTGTGCAGGATTGACCTTGACTCGCACCTGGAAGATCATCTGACTTCGTGAGCTTCTTTGTTAGAGTAGCCTGATAGCTTCAGAACTTGATGACGACCCATCTTCAAATTTTTGATGATAATATGATGTAGCCCCCAAGGATTGAGAGGATGTAATGTGGTAATCATCTCAATTCTTCTCAGAGAACTCTGAAGGTCATCACCTGTAACTTGATATCATGAATAAAACAATTGTTAAGATACAAGTAATTGTAATTGGTGTTGCCGTACTATAAGCAGTACATCGACCTCTAGTTAGGCCATCTGAATCCTTAAGTGGGCACTCGCGCGACTCAGTATTTCCTAGGAACATGTGTGTTCAGGGTCGAGAGCGGCCATGATAGGCAATCAAGCTCGATTGACGCCACACCCCAGTACTTTGGCCACATAATGCGAGTAGCAATCCAACTTAAGGTAAATTTGATAATTGCCAATAAATGGCTGTTTCAGGGTAACAAAGACCCCAAGAAACATAATGATATTGCCATGATAGGCTAAGCTATGATAAGCTTTGATTATGATGACACATAAGGTCGCGCCTAGGTGGCAACCGAGTGTTATACATAGGGTTGGATCGCGCGTAGGTGGCGATCCATGGTGATACATGGGGTCGGTCGCGCCTAGGTGGCGACCAGAGATGATACAAAGTTTACGGCCGCGCCTAGGTGGCAGCCGGTTTCTGATACAAGGGTCGATCGCGCCTGGGTGGCGATCAGATGTTGCATAGGTCGCGCCTAGGTGGCGACCAAAGTTGAAGTTCTAGCCCTGAGTGGCTGTGATGATACTCAGCTATAAAGCTGGAAAGGATGATGCTTGGCTCTGATTAGCCTTTTCTTATGTATAGTACGGTCGCAGGTGTGCGACGTTCCAAGGGCGAGGTGCCTCGAGACGATCCTCGAAATCATGGCGTTCGCTGCTTTCTTCCCTTACATCCAGCAGGTAGACCCATTGTTTAGCTTCTTGCTGATGATGTAGGGTCCTTCCCATGGAGAGGACAGCTTATGCATTCCCTTGTGATCTTGTTTAAGTCGCAGTACTAGGTCGCCTTCTTGAAAGGTGCGGGTTTTGATGCGTCTGGCATGATAGCGTCGCAAGTCTTGTTGATATACGCTGACCTTGATGCTGCCAAGTCTCTAACCTCTTCTAATGTGTCCACCGAGTCTTGCCGAGCTATCTCATTATCTGTCTCGATGTAAGCCGCAACTCTTGGTGAATCATGTATGATGTCGCTGGGCATGACTGCTTCTGCTCCATAGACCATGAAATATGGTGTAAATCCTGTGGATCTGTTAGGGGTTGTTCTTAAGCTCCACAGTACTGCTGGCAGTTCTTCCACCCAACATCCTGGAGATGCTTCGACCTTTTCAATAAGGCGCGGCTTAATTCCATGGAGAATTTCCTGGTTAGCTCGCTCAGCTTGTCCATTGCTCTGCGGGTGTGCTACTGACGTGAGGTCCAATCTTATCCCATTGTCTGCGCAAAATATCTGTGTAGCCCCTTCAGAGGTGTTGCTCCCATTGTCTGTAATGATACTATGGGGGTACCAAGCGGAATATGACCTTCTTCAAGAACTTGACTGCTGTTTCAGCCTCGCAATCTCCCACAGGTTCTGCTTCTATCCACTTTGTGAATTTGTCCACCATGACCAAGAGGTGAGTTTTTCCGTTTGAAGACCGTCTGAAGGGCCCTACCATGTCAAAACCCCATACGGCAAAAGGCCATGTGATGGGTATTGTGCGAAGTGCTTGAGCTGGCATATGATCTTGCCTAGCGTATCTTTGACATCCATCGCACACTCTGACAATTTGCTCTGCATCTGCTAATGCTGTTAACCAGAAGAATCCATGTCGGAACGCCTTTGCCACCAAAGATCTTGACGAAGCATGATGGCCACAATCGCCTGAATGAATTTCGTGCAAGATTTTTCGTCCCTCTTCTGGTGAGACACATCTTTGGAATGCTCCTGACACGCTGCGCTTGTATAATTCATTGTTGATGATTGTATAGGCCTTTGATCGTCGTATGATTTTGCGCGCCTCAATTCATCGTCTGGCAGCACTCCGCGACTTAAATATGCCATGTATGGCTCTGTCCATCCTGGCTGTTCATGCAGGGCTGCGACTAAAGTTGAATCGTCCTCTGGCTCTGCAATGTCAATCTCTGCTGGAGGTTTGACTGATGGATTGTGCAGTTCATCCAGGAAAACATTGGGTGGGACTGACTGTCTGTTGGATCCAAGCCGAGACAGGGCATCGCAGCTTCGTTTTGTCTCCGATCAATATGTTCAACTTGGTATCCAGTGAAATGTCCAGCAATTCTGTCCACCTCTCTTCTATATGCAGCCATGTTCGCATCCTTGCTGTCCCACGTTCCAGAGACCTGCTGTGCCACCAAGTCTGAATCGCCAAAACAGCGTATGCGACTGATGTTCATCTCCTTTGCTATACGTAGACCATGAAGCAGTGCCTCGTACTCCGCCACGTTATTTGTGCAGTTGAAGTGTATCTGTAGCACATACCGCAGCTTGTCTCCCTTGGGAGATGTTAGAACAACTCCAGCCCCCGAGCCTTGCAACTGTCTTGACCCATCAAAATGCATGGTCCAGTATTTGGTTTCTGCCATGCTAGGAGCGACTTGGATTTCTGTCCAATCGTTAATAAAATCTGCAAGGGCTTGCGACTTAATTGATGTGCGCGGCTCGTAGCTGATGTGATGTGGTCCCAACTCGATCGCCCACTTAGCGACTCTTCCAGTAGCTTCTCGATTACGAATGATATCTGCCAATGGTGCTGAACTAACCACAGTTATTGGATGCTCTTGGAAGTAGTGCTTCAGCTTGCGACTCGCCATGAACACTCCAAACACCAACTTCTGCCACTGTGGGTAACGCTGTTTGGAAGCTGTGAGGACTTCGCTCACGTAATATACTGGTCTCTGGACAGGGTATTCCTTTCCTGTTTCTTGTCTCTCCACAACCATGACAGCGCTCACAGCACGGGAATTTGCCGCTATATAGTAGCATTGGCTCTTTATCCTTTGGAGCCGCCAGAACTGGAGCATTTGTCAATTGATGTTTCAAGGCTGTCAGAGCTTCGTCGCCTCTGCGTCCCAAACGAAGGTGTCTGATTTTTTCAACAGTCTGTACAAAGGTAGTGCTTTCTCTCCCAATCTTGATATAAAGCGACTCAAAGCTGCTACGCACCGGTAAGTCGCTGCACATCTTTTATCTTTTCTGGCTTTTGGAGATCCATCACGGCCTTTATCTTGTCAGGGTTGGCCTCAATGCCTCTTTCTGATACTATGAATCCCAATAGCTTTCCTGCTGGTACTCCAAAGACACTTTGTGGGGTTGAGCTTCATGTTGTATTTTCTGAGATTTGTGAATGTCTCTGCCAGATCACTAATAAGATCCTGGCTAACTTGCGACTTAACCACAATATCATCCACGTAGGCGTGAACGTTGCGACCTATTTGCTCATGTAGACAATTCTGAATGCATCTTTGGTAAGTCGCACCTGCGTTCTTCAACCCAAAGGGCATGCTGACATAACAAAAAGCTCCAAAGGGTGTGATGAAGGACGTCTTTTCTTGGTCCTCCTCTTCATCTTGATTTGATGGTAGCCTGAATAGGCATCCAAAAGCATAACAGCTCGCACCCAGCAGTTGAATCAATCACTTGGTCGATTCGCGAAAGCAAATGGATCCTTTGGACAAGCTTTGTTAAGACTGGTGTAATCAACGCACATTCGCCATGTACCGTTCTTTTTCATAACCAATACTGGGTTTGCCACCCACTCCGGATGGTATACCTCTGTGATGAATCCTGCAGCCAGCAAGCGAGCTATTCTCTCCTATTGCCTTTCTCCTATCATCGTGGAAACGCCGTAGTGGCTGCTTCACTGGTTTAGCCGCAGGGTTCACTTTGAGGCTATGTTCTGCTAATTCTCTTGGTACCCCTGGCATATCTGACGGCTTCCATGCGAAGATGTCCTTATTTTCCTGGAGAAAAGCGACGAGGGCCTTCTCCTGCTCTTCTTCCATGTGTGCTCCAATGCTGGTTTGCTTGGATGAGTCGCCAGGAACAAGATTTATCTGCTTAGTGTCCTGGGCCGCTTTGAATTTCATTGGTGGCTCGGCAGATGGCGTGGTAACCACACTCATGTCGTTTGGGTCCACCTGCGACTTATAACCTTTTAGCTCTTCCGCGGCACAGGCGGATTCTGCGAAGGCCGCATCTCCCTTTTCACATTCTATTGCTTTTTCTCTATCTCCGTACACTGTGATGACCCCTTTTGGTCCTGGTATCTTCAACTGTAGGTACACGTAGCATGGCCTGGCCATAAACTTAGCAAAGGCCGTTCTTCCAAACAAGGCGTGATATGGGCTTTGGAATTTTACCACTTCGAAGCATAGGAATTCGCTTCTAAAGTTTCTTCTGTCCAAAAGTTACCCCTAGGGTTATTTTCCCCGCTGGTCGCGGACCTTCCTGGGACAATGCCGTGAAACACTGTTGACGTGGGCTGCAGGCTGGAATCCTTGAGTCCTAGACGCTGGAACGTATCGTAGTACAAGATATTAATGCTGCTTCCCCATCCATAAGCACTTGGTCAGCTTGTATCCTGCAACGTACGCCCACAACCAGTGCCAACTTGCCAGGTTCCCGTACTTGTGGCGGGTGATCGTCGCGACTCCAGGTTACTGCGTTTCTGACCACCTTAACCAATTGGGTGTTGCTGGTATCACGGCGTTCACCTGCTGACTTCTGCGGCTCAATTTCTCTTCCCTTTTGGAGTATCGATAACTATTGTGTGATACTGCCCCGTTTGCCTGGGGTTACTTGTGCCGTGCTGCCCAATATTTGTGTTATGAGCCGCACTAGGGTTTCCTTCATGGGAATTCCCCCGTTGTGTTGGCTCTCTTCTTTCCACTTCTTGTAATAGTGGCACTGCGCCTTGGTATGATCCGCTGGCCGTCCATCACCTGTCGTATGAAGGTCGCATGGCCGGTTGAAAATTTCTTGCATATTGATTGGACGGGAGCCGTATCCTCGACCCCTTCCACGCTGGCCTCTGAATCCTCCACGCGCATTGGCGACGAGCCCTGAGTGACCATCTTCGCTTTTGCGTTTGTTTTGATTCGCGTTGTTGTGGCTTGTTTGCTGCTGCTGGGGCTTGTTGGAGTTTTTCTTTCCTTTGGTAGCAGCCTCCTCTTCTTCTCCGTCTGACGCGTCTCTGGTTTTATCTGAGCCGGCATATTTGTTAGCCGCAGCCATCACCTCGCTGAGGCTCTTGACTTTATCCTTCATGCGACCCAGCTTATGAATCAGCGGCTCGAACTTGCAGTTTTTCTCCATTACCAGGACGGCTGAGCTTGGTGGTATATTATCTGAGGAGTGTATTATTTCTGCCACCCTTTTCATCCAATGGCGACTTGACTCGCCTTCCTTCTGGACGCAACGCTCGAGGTCTTCTATATTGCAGAGTCGCTTGCAAGTTCCTTGGAAGTTTTTAATGAAGGCATCCTTCAGTTCCTCCCAAGTGTTTATAGAGTTGGGAGGCAAATTTTGCAGCCATATGTGCGCTGTGCCTTCTAGCATCATGTTGAGGTACCTTGCACATATTTCTTCTGAGGCGTTAAGAATGCTCATCCCCATCTCGTAATTGTTCAGCCAGGTGGTTGGATCCATGCTGGCGTTATAGTTTGCCACCTTGCGTGGCCCCTTGAAATCTTCGGGAAAAGGTTCCGATCTGATCTTTTCAGTGAAACATGCCGGCCCCTTGAGTCGCGAGGACAGGGCTGGGGCGCGCCCGCAGGATTATCTGCGGGCCGTTTGCACTACTGGCATATTGCCTGCGCTTCTGCGACTCGCTCCTGCAACCTCTGTGCGACTCCTGATGCGTTCTCTGGCGGCCTGCTTTGGACGCTCCTTTCCGCTGCAATCCTGTGACTGGCTGGTATGAGGGGCAGCCGCTTCGGCTTCCCCCTATTGGCTTGTTGCAGGACCGCTGTACTTAGCATCTGGATCGCGCGCCGCGCCTCAGCATTGACCGGGTCGTCGCCTGTCGGTACCATCTGAGTCAAGATATTAGCCGCAGCATACATGTTATCGACAGGATTCTGGTAGTGGCCCTGCGGGGTGTGAAACCTCCTTGGCTGTTGCTGGGTCTCTTGATTTGTTGGTACCCTTCCTTCCACAATCGTCTGGATTCCCGTTCCTGCGGCTGGGGTGAGCGGGATTTCCACTGTTGGTTGAGTCGCGCGCAGTTGTGTTTGCGGGTCAACCTGTCGTTGAGTCGCAGCCAGCGCGGCTACTCTTTGCCGCTCCTGTTGGATTCCTTGGTTTATCTGATCGATCCTACCGCTCTTCTTCCATCCTCCGGACCTCATACAGGAGCTCGGCCCTGGCGGCCTCAATTTCTGTTGCACGGAGGGCGGCGTTCGTGGCTGACACAGGGACAAGAAGTGGGTTGCTCGGGGGTGCCGATACCTCGGTTTCTCCAGCAGTTCCTGATGCACCTTCTACTCCAGCCGTGTAAACCGCAACTTGCGCCATCTCTTGATCTGGTGATAACGCGATTTCTGGTGGGCAACCCCAGCAATTTTCTTCAAAGGCAGATACAATGGACCCAAACTCTTGCGAGTCCATGCTTTCGACGGATTCTTCCCCATCGTCGGCGACTTCTTCTATTGAATCGCCTTCTCGGACCGAGTTAATGGACCTGCCGCCGATGAAGCCAACGAAGACGTTGATGGATCCAAAGGGATGACGTGGCCGGTCTCCAAGTAATCTGCTTCCGGTCCCCAGCTTGAATCGTCGATGAGGGTGTGCCATCGACCGTGATGATACGGCCAACAACAAGATCTTCCTCCCTTCATGGATCCTGCGCGGAACGTGACGCTCTTGACCGCAGGCCCCACGGTGGGCGCCAACTGTCGTGGGTTTGTCACGTCAGGTGTCATAGATGACTTCGTAGGTGTGGGATTACGCGAGTCAAGCATCTCCGAGCTTGGGATCGCAGGAACAAAGATCAACACAGATTTACCCAGGTTCGGCCCCCTCAATGTGAGGTAAAAGACCTACTTCCTGCCTACCCTAGATTGGTATTGATATGATAATCGAGGTGTTACAATGGAGGCGATCCGATCTGGTACTCGCCGTATGAACTAGGGTTTAGGGCTTGATAGCTTGACCCGTTCTAAGTCCTGCGAGTCCTCTTTATATACACAGAGGCTCGCTAGGTTACAAAGGAAACTTTCCCCACAAGGAATATGTCCACAGAGGCCTACTCGGAGACTACTTGGTCTTCACGTCCTCCGGATATGTCTTCTAGAACTTTCCCCTTATGGCGGTTCAATATTGGGCTTGCTCCCAAGTGGGCCTTTGTCCGTGCGAGTAAAGTAAGTCGCACTGGGCTGCGAGTCAATCCAGAAAGTATTCCCCCGACACAAGGAGCATTATACAACCGTAGTAACAATAGCTAATGTTTAGAATCAACTCATGATATGTCTTTGTTGTACCTATGAGTATTTAATTCATGGAGACACTAACCCCGCTAATCAAGTTTTATGTTGAGTTTTGTGCAATGAGATTTTTTCAAGTGGAAGAGTTTAGGGTGATGAACAAAGATCAAGAGGGAGAACCACTCAAGATTGGGGATGTTAACTAGACTAACCCTACATATTTTGAATAAAGCACAAGAATTCAAGCTTGGGGATGCCAAGCCACCTCACTCCAACCATATTGATACCAAGTAAGTAAGTCTAGCTATATGGCTATATTGAAAGCGCTTTATGGGAGGCAACCCGGTTGTTTTATTTTTTATTTTCCTTGTGTCCTCTTGCTGTAACAAGAGACTTAGTTTTTAGTTTTGTTTCTGGAATTTTTAATAAAGTACCAAGTTTTACCCATTTTGGATTGAAAAAGTTGCTTAGTGTATTCGGAGATTTTATTCCAGCACGAATCTGTGCACGGTATGATTTTTCATTCCTATTCTATAACTCCGAATGAGCTGATATTTGAACTGTAGCTGTAACTTTTCATCCTCTGTAAGCATGAATGTTTTCAGAATTTTTTGACATATTTATGTAGGGTAGAAAAATGCATTTTGCAACTGCTGTTTTTCTGGACAGATTCTGTCCCATTTTGTTTGATGCATTCTTTAAACTTTTAACTTGAATATTTTTGATCCAATTGAGTTTATGAGTAGGAATACAACATTATACACTTTTTGGACATTCATATGAATTTTTGTTTAAGGATTTTATGCGGAAGCAATTCATTTATCTATCACTACTAATGTCACCCCACAGAAAAGAAATGGGAGAAACGGTGTTTTGCAGTTTTTTCACAGGGATTAGAGGAGATGCACCAAGAGCTATATAAGGATGGTGAAGACCATAAGCTTGGGGATGTGAAGGCAACCCCACTGTACCAACACACTCTCGGTTTGCACACATCTAACTTCTGTTTTTCTATCAATGCACTTTATCGTATAAACTTGGAGCGTCTTTTATTTTTGTTATTTCGGTTTGGGTTTTAGTTGTGAGACCACCACTATCATTTATATATGAGAGACCTACAGGAAATTCGGTTGAATTAAGTTGGATGATATTAAAAAGATTGGGAAAGGGATATTTGAGTTGATTTAGAAAGATACATATAGTTGCATGATTCATGTGCTTTTTAATGAGTATAAATTTGCAAGTGTTTTATCAAGAGCTATCTTTTATTCATGTTTTGATGCTGAATGTTACTTTACTTTGTTTAACATGGATCGGTTAGTTCTATGGACACTTATGCATGCATTTAGACGGTCAACTTTCTCCCTCTTGCTAGCCCAAAAATTCCAACAAGTTAAAACTTGTTTTCCAACACCTTCAACCAATGTTTTTCCAGTGAGTCCACCATATCTACCTATTAGCTTAATGTTATTCCGAGGATTTTTATCATGCTATATTGTATTATCTATGTTTCCAAATTAAAATGCTTATGTTATTGATTGTTATGGGAAAAGTTGGTTAAAGAGCTCTCACGAACTTGATGCGCACTTTACTTTTATTGCACTTAATAAACATGACCCATTGTGATTAAAATTATGAAGTTGTGATCTTGACAAGAGTCTCGGTTGGAAGTTAGCTCATATGTGATGTCACAAGGCAAGCTTTCAACGTGCTCTTAATATTTAGTTGATGTCATGTACTTTTGTTTATGGATGCTTGTCATGGTGCCAAATAAATGCGGAAACATAGTAAGTTTAAGGAGTTTGTATAAATGGCTAGAGAGACGCCTGGGCCGCTAATCTAAGCCATGCATCATTCATGGTGGAAATTTAATTACATGCTATGGTGAACCTTCAGTGATGCACCTCATAATAAGAAGCTATACCAATAGTAAATAAAAAGGGTGTTGAGATTTTTCATTTTATTTGTTTGTCTTGTCATTTTGACATGGGCTTGTTCTATGTCCTGGGACAAGAGGTACCCCAGTTGACGCTCTTGATGACGCTATTATATTACTTACAATGACTTTAACTTGAACTTGCTTTGTGGCCCGAGTTGAGTAACACCGTGGTGTAGGTACTCGTATTCACGGGGCATGAGGCATTCAAACCATACTTTGTCAAGCACATTACTCATATTTGCTTTCACTTTCAACTTAACCATTCAAGATGCTATGATAGGGGTAATGAGAGCTCCACACCAATGGATACCACACTGCAAACATTAACTTAAGTAGAAACATTTGGAAGCTAGATAAAACTTTTACATGTTTTACCTCTTTATCTATCTTTCCAAAGTGTCCACCTTTCATATTCAGATTTACAAGAATACTCTATGACCATTGAAGGATGTTTTTACTTTTCAGTATGCATACATTTGGTCCATATTACTTTCTTCTATGTTACGCTTTGTGAACTATTTTTGAACATCCTTACATTGAATATTTGATATCACTTTATAATCTATCTTGTATATTGCTACTCCTTTGAAGAATGAATCATTTGACTTTATGTAGCAATAGTAATCATCTTTGATATCCATGGATAGTATTAAAATGCAAATTCCATGTTAGTTTTATCACCTTCATACTCGAGGACGAGTATTGGTTAAGCTTGGGGATGTTGATGCATGTAAAATGCATACATGAACTTTACATTTTATTACTTGATACTCCAACTTATTTGCATCATATATGGGTTATATTTTATGTTTTATAATGATTTTAGGGGATAATTCACAGTTTCCCCATTTATTTGGAATTAACCCTCAGAACCAGAAAACCCCTTTTTCTATATTTTGATGTTTTAGGGACCCAAACAACGTTCAAATGACCTAATATTTTACGGGGATCATTTTTTGGAAGGAACGAAGCGTAGGAGCGAAGGATGCAAACAAACGGAGACGCGAGGGCCAAAAGAGGTGGGCCCACGCGGCCAGATTCCTTGGCCACGTGAGACCCTTCATCTTGGGCCTCCTGGCTCTGATGCCGTCCGTTTTCGTCTCCGTGGCTTCGTCTTGACCTAAAACCGACTATAAAAATAGTCCCCCGAGGAGTTTCGCGGGAGGGCGGCGGAAAAAACACGAAACCACGAAACAGAGAGTCAGAGGGCTGCCGCCGGAGAAGACCGGAGACGGGAAACGGCGCCGGATCACCTCCGGAAGGCTCCTCCATCCCCCCTCCGGAGTCTCCATCAACACCACCGTCAATACCAGCACCATCTCCATCACCATCTTCGTGATCCACTTCACCCCCTCATAGTTTGAGATTGTGGAACCCTAGATAATTGTTTAAGTGCTATTCTACCTGTGTATGATTAGCTACTTGTCATTGTTTTGTGGTGAGACTATATTTTCAGATTGTGTTGTATCACTTATGCCATCGAATCATATCATGTCTTCGCATCGTGCGTAGTTCTCTCATGTTCCTGGGGGCATAGGATGGATTGGCAATGATTTATATATGACATGTGTTGTTATTTTGTCTAGTGTTTATCTTTTTATGTAATTCTATGATGGTGTTGTGCGAACGTCGACTGCACATCACTTCACCTATATGGGCTCATAGAAGAACACCGTAGTGTAATGGAGTGAGGGCGAGTTAGAGGACATGTAAACTTGAGACCGAGTCATGAAGTTGCATTATGAGGGTATTAGTATCGGGGACCTTAGAGTTTAAGGCTATGGTGGGACTCTATGTCTTAATAACTCTTGTGCAGTCATTTACTTGGCCATAAGAACCATCATAAGGGGGTTTAGTTTATTTATTTAGCTTTCCCTAATTATGGCTCCGTCCAAAGAAGATTAAAACTTGAAAATATGCTTACCTTGTTGTTCTAGAAATATTTATGCCATGAAGTCTAGGTAGCCCTTGGGAACGTTCTACAGTTATAAGAAATACACACTTGAGCTTGTCCTTTTGCTGCATAGAGGATTGGGCTTTCTCTCTTTGAGAGCTTTCACTTGTCATATTTTATTTTCAGATTTTTACTTTATTGCAAACTCTACACCAAAAACCCAAAAACACTTGCATCATTTAATCATTTTAGTTTGTCTAGTGCATAGATAATAAGAGAAGTGACACTCTTATTTGAGAGGATAAATACTTATACCTTCTACTCCTCGTGGGATCGATACTAATACTTACATATTGAAGATTTCAACGATCCCCTATACTTGTGGGTATCAAGACATTTTCTGACGCCGTTGCCAGGAGTGTAGCGCTTAAGTTTTTATTCTTGTTTGCACTAGATATTTATTTTCAGTTTTGCATTTAGTTTAGTTTTATTTTCAGTTTTCATTAAAAACATAAAATACATAAAAATTAATGATACTTTTCAAAATATCCTAGTATTATTTTAGGACTGCTTTGAAAACTTTTGTGGTGATTTGCTTTAGTGGAAGACTCTAAATCAGCCATCAATGATTGATGAACATGTTTTGAAATGTCAATGAGTTCTAGATACATCCACATGCGGTAGATAGCAAGTTATTTAATTTAAAACAGAGAGGAAATAAGCCAAGATCACTAGCTAGAAACAGTTTCTAACTAAAAGAGACAGCTCTAGTTAAAGGGGTAATGGAAGAACGAAATACAATTACGGAACAAGTATCGGCATGCATGTTCTCGTTCTAGCTAGCACTCCATCGAGAACGTGAAAGCATCCCAGGCAGCTAGGCGAGGTGTGACTTCCCTGCAAGTACACTGATCACAATGAAGCACAATTTTTGTTTGTATAACTGTTTGTTCCAATGTTCCTATCACCTCTTGGTTTTCTTGTGATCGGCTGTAGGAGGATTGATGATCACAGCAGGAGGGCGTGTAATGTTGAACCTATTCCGTACTTGGATGAGCAGAGATGGGATGCTCTGCATCAAATCGAAGTACTCGCCGGTCGTCCCAAGCGTCTTGAAATTCTCACCGCAATGAAGGAAATCAAGGCACCTAGCCTTGAGCCTGGAGCAGGCGTGCTCCTCCGCCAGCACCATCATGGAGATCATGGTGTCTACCATCGTAAAGTCGTCGTACAGCTTCTGCTCGCAGATACCCCTTAGACTTTCGAGCCCGTACCTGTCGGCGACCACAAGCAAATGCTGGAGCTCTACCGCGTTGAGAGGGTCCTCCTCCTTCTCGCCATGCTGGGTTCTCGGGGGCAACGAGCCGTAGTACATGTAATACATCATGTATCTGAATGTGGATGCCTTCACGTCATGGATGGCGATGGTCGTCATCTTGCTCTCGGCCATCGGGCCGTAGAGCTCCGCTCTGAAGACCGGCGACCGGGCAGCGAGCACAAGGCGATGCGCGCCGAAGCTCTCCCAGTCAACGTCGAAGCGAACGTCGGTGAGGTCGAGTTTATCGAGCATCTTGGCAAGACCATGGCCAAGATCCGTGGTCAGCTCCTTGTTGAGGACTGGCGCTGCCGCTGGAGCTGGAAAACGTCTCCCGTCAATAGTGATGATGTCCACGGAACACAACACGACGAAGTAGTCCTCCACCACGCTGACCGCCTCGACCTCGCTCCTCCTCGCCTTGAGGGAGCAGCCTCCTTTGACAGAATCGGAGCCGGCGTCCATGGCGCTGGACGTCCCCACCGAAGGCGCCGGTGAGCCGGCCCTGTCGAGCAGAACCATCTGGGCGGCCACGTTGATGCCCGCCATCGTTGGGTGCGAGCAAGGCAGGTCATGCCGTACTATGAGGCTGAGCGAGATCTGCTCCTCGCTCGTCGACCAACGGTACGCGTCGCACGTGTATCCTCCTGCGACGACGGCACTGCTGCGTGATAGCTGGTGGCAGGAGTTCTTGCTGGAATTTTGACTAGCTTTGCTAGTGGACCTTTGGTCCAAAGCCCAACTAAAATTCTGAAATTCTCATTTGGCCTATGTGCATGTGGTTGTGTATGTACGTGACTAAACTTTAGTCCCATACTGCTAGTTGGGAGTGAGATGCACCACTTTATATAGCGAGCTGTTTCACTACTAGCATGAGGTGTTAGTTGTCAGGAGAAAGAAGGCAGTCCACATGTGCGCTCCTCCTCCTCGCTCGCCTCGACACGCCACGCCGCGGGTTGCGGGTTGCGAGAATCGAGCCGAGTTATATTTTTGATGTTCGGGAAAATCTAATGAGTCATTAATCAATAATTAACGGACGCGTTAATTACTCAGCCGTTTCTGATTCCATTGGATCGTGGGGCTGTTACTGACTCGGTCGTGCGGCTGCGCCCACGTCCTACCCGAGCTGCACTATATATACTGGCCGTGCAAACCCTAGCCGCCACTACGTGCAACACATGGTAGCTCGCCGCCCTAGTTTCAGAACCTTGCGCCGCCGTCTTCCAAGTCTTCTCCATCCCGTCTTCCGACGTGCACCGGTGGAAGGGACAGTAGGCCTCCGGAACCCTGCCTCTTGTGATCCTGTACGGGAGAGGGGCGATCAGGTTTTTGGGGAGCGCACTCGCGCGACTACTGGCTTCGAGTTCTTCCCCAACGACGACTTCTTCCCCGACATCGATCGGCAGCCTCTTCATCGACGACATGGGCGACAACGGCAACGCTGCTGCTGCGACGTATGATCTCTTAATCTTCATGTTTAAGATATTGTTAGAGTTCCTACTTGTAGTAGTTGCTCTAGATTTGATCTGTTTGTCTACTGTTTTAGTAGATCGCATGATTAGTTTAATTCCTATTATTCTAGTCATGATTTATTTACCTTTTTCGTGGATTAAATCATATGCTAAATTGCTTATATATTCAACAATCCATAAACCTGATTATACGCAATTTGCATCGTCTGGCTTTTTCGCGTCAACGAAGCCGTTTCCCTTTAAAGGGGTGCTTTACAAACAGTGGCGCATGAGAGCGGTTTACTGGTTACAAAACAGTAACTGCTATGCTGCCACCAAAGGCAAGCCTGAGGGCGAGCTTAATCCTGCTCAACAGGACGCTTTTGAGAGGCTCGATACTCTTTTCAAGAGTGCCCTCCTCAGTATCCTTGACGATTTCATTGTGGATTCATATATGTCGTTTAATACCGGCAAGGATATGTGGGATGCGCTCGAGGCTAAATTTGGTGCCTCGGACGCTGGCAGCGAGTTGTACGTCATGGAGAAATTCTATGACTACAAGATGACTGATGAGCGTTCTGTTGTACAATAGGATCATGAGATACAGTCGCTCGCTAAGGAACTTGAGCACTTCAAGTGTAACTTACCGGACAAGTTTGTCGCCGGTGGCATTATCGTCAAGCTTCCATCTTCATGGAGCAACTTTGCTACTTCTCTGAAACACCAGAGACAAGAGTTTTCCGTTTCGGATCTCATTGGGTCGCTTGATGTGGAAGAGAAGGCAAGAGCGAAGGATACACGTGCTCGAGTTGCTGAGTCTGGTTCTAGTGCCCATGTGGTACAGAAGAAGAATTACCAGCCGCCCCACAAGTCCAAATTTAACAAGGGTAAATCTGGGGGTAAAGTCAAGTCTGATGATAGGCACAAGCCGTCACAGTCTACCAACTTCAAGAAGAACAACAATAAACCGAGGAAGGGATCATGCCATGTTTGCGGTGATCCAACTCACTGGGCACCTCGCTGTCCCAACCGCCATGAGCTGCGCACATCTGAGAACAGCGGCAAGACTGCCAATGTTGTCATTGGCGATACTGAGATGAACGATTCTGGGTACGGTATATTTCGTACCATCCTTTCAGTTTGTCATTCTCCTGAATGGTTGATTGACACTGGTGCCAATGTACATGTTTGTGCTGATGCCTCCATGTTTACTTCTTACCAGATCACAGGGACTTCTCCCATGCTGATGGGGAATAACTCACATGCTACTGTTCGTGGTGTTGGTACAGTCGATCTGAAGTTTACTTCGGGAAGACCGTGCGCCTGAGGAACGTTCATCATGTGCCCTCCATCAATAAAAATCTCGTCAGCGGTTCGCTGCTATGTCGAGATGGTTATAAGTTGGTGTTTGAGTCCAATAAAGTTGTAATATCCAAGTATGGATAATTTGTTGGTAAAGGCTATGAGTGCGGAGGCTTGTTCCGCCTATCTTTGTTGGATATTTGCACTAAAGTTATTAATCATGTTTGCCATGAAATTGAGTCTAATATTTGGCATTCACGACTTTGTCATATTAACTTTGGTAGCATGGCGCGGCTAGCTAGTTTGGATTTAATTCCGAAATTCACTATTGTGAAAGTTTCCAAGTGTCAAGTATGCGTACAAGCTAAGCAACCTCGCAAGTCCCATAAGACTGTAGAGGAAAGAGACTTGTCACCTCTGGAACTTATACATTCAGATATTTGTGAGCTGAATGTCGTTTTGACAAAAGGCGGAAAGAAATATTTCATGACGCTTATTGATGACTCCACTAGATATTGTTATGTGTATCTTCTGGAAACTATTTCAAAATCTATAAAGCAGAAGCAGAGAACCAACTTGATCGAAAGATTAAAAGATTAAGGTCTGATCGAGGTGGAGAGTATTTTTCCAATGAGTTTGATTTGTTTTGTGCGGAACATGGTATAATCCATGAGAGGACGCCTCCCTATTCGCCTCAGTAAAATGGAGTGGCTGAGAGAAAGAACCGAACTCTAACAGATTTGGTTAACGCCATGTTAGACACTTCGGGTCTCTCCAAGGCATGGTGGGGGGAGGCTGTATTGACAGCTTGTCATGTCCTAAACCGAGTTCCCACAAAGAAGAAAACTGTTTCTCCATTTGAGGAATGGGAAAGGAAAACTACGAGACTCTCTTACTTTCGTACTTGGGGTTGTTTGGCGAAAGTCAATATACCAAATCCCAAGAAGCGCAAGCTTGGACCAAAAACCGTGGATTGTGTTCTTCTGGGCTACGCTTTTCATAGCGTTGGTTATAAATTTTTGGTAGTAAAATCTGAGGTATCCGACATTAATGTTGGTACAATTATGGAGTCGAAGGATGCGACTTTCTTTGAGGATATATTTCCTATGAAGGATATTCCTAGCTCATCAAATCAGGAGATACCTAATACATCTAGTCAGGAATTGGTTGATATTCCTGATCCTACCATTTCGATAGAACACACTGATAATCCTGTAGGATGACAATGAAGTTCCTGTTAGGAGCAAGAGACAGAGGACTGCAAAGTCACTGATAATTTCATTGTGTACCTTGTGGATGACACACCCAGTACCATTTCAGAAGCTTATGCATCTCTTGATGCTGACTACTGGAAGGAAGCTGTCCGTAGCGAGATGGATTCCATCTTGGCTAACGGAACCTGGGAAGTCACTGATCGTCCTTATGGGTGTAAACCTGTAGGATGTAAGTGGGTATTCAAGAAAAACTTAGGCCTGATGGTACTATTGAGAAGTACAAGGCGCGGCTTGTGGCCAAGGGTTATACCCAGAAAGAAGGAGAAGACTTTTTTGATACTTACTCACCTGTGGCTAGACTGACCACGATTCGAGTGCTACTTTCATTGGCTGCCTCGCATGGGCTTCTCGTTCATCAAATGGACGTGAAGACAGCTTTCCTAAATGGAGAGTTAGACGAGGAAATTTATGGATCAGCCCGATGGTTTCGTAGTACCTGGTCAGGAAGGAAAGGTGTGCAAGTTGTTGAAGTCTTTATATGGCCTAAAGCAAGCTCCTAAGCAATGGCATGAAAAGTTTGAAAGAACATTGACTGCTGCAGGTTTCGTTGTAAACGAATCTGACAAATGTGTGTACTATCGCTATGGTGGGGGCGAGGGAGTTATTCTCTGTCTGTATGTCGATGACATACTGATCTTTGGAACCAATCTTGATTTAATCAAGGAGGTTAAGGATTTCTTATCTCGTTGTTTTGAGATGAAGGATCTAGGAGTAGCTGATGTTATCTTGAACATCAAGCTGCTGCGAGATGGTGATGGTGGGATTACACTGTTTCAGTCTCACTATGTGGAAAAGGTATTAAGTCGTTTCGGGTATGACGACTGTAAACCCTCTCCGACACCATATGATCCTAGTGTGTTGCTTCGAAAGAACCAGCAGACTGCTAGAGATCAACTGAGATATTCTCAGATTATTGGCTCGCTTATGTATTTGGCTTGTGCCACGAGGCCTAACATCTCTTTTGCTGTAAGCAAGTTGAGCCGGTTTGTTTCTAATCCGGGAGATGATTATTGGCATGCGCTCGAGAGAGTTATGCGTTATTTAAAAGGCACTGCGAGCTATGGAGGGTTATAGTGATTCCAATTGGATAGCTGATGCTGATGAGATTAAGCCCACGAGTGGTTATGTGTTTACACTCGGTGGTGGAGCTGTTTCCTGGAAGTCTTGCAAGCAGACCATCTTAACGAGGTCAACTATGGAAGCAGAACTCACAGCATTAGACACAGCCACTGTTGAAGCAGAGTGGCTTCGAGAGCTTTTGATGGACTTACCTGTGGTTGAAAAACCAATACCCGCTATCCTTATGAACTGTGATAATCAAACTCCGGAGTCATCAAGGCATGTGAAGAGGAGATTGAAATCTGTCCGAAAATTAAAGAACTCCGGAGTCATTGCGTTGGATTATATCCAAACGTCTAAGAATTTGGCAGATCCCTTCACAAAGGGTTTATCACGTAATGTGATAGATAGTGCATCGAGGGAGATGGGTTTGAGACTCACGGTATGAGTTGTCCACAGTGGTAAACCACTCTATGTGATCGGAGATCCCGTGAATTAGAAGTGGGTGACAAGCTGTTGGACAGCTGAGAGGAGAGTATGCTTATATTTTACCATCCCACTCCGTAAAGATGCAATACTCTCCTGATCTGCATGTCAGGTTAATATTTATCTTAATGTATTCCAAGTGGTTTACTTTTATAAGCGGAGATGTTGTCCAGCAGAGCATCTCTTGAGGAATACACCTATATGAGTCTGACTATTAAACGTCGCAGTCTATGAGAGTTGTGTGCTCTCTAGTAAACTCATGAAAGGTCTCGGAGTATGACGTATAAGCTCCAAACCGCGGGGAAGCCTTGCGGCAGCCCAGTATCGGTCAAAAATTTGTGTGAAACTAGATTCGCAGCAAACTTGTAGTTAAAGGCATAGTCCACTATCCAAGTTGTGGTCTAGTGTAGCATAAGTTCTAAGTGGAAGTTCAACTTAACAGTCCTCCACTAAACACCGGTATATAAAACAATGTTTTGGAACAAATTGATGAGTTAAGCCAATGAGACTTTGTGGGGGATTGTTGGAATTTTTACTAGCTTTGCTAGTGGGCCTTTGGTCCAAAGCCCAACTAAAATTCTGAAATTCTCATTTGGCCTATGTGCATGTAGCTGTGTATGTACGTGACTAAACTTTAGTCCCATACTACTAGTTGGGAGTGAGCTGCACCACTTTATATAGTGAGCTGTTTCACTACTAGCATGAGGTGTTAGTTGTGAGGAGAAAGAAGGCAGTCCACACGCGCGCTCCTCCTCCTCGCTCGCCTCGCCTCGCCTCGTCACGACACGTCACGACGCGCCGCGGGTTGCGGGAATCTCGCCGAGCCGAGTTATATTTTTGCTGTTTGGAAAAATCTAATGAGTCATTAATCAATAATTAACAGGCGCGTTAATTACTCAGCCGTTTCCGATTCCTTTAGATCGTGGGGCTGTTACCGACTCGATCGTGCGGCTGCGCCCAACGTCCTACCCGAGCTGCGCTATATATACTGGTCGTGCGAACCCTAGCCGCCACTACGTGCAACACATGGTAGCTCGCCGCCCTAGTTCCAGAACCTTGCGCCGCCGTCTTCCAAGTCTTCTCCATCCCGTCTTTCGGCGTGCACCGGTTGAAGGGACAGTAGGCCTACGGAACCCTGCGTCTTGTGATCCTGTACGGGAGAGGGACGATTAGGTTTTTGGGGAGCGCACTCGCGTGACTACTGGCTTCGAGTTCTTCCCCAACGACGACTTCTTCCCGACATCGGCAGCCTCTTCATCGACGACATGGGCGACAACGGCAACGCTGCCGCTGCGACGTATGATCTCTTAATCTTCATGTTTAAGATATTGCTAGAGTTCCTGCTTGTAGTAGTTGCTCTAGATTTGATCTGTTTGTCTACTGTTTTAGTAGATCGCATGATTAGTTTAATTCCTATTATTCTAGTCATGATTTATTTACCTTTTTCGTGGATTAAATCATATGCTAAATTGCTTATATATTCAACAGTTCTTGATGGCTGAGTTTTTCACCTGGAGCTAGAAGACTAGGTGAGCGTCTCTCGTAGGGACGATGTCGAAATCGCCTTTCCCCATGGCGTATCCTCGACGGTTCGTTTGACCTTGGATTGGCGGATCCGGCAGTCCGACAGCGATATATCGGCGATTGGTCCTCGTTTCGTTAGGAAGAGGTTTCCTGTCCGAAACGGCCGAAGGGTTTTAGCGTTTTACGACGATCTGGGCCGCGTCGCATCCGATTCCGGCTTGGCCTGCCAGCCCGCAGCGGAAGCCGGCTTGCAGGCACCATGCGTTTGCGTTTCCGTTGTGTTCTTCTACTTCTACTAGATGATCGCCCGTGCGTTGCAACGGGGAATATGTATCCTAATGATTACACACTAATCATGCCAGTCATGTAATTTCAGCATTGCAAGGTACCTTGTTGAATATGCCTACATTAACACGGGTTAATTTGTATTGAATACAAAGTAGAGTGCAAAGGCATGGTGATGGGCAGAGAAGAAGGTTTGATAGATCAATGGCTTAGCTAATATTCAGATAAAGTTGAAGTATGTAACAGACGGGAGTGGCAGCCTTGATCTACTTCCGGATGAAGAACTTTCAGGGGGCGTGTAAGGATCTTGTAATTGAATGGTTCGCTGCTCCCAGTGCAACCGGTACATGGGGTTCTGCCATCGTAGGTCCTCTCGCCGAAGTATGGGAAGGGGGCACGTGAGCTGGCGCGGCGTGGTGCTGAGGAGCTGTGGCACCGGCGACTGAGCCATGGAGGCGCCGGCAGGTGAGCGAGCCGAGCAAAGAAATGGACGACCTTGTCTCGGAGCTCGTGTGTCGTGTCAGCATAGTCTGGATATTACACCAGCAAATGGCAAGTGTTAACGATGATCACCAGGCCAAGCTCCATGGAAAAAACAAACTTGTATAGTATCATATCAGTAGCTTATTGTACGGAGAGTATACTCATATTTCCAATCTCCGTCTCTCACGATCGATGATCATGGTTACGCAAGAGATCGAGATCAAATCGATTCCAAGAATATGATGTTTTTCATAAGAAATCATGGACGCTCTCCGACCATCGAGATCAAACTGGCAGATGTTGCTCCTCGGCTTCTCCAAGAAGTGGCCATGGGCATGGGCACATAGGTGTTTGACATAAACACATTTCCACCGCCACAGACGGCGAGCTCGTTGAGGCCAGCCTGCCCTGCATCTTGCCCTGCTAGGACAGAGCCTACATCCGCTGATCCTGGGATAGCAGCTCCTGCTTCCTCTTCATCTCCGCCATCCGCCCGTACGCCGGCGGCGGCACCACCAACCGCGAAAGGGTCACATCTGACCACCGCGCCGTCGCGGTCAGCGATCGCCAGGAAGGGACGAAGGGCAGGAGCGCCACGCTGCTCGCGCTCCCGGACGTTGCCGCTTCCGCCCTCACGTGGTGTCGGACGGCCGGCACCCTGGTCATACATCTCATACGGAAGCAGAGGTTCCACCTCGCCGCCCAGCGCTTGTGGTGGTTGCTCCACCAACGCCAGTCAGCCTTCCCTGGCTCCGTCGGCGGCGTCCACTACGCAGATGTCATCGCCTCTGAGCATCAGCGTCCGACAGCAAGGCGGCCCTTTTAAGTAGCCGGTGTGTTTTCTGAGACTCCATGGCCACCGGATTTGGTTGATCCTATTCTCCTAGACGGCGACCCTCAAGGACACGTGACGCTACCGCGACCGTCTACCATCTCCATTCCCACCGGAGATGCCATTTTTTTACATTGAACCGGAAACGCCATGCTTTATGACTTGTTGTAGAGTTGTTCCACTATGCAGCGAGGGGAAGAACGGCATGGCGGCGTGCATGGCGAGAGCCACGGCGCTGCTACTTCTGCAACAGACGCGAGATTCATGGAGTCGTGGGCGGGTCACCGTGTAGATAAAGGTTGTTAGCCAAGATTGTTGGTATTGTGTACGACGTGCATGTTGGGATAAGATTGTTCAGGATGGGAGGAAATTGAGGGCGGTGGCACATTCTCAGTAATTATTTAGAAGTGTGACACCATCACAGGCGTGACACCACCAACTCAGCTTTAATAGTGAAGATACGGATGCCGTTGAGTTCTTGAATTGAATAGTAATTTTAATTGTGCTCTGCAATCTTGGACGCCAGCTGATGGATACATGAGGATGAAGAACCATAACAACATCAACATGTCACGCACGCGCATGAGAAGTTCAATGCCAGCTAGATCGATGCGAGTACCAGAAGGTGGTGCTGAATAAAGTGTTGAAGGCCCTAAACTGGTCATTTCCTGACGTAACCTCGTCAAGAGGGCGGTGAGTTCCCGCAATTGCACTATAGAAGAAAGAATTGATCCAGTTTAGAAAAAGAAAGCGGACCAAAAGCTATGCATTGCGCGCTTAATTTATGGGACCGGCAAAACCACTCAAACCGGACGGGGTAGGTAGCCAAGCTTAGTCACACCAGATAAGTGATTTTCTTAATCATGAGGAATTATAGCTTGACTTTGATGGATGGTTCTACTATAGGACGTGGTTAAGCATAATCCTCTGAGTTTTTATCAATTAAGAAGCAGAGTCTTTCGGAGAATTGCCAAAGGACACGAGTTCAAAGAGATGCTCTGAGGAAGATGTGCAAAAGAAGATGAAGCCTTTTCTACGGTTGTGCAAGCAACCTACACCGACGGCGTTTCACGCAATTCGTGAGTTGGGTACAAGTTAAGTTAATGGTTAGTTGTTGTCCTCATAAGGCTAGGTGCAAGCTCTGCTTTTGTTGTATGAGTGCTCTCCAGGATAGGTTGCTTCGTTTTGCCGGATATAAGGTGTCTCCTATGAACTTGGGCCTAGAGACTTTTGTTTCCGGCTCCGATGATATGCCTTAAACTGGTCATTTCATAGAGAAAATCGCAAGAAACGATAGAACTCATCTACACGAAGAGAGAGATCACATGAATCGTTTTGCCAAGGGCCAAGGCCGTGTACCATCTAGTCAGTGAAATTCAGTGTCACCTCAGAGGCTCAGATCGGTTGGTGCACTGCAGTTGATTGGTTGTGGTAACTGATAGTTTGGGAGAAGTATATCTTGTATTGATTCAATAGGGGTTACAAGGATTATATAGTAGAGGGGTCGGCCGGTTTAGGGTTTATGCCAACCGACTATGTCTAGGAGTCCTAGTCTATTACAAGTCCAATACAAACATAACTCTAATACCCCCCCCCCCCCCCCCCCCCCCCCCCGCAGTGTCAACGTCGGGCGCCACGATGTTGAGACTGGAGCGAATGTCGGTGAAGGATGTTGGATGAAGGCCCTTTGTAAAAATATCCGCGAACTGAGCGCTCGTTGGAACATGTAGAACACGAACTTCTCCAAGAGCCACCTTCTCGCGAACAAAATGAATATCAATCTCAATGTGCTTGGTACGACGGTGCTGCACAGGATTAGATGCCATATAAACAGCCGAGATGTTGTCGCAGTAGACAATGGTGGCATGCTGAACAGGACGCTGTAGTTCCACAAGTAGTTGGCGTATCCAAACTGCTTCAGCAACAGCATGTGCCACTGCTCTGTATTCTGCTTCAGCCGAAGACCTGGAAACTG
Organism: Poa pratensis; assembly: GCA_947311845.1. Taxonomy (NCBI): domain Eukaryota; kingdom Viridiplantae; phylum Streptophyta; class Magnoliopsida; order Poales; family Poaceae; genus Poa; species Poa pratensis. The sequence goes on from CAMZMU010000074.1 coordinate 30,329,023, forward strand.
TAACCTGCCTTTTCGATGACCAAGAGACAAGATTATCACCCAAATAAACACAAAACCCGGATGTGGACCGTCGAGTATCTGGGCAACCTGCCCAGTCTGCATCAGAATAAACTGTCAAGCTTGTTGGAGAGGATGAGTTAAGAAGGAGGCCATGATCAAGAGTACCTTTGAGATAGCGAAGAATCTTTTTGACATGAGCAAGATGAGGTAAACATGGATCGTGCATATATAAGCATGCTTGCTGAACAGAATAGGATATGTCGGGACGTGTAAGGATAGCATATTGCAAAGCACCAGTGAGACTACGATAGAGAGTTGGATCGGGAACAGGATTACCGTCAGCCGACAATTTGATGCCAACATCAGCCAGTGTACGACAAGGTTGACAATCAATCATACCAGCTCGGTTTAAGAGATCGATAATATATTGACGTTGAGAAAGAAAAAGAGTTGTAGAAGTTCTAGAAGCGGTGACACCAAGAAAATGATGAAGTGGCCCTAAGTCAGTCATAGAAAATTCTTTTTGGAGGAGATTGATAATGTGTGTGAGAAAAGAATCAGAAGAGGCGGTAAGAACAATATCATCAACATAGATAAGAAGATATGCTGTGTGAGAGGAGGAGTGAAAAGTGAAAAGGGATGTATCAGATTTGGATGGAATAAAACCAATGGTTTGAATAAAGGTGGCAAAACGTTGAAACCATGCACGTGGAGCTTGTTTAAGACCGTAGAGAGATTTCTTGAGAAGACAAACGAGATTTGGATGAGAGGGATCTTCGAAGCCAAATGGTTGTTGACAATAGACTGTTTAATTAAGAGTGCCATGAAGAAAAGCATTTTTAACGTCAAGTTGGTGGATAGGCCAGGAAGAGGATACAGCAAGACTGAGAATGATACGAATAGTACTGGGTTTAACAACGGGAGAAAAGGTTTCGTCGAAGTCAATTCCTTGTTGTTGAGAAAAGCCTCGGCACACCCAACGAGCCTTGTAGCGAGCTAAAGATCCATCAGAATTATATTTGTGGCGAAAAACCCATTTACCCGAGACTACATTGGCATTAGATGGTTTAGGAACAAGAGTCCAAGTTTGATTTTGTATGAGGGCATCGAATTCATCACGCATAGCAGCGTGCCAAAGTGGATCTAAGAGAGCACGTTTGTAGGATATAGGAATAGGAGAGAGAGTTGGAGTGGCTGTTAAATTAAGTTTACGAACGGGTAGATGAAAACCACGTTTCCCACGAGTACGCATGATATGGTCGTTTTGAGGTTTAGGAACAAAAACTGCATGAGGTGGAATTGGAGGAGATATGCTATGATCAGCCACGGCAGAAGAATCGATGGAAGTGGATGTCGCGGCAGGAGAATCGGTAGAATTTGGTGTCGCGGCAGAGGATTGGGGGGAGTTGGCTGGAGTTGGTGTCGCGGCAGGAGTTGGTGGCGCGGCAGGAACTGGTGGCGCGGATGCTGCCGCAGGAGAGGAAGCAGTGATGGGGGCTGCCGCGGCAGAGATTTTGGACAGTTTTGCTGCCGCGGCGGGAATAAGATGGGGATTTGGGTTAGGAGAGTTAGTTGGTGTGTTAGATTGATTGGTGGAGTAGGGAAATGTGTGTTCATCAAAAGTAACGTGACGGGAGATAAGAACACGACCGGAGGAGGGATCAAAACATCGAGAGCCCTTGTGATCATCGGAGGGTCCTAAGTAAATGCATGGCAAAGAGCGGGGAGCAAGTTTATTGGGTGCAGTTGATGATGTGTTAGGAAAACATAGACAGCCAAAAACACGTAGATCGGAGTAGTTAGGAGGATGAAGAAATAAAGATTGATAAGGAGTATAAAGAGGACATGTTTTTGTAGGTCGGATATTGAGAAGATAAGTGGCGGTGCGAAGAGCTTCAGCCCAAAAACGAGATGGAAGAGAGGCTTGAATAAGCAGGGTTCTTAGAATATCATTGATTGTGCAAAGAGAACATCCAACTTTGCCGTTTTGAGGAGAAGTGTAGGGGCAAGAAAAACGAAAAAGAATTCCATGAGAGAGAAAGAAATTACGATTTTGGTTGTTATCAAATTCTTTACCATTGTCACATTGGAGAAATCTAATGGGAAGACCAAAGTGTGTTAATACATATTGACGAAAATTAAGAAAAAGTTGATGAACATCAGATTTAGCACGGATTGGAAAGGTCCAAACATAATGAGAGTAATCATCTAAAATAACAAGATAGTATTTAAAACCAGATACACTTGGAATTGGAGAGGTCCATGGATCACAATGCAGCAATTCAAAAGGAAAAGAGCTATAGGTAGAGGAGGTCCCAAAAGGTAATCTAGTGTGTTTTCCACATTGACAAGCATTACAAACGGAAGAATCATGCGTAGAATTATCTATAGGGATGCTAAACTCTTGAAGCAAAGAAGACATGGTGTGTTTATTGGGGTGGCCGAGACGACGGTGCCAAAGGTTGATGGAGGTGAGCATGGCTTGTGGTGAAGAGGTTGAAGCGCCGTGAAGTGGATATAGATCACCCGAGCTATTGTAACGAGCGAGGACCGCCGCCGTTTTCAGATCCTTCACAGATAAACCAAAGGGATCAAATTCTAAAGAAACATTATTATCGATTGTGAATTGACGAACATATATTAGATTTTTAATTAATGATGGAGCAACTAGAATATTTCTAAGAATAAAATTAGATTGTGGATTTACGATGTAAGATTGAGCAGTGCAAGATATTGGAATAGATGATCCGTCGCCAATTGTGATGGAGGAAAAAGGAGAGGGTGAACAAGCTGACAGTAAATTGAGATTAGAAGACATATGCGAGGAAGCACCAGAATCGAAAATCCAGTCCGTACCTTCGTGATTGTTGAGTGTAAAATTGTTCATGGCAGCGATGAAGGCGGCTTGGTCCCAGCTTGGCGAAGTAGTCGACGGAGCAGGTGGTGCAGGCTGGTACTGAAGAGGTGGCGTAGCGTGGTACATGTAGGGCTGCGGCATCATATGTTGTGGAAGCGGCGGCATCATATGTTGTGGGGGCAGCGCCATGTATGCAGATGGTGGCGCCTGCGCGGTGTAGACTTGTGGAGGCGGTCGTGATGCAAGAAGTCCGGGAGAGCCGATCGCCGCACGGAGGCCAGGACTCCACGTCCCTGTGTAGGCAGGCGGAGCACCGTATGGAGATGGAGCCGACCAGGGCATGGACCACGCCTGAACAAGACCAGTCTAGGGGTCGTGCTGAGGACGCCATGTCGGAGCAGATGGAGGCGCTGCTGGAGGCACCGCTGGGGGCGCTGCGGGAGGCGCCACTGCTGGTCGAGGCTGCGGGGGCCTGTACGTGGGGTTCTTCCCGCGATAATTTGGACTTGGACGCCAGCCTGGGGGCGGTTGTGGTGCTGCCGCGGCAGAAGTTTGGGCTGGCGCGGCAGGAGGTGGTGGCGGCCGTGGGGACGCAGTGAAGACTTGGGGCCGTGATTCCTTGCGTGCAATCGCGTCGGCAGCTGACTGAAGGAGGGAGCGCACCTCGGCAAAGGAGGGATAGGGCCGCATGAGAGGTATGAAAGCTGCTTGCGTCCGGAACTCATCACCTAGTCCTTGGAGGAGGATGTTGACGAGCTGACGATCACCGACGGGATCACCCAACTCACGAAGCTCATCCGCCATCATCTGAAGTCGCTGACAATAGACACTGAGGGAAGAAGCTCCCTGGACGGTGTTGCGAATCTCGGTATTGAGGGTGTTGATGCGAGCGTCGGCATTGTCCTGAAAAAGGCGACGAAGAGCAGCCCATAGAGCAGCTGCGGTGGAGGCCTCCCGGAAGACGATGTTGAAAATCTCGGTAGACACCCGTGTGTAGATCCATTGGATGATGGCGAGATCGTCTTTGACCCAGCGAGGATCATCGAGGCGCGGAACGGAGTTGACGGCGATATGGGCGCGCAGATTGCAGTGGCCAAGGTGAATATAAAAAAGATGGCACCAATGGTAGTAGTTGTGGGCAGATAGATCTAATGTAATTGGGATGAGCGAGGTAACATCTGAAATTGTGTCGACAAAGGAGATTGGAGCTATTTGGGGTATAGTAGGGTTGGAGCTTGTGGAGGGACGGGTGATATTTCCGACGGCGCGGAGCTCGGCCATGGTGAAGAGGGGCTGGGTCGGCGGCGGCGGTGGTTTTGGCGGAGGAGCCATATGCTAAGCGTGCGGAAGTACCTAGGCGTCTGATACCATGATAGTTTGGGAGAAGTATATCTTGTATTGATTCAATAAGGGTTACAAGGATTATATAGTAGAGGGATCGGCCGGTTTAGGGTTTATGCCAACCGACTATGTCTAGGAGTCCTAGTCTATTACAAGTCCAATACAAACATAACTCTAATAGTAACCAAGCACCAACAGGTCGGTCTCATCTCAGCCTCACAGGGAGTTCGGCGTCGAAACCGTGTATATCTTCCGCTTCCGGGCTCTGGCGAGGAACACGAGGAACGATGATTCTCGTCCCAGGCAGCCGGTTACGAGCAAAATCATGCTAATAAAAAAAAAAAAGCCAAGGCCAACGTAGGGGATGGGCCAACGATGAAATTCCCCTAACTGCTAACAAGCCAGATCGCGGAAGCTGCAAACGCAAAAGTATTGGGCCTGGGAGTTTGGCAAGGCCTGCCATCCGGAGCATGAAATGTGAAACCTGATTCTTTCTGCTGGCTCCACTAAAAAAAAAAGAAGATTCTTTCTGCTGGTAGCGGCCACCATGAAAATGAAATGTGAACAACATAGTGCCAGCAACGCGCATGCTGGATGGTGATAGGCGGAAGATCACACCAAGAATCGGGGACCAAGGAAAAATAGCAATGGATACGGAGGATAAAGGCATCATGCCACCCAACTACCCAAGTGCTGGTGCCCAACTAATTAATGTAAATCTTTTTTCCTTGAAATTTTGGGCTGCAAGAATAATGGGACCTAGTACCGTTTTTGTTGCTTACGATGTTTTCGGAGCATGTAATACTTGAGGACGAAGACACATGGTCTACTTCAGGACGATGAGTGTGAGGTGTCTCGGAAACACGTCTTATGTCGACCAGCTCATGATAGACGACGTGAAACTTCAGATTTTTGTGGTTGCAAGTTCCAGGTTTTAACTTTAATCAAGGTTAATTTAAATGCAGTGGTGAAAGTTTGAAATCTCAAAAGTAGTTCCGGGAATTTTTTTGGACGTGATGTGGATGTTGCAGATACAATAATGGAACAACCATGACGTCGACTCGGGAGAAGGTGGGCGACGATGGGCGTTTATAATTTTATCCAGCGTTCGCCTACAGAAGTAGAAGTCGAGGTGAAGCTACATGAAGCATAAGAGTAGAAGTAGATATGAATATGATACACCTTAGAGATAGGGATCACTTAAAAGCTACGCAAAATGTACGGCTGTTGCTAGACCAATTGTTGAACAGAGGATGAATAAGGATAGTCAAAGTAGCCCTTATATTCTGAAACGTGCATGCATAGTAGTATAGAGAAATGTACGGCTAACTTTCCCTTCTGGAGAGTATCTATTATAAAGCAAAATCACACTAAAAATTATTTAAGATCGTCTATCTATACATATAGCATATCCAAATCATCGATTACAGCCATTCGATACAACAGGTTCCTACACCCTCTTACCACCCTCTTGCCGCCATCGATCAGTTTTCGGCCCGTCCGCTTTCCTCTTTGTGTCCAGCAAGGTAGTAACTACTGAAGTCAACCGACTTCATTCACCTATTCTGACCAGGAAAGTACACAAGCAGTATTCCTTCAACATTTCCCCTCTATGTAGCTGCAGTTTCTCTCTTCTTTTTCATGAGGAGGGAATTGATGAATTCTCAAGCTAACATCACACCAAGCTTTTTGTGCGTACCGATGTATATTTGGTGAATCAACGATTATATTGATTACAACCAGTGCATTTTGAATGTATTGGTTTATTATACTGACAATCAACGTGCACAATAACACCAAAAAATATGTTTATCTGCTTTGTTGCCATATATGCATAGGAGTACTTTATGTTACTTTACAATGACATCGAGTATGCACATCGTCGAACATATGCACGCTAGAATGACGAAGACAAACTTAGAGAACACTTTGGCTTGTGTGTGTGCACATAAGAAAACCGTGATGGAGTCATGCCTCCGTAAGACTACCTCCCACCAAGTGGTTGGCTCTTTGGTTTATATCCTTTTCAAGCATATAACTTTGTTTAGAAAGAAATTTACTTTTAGAAATCATGCAAGAAATTATGTGAAAATGTGTCTTTAGCTACATTTACCATTTCCACACATGTGAAGTAAGAATCTAGTTCTCTAAAATGTTGTCTTCCCAAAAGAAAATGGGTAATGTGTCATAAACAGAAAAGTGCATATAAGGGTGTAATAAATAATAGTGAACTCAAGAGCAATGTATCGTTTGTTCCCCTCAAAACCTCACGGGAGATAAATTTTGGGAAAAGGAAAATTATAACATTTTTCGGTTTGGTTTGCGCTTTATAGCAATTATAACTTTCTTGCACAATTATTAAGAAAAAACTTTGTTGCATCCTGAGCCATTGCACATGAGTGCAGGTTTTCTTTTCTACGTAGGGTTCTTGAAGGGATAAACGTACCCCTCGCCCTTAAGATATGGAAAAGAATATTTGATCGGCATGCTCGCCACTCACAGACATCATACCTTTTTCCAGAGCTGAAGGTTCTTTTCCCTGGCGCTGAAAGGACATCTCACACACATGCCACATTGAGTGGAAGAGTGTGAATTTGAGATTTGTGCTAGAACTCAGAGGGAATGAAATGAAAGGTTAGTTTTCTAGAAGAAAAAAAATATGTTGCTTAAGTTCTTTCACCATGTTGCAAACTCATATGTGTCTTGTTGCTTCAAAGTTGTAAATCATGCCGTAAGATGCAGCAAATGTTGGTCTGCCATGGTGCATATGTGTTTTGTCTTTTTATCGAAGAATTTGCTCCATCCAATGTGGGTTTGCTACAATAAGTGGAAATTTGATGTGTATCCATATTTTTTAGGCATTAGTGTTTCCAAAGTGCTGCACCATTTTCTTATACGGTTTGACTCTTTACAGGGTAAATTTGTACCCATGATGATTTCGAGTGTCTACTGCAAATATTGCTTCAATGTTGTAAATCTTATCGTAAGATGGACCAAATATTGGTCTCCCATGATGCATATGACTTTTTATTGATGATTCTGTTCCGTCCGATGTGGATTTTCTGCAACCAGTGGGAATTTTTCATATGTTTTTGCTCTTGTTGGTGTTTCAAAATGCTGCGACATTTTTTATACGGTTTAAATCGTACTGGATGCTGCAACAGTGTAATAACTTTGCTGCATGTGTGAAAAGTATGCTAAAGGGTCTGGACACGCTCAGTCCTCTCCTCAAGATATTTACCGAGTAGTCCAAAGAATACGCGTTGCCTACTTACCTTAGCGCAAACCTTCAGGACTAAATCATCCGATTGCGATCCGTTGGCGTGGGCATGCACGTCGTTGCTCCTGCCGAGAAAACGAGGTTTGAATAAGTGCACTGTGGGTGGTCAACTTTTCTCCTAGTCTATGGACGAGCTGGCAAATCAAAGTGCTAGCACGGATTTGCATCCCAGGCTAAGTAAACTCACGATGAAGAATAAACGCACGTACGTGTACGTTGCGTCAAGTCGCATCAGACTAAGAAAGTGGCAGCTTTGGTGTGGATGCATCAGACTTTCGCCCACAACCACAAGGCACGATCGATCTGGGAGACTCATAATTTGCTTTGCATATAACGAGAATTTTTGTTGTCCAAAATTCTGTAAATAACATTCTATTCTGTATAATCGGATGGAGCATACAACCACCTTAAACCTCAAAAGAAAATTGACTTTCTAGTGATAAAATTTTAGCGTGATATATCAGGATAATAGTGTGACATCAGAGAAATCGGTGTCTGCTGGGTTTTCGTGGTACGTAGCCAGTGACAACTAACCGTGAGATGTGAACAGCCATGTAGTACCAGCAAGGTACTGCTGCGATTATGATAGGCAGATCAAGAATCGGGGACCTCGTATCGTAAGGGAAAATGATAACGGAGACCTAGAATAGGGACCAGCTCGTGTTGCAGCAATGGATGCACGACCAAGTAGCATCATCCTTAATGTAAAGCTTTTCTGTGAAGTATAATCGGGCCGCAAGATTAAGTGCACCTACCTTTCTTTGCTTACGATGTAATACTTCAGGGCGAATTGTGTGAGGTGTCTCAAAAACACGATTTTATGTCCACTGTCGACCAGCTAGCTCCTGATAAGCCCACATGAAACTTGCCGTGTTTACAGAGTTTTTCACTATAAAAGGAGATAGCACCTTCGCGGTATATCCAGAAAATATGTCCGACACTTTCAAGAATCAGCACCCTTTGAGGGGTGTTGGAGTCTAACACCATAAACAGGGCTTTACCACAAGCACCCCAAATAGATCGGATAAGTGATTGCGGGATTCTCAATGAAATTTACTATTATAGCCAGTAATTAAACATGCTACATGGGCACAAACAATCACAGAAAATAGTGTGAGTGGATCGTCTACTATTGAAAAATACTCACTTCGTTCACAAAACGATGTCTAAACTTTGACCTAAGTTAGGACAAAATTGAGATATTCTTTTGTGAACGGAGGGAGTATAACATGGTGCGTGAGTGGGTCACTTGAGAATGGATACCCCACTCACCCGCTCAGAGAATCTTTTGTTACCATAGAAACAAAAAATGTAACACGTTGGCGCGCAAACGTAAAAAGGTCTCTGAGTCAATCACTCATCGATCACTCATTGCCTCGCCGCGCATTAGAGTGGGTTACAGGAATGAAAGTCCACCACATTGCGTGTCTGGATATTGTATGACACATACCTCTGAGTCACACTCCAAATTAAGTTGGGACCTGCTTGGGTGTCAGACACTTTTCCTCGTCTACCACATCTTTGGAGCCCCCGTTGTGCCCGATTTTTTCGTCTGGATCTCCCGTTGGACATTTTGGGGTTTTATGGGGGTGTCGAAAAAGCTCTTTTTTCTATGCATGTCACATCTTTAGAGGCCTCTAATCAACGTGACCGGTTTTTCTGTCAGGTACAACAATGGATCATGGGGGTCGAATGAGGGTGCCGGTGGACATACTCTTAGTTTAAATGTGGCGTTGAAAGTTTAAATGTATTTGTTTAGGATCAAAGTTGTCAACATTTTACTCAAGTTGAAATGTTGAATGTAGTTCTTCTAAATTTGTTGGGCATGCAATGGATATTGCTGATACAACAACCATGACGTCGAGCTTGGAGAGAATGTGGCGGCGGTGGGCGTTTTATAATTTTAAGCAGGGATCACCTACAAAAGTGCAAGACCAGGTGAAGCCATTTGAAGCATAAGTACATATGAACATGATACACCTTAAGGATAGGATCCCTGAAAAGCTACGTCAAGTACAGCCTAAGGTTGGAAAGAGAGGTAAAGCAGGCCATTGAATAAGAGCACTCTCTCTGTTTTGCTTAAAAGAGAAGAGCTAAAACTTTGGTCGACAAAGTTTCCCCAGCTTTCGCCTCTGCAAGTACGTTATAAGTCCGACGTCGGAAAGTAGAAGAAACTTCTAAACTAAGCAAAAGTGGTGAAGTGCGCTCCTATGATTGCTGAATCTTAGCTGACTTTCTTACATGGTTTTCGCCGCACAAAAAAAAGACTTCCTTAAATGGTGAGGTCAAAATATAAGTTGTTAGCGTATACTGAATAATCAATGTACAGATTGGTCTCTACAGATTTTCATTTTTTTAGAAAATAGGGTGCGGTTATTGGTCTCTACAGATTTTAATGGTATTGGGCATTCAAGGTTTTCCTTTTACCAAAGGTTCTTGAGGAGAAAACATACTCCTCGACCTCAAGATATTTACCGGATAGTCCAAAAATAGTTGAATATGTATTTTCTTGGAGCATGCATCCATTCACCGGAATCCGCAGGAAAGCAGCGCGATGGCGATCGTTCCATGTCGGCACGTCGTTCCGCACCACTATCCATCCCTTTCGTATCTGTACAGCAAATTTAGCGCACTAGTATTATTTCAAGAAAACGAGGTTGGAAAAAGTAACCGATCAACGTTTCCCCATCGATCATGAACGAGCCAATGAAGTCTTTGATCATCAACGTTACCCCCATAGTGCCCCGAGCCGAGCTCGGCGTCGGGGGAGGCTGGAGCGTCTGAGGATCGCATGCCTAGTGGCGAGGTTATTCCTAGTGTGTCCGCCCAGCCGGGGAGACAACGGGGGAGACCTCCCAAGGCTACGACCAAGACTCCGGCCGCGAGTAGTTGTGTTTCGGGGCATGCGAAGGTTACCCCTCTCCTCGCCACCACGCAGGGGGCGAGGATGAGAGGGCGACCACCTAAGGCCAAGGCCGGTGCGCCGGCTTCGAGTAGGGCCCTCTCGGTCCCTGCAGGGGATTCTTCCTCTCGTGGTACCCCTCGGGCGGGGGGGGGGGGGGGGGGGGGGGGTCACAAGGGAAATCCCCTATAGTAGCGTCTCAGCCCTCGACTTCGAGTAGGGCTCGCTCGGTCCCGCGAAAGCGGACCACCCCCGATGTGTCCAGATGAGTACGCCCATTCGGCGTATCGATTGGCCCTTTCGGCTACTCGATTGGAACATGCGGGGGTTTGGGCAGGTGGGACGCCGGAACCAGCTTAGGGAATACATGAGGAGGGAGGATGTGGACATTGTTGAGATCCAGGAGACGATTCGCCAGGACTTCTCTATGCAGGAGCTAGAGAGCCTTAGTAGGCACAAGTTCGCTTGGCAGTGGCTTCCGGCCAATGGCCATTCGGGGGGTATCCTCCTTGGGGTCAAGGAGGAGACCTTCGAGGTGGAGGACATGGACCGTGGGGAGTTCTATGTGAGCATGGTTCTCACCCATAGACGTTCTGGCTTCCGGTGGGAGGTCATCATCGTCTACGGTCCCGCGGATCACTCACGTGCTCCGGTGTTCCTGGCTGAGCTGAAAGCTAAGGTGGAGAGCTGCGAGACGCCGCTTGTCGTTGCCGGGGATTTTAATCTAATTCGATCCCTGGATGACAAGAGTACTGCGAACATAGACCTCCAGCGGATGAGGATGTTCAATGACTGCATTGCGGATCTCGCTCTTAGAAAGATCACGCGGGTTGGCGCCAGATACACCTGGACCAACAACCGGTGGACCCGATCCGGAGTGTGCTGGATCGGGTCCTGGTCTCGGTGGATTGGGAGGTAGAATTCCCCCTGTGCTCCCTCCGCGCCATCACGAGGATTGGGTCAGATCATGCGCCCCTTCTCCTGGCCTCGGGGGCACTAGCCCGCCGCGGTTGAACCGCTTCCACTTTGATAACTTCTGGCTTGGTCAACCAGGGTTTGTGGACACGGTATGTCAGAAGTGGGCGCAGGCGGCGGCCACTCCACCGCGTGTTTTCAACGCGGTGGACGTGTGGCATCACTCACTAGTACAGAACGAGACATCAGATACCCCTCTATGGAAACGGCAGCAAAAAGGCAACAGACAGCGCTCACAAAAGCAACGGTTAAAAAAAATGCGTGTCACAGTTGAGCATCTGCGGGAGTAGATTCGCGACACATTGGCAACGGTTAATCAGATTTAACTGTATGCGATATTTTGGTAACGGGTCAAAATAGTGGTCCGTATGCAACTTAGTTGGGCCAAAAGGCCTTTTTACACGCTCGAGTATATAAACCTACACCAACCGTCCAACCTTATCCAGATCCATTCCCTTCCAGCTCCCGCAGCCAAGTCTTCTCCCTTCTATCTTCTAGGGTTCGAGTGGTTAAGCCGGCGGCCGATTTGGGTGCCGCCGCCGCCACCCCTGGGGCCGTTGGCCTTCCCATCACGCGTGTCGGTGTGGAGGACGGTTGTCTCCAAGGACGTGTTGCTGGGGTTCCCGCATCCAAGGGCGCAACGCCCTTCTCCACCACCGTTTGCATCGGATCCGGCTTCTCCGGCGCATCGACCGCACCGCCGGTGCAGCAGATTGCGGAGGACCTCCGAGTCTGTGGCGGCGCGCCCTTCTCTTCCACCCCCGTCCGCGCGGGACCCGCCTTCTCCGGCGCGTCGTCCGTGCCGCGGGTGCAACACGGAGGACCTCGGGAGTCCTTGATGGCATGACCCGCGTCTCATGGCATCGTACTCCTCATCCCCACGAGCGGCCGTGCGCGGGTGCAGATCTTGTCGCTCTGGGCGTGCACGGAAGATGCTGAATAGGTTGAAGCCATGTGGGCGTGCAGATCTTCTCTGAGGTATGAGCGTTCCTCTTCTCCTCTGGTTGCTCAGTATGTGCATGCTTTTTTTTGGATCGAAGATCACCAAGCTGCAGATCCTCCGCATGTCCTGGATGGATGAGATCTGGGGTTTGGACGGGGCAGCACCAATGATTCCAGATTCATGATTGCAAAAATTTATTTTCTGTTTAGATCTGCGTTCCTGTAAATTCTTTGGATGCCATCAAGTCCCTCACATGATTGTAGACATTATTTCATTCGTTCTTTCTCGTATATTTTTCTAGCACAAACAGTTGCTCACATGACACTTCAATGATTTAGGTGATCGATGATGGATTTGATACTTGAAGACGTTGTTTCTGGACTGTTAAGGCATGGTGGATTGCTGCAATGAGTCGGCAGTAGCATAGTTTTTCTATTTTCCGAGAGGACACACAGTTGTCTTGTGTATTCTGATGTATTTTGAGCATGTATCTTCTTATGTGAACTGTGCCTGTGTAAGATAATTAAATACAGTATATGAATAGTGTCTGGGGGCAAAACGATACTAGACTACGAATTAAAATAATAATTCTTTTATATTCTATTTTCACATTGGACACGGTTGTTAGACTCCGTAGTAAATGAGCTGCTCCACATCGGTATCGGAAGCGGGGCAACGGATGGTTTTTCCGTTGCCATAGAGCATTTTGGCCCGTTGCCATAGTACTCGTCTGTACTAGTGACTGTGCTTTGATGGTGCGCCAGTTTATGCGCGGCTGGGGGGCGAATATTGGGGCTGGACTCTGTCTGAGGAAGGCCTCAATTTTAGGCGAGATCCAGACGCTAGACCAAGCGTCGGACTCGGTGGGCTTGTCCGCTGAAGAATGGCTTCAGCGATATGCCCTTGAGAACTCCATTATGGAGATACATAAGGGCGAGGAGACTTTCTGGCGGCAGCGGAGCCGTCAGAATTGGATCCTTAAAGGTGAAGCGAACACCACTTACTTCCATGCCATTGCTAATGGGCGACGGCGGAAGTGCTCCATTCCATGCCTTTGGGAGGGGGATAGGTTGTTGGAGGCGCCAGCTGACCTATCCGCCCATGTTTACTCCTTTTACAAGGAGCTTTTCGCGGCGGGACCCCGATCTGGGGTCACCCTGTCCTATGACCTATGGCCAGAGACGGCCAGGGTTTCGGATAGGGAGAATGAGGAGCTAACCCTCCCATTCCTGCCGGAGGAGGTGGCCAAGGCGATTATGGAGATGACGACTAATTCGGCCCCGGGCCCGGATGGTCTTCCGGTCACATTCTTCCAGAAGTTCTGGGAGTGTTTGGAGGCCGTGATCATGGCTATGTTCCAGGAGTTTTACACTGAAACTCTGGTCATGTCCCGCCTTAATTTTGGCGTGATTACCTTGATCCCCAAGTTAGTGGAGGCCATGGATATCCGCCAATTTAGACCAATAACGGTGTTAAACGTCATCCATAGGATCGTCGCTAAGGTGTGTGCGAATAGGATTGCTCCGATTATGGAGCGCCTTACACACCCATACCAGTTTGCCTTCCTTAAAGGCCGGCTCATCCATGACGGAGTCCTGGCTCTTCATGAGATTATTCATGAGGTTAAGACTCAACGCCAGAAGGGCGTTTTCTTAAAGCTAGACTTCCGGAAGGCATATGACCATTTAGACTGGGCCTTCCTCCGTGTAGCTTTACAATGGAGAGGGTTTGATGATCGCATGATTGGATGGCTTATGCAGATTGTTATGAGTGGCAACACTGCCATCAACATTAATGGGGAAGTAGGCCCCTATTTTAGGCCGACTTGTGGCGTTAGACAGGGGGGGTCCCATTTCTCCCCTGCTCTTTAATGCTGCAGTCGACACCCTGGCGGAGGTCTTGGAGAGAGCCAAGACCGCCGGCCACACCTCTGGTGTGGTAGGACATCTTGTCCCCGGGGACGGCGTCACGCATCTCCAATATGGGGACGACACCATGATCATGGTGGAAGGGTCGGAACTTGACATCATTAATCTCAAGTTCTCCTTTGTTTTGAGTCCATGTCGGGCCTCAAAATTAACTTTGATAAAAGCGAAGTTGTGATCATTGGGTACTCTAAGGAAGAGCAGTGGCGGATTGCAGATAATCTTAATTGACGGCTATCATCCTTCCCAATTACCTATTTGGGAATGCCGGTTAGAGATACTAGGATCCTAGCCAGAGACTTGGATCCGCTAGTAGAGCGGGTCAAGTCGAGGGCTGATCCCTGGCAAGGGAGGTTTACTTCCAAGGGAAGCAAATCTGTCTTGATCGACGCGTGTATGTCGAGCCTTCCCATGTTTATGATGGGGATGTATATCCTGCCGGAAGGAACCCACGGGAACTTTGATAAGGACATGTCTCGTTTCTTCTGGATGGCGGCGAATGGCCGTCAAAAGTACCATATGGTGAAATGGGCTGATGTTTGCGCCCCAAAGGAGTTGGGGGGGCATAGGCATCCTGGCCTCGAGGCGTATGAATGAGGCCTTGATGTTGAAATAGGTTTGGCGTATTCTTAGAGGCGAGGGGGGCCTATGGATTCAGCTTATTGGAGCCAAATACCTGCGGGGCCCCTGATGGCTTGTGATCGCAAGGATGGATCCCAATTTTGGCGATCCATCCAGGCCATTAAACATGAGATCTGGCTAGGGGTGTCCTTCTCCGTAGGCCACGGAAGAGGCACCCTATTTTGGCTGGATCCATGGCTTGATGGTCGTGCAATCCGCCATGAGTTCCCCCAACTCTTTGCCATATGCGCCAATCATATGTTACTAGTTTCCAGCGCCTCCTCCCAGGGTAGATGGGAGGTGGGCTTCCGGCGGACTTTTGGTCGGGCCGAGGTGGCGTCGTGGGGGTTGCTCTTGGATAGGCTCCCAAGATCCTGGTCGGCGTCCCCAGACAGCGTATCGTTGACGTTGGCCCCCTCGAGATGCTTTACTGTGGGCTCCGCCTACAGGGCCCTATTTAGAGGGCACGTCCTCCCGTGGGCCTCCCCGTTGTGGAAGGCCCCGTTGCCATTGAAGATTAAAATCTTCGTTTGGCAACTCCTTAGAGACCGCCTCCCGTCGGGGGTGGAGGTGGTGAAGCGGTTGGGGCCAGGTGATGGCACCTGTCCCCTGTGTGCGGTTCCGGAGACGGGAATCCACATCCTTTTCTCCTGTCCCGCGGCGCGCTTCCTATGGAGCTTCGTGGCAGAGTCGCTTGGGCCTGCCTTGCAGGCCCGAGACCTGAGCGAGTTCCTGGAAGTCCAGGCGAACCATACCAGCAAAAGGAGGCGCCTCTTCTGGTTAGTGTTTGTCGCGATGACCTGGACCCTTTGGACTATTCGCAATAAGATGGTTATCGAGCGTGTCTTCCTACGACGGGCCTCTGACTCTTTGTTTAAATTCTTGGCATTCTTGCAGCAGTGGCACCCGTTGTGTAGGCGGCGGGACATGACGCGGCTAGATGGGACGATCGAGAAGCTCCTTGTGGCGGCTCGCCAGCTTCATGCACCATCTAGTCGTTGAGCTTTACTCCTCCTGGAGTTGTATCGGTGTGTGTTCGTTTTTGGGCTTGTTTGTGCTGTGGCCCAGCGGCTTATGTCTCTCGTTTCGAACTTGTGTGGGAACTCGTTATAAGACTTGTGGGTGGTTGCTTTATTTATGAAGCTGGGCGAAAGCATGTTTCGTGAAGTCTTTGATCTGTAAGGAGAGGGATGTGCGTTCTCAAATGTAAGCCTGCGAGACTAATTAATCACATAATTAATGAGGAAAAACACTTTGGTGGAACGAGGGAAGGAAAAAAAGACTGTTGGATCGTCACGTCATGTCGGATAATAATACAAGACTACTATGTATGGGTGTGCTGAAATAAGGGAAGCCCTAATAGTGTGTTCGTTTGATCTCATCCTTATCTTGCTCCCCATGTTACTCTCTTCTGCTTACTGCCAAACTCGCGACATCATTATTTTTTTAAATGTACAAAAAGAAAGGATGTGCATTCTGAAATGAAAACTTGCGAGACTAGTCACATAGAGGGGTGGATATCGAGCCAGCTCGACTCAACTCGTAAGTTAATGAACCAACTCAACTCAACTCGCTAACTAAACAAGCTCCACCCCCAACTTGGCTCGACTCAATAAAAATTCGAGCTGGCTCGCTAAACTCATTAAGCTCGCTAACAAATGAGAAAACATAAGCATGTGTAGCTGGAGTAGTCCATAATGTAACATAAACTTAAAAATTCAAACATTACTTAACAAATCATTGTACATAGCATAAAAATTGAAATCATGGTAGAACATAACAACGATATATGGCCTACATTGGTCCATTGGTGATGCTCATATGGCTTGACTACTATGAATATTATTAATTTGGACTTTGCGGTAAATGTTGATGAACGAGAATGTGTAATGGACTAACTCATTAATTTATTTTCTTGGTCATATTACGAGCTACACGAGTTTAACGAATACACGTAACTCGACACATTAAACTCGTTTTCTTAATGAGCTAAAATTGACAGCTTGGCTCAACTCATTAGTGTCCGAGTTCGAGTTTTCGAGTACTCATTAAGCTCATGAGTTTCGAGTTTTATTTCCACCCCTAGTCACATAGTTAAGGAGGAAAAAAAGATCGATCATCCATTGGACTATTGGAACAATATCGCGTCATGTCGTTAGTTTTGAGGATTCATCATTTGCACTCATATGCTACGGCCGTGGTGCCTCTTCTTTGGCCACTCGAAGTGCATAGGGTAGCTAGTGCACAGCTTGTGGCGGTGGAGGAATTTGGAGCTGCGAACATGGTGCCGTGTGAGTGGAGATACACGCTCGTGTAAAGGAGAGAACGAAAAACGACTTCTCGTAAAAGAGTGCGGATCTAAACTCTATGATATGTTTGGTTGGTGATGGACAGTTCAAACAAGACCGCTGGATGTAAAATGTTCCATTTGCTTGTCTAAACCGCACGATCACATCTATTGTTGGAGATATGTCCTAGAGACAATAATAATTAAGTTTATTATTTATCTCCATGTTTATTATTAATGTTTGTATCTTTATGCTACAACTGTATTGGGTACTTGTATAGCAAATACAACGTATGCAAGAGGAAAACCTCCGATACACGTGTAGAGATACGAACGGAAAAAGAGTTCCTGGTCTTGTCTCTAAGACTAGCCTAACTTGTTGCTCGATGATCATGTTTTCCTGATCATGGACTTTGTATAAGTCATTCAACTATAGGAGTGGATTATCGGAATGATAATCGCACTGAACCGACCCACCGTATGACCTTGCTATGAGACAAATCGTCGATGATGAAATAGCGATTGATCATCTATTTAGTTATCGTTAGCTAGATCCCTATGCTATGAGAATATCTTGTGACCACTTATTCGACATTCGAGTTTTGATTTCCATCAAACGTCTTGCAGTAACATGGGACTATGATAGGTGGCTTTTGGGCTTGAACTAGAATATGTATTAGAACAGAGATCGTTCAAGAATGGCACTTACTCGTCCAGACGATGGAGAGATACATCCTCTAGGCCATCT
Source organism: Poa pratensis (assembly GCA_947311845.1). Classification (NCBI taxonomy): domain Eukaryota; kingdom Viridiplantae; phylum Streptophyta; class Magnoliopsida; order Poales; family Poaceae; genus Poa; species Poa pratensis. The sequence goes on from CAMZMU010000074.1 coordinate 30,346,902, forward strand.
CAAGTATTGTTGTTGTCACCCAATCGTCTGGCCAGACACAAGCGTGATTTATCACGGGACAACATAAATACGGAATGAGAAAAGAGAAAGATGTTGGTACGAGAATAATATGTGTTATGATCAAAGGGTTTGATCACACTAGAGCACATTGTCTCAATCTCGAGATATCAATGGTATCGTGCACGTAAGGGGATCAAGCGTAATGAGTAATGCACAAGTTCTGTTGTTCATTCACAACACAAGGGTGCCAGTACGAATGCCTAACCCACTGCTGGTTATTGTTTGGTAAGCTCCCAAACAATACTTTGTGATTGGGAGCTTACTGGACTTTGTGATTCCCCGCAAAAAAAAAAAAACAATACTTTGTGATTGCTGAACCTTTCGGGTCACACGCTTAAGCTGTAGGTCAATCTTTGATCGAGAGTAAAGATGTAGTTTTAGTGGGAATGAGATTGTGTCGTAGTAGCTCCGATGTCACTGGACTTGTTCTAGTGAATTATAAGTTAGAGAGAATGCGGAAATCTAATGTCCCGGGATGATAGGAATAGTTTCTATCATCAGCGGATTCAATCCGAGTGCTTATGAAGAAGGAAATATTGTTCTGATGTTTTTGTTGGCGGATACTAGGTATCCCGGTTCATATAAATATGAGTTATATGATAAGTAATTATTTTCGGGAATTTTCTGTAAAAGGAAATATTCATTTAGGAATTAATTAGACAAAACAATTAATTATTTATTTAATCTATTATATTGGAAAATATAAATAATGGAATTTATTTTGAAGCCCAATAAAAGGGGCTGCCAAGTGGGCCCATGGGGCCCACAAGGCAGCCGCACCCCACAAGGAAGTGGGGAGGCCGAGTCCGAGTTGGGGAGGGACTTCCCCCCTCCCCGGCGGCTAGGGCGGGCCCCATGCCGGCGGCGAGGCGGTGGGCTCAGGTGGGCCCCTCCCGCCTAGGTCGGTTGGCCTAGGGCGGGCCCCACCCGGCGGCGGCCATGCAAGGAAGGAGGAGGAGGGGAAAGGACGGGGAGGGAAGTTGGGGTCCTACTCCAACTCCCCCTCCCAAGCCGAGTTGGGCAAGGGGACTTTCCCCCTTGCCCAAGCACCTCCACCCCTTGGCCTCCGTTATAAGCAACCCCAAGCCCTAGGGTTTGACAAGCAATTGCAAGTTCTCTCTCTTGTAGATCTCATGTGTTGAGAATTAGACGTCTCTAATCTTCTCATATTGATCTAATCTAGTTGATTAGATCTACCACCTAAACTACGCCGCAAGGCTGACTCTCTTCACCACGTGCTAGTAGCTAGGTGGTGAACGCATGGGGTGGGTTGACATGGTGTATGTGTGGATACCGCTAGAGCGGGATTTGCGCAAGTAAGTTCCTTGGACAACGGAACAACTTCACGGTCTACATCAACGACGACGTACGTAAACAATCTCACCTCCCGGCGTGGACGTGAGATTCTTCATCAGGCTTCACCGACATCTACTTCGACAAACACAAGATCTTTCGCAAGCGTGTTTGTAAGTATTCTGGATCATCACATTATGGGGTGCAACGTACCTTCATTGAATAGATCTTGGCGGTAAGGTTACGGATAAAATTTAAAAGTTTTCCCCGCAACCCAATAGTGGTATCAGAGCCGATCTATGCGTTGGTATGATTTGATGTAGAGCACCAGTTGGTGTGAGCATTGCATGGTTCTTGCATTAAGTTTATTTTAGTTGCTTCCCAAGAAGTTGTACATCATATTCCATGGCAGTATTGGCAAGATCTTTACAAACTTCTGGCTATCCGCGGACCTTCCGGCTGCTCCTAGTATGCTTGTTGGCGCCAACGATGTGCTTCAGTAGCTTCGGGTCTATACCCTTAGTTGTGGACATTGATGTATATACGGACTGGGCCTGAGGGTTGGACGCCTCACGGGGGTCACGCGCACATGTGATCATTTAGATTGGGGTTCTGCAACGTTTTCCTAATGTTGGGATCTCAATCACCCCGCAATGTTAATCTAGCAACTAGCCTAAACGTGCTTCAACACGTAGGTAGTGACGGTAATTACGTAGAGCCTACAAAGCCACGTAAAACTTGCAAACAAAGCGTTAGATACGTCTAACTTGGTTTTGCAGGATAGAGTGCATGTGTTTTGGTATAGCTATTTTGTTACGGTGTCTTAACATGATGGTGGGAGCCAAAACAATTGATCGAGTTCGTCATCGACAATCAAGCGAAGAAAGTTCATCGTGGAGACCGGGAGGAGGCGCCGACATTGCGTCGGCGACGTGAACTTGGCGAGTTTCGGATATGGTAATTTTCCTTCGGGAATTTTGCCATGACCGGGAACAATGAAGATGGTGATCCTCAAGGACAAGCGCCGAGGACTTCTGAGAAATAACAAAGGCTATACCAAAGCACATGAATTATTATTAATTGCCTGTGATGTTTATCCTTTGTTGTTTGCACCTTGATTGCGCAGTAGTCATTTATTAGGGTGAATCCTCAAACAAAATCAAGGAGATTGTGTTTTTACCAACCGTGGCACCATCAAACCGGATGCTTGTTGCCGTACGACCTGTATCCAGGAGTAATGTGTACCAAGGGTTCGGGAGGCGGGCGCGAACCGTTCCAGCAGCCAGTGTCGGTTGGTTGTCTTGACGTCCAAGCATAACACAACCATGAGTTCAGAACACATCCGTCGAAAGACGAACAGGAGTTGTAGCTGCTGCAACTAGCATAGTGCTTACCGATTGGCCGACGGACATGACATGTATCCATGCTTGCTTCGTAGGGCAATCGGGTCCTGAATCACTTAGTGCCAATCAAGAGGATTATTGGACTTAGTGGGAGCATATCTTAGATTCATGTTTGATTGAATTAAAGTAGTGCATTAAAATTAGTAATAAACTAGAAGTCTAAATAAACTTGTTTTGTTGTAGATTATGGACCACTTTGAAAAATTCCATTTCAATCAGATGTTGAGTCGTACACCATTAGTTGCAAATGGAAACAACTTTGGAGAATGGTTTCACCACATGGTCGGTGCTCTCAAGAGCGCAGGAAAAGTTGATGTTCTGAATCCCATAGATTCACATGATGAAAATCATGGTGGACCTCACATGTTATGTGATGAGTGCATTGTCAAGGAGCACATGCATGCTTGTATTGAACCACAGCTGGGCGGTCTTTTCGAAGACATGCATCCCTTCCGGTTGATGGAAGTATTGAAAGCTAGGTTCATACATCAAGTACGCGCTGAGCGTTACAATTTAAGAAGGGAACTGATAAACATTCATCTTGAGTTGGGTGAACCCATTCAAATGTTTGAAATCAGAGTTACCAAATTAGAGGAGAAACTTAGACAAATTGGATCTCCAGTTGGTCATGAGTTTCTCTGTGACATTGTACTAGCGGCACTACCACCTGCATATCATGCCTTCGTGGCGATGTACAATCGCATGGCGGATGTGTGGCCGGTTCAGATGTTGTTTGGCTTGCTTAAGGAAGTAGAAGCTGATATTCAGAATGGGGATCTTTACTGGACCAAGACAGGTATAAGAGTTATACACATTGACATAATTTCAGCAATTATGATCATTGGTATTGGATACTAATGAATGCTCGAACTTGCACCAGTGGCAGGTACTTTGGAAGGAGCTAATGCTGGAAAGAAGAGGAAATTCTGGGAAGACGTAGAAGTTACGATTGTAGGGTAACTTTGCATCCTAGAAGAAGCACAATGGAAGATCGCATTTTATGCAAAAGTGACCACTATGTCTTCAATCCAAGTCAATGAAGAAGATTTACACTAGAACTTTAAATAAGAGTTATTTTCAGTTTGATCATTATGTAATGAATATTTTGTATTCTGGAACAAGTCATTGTTCGAATTATAAAGTATGTGTGGGAATTCCAAGTTTGGAAATTCAAAGTTTATATCTTCTTTATTGTGTTATGTCATTAATTATTTGTTTGTTAAGTCTTTATTGTTTTGATTCAAGTTATTGCTTAAAGTTTTAAGTAATAAATTAAGTTAGTTTAGTCTTTAATTTGGAGTTATACTTTTCGTTGGTTCTCTTTGAGACTCTTAAAGTTATCTCTAAATTGAATGGATAAAACTAAAATCACAAAGTGTCATACAGTTGGAGAAATTCGAAATTCATAAAGTGCTATGCATTTTATGAAAATCGAAATCCACAAAATGCTAGGCATTTAGTAGACTCGAATTTGGCAAAGTGCTAGGCACTAGTAAGTTTCGAGATTTATATAAAGGAGTGGAATCTACCCATTAATTCAATTCTATTGAGGAATTAATATGAAGTTGCATATTAATGAAATAGAGTTAATGAAATTATTGAAGTTTCAATGTTTCATAAAATTCAGTGGGAGAGTGTGAGAATCAAAATAAAGGAATCAAAGGAATTTGATTAAAGTTAAAAGAAAGGACTTAATAAAATATTGTAACATTGTTGACAAAGGAAAATTATTTCTTAGTCAAAAATACTTGTGATGGATTTTGGTAACTCGAAATCATCATGGTAATAAAGTCTTTTGCAAGATAAAGATTAAAAGGAAATGTTAAAATGTCTTGCTTAATGTGTTGTGAAATTAGAATTCCAAATTACCCACTAAAGTAAATAGATTATTTTGTTTGATATCTTGGAATTTGTGTCAATTCTAACTTAGAGTTATTTTGATAGTAAGTTCCATATTTTTCAATTAAGGATTTAAAGTTTTAAGTTCGAATTGAAAAGGTGTTTTGCAAAAGTCCAAAATTGTTATTTTGGCAAGTGTTTTCCACACATGATTCTAAATGTTTGTTGACTTTAGAATTGGAGAAAAGTGTCTTCTCATGAAGAACGAGTGGAAATCATAATACTAAAATTAAGGCTGAGAGTCTTTGGGCAAGTGTTAGAATGAGAAGGGTAAACATGCAAATGTTTCCATATCATTACTTTGTCCAGGAATACATGTAAGGCATACATGGTTCAAATTAAGTATTAAAGGAAAAATCATGTGAGGAATTTGATGATTAAATCACTAGGTGATTGATATCATTTAATGTCCAGGAACATGTTATAAGCAAAACAATCACAAGAAAAATAAGGAACGTTCATTAATGATGGCATTTGTCATAAAAGGAGTTCAAGAAAAATTCATTACACTCTGAGATCTAATCTTGAGAGTTATTTGGATGTGATGTTAAATCATGTGCATGAATATTTCATAGAGAAAGGACAGATATGAATATCTAATATTCATAGAGCTAGTCTTCAATAAAATTGTTTTATCAAGGACGAATAACTGATAGTGAGAAGTTGCAATACTTTTCATATCAATTGCTTGATGCTGTTATTGAACTAAAGTAGCAATATTATTGCTAAGGATAATTAGTTTGGATTATGAAAGTAATCTAGATAATTATATTATGAATGTTTGAAGTCAGTCGTATTAATGAGTAAGAATTTCATTCTTTTCATTATATAAATCGAAGGGACTTAAAAGATAGTGGGAGCTGATATTATATTTGTTGAATAAGGCTAGGCCGAATTAATAAATATATAAATCTCGTGATTTAAAGAGTTTAAATAAAAGGGTCGGAAAATGTCTTATTAAAGTTTTGTCTCTAAGATAGAATTTAATAAACATGAGTATGAATGTACTAAAGTGCAATTCCGAAAGGTAATTTCGAATTGTGTCTTGAGTCAAAGAAATTTGATCAAGAATTCATAGCGTGATATTTGCAAGATACCTTGACCTTCGTAGTCCTGGATGAGCGAATAGAGAGGAATAAAATCAAATCATATTTAATGTGATTTTGCTTATGACATTGCTATATATAGTACATAAAGCCGGAAAGTTTCCAAAGTGCTAAACTTTTATAAAGTTTTGCCACCGGCGTTAATGAGAAATTCTTAATAAGGATATTCTCATAAGAGCAGTTAATTAAGATTGTAATTGATCATATAAAGGTTTGGTAAAAAAACCTGATGGTGAGATTACAAAAAGGAGAACCAACAATGTAGATTTTGTAAAACTTCAAATAGTGTTAATAGAGAAGTTACTCGTATACATATTTGTGGTGGAATTATGAAATCAAATTTATTCTGATAAATGTTTTTTTTAAATGATAAATACTAAGTGTTTTGATTTTATCAAATACACGTGTATCTTATGAGTGGATTCTACAACAAAGATAGTTAATCTATCGAGGATAGTTGCGTCATTGATGTGAGACATTGATACGTCTCAAACGTATCTATAATTTTTTATTTTCCATGCTATTATTATATCAATTGCTACATGTTTTGGTTACACTTTATATCATTTTTATGCATTTTCTGGGACTAACCTATTAACAAGATGCCACAGTGCCAGTTCCCTGTTTTCTGCTGTTTTTGGTTTCAGAAAATCTATTAAGGAAATATTCTCGGAATTGGACGAAACAAAAGACATCGTCAATAATATCACGAGGAGATCACGGAGTCCAAAGGGGAGTCGGAGCAGACCCACCAGGGGGCCACGCCACACTAGGGCGCGGCCCAGGGTGGGCCCGCGCCCCCTATGGCGTGGTGGCCCCCCTCGGCCACCGACGCCGCCTCTTCGCCTATATATTCTCCGCGACGCGAAAACCCTATTACGGTCGATCATATTCCACGAAAAGTTCCGTCGCGGCCGTCATCGTCAATCTCAGATCGGAGGAGTTCTGAAGCTCTTCCCGGCACCCTGCCGGAGGGGAGATCATCACCGGAGGGCTCTACATCACCATGCCTGCCTCCGGAGTGATGCGTGAGTAGTCCACCCCTGGACTACGGGTCCATAGCAGTAGCTAGATGGTTGTCTCTCTACCTTGTGCCTCCATGTTTAGATCTTGTGAGCTGCCTAACATGATCAAGATCATCTTATTGTAATGCTAGATGTTGTGTTTGCTGGGATCCGATGAATATTGATACCATGTTTATTCAAGTTGTTTATCTATGTGCTCTTGATCTTGCATGCTCTCCGTTGCTAGTAGATGCTTTGGCCAAGTAGATGCTTGTGACTCCAAGAGGGGGTATTTATGCTCGATAGTGGGTTCAGTCTCTAGATATCTGGATCAGTGACAGAAAGGTCTAAGATGGTAGATGTGCTGTTGCTACTAGGGATAAAACATTGGTGCAGTGTCCAAGGGCACTTGTATTGATTACATTACACACTTTACTTCATGCAATAATCTGTTGTTAGCAACTTAATACTGAATGGATGCGGATGCTGCCTTGAAGGTGGATTATTTAGGCATAGATGCTGTTGGAATAACGGTCTATGTACTTTGTTGTAATGCCCAACTAGATTTCATAGTAGACATCTTGGCATGTATTGCATTGTTATGCCCTCTCTATTTGTCAATTGCCCAGCTGTAATTTGTTTACCCAACATGCTAGTTATCTGTTCTGAGAGAGACACCACTAGTGAACTGTGGACCCTGGTCCAATTTCCTCATACTGTTTACACAACCTGCTGCAATCATCTGTTTCCTGTTACTTGCTGTTTTTCCTGCTGTTTTCCACACCATACGTTTAACTCTTTGTTTCTGCAAGACCGGAGAGATTGACAACCTCTCTGTTTCGTGTTGGGCAAAGTTCTGGTTTGTGTCTGTGCAGATTCCACGTTGGTGCAAGCTCCCTAGCGCCAGGGGGAGTCAACATCAACAACCTTCCGATAGATCATCAAGTCCTACTGGATTGATAACCTTGGGTAGATTTCTCAAGGGAAAACTTCTGCTGTCTACATCATAACCTTCCTCTTGGGGTTCACCAACACGTAGCCATCAAGCTGTTTTCTGGCGCCGTTGCCGGGGACTTGGAGGCTATTGGAAAGGGGAGTCTCTCAGTTCCAATCTCTTTACTTTGTTTTTTGTCTTGTTTTATTTTTGTTTTGCTTGCTGTTAAAAATCAAAAACCCAAAAAAATTAAATTCCTGCATCTAGTTTATTTCGGTTTGCTCATCATGTCTAGTTCCGCTCCTAATATCATGTCTCCTGAGGATGAGGTTTTCACTTTTAAGCAAGGAAGTGGGGAGAGTTTTGGTGATGCTTGGTCTAGAATTTCTGAATCCTATGTTAAAACTGAACCTAAAATGGCTTTGAGTCTGTTTCTTAGTAGTTTCTATTTTGGGTTGCTTCTTTGTTATAGATATGCTCTAGATGCTGTAGTTGGGGGAGATTTCCTTCGTTATGATGGGGATCAAGCTTTCAATGCCATAAAAAAATTAATTGCAGCATCTGCTCTTCAAATAAAAAAATAGAATCTGCTTTTGAGAACATTCATTCAAGACTAGAATCACTTGAGTCAGAGTTGGCTAGTTTTAAAGAAACTTTTAAACTTTTTGAAAGTGTCCCTATGCCATTCGAACCTTCTGGATGGGTTCCTTCACTAAAAATTTCAATTGATGGGACAATTTTCTATGCTCATTGTGATATTAAATCTGAATTTTGCTTGATGCCTAAGAGGATTTATGACTCCCTGAATTTATATGAACTCTCAAAAAGTGAAACTTTTGTAACTCTAGCTGATAATTCAATCAAGTTATCTTTTGGGACTACTCAAGGAGTTGTTACTAAAATAAAGGGAGTATTTACACCTACTGATTATCATGTCATTGAATGTGTAGGAAATGGGAGCATCACACTTGGAAGAGGATTATTGAGGCAATTGGGAGCTGTCATTGACATGGGTGAAGCTACTCTGAAATTTAAACCTCCATATTGTTTGCATCATTTTCCTAATGCCCCTAAAGCCAAGGCTAAGAAAAAGAATAAGAGGTCTAAAGGTAACACTATTGGTACCTCTGGTCTTAACAATACTTGATGCATCTCTTCATGCCTAGCTCAAAGGCATTAAAGAAAAGCACTTCTGGGAGATAACCCATGTTTTTATTTGCTGTTTTATTTTTGTTTTCTTGAGTCAAGGATGCTTGTTTACCTCTGTAGCAACTCCTTTGTATCTTTTATTTGCTGTTTTGTTGTGCCAAGGAGAGTTACTAATGCAAAGTTGGTTTTTATTTTCGGGACTGCATTGGGACAGATTGCTGTTCGTCACCGTTTAATTCAGTAGAAAATCAGAAAAAATCGAAAAATGCTGAAATTTTTGTGCATGTTCCTGATGATGTTACGCAACTTTCATTATTTCAAAAGTTTTTCATCTGAGCATCGTAAGTGCCTCGAAAAAATTCGTCATTACAGACTGTTCTGGTTTGACAGATTCTGTCTTTTATTTTGCATTCTCTCTTTTACAAGTTTTTAAGTGGTTTCTTTTCGTGTAAAAGTGCCCACTTGAGCCTAGTAACAGTGGCTAATGTTTAAAATAGTTGGCTTGTGAGTTTTGTCTTTGCTAGAACTTTGAAGTATTATCTTTTAGTGCACTAACCTGCTAATGAGAAAAGCTGTTAAGTTTTGGTGTGAAGGAAGTTTTCAAGTGTTGATAGAGGAGAATGATATTACATGATCAAGAAGAGTGAAGAGCTTAAGCTTGGGGAGGCTTACCTCCCCAGCATATTTCAAGAAGACTCAAGCATCTAAGCTTGGGGATGCCCAAGGCATCCCCTTCTTCATCTACAAATTATCAGGTCATCTCTAATGGTGCTATATTTTTATTGCTTCATACTAGTGTACTCTTCCTTGGAGCGTCAGTGTGTTTTTGTTTTCAGTTTGTTTTGTTTTGTTTGCTGTGCTATACTTGTTGGATCCTAGCATTCATGTTTGGGAGAGAGACACGCTCCACTTTTTCATTAGAATACTCTTGTGCTTCACTTATACTTGTTGAGTATTCCTGTCTAGTTGCTGTTATTGCTGTTAGCTCTCAGTTTTTCATGTATCTCTTGTTAGAGCTTTCAGTTTCTTTTGAAGAAAGTACTCTCTTGCTTCACTTATATCTGTTTGGAGAGTTGTCAAATAAGTTGATTGGTGTTTGGTTGGACCAGAAAAATGCTATGCATGTGGTAGTGGTATAAAATGCTTACATGAATCTTTTTAGATCGTTGTCTTGAGTAATTTGATGCTTGCCAATTGTTTTGAGCTGTCAAGTAATTAATGTTTAAGCTTGTGCATCATGTAAGTAATGGCTATTAATGAAGAACTACTATAAGGATTTTCTGCTATAATAATCTGTTGCATAATTGGAAGTCCATAGTAGTCTAGATAATTTTTGGATGAAGGCTATGTGTTAACAAGGAAGACAGTGGGAGTCTATGGTTCGTCAAACCTTGTGTTTTATGTACACTCTTGCTATTCCAGTTGATAATGATGTTTGCTTATAATAACCTTGCTAGCCTAAACTCTGTACTAAGAGGGAATGCTTCTTGTACATCCAAAACCTTGAGCCAAATCCATGCCACCTGTGTCCACCATACCTACCTATTATGTGGTGTTTTCACCATTCCAAGTAAATTTCTTCATGTGCTATCTACTAACTACTCAAAACAATTATCCTTTTTGTGTCACTACTTGAAAAGCTCATAAGGACGTAGTAGTGAGATTTGTCATCTTCCATGCTAATTAATTTACAAGGATTGGCAGCTTCATCTGCTTCTCCACCTTTTATTTTGCATTAAAGAGCTGGTTAGTCCACCCTATAAATAAATAAATAAATAGACACTCCTCCATGGTGAATGTTGGTGGGCACCCGAGGATTCGGTTAGCCATGGTTTGTGGAAAGTAAATGGTTGGGAGGAGTGTCACCAATAAGTGCTTGTTACAAGTGCAGTCCTAAAAACTCTCGGAACCGCTCTAAAAGTTAGTTAGCCATGGAAGATGACAAGTACCTGCTATTTGATTTGTTGACACCTGTATACACCATTACCTTACAAAACAATATTTTATGCTCTCTATATGCCTTCGGGAACTACAGCTCTAGCACATGATGTTAATCCCTGCTTCCCTCTGCGAAGGGCCATTCTTTTACTTTTATGTTGAGTCAGTTTTCCCACTTCTTTCTGTCTACTTAAGCAAACATCATTGTCAACTCCAGTATAACAGTTTTTACATAACTTTGTGTTTGGTTGATCATATTCTTTGCATTGACATTATCTATATGATATACATGTTGAAAGTTGAAGCAAAAGCTGAAGCTATTATCTTCCTTTGTGTTGATACAAACACTTTCATGTTGAGAATTATTGCTGCTGTGAACTAACTATTATGTTAGACTATTATATCTCTAAATGTTTTATAGTGTTATTCATGAAAGTTTGCACTTGTGTGATCACTTATGTTTACTCTTTATTTACTTGCTTGCAAACTATAGACCATTGGCTTGGATCACTTCATTCAGATCATGTGCATTACATTGTTATTTGATCAAAGATTGTGTTGGTAGCATGTCACTTCAAAAATTATCTGTTTTTATCGTTTACCTACTCGAGGACGAGCAGGAACTAAGCTTGGGGATGCTTGATACGTCTCAAACGTATCTATAATTTTTGATGTTCCATGCTGTTATTATATCAATTGCTACATGTTTTGGTTACACTTTATATCATTTTTATGCATTTTCTGGGACTAACCTATTAACAAGATGCCACAGTGCCAGTTCCCTGTTTTCTGCTGTTTTTGGTTTCAGAAAATCTATTAAGGAAATATTCTCGGAATTGGACGAAACAAAAGACATCGTCAATAATATCACGAGGAGATCACGGAGTCCAAAGGGGAGTCGGAGCAGACCCACCAGGGGGCCACGCCACACTAGGGCGCGGCCCAGGGTGGGCCCGCGCCCCCTATGGCGTGGTGGCCCCCCTCGGCCACCGACGCCGCCTCTTCGCCTATATATTCTCCGCGACGCGAAAACCCTATTACGGTCGATCATATTCCACGAAAAGTTCCGTCGCGGCCGTCATCGTCAATCTCAGATCGGAGGAGTTCTGAAGCTCTTCCCGGCACCCTGCCGGAGGGGAGATCATCACCGGAGGGCTCTACATCACCATGCCTGCCTCCGGAGTGATGCGTGAGTAGTCCACCCCTGGACTACGGGTCCATAGCAGTAGCTAGATGGTTGTCTCTCTACCTTGTGCCTCCATGTTTAGATCTTGTGAGCTGCCTAACATGATCAAGATCATCTTATTGTAATGCTAGATGTTGTGTTTGCTGGGATCCGATGAATATTGATACCATGTTTATTCAAGTTGTTTATCTATGTGCTCTTGATCTTGCATGCTCTCCGTTGCTAGTAGATGCTTTGGCCAAGTAGATGCTTGTGACTCCAAGAGGGGGTATTTATGCTCGATAGTGGGTTCAGTCTCTAGATATCTGGATCAGTGACAGAAAGGTCTAAGATGGTAGATGTGCTGTTGCTACTAGGGATAAAACATTGGTGCAGTGTCCAAGGGCACTTGTATTGATTACATTACACACTTTACTTCATGCAATAATCTGTTGTTAGCAACTTAATACTGAATGGGATGCGGATGCTGCCTTGAAGGTGGATTATTTAGGCATAGATGCTGTTGGAATAACGGTCTATGTACTTTGTTGTAATGCCCAACTAGATTTCATAGTAGACATCTTGGCATGTATTGCATTGTTATGCCCTCTCTATTTGTCAATTGCCCAGCTGTAATTTGTTTACCCAACATGCTAGTTATCTGTTCTGAGAGAGACACCACTAGTGAACTGTGGACCCTGGTCCAATTTCCTCATACTGTTTACACAACCTGCTGCAATCATCTGTTTCCTGTTACTTGCTGTTTTTCCTGCTGTTTTCCACACCATACGTTTAACTCTTTGTTTCTGCAAGACCGGAGAGATTGACAACCTCTCTGTTTCGTGTTGGGCAAAGTTCTGGTTTGTGTCTGTGCAGATTCCACGTTGGTGCAAGCTCCCTAGCGCCAGGGGAGTCAACATCAACAACCTTCCGATAGATCATCAAGTCCTACTGGATTGATAACCTTGGGTAGATTTCTCAAGGGAAAACTTCTGCTGTCTACATCATAACCTTCCTCTTGGGGTTCACCAACACGTAGCCATCAGACGTCATGATAAGCAAGTTATTGGATGAGTCATTGCTCAGGTGAGGTTTCTATAAAGATTGTATGATAATATCAACCGGGTATTATTAATGCTACTACGGAACCGGAAAGGCCCATATCCAATTCCTAATATATCTGACTTACATAGTCAAGTTTCGCATGTGAGGTGATAAATAAAGTTTATGAGCTTTGGTTGGATCAAAGTGCGGACACAGTTTCAGATCCGCATGCGAAAGCGTGAGTGGCACCTTAGTTCCATTTGGTGTCATGTCATCATGCTAACTAGAATCATTATTGTTTCTAGTGCAAGTGGGAGACTGTTGGAGATATGCCCTAGAGACAATAATAATTAAGTTTATTATTTATGTCCATGTTATTATTAATGTTTGTATCTTTATGCTACAACTGTATTGGGTACTTGTATAGCAAATACAACGTATGCAAGAGGAAAACCTCCGATACACGTGTAGAGATACGAACGGAAAAAGAGTTTCTGGTCTTGTCTCTAAGACTAGCCTATCTTGTTGCTCGATGATCATGTTTTCCTGATCATGGACTTTGTATAAGTCATTCAACTATAGGAGTGGATTATCGGAATGATAATCGCACTGAACCGACCCACCGTATGATCTTGCTATGAGACAAATCGTCGACGATGAAATAGCGATTGATCATCTATTTAGTTATCGTTAGCTAGATCCCTATGCTATGAGAATATCTTGTGACCGCTTATTCGACATTCGAGTTTTGATTTCCATCAAACGTCTTGCAGTAACATGGGATATAGGTGGCTTTTGGACTTGAACTAGAATATGTATTGGAACATAGATCGTTCAAGATTGGCACTTACTCCTCCAGACGATGGAGAGATACATCCTCTAGGCCATCTCAAGTATTGTTGTTGTCACCCAATCGTCTGGCCAGACACAAGCGTGATTTATCACGAGAGAACATAAATACGGAATGAGAAAAGAGAATGATGTTGGTACGAGAATAATATGTGTTATGATCAAAGGGTTTGATCACACTAGAGCACATTGTCTCAATCTCGAGATATCAATGGTATCGTGCACGTAAGGGGATTAAGCGTAATGAGTAATGCACAAGTTCTGTTGTTCATTCACAACACAAGGGTGCCAGTACGAATGCCTAACCCACTGCTGGTTATTGTTTGGTAAGCTCCAAACAATACTTTGTGATTGCTGAACCTTTCGGGTCACACTCTTTCCCCTACTCCAACTCCCCCTCCCAAGCCGAGTTGGGCAAGGGGACTTTCCCCCTTGCCCAAGCACCTCCACCCCTTGGCCTCCTTTATAAGCAACCCAAGCCCCTAGGGTTTGACAAGCAATTGCAAGTTCTCTCTCTCTTGTAGATCTCATGTGTTGAGAATTAGACGTCTCTAATCTTCTCATATAGATCTAATCTAGTTAATTATATCTACCACCTAAACTACGCCGCAAGGCTGACTCTCTTCAACACGTGCTAGTAGCTAGGCGGTGAACGCACAGGGTGGGTTGACACGGTGTATGTGTGGATACCGCTAGAGCGGGATTTGCGCAAGTAAGTTCCTTGGACAACGGAACAACTTCATCAAGATCTACATCAATGACGACGTACGACAACAATCTCACCTCCCGGCGTGGACGTGAGATTCTTCATCAGGCTTCACCGACATCTACTTCGACAAACACAAGATCTTCCGCAAGCGTGTTTGTAACTATTCTGGATCATCGCATTATGGGGTGCAACGTACCTTCATAGAATAGATCTTGGTGGTAAGGTTACGGATAAAATTTAAAGTTTTCCCCGCAACCCAATATCTATATAGTATGAATTGTAAATCACCTAAAATGTCGGTCCGTTGGGTACGGTCGAATTGGCCGTTTCTTCACGGCCAAGATCTGTCAGGCGTCGTGTGCTTATGTCTTGCATGTGTTGGGAAGTCCGGGAGACGGTACTTTTTGTCATAACTCATCAGTACCACTCCTCTCACTGCTCAAACCACCAGTCCTCACCTTCTCCACCACATATGGTCAATGCTCAACAATCCCCGTGCTGCCCCACCACTCACTCCACCGCCGACAGGGCGCACGACCGATGGGTCGTGCGGTCGTCGCATGGGAGCTATATTTGTAACATTGGGCGAGGATTTTCAAGGCCTGCTCCCTCATTTGCTTCTGCCACCCTAGAGTTGCGGAGGCGACATTGACGGTCAGAACATGATATGCGGCTTCTCCGACCCCTGATGTGGAGGTCAGAACATCATCCACCGCATGATGAATGTATTTTACACTCTTTTTTTCTTTGTTTAAACTGAATATTTTCTATTTTGTATGATTATTCCTTCAGTTGACCTACTAGGGCTAATAATTTTCAGTAAGTGCAGATCTTTTTATTTTTGCATGCAGACATGGACACATGTAGGAGGTAATCCAAGTATATATAAGAATAGTAACAAAAGAGAAGGAAATCTAAGAAGACATGAGCATGTAGCAAATAAACAGAACCCTTGTCAGTGTGACGGACGAGCGCAAGCCCTCGTACCAGCCACGATGGTCTTCATGACATCAGCGCTAATACAACTCGTAGAGGGACCGATGGTGATTCAACCAGATGCATCTCGAAAACACACTATTACAAAAGTCATTGCCCAGGTATCGCAACCACGCCACCGTCACAATCTCCACTAGACTACTTTAAACCTCTTTCTCATTATGATAGGTGAAATTGTAAAAATTACTATTATTCATCTTAAAGAAACCTATCATACATTTTCATCTTACAGCATGACGTAACATCCTACACAACATCATAAACACACAACCTATTTCTCATCCTAACATTATGTATCACCACCTTCATCGATTCAAGCTTGCAAAGTTGGATAAGGTGACCCGAACCCTCCATTCTTGTACACCGTTTTTCTGTGCCCGAGGCCGACTACATACATGGCATTTATTTTGGACTGCAATTTGGGGGGCATTTCCAGGTCATCCATGGAGTTGGGTGGATGTTAAACCTTCAGCTAGGACGGAGAAGGCAAAGTAGCGGCGGAGGGTGGTGTTGAGTTGAATCCATTTGTAATATAGGTGATGAAGATCAAGATTTTATCGAAAATTATAATTAATAACGATCAATTAATAAAGAGAAAACAATTAAGTTTCAACTGTTATATCCACTATTGAAGTGAGGCGGATCTTTTTAGAGCGTATATGCCCTCGTCGCTGACCCCTACTTCTGATCATCTCTTCCCCCTCAGAAAATAAATACTCCATACAATTTCATCTTAACCTCTTTCTCATTATGATAGGTGAAATTGTAAAAATTACTATTATTCATCTTAAAGAAACTTATCATACAATTTCATCTTACAGCATGACGTAACATCCTACACAACACCATAAACACACAACCTATTTCTCATCCTAACATTATGTATCACCACCTTCATCGATTCAAGCTTGCAAAGTTGGATAAGGTGACCCGAACCCTCCATTCTTGTACACCGTTTTTCTGTGCCCGAGGCCGACTACATACACGGCATTTATTTTGGACTGCAATTTGGGGGGCATTTCGAGGTCATCCATGTAGTTGGGTGGATGGTAAACCTTCAGCTAGGACGGAGAAGGCAAAGTAGCGGTGGAGGGTGGTGTTGAGTTGAATCCATTTGTAATATAGGTGATGAAGATCAAGATTAAAGAAAACAATTAAGTTTCAACTGTTATATCCACTATTGAAGTGAGGCGGATCTTTTTAGAGCATATGCCCTCGTCGCTGACCCCTACTTCTGATCATCTCTTTCCCCTCAGAAAATAAATACTCCATCCGTCAAAAAATAAGTGTCCCAAATTTGCTCAAAAGTGAAGGTATCAAGACATGTTTCATGTATAGATACATCCACTTTTTACCAAACTTGAGACACTCATTTTTGGACGGAGGGAGTATCTCATTATCTCTACCCTTAAGTAAACTGACGTATTAAGACAGAGAAAACGTAATAAGAGCAGATCGAGGGCAGGGCGAGGAGAGGCAGAAGCTCTTGTTGTGAAAGGGAAAGGAGTTCCCCCAGCTTTCCCTAACAAACCACCGCTCCTCCTCCTGTTTTAAGATCGGATCCGATCTCCCCGCCGTCCCATCCTATCCTCCCGCTCCAGCTAAATCCACGCCACCCATGGCCCAGACGGGCCTCGCCGACGCAATGCCGCCCGCCTCCACCACCAAGGACGACGTCCGCATGATCTCCACCAAGGAGATGAGCGCGCACGCCGCCGCCGACGACCTCTGGATCTCCATCTCCGGGGACGTCTACGACGTCACGCCCTGGCTCAAGCGCCACCCGGGCGGCGAGGTCCCGCTCCTCACCCTCGCCGGCCAGGACGCCACCGACGCCTTCATGGCCTACCATCCGCCCTCCGTCCGCCCGCTCCTCCGCCGCTTCTTCGTCGGCCGCCTCTCCGACTACACCGTCTCCCCGGCCTCCGCCGACTTCCGCCGCCTCCTCGCGCAGCTCTCCTCCGCGGGCCTCTTCGAGCGCGTCGGCCCCATGCCCAAAATCCAGCTCCTCGTAATGTCGCTCCTCTTCTCCCTCGCCCTCTACTGCACCCTCGCATGCGCCAGCGCCGGGGCCCACCTCTTCGCCGGGGGACTCATCGGCTTCATCTGGATCCAGTCGGGCTGGATCGGCCACGACTCGGGCCACCACCAGCTCACCACCCACCCGGCCCTCAACCGCCTCATACAGATCGTCACCGGCAACTGCCTCACCGGCCTCGGCATCGCCTGGTGGAAGTACAACCACAACATCCACCACATCGCCTGCAACAGCCTCGACCACGACCCGGACCTCCAGCACCTCCCGCTCTTCGCCGTCTCCACCAAGCTCTTCAACAACATCTGGTCCGTCTGCTACGAGCGCACCTTGGCATTCGACGCCATTTCCAAGTTCTTCGTCAGCTACCAGCACTGGACTTTTTACCCGGTCATGGGATTCGCGAGGATCAATCTTCTCGTGCAGTCGATCGTCTTCCTCATCAATCAGAAGAAGGTGCAGCAGCGTTGGCTGGAGATCGCCGGAGTCGCCTTCTTCTGGGTCTGGTACCCCTTGTTGATCTCTTGCCTGCCCAATTGGTATGAGAGGGTGGCGTTTGTGCTTATAGGCTTCTTCGTCACGGGGCTTCAGCATGTGCAGTTCACCCTCAACCACTTCTCAGCAGCGGTCTATCTCGGAGCACCAAAGGGGAACGACTGGTTTGAGAGGCAGACTGCGGGCACGCTCGACATCAAGTGCCCCCCATGGATGGATTGGTTCCATGGCGGTCTGCAGTTCCAGGTTGAACACCATTTGTTTCCTCGCCTGCCTCGCCAGCACTATAGGATGGTCGCGCCGTTTGTGCGTGACCTGTGCAAGAAGCATGGCCCGTCCTATGGCGCCGCCACGTTCTTTGAGGCAAATATCAAGACATTGAAGACACTAAGGGCTGCAGCGTTGCAGGCTAGACAAGCCACCACCGGTGCTGCACCGAAGAATTTGGTATGGGAAGCTGTCAACACTCTTGGATGAGGATTAATTGGATTACAAGAGGCAATTGCCAGCATCCAGACTTGTGGACATGCAATTATCTGATTGCTTCTCGATTGTGTAGAGAGAGATTGATCCTTTTACCTGTTGGGCTGGTGTCCGATTTTTCGTGTTTCCAAGTGATTGATATCTTTGCAGTTGAAGAGTTAGTTCATGCTTCAATTGTCTACCTGTACACCACATTTAGGTTGTTCGGCTCTCCCTGTCACGGTAACCATATCAATAGTATTGCTTTACATCATTAATTTATGGGCTATGTTTACATCCATTTCATTTTGCTTGCATTGAGCAGACTTGATGAAATTGTAAAGCTCTTTGATGGTTGGGGGTAATGTTTTGTGGCATGCCTGTATCTCCCTGCTGCTATGGTAGCTCGAACTGCAATTTGGGAACAGCCTATCTGTTCCGGGAATAAACATTTGGTCATTTCTTTCTGCGAAATGCTTTTATCATTACTGAGACATTATTCATATACTAGACTGAAGTGATGGTTTCTTGTATTTGCTGATAGGACATACATACTGTATTTGCTAATAAGACATACATCTACTGTCATCGAGACTTGTTGAGGGCTTGTCGCTATGATCCAATTTTCCGATCTATGAACAACACGCTACAAGCTGCATCGAGACTGTTAGCTGGAGTCCCAGACTGTTAGCTGGATTTTTTCTTTTTCTTTTTGCGGGAGACTGTTAGCTGGAGTTGCTTACCAATTCAAGACGACTATATACCATGTCGCTGGCATGGTATTGCTGGACTATAAAACTCATTAAGTCGAATTTGTTACTTCCTCTAGTCAAAAACAATTCTGAGATGTGATCTACAGATGCACCGTTGCCAAGCAACGCGTATCGTGTTCCTGGCCACTTATCTAAGGGTTCTGATCAGCTTGCATCGCTGTACAAAATACAGCCATTTCTTTTGCTGTTCTTGTCCGATTCGTTAAAGATTTGCTTGGACCATCCCCTCGTCTGTGATTCGTCACTGGTGGTTAGCTAGCAGCGTCAGCGTGCAGCGCATGTGAGATGCCCCGCGCATGCATGCCCACGGCACCCTGCCTGTTTGCGTAACAGAGATATACGTATGTTGGGGGTCCCTGCCTGGTTGTCTAGAACACTAGTTGTTTGTCAGAATGCGTCGGGCCACCTCGAGAAATTTCGCATAAAGTTCAGTAATTCCTCGAGATATAACTTACCAGCATGCAACCTGAAGATGTGATATAATTGATGGAATTGCAGTAGCCGGTGCCCGGTGCAAAATTAGCTAATTTTTTTTTAATAATACATTTTTTTAATAAAATTGCACAAATAATAGCTGATTGTGCACAATTTCAGCAATAATGCGGCGTCGGTTTCGCCGAAGCCGACAGGGGCTTGTCGAGGTGGCGGAGGCCGATAGGGCGAAGTCGGCCTGGCGCAAGCCGACAGGGAGCCGTGGTGGGCCAGCCTGCCAGCCGACAGGGCTGTCGAGGTCACGGGGCGCGCCTTATCGGCCTTGTCGAAGCCGACAAGGGCTTATCGGCCTTGCCGATGCCGATTAGGTGCTGGCTTCAATCACGCGACCATCTTTCCTCCCCTGCTCGTGCTTTCTTTCTTCTTTCTTCTTCCTTCTTCTTCCTTCCTCCACCCATGGCGATTTCTACATTGGTCCACTGATTTTTGAAGCCAGCCAACCAATCTGTAGCCTAGAGCTGTTAGATAGTTAGGGACAGTCCGATCTATCAAATGGGTTAGGGTGTGGGGTGATTTGGTGGTGATTTTTTGGAGCAATGGTGGAGATGTGGAGGTGGTTGGTGTAGCTCGCAGAAGACGTGGTGGTGGTAGTTGTGCTGCTCGAGCTGTGGTGGTGGTGGGGGTGCACTCCCGTTGATTCAAGGCACGCTTCAAGGGTACGTGTTCTTCGACTAATTAGGGTTAGCAGTGATTAACTATGCATTATTGTTAAGTACATAGTTGTTCCGTTAGTAATAATAAATTACGTAGTTGTTCCGGTTATGACAGTAAATTGGTGTCATATTTTTAGGTTGTTCAGATGAGTAATTTAGTGAAATGTGTGTTCTACTACGGTCCTGGCACAGTTGTAATGAATGAGTTGGGAGCTGATTTGAGCCAGTTTAGATGGTCCGAGTTGGAACTGAACGCCCCAGAAACATGGTCAATAAGTCAGCTGAAAGATTGGTTGGGAGCATGTTTAGGGCTTAATCCTGAAACACAGACCGTCGGTGTGCACGCACTGTGGACAAAGTCGAGGTCACCGGTGTTTTTTTATCTGAGGCCGATAGATCGGACCTCTCAGATGGTGCGATGGTTGCAAGGCTGCGAAAACAGGGGATGTACCCCTATGGCCTTATTGTTACCTGTTGTGAAGGAGGTGATTCCGCCTGAAGGCGAGGGAGGGCACGATCCCGGGCAGAGTAGTCAGGAGATGCATTTTTCTGAACATCACTATAATCAGGAAGATGTTGGAGGTGGTGGTTATGAATCAGGCCAAAACAGTCAGGCAGAAGCCGCAGACAATGATGGGGATGAGATAGATGCAGACTTGGAATTCGAACAAATGGTGGAAGAGGAAGATGAAGATGGTGATAGTGCTTACGGTGATAATTCCGATGAGTCGGATGACGAACATGTGGTGCCTAATCCTGCATCATGGAGTCATGACTTCTCTGCGTCAATGACAGTGAACGATGGTCATGATTCTGCCTGGGAATACCATGAGAACCAGGTCGCTGTGGGTGAAAGGACAAGGATGTCGCCTAGAGGGGGGGTGAATAGGCGAATAAAACTTTTCCGGTTAAAGGCTTGCTAATTGCGGAATAAAACTAGGTGTTTAAATTAACAAGCCAACAACCTAAGTAAACTAGGCTCACCTATGTGCACCAACAACTTATGCTAAGCAAGACAAGCAACAAGGTGATAGCAAAGAATACTTCAAGCACGAAGGCTATCACAATGTAAGGTGCATAAGTAAAGAGCTCGGGTATAGAAATAACCGAGGCACGCGGAGACGAGGATGTATTCCCGAGTTCCTCCTTTTTAGGGGAGTACGTCTCGTTGGAGAGGTGTGAGGCACCACAAAGGTCGATCTCAACGCCACAAAGGCTCACCCTATTCTCCGATGAACCGCACCACAAAGGTTTGGTTCACCTTCCACTATCGGTATTCCTTCGAGGCGGAATCCGGAGCCTTTCAACAACAATCCGAGGCACAACCCACAACGATTGGGGGCTCCCGAACGGCTACAAGTGACCACACAAGGGTCCAACCACCACAAAGGCGTCTAGGGTCCAAGGACCCAAGAGTAACAAGTTCTTCAAGCTTTCAACTTCCACGAATCCTCGTGGAGAGCACACCGATGCACCAAATGCAAAAGGCAAGAGCACAAGTGCTCAAATCCTTCACTCTCAAATCCCACCAAAAGCAACTAATGCTTATGGGGGGAGAAGAGAGGCAGAACTAAGAAGAGAACCACACAAGAACTCCAAGAACTAGATCCACTATGTTCCCCTCACTTAGAGGAGAGATTGATTGGTGGAAATGTAGATCTAGGTCTTCTCCTTCAATCCTCCAAAGATCAACAAGTTTGGGTGGAGGGATTGGGAGATATCAAGGAAATGAGCTTGCAACAATGGAGGAGAGAGAAATCAAATCTTAGAGGGCAGGCTTGCTGGCTGGAGGAAGATGGAGGAGTATTTATACCCCTCCCAGGAAAACTAGCCGTTGCAGCCAGTTATGCACCGGAGTTTCCGGCCCAAGTGACCGGAAACTCCGGCCTACACCGGAAACTCCGGCCCCCAAGGACCGGATACTCCGTCCCCCACCAGGGGCTGAACCGGGGCTCGAAACGAGGTAAAAATACTTTTTAGGGCCGGAGTATC
This sequence comes from Poa pratensis, assembly GCA_947311845.1. Taxonomy (NCBI): domain Eukaryota; kingdom Viridiplantae; phylum Streptophyta; class Magnoliopsida; order Poales; family Poaceae; genus Poa; species Poa pratensis. The sequence continues at coordinate 30,369,353 of CAMZMU010000074.1, forward strand.
CGGCCTCGACCCCGGATATTCCGGCCCCCACCAGGGGGTGAACATCGGGGCTCGAAACGAGGTAAAAACACATTTTAGGGCCGGAATATCCGGCCCCCAACCCCGGATATTCCGCCCCCCGGATACTCCGGTTGACAGAAACTGAGATACGAAAACAGCAATATCTTTTTCATCCGGACTCCGTTTTCGATGATCTTGGGCTCGTTGGAATCGTAACGAAGAGCACAATAAGATCATGCAGAGAAACATCATAGTCCAACAATGGAGGATAAAACCAAATGGGGAAAGGTTAGACCTCTCGATAAAAGAATAACCGATAGAACCTCCAAACCAAAACCGCAATACGTTTCTCATCCGGACTCCGTTTTCTATGAACTTGGGATTGTTAGAAGATACTCACAAGCTCTACAAGATTATGCATATACACATCATAGTCCATCATGTGAGGAGGAAACCACAAGAGGAGAGTTTGACCTCTCTACAAAAGACGAACCGGTAAAACCTCCAACATCAAAAACATCACAAGATATTCAAATGGAATCCGCTTTTGATGAACTAGAGCTTGGTATGGAGATGAACACAAGCTCTAAATTCTCACATGGATAAAAGCCAAATAAGAACCAAGAAAGATGATAATGCCAAGTATGCAAAGGTTTGAGCTCTCCACAAAGATGCGATCAAGTTACTCACTTGAGAGCCCCTCTTGATAGTACGCCGTCTATCCTAAACCCGGTCTCTCACTACACCACGAGACCGGTAAAACAGAAACCTATCAAGATCATACCTTTGCCTTGCGCATTCCACTTGAGCTAGATGATGACGATCTTGATCTCTTCAAGTGGACCACCTTTCTTGATTGCGCTTGCTAGCACATGCTTGATGACGACTTCTCCAAATACTCCCCCATACACCATTATGGGAGAGCCTCGCTTAGCTCCGACTTCATGAAGATGATGTCTTGAATCCTTCAAGACATACTTGCAATATGCTCAACTCTACACGTGACCATTCTTCATATAAACCCTTGAATAGAGCATTGATCAACATGTAATCTTCTAGAGTCCAACACATGAACTCCAATCTTTTCCAATGGACAAGATCTACAAGTATATCTCAATGCAAGCATTAGTCCATAAGGATTGTCATTAATTACCAAAACCACGCATGGGGCAACACATGCACTTTCAATCTCCCCCATTTTGGTAATTGATGACAATCCCTTTTACGAGGGTTTATATGATGAATTAAACAACCATGCAACACAAAGAGCAAGGATGCAAGAGAAGAAAGGCAAATGCTTAAGAACAAACTAAAGCATAAAACCAAATTCCCTTAAACCCTTAAACCCTCTAAACTTCTCCCCCATTGGCATCGATTGCCGAAATGGGAGGAAAACTTTAGAAGGCCAATATAGTAAGAGCTCCCCCATAATGTGTGCATTTCTCATAATATGAGTGAAATCAAATGCACATATCCAATAACGAATAGTTGGGAAGGAGATCAAACTATATCGAGGATCCAAATAATGCAAAAGAATTAACAAATAGAAAGATACTTCAACGAAAGAGGCAAGCAATCAAAAGGATCCGACAAGTGTTCTCAAAATCAAGAGGGAACTCCCCAAGGTACATGCACAATGAAGATTTGCATTTCAATATGGTGTGCATAACATGGAATCCTCACTCCCTCCTAGAAATTTTGAACACAAACCCTTGCAAGAAAGTATATAAGAAAAGAAGCAAAACAATTTGCAACAAGTAAAAAGTTTTGCGACAAGAGCAAGGAGCGGCAAATAAAATGATGGGTGTGAGATAGAAAGACAATTTTAGGAGACTAATAAAAGGATGAGCCAAAGCATCAACATAGTCTTTCAAAGGAGTGGCACATAGTGCATATCGTGTCTTTCCCGTACCCACACACCAAGAAGATATCGCCAATAGCTCCACAAGCTTATTAAGATGCAAAAGTATACCAAATGACAAACAAAGCTTGTGCCTTTTAGAAACCACCAAAAAATCAAAAGCAATAAGAGGTGGTCACTAAAGAATTGGAATATCAATTAAAGATGTAACTATTCTCATGTGTATAAATTTCTAAGTAGACACCAATCACAAAGATATTAGTCCACAAAGAAATATGCACACACAAAATAGATACAAAGGTAAAGATCATGATATCCAAATGGAAGTCATATATATACCAATAAGATTATTGCTTAAAAGCATAGCACAAAGCTCAATTTTATCTTAGAAGGATATAGATGAACTTCCGACACTAACCAATCATAGCATCAAAAATATCCATATGGAAGAAGGTGATAAAAAGGGATGCTCCGAGAAAGATAACAAGTATCGCAAAAGGCAAATGATTTTGAAAGGCATCAATATTGCATATGTGAGACATATAGTAGAAAGTGCTAGATTAACATATATGGGATTGATGAATCATGAAAATGATTATATGTATATTCCCCTTGATATGTAATCATCCCGGCTTGCCCACATTTGCAACAAAGTTGTTTTGCAAGAACCAAATGAATTGCAACAAAAGAGATTCAAGCCAAGAAACAACCTACACAAGGTTGAAAGCTAGAAAAGTATGCATGAGGTAGATACTTGTTACCGAGATAGCATTGGTGATGTAGAAGATAAGAGTTCACAATCATCCGGGCTTGGCTCTAATAAGCACATGGTGATAACACCTTCCTTGTAAGTGAGACAAGCTTCCAATGCATCTACGATGTACCTAAAACAAATTCAAGTACAACATGGTCCCCAAACTAATTGGGTCCAAAGTAGTTAGAGCAACTACCAAACATAGGACAAACTCCACATAAATATGTGCATATTGATATGAAATTGAATTTCATGCACATCTTAGCCATTTAGGATTTGATGGAGCTTATCCTATATATTGGATCAATGAAAGTAAGCATGCCATAAGATATACATATGATAAATATGCATGCACAAGACTTTCAAGAACCAAACGAGATACAATTTGGACAAAACACCAAGTAAACCAATCAAAACACACACAAGTGTGACAAGAAAACAAATTGCCCAAATTATATCAAGGACCCAAATCAACACATGATTGAAGGTACCACTTTGAAAAGATACCAAAGAAAGCAAGAAACCAATTGATGAAAATATCATCAAGGAATAAACCAAACCCTCTACACTTTTCATGATGGCACAAAGTACCAAGACGAAAAATGTATGTCTTCCAAGGAGAGACGTCATCGGGATCAAATACCAAACGAAGACAACTAATGTTCAAAAGTATATAGGATTGCTCCCCCAAGATGTGTCTATTATTTATGATCTTGCATTTGAATACAAAATGCACACACACATGAGATCATCACTCTCCATATATATATAAATTATTCAAACACTAGTCATGTTCAAGAAAGGCAAGAAATTGCAATACCAATTTAAAGAACGGTGTTTTACACAAGGTAGGATAGCTTCCCAAAGAATAGTGCATTATCAAGAAGTATGACTTTTGAATGTCAATGCACAAGAATTGGATCATTGCTTTTCCCAACTTAAGAAAGCACAAAACAATTTTCAAGTAGAGCAATAAAGGATCCAAAGGATACAAGGAAGACAAGTGAGAATTAGAGTAGGAGAAAAGCATGGGGATAAGCTTGCATGTCCAGGAACAAAAGGAGAAGTAACCAGAAAATTCTGGACACAAAATTTCTTGATCTACACCGGAGTTTCCGGCCACAGGGGGGCGGAGTATCCGGCACAGACCGGAGTATCCGGCCTGGAAGACCGGAGTCTCCGGCCCTGAGAGGGGAAACCTCGATCTAGTTCGAAGAACTTTGTGCAGAGAATTTTAGAGTTACTTCTAGCATACACCTTGGCAATAAAATAAGACAATTCAAAACAAGAGCCAAAGTGAATATGATCAATATATTTACCACAAATATGATTACCACTTGTCAAGACAAGTAATGTATGGAGATATTTCTCGGTGGTGGATTGCAAAGATATATTCAAGATCATATTCACAAAACATAAGCATATGGCAAATAATAGAAATTAAAAGCCATGCTTAGATAGATAGATATTCTTGATAGCTTCAAATATTCACGCGATCATGCAAAGCAACTCCAAAGAGTAGCTTGAAGCAATTGGTTTCCCAAAAATATATATGAGAACATATTTAGGGAAAGCCATATCAAGAACATCCATCACAAACAAGATCCAAGAGAGTGATTTAAACAAAATCATTTTAGCAAATATGGAACTTGTTTGAGCAACATGTCACATAGGGATACGATAATGAAGAATATCAATCCTAGGTGACAATACCTCACATGTTCACATTTTCTAGGTTTGTAATATGCACAAAGCTTATTACTCCCCCATAATGTGATAATCCATTCGTTTTTAAAACAAGAGGCAAACAAAACCAACTCGAGAAATAATGGACATTATAGAATTTGAATTTCTCATGAGCATGACATACCACATAGAGAATAGATAATATTAATATATCAACACTAAGTGGTATTCCTCATGTATACACAATTTTAGGATTGTGAAGTGCACGAAGCATATCACTCCCCAAAAATAGGATAGTCCATTAATCTCTCAAAAAGAGAGCCGACAAGATAATATATCAAATAAAAGCAATAAGGCTCAACACAAGTACATGGTGTGCAAACCAACATACACAATCTTGAATACTCAAGATAAGTAAGTAGAGAGCACAACACATACCAACACTAGCAAGGTACAAAACCTAACACATGCAAGGGTGCAAGCAACTTTCAATGTATATATGATTTGAATAAAAGTTACCGCAAGGAGGAACATTGGATATGAGATAGAACAATATGATCCAAATGACTTGACTTGAGAAAATATGATTGATGAAGATCCCTTAATTCTTCATAATGTAGCCAAGTCTCCAATGCCCTCCAACGACACCTATTGATCAAGTTTTGGCTTGTTGGTCCCCAACCAAGTTGGGTCCTAAGAGGTTAGTCACAATAGGTTTGGCAACCCAAATGGTACTTTTCTTGACACCACTTTGAGTACCAACATATTTGGCAAACACATTGCCAACCTTATCCTTCCGAAGAGAATAATCATCATTAATAATAATGGGGTTGGATAAGGTACCATTTGTGCATGAAGAAGCAACATGACCCTTCTCACGACATAGGTAGCAACATCTACTTCCTCCTCTCTTCTTAGTTGGAGTCTTGACTTGAGGAGTGGTAGCTTGATTCTTCTTGGGAAGAGGCCGTTCTTCAACTTGAGGAACTTGAGATTGAACTTGAGGCTTCTTCCCTTGTTGCTTCTCACTAAGAGGCTTCTTCTTCAAAGGGCAAGATCTAACATGGTGCCCTTCAACTTTGCACTTGAAGCAAACAATCTTGGCCGAATCTTTAACTTGTTCTTGGCCCTTTTTCTTCTTGTTAAACTTGGACTTGTTCTTGTTATTGGAGTTGAATCCAAGTCCACTCTTGTCATTGGGGCTTCTTTGAACACTTAACATATTGTCAAGTGTAGAATCCCCAACATGACGTTTTTCCAAGTCTTTCTTCAAAGAAGTGACTTGGGCCTTGAGCTCATTTAATTCCTCTACATGGTTAGTATCAACAAAAACACTAGAGGAAGTAGAAGCTTCATTGTTAGAGCAACAAGGCAATGAAAGTAATTCATCACAAGATGTAGCAACATTGTGAGTGGATGAATCACTAGGACTAGCACATGGCAATATAGCATTTCTAGTAGAAGTTGTGCCATTGTCCACATGAGGCTCACAAGATGTTACCTTTGTAACGATAGCCTCATGAGCTAACTTTAGCCTAGCATAGGATGCTAGAAGATCATCATTAGAGCTAGAAAGCTTTTCATGACTTTCTTCCAATATCCTATACTTGCTAGTTAGCAACTCAAGTTGAGCCCTTAGCTCAACATTCTCCTTCAAAATAGATGCTTCACAAGAAGTGGAGTTAGTAGCACAAGCATCATTATCATTAGCAATAGAAGGAGACAACTTGGCAAGTTCATCATTTTTAGATAGTTGAGTTTGGAGTTGATCATGAGACTTTATAAGGAGAGAGTGTTCACTTTCCAAAGCCTTGTGAGCTTTGTCAAGTCTCTCTATGTCCTCACTTAGTCTTGCATTGCCAACACCAAATTCAACTTTTTCCTTTTTAAGCACTTTACATTTAGCAATAGCATGATCTTTTTCCTTAATGATTTTAGCAATAATAAGATCATTAGACTCATCAAGGGACTCAAGTCTCTCCTCAAGAGAGACTCTATGCTCTTCTTCTTCTTCAAGAGTAGCTTTCAAGGAAGCTATAGTGATAGAGTCATCTCTCTCAATTTGACATTTCTCGAGAAATTGAGTTTCCAAGTCCTCAATGAATTCCCTACTCTTATTAACATAATCAATGATTTCACAAAGAGGAGGGATAGCTTTACTACCTTTGGGGAGAGCACCAAGCACCAACTCACCCATCTTGGTTAAGGATTCAAAATCAAAACCTTCTTCAAGAGAATTCTCATCCTCATCATCACAATTTGGATTCGAGGTGGGAGATACCTCGGAATCCTTAGCCATAAGGCAAACATGATTAATGGGTGAAGAGGATGAAGAAATACTTGAAGCACCATTGAGATCCATGTCTTGTTCCAACACATGTTGGGATTCCTCTACATTGTTAGTCAAGCAAGTACTAGAGGATATGGAAGCATTATTTTCATGACAACAAGACATAGAGAGCATATCATCATGAGATTTAGTTAAGCAACTACTAGATAATATGCAAGGACTATCAACTCTAGCATGTATGACATTTGGCGTGCTAGAAAAGTTCAAGTCCAAAGATAGAACATTGCAATGAGATAGAGATGAAGTATATTCAATAGAATGTTCACCATCAACAAAGCAATTTCTATCACCACTCACCTTATCATTACCTTGTGACAAATCACATGTTGGTGAAGTGGAAGATGTTGTGAACTCATCACGTCCGGAGGTGGAAGGCGAACAATCATCCTCAATAATGTTGGACACTTCGTATATATCTTGAAGCTTGGTCCATAGCTCATGAGCATTCCGAAAAGGCATGATTGAAGCAAGAACTACATCGCTCAAAACACATATAAGTCCATTAGATACTTGAGTATCGAGATGAGAGTTTTCCTCATCCTCTAAAGAAAATTCTTGGGAATCCTTTGGAGGAGAAAAACCCACATCTACAAGACTCTTGATATAATTTGAACCCATGGCCCTAAAATTATCAAGCATGCGAATTTTCCAAACATCATAATTAGTGCCATCGAATTTAAAAGTGGGATCGTGCACTAATACTCTAAACGACATCTTTACTCTCTAGGCGGTAAAGCCCAAAAAGAGAGCCCAGGCTCTGATACCAATTGAAAGGACAAGGATGTCGCCTAGAGGGGGGGTGAATAGGCGAATAAAACTTTTCCGGTTAAAGGCTTGCTAATTGCGGAATAAAACTAGGTGTTTAAATTAACAAGCCAACAACCTAAGTAAACTAGGCTCACCTATGTGCACCAACAACTTATGCTAAGCAAGACAAGCAACAAGGTGATAGCAAAGAATACTTCAAGCACGAAGGCTATCACAATGTAAGGTGCATAAGTAAAGAGCTCGGGTATAGAAATAACCGAGGCACGCGGAGACGAGGATGTATTCCCGAGTTCCTCCTTTTTAGGGGAGTACGTCTCGTTGGAGAGGTGTGAGGCACCACAAAGGTCGATCTCAACGCCACAAAGGCTCACCCTATTCTCCGATGAACCGCACCACAAAGGTTTGGTTCACCTTCCACTATCGGTATTCCTTCGAGGCGGAATCCGGAGCCTTTCAACAACAATCCGAGGCACAACCCACAACGATTGGGGGCTCCCGAACGGCTACAAGTGACCACACAAGGGTCCAACCACCACAAAGGCGTCTAGGGTCCAAGGACCCAAGAGTAACAAGTTCTTCAAGCTTTCAACTTCCACGAATCCTCGTGGAGAGCACACCGATGCACCAAATGCAAAAGGCAAGAGCACAAGTGCTCAAATCCTTCACTCTCAAATCCCACCAAAAGCAACTAATGCTTATGGGGGGAGAAGAGAGGCAGAACTAAGAAGAGAACCACACAAGAACTCCAAGAACTAGATCCACTATGTTCCCCTCACTTAGAGGAGAGATTGATTGGTGGAAATGTAGATCTAGGTCTTCTCCTTCAATCCTCCAAAGATCAACAAGTTTGGGTGGAGGGATTGGGAGATATCAAGGAAATGAGCTTGCAACAATGGAGGAGAGAGAAATCAAATCTTAGAGGGCAGGCTTGCTGGCTGGAGGAAGATGGAGGAGTATTTATACCCCTCCCAGGAAAACTAGCCGTTGCAGCCAGTTATGCACCGGAGTTTCCGGCCCAAGTGACCGGAAACTCCGGCCTACACCGGAAACTCCGGCCCCCAAGGACCGGATACTCCGTCCCCCACCAGGGGCTGAACCGGGGCTCGAAACGAGGTAAAAATACTTTTTAGGGCCGGAGTATCCGGCCTCGACCCCGGATATTCCGGCCCCCACCAGGGGGTGAACATCGGGGCTCGAAACGAGGTAAAAACACATTTTAGGGCCGGAATATCCGGCCCCCAACCCCGGATATTCCGCCCCCCGGATACTCCGGTTGACAGAAACTGAGATACGAAAACAGCAATATCTTTTTCATCCGGACTCCGTTTTCGATGATCTTGGGCTCGTTGGAATCGTAACGAAGAGCACAATAAGATCATGCAGAGAAACATCATAGTCCAACAATGGAGGATAAAACCAAATGGGGAAAGGTTAGACCTCTCGATAAAAGAATAACCGATAGAACCTCCAAACCAAAACCGCAATACGTTTCTCATCCGGACTCCGTTTTCTATGAACTTGGGATTGTTAGAAGATACTCACAAGCTCTACAAGATTATGCATATACACATCATAGTCCATCATGTGAGGAGGAAACCACAAGAGGAGAGTTTGACCTCTCTACAAAAGACGAACCGGTAAAACCTCCAACATCAAAAACATCACAAGATATTCAAATGGAATCCGCTTTTGATGAACTAGAGCTTGGTATGGAGATGAACACAAGCTCTAAATTCTCACATGGATAAAAGCCAAATAAGAACCAAGAAAGATGATAATGCCAAGTATGCAAAGGTTTGAGCTCTCCACAAAGATGCGATCAAGTTACTCACTTGAGAGCCCCTCTTGATAGTACGCCGTCTATCCTAAACCCGGTCTCTCACTACACCACGAGACCGGTAAAACAGAAACCTATCAAGATCATACCTTTGCCTTGCGCATTCCACTTGAGCTAGATGATGACGATCTTGATCTCTTCAAGTGGACCACCTTTCTTGATTGCGCTTGCTAGCACATGCTTGATGACGACTTCTCCAAATACTCCCCCATACACCATTATGGGAGAGCCTCGCTTAGCTCCGACTTCATGAAGATGATGTCTTGAATCCTTCAAGACATACTTGCAATATGCTCAACTCTACACGTGACCATTCTTCATATAAACCCTTGAATAGAGCATTGATCAACATGTAATCTTCTAGAGTCCAACACATGAACTCCAATCTTTTCCAATGGACAAGATCTACAAGTATATCTCAATGCAAGCATTAGTCCATAAGGATTGTCATTAATTACCAAAACCACGCATGGGGCAACACATGCACTTTCAGTGGGTGCTCTGTATCCCGACAAGCAACATTTGCAAGATGCAATCATTAAGTGGGCAATGTCAACATGTAAGACATTCAGAACTAAAGTGTCAAGTAAAAAATATCTGACAATGGAATGTGAGGTTACAGGTTGTCCTGGTAGGGTGCACGCTTATTGTCCTCAATTCTCTATAAACTGGAAAGTGGGCGACGTAACACAGCACACATGTAGAATTGAGAGTATTCCTCAAGATCATCGTAACATTTCATCAACGCTTATAGCTCGGTTGCTGTACTCAGAAATAGTACAGGGCAAAGCTATGGAAGCGAAGGCAATCGTCCACAAGATGTTCACTAGGTACAAGTACCATATATCTTATGGCAAAGCTTGGAGGGCTAAGCACATGGCTCTGGAGAATAGATTCGGATCGTTCCTAGACTCATATGACTCAGTTGTTCGGCTCCTCCACACATTGCAGGCCCGTAATCCAGGCACATATGTTGACATCAAACACTTTAGGATGGCAGAGTTTCCAACCGTGAGGGTGTTGCATCGTGTGTTCTTCTCTTTTGGTGTAAGCATTGAAGCTTTTAGTCACTGTCGACCAGTGATCTGTGTTGATGGTACTTTTCTTACTGGCAAGTATAGGGGCCAGATCTTGACCGCAATTGGTCAGGACGGCAACAATCAGATCGTGCCCCTCGCATTTGCCTTTGTGGAGAGCGAGAACACTGAAAGTTGGACTTGGTTCTTTAGGCAGCTTAAAATAGCTGTGGTGAAAGAAAAGCCTAATGTGTGCGTCCTTCATGACCGTCATGCTGGTATACTGAATGCTGTGAAGGCACTCACAAACCCTGTGGCTGGTGAACAAACGCCATGGATTGACCTGCAGAGTCGTTGGTGCATGCGACATTTGGGGGCCAATTTTTTCTCTCAATTCCGTGATAAGGCTCTGATGAATCTTTTCAAAAAACTATGCAAGCAGAACCAACCATGGAAATACACATTCATACGTGGTAAGCTTGATGAGTTCACTAACCAGCATGTTAGGCAGAGGAAAGCTGCACGAAATGTTGTTGTAGCAGCACATGTAGAACTTGTACGGCGACAGCAAGCAAGCGGACCTCCACCAGCTGAGGATGAACCTGTTGGTCTGTGTGACTTGCCAGGATTTGATCCGCCTGGTGTTAGGAGAAAGACTGGGAGGTTAATAAAAAACTTTCAGCAATGGATCGAGCATGAGCCTATTGAGAGGTGGTCTTTGTTGCACGACACTTATGGAGCAAGGTATGGTGTCATGACTACCAACTTGGCTGAAACATACAACTTTGTTCTCAGAGGAAATAGGGCGTTGCCACTGACAGCCATTGTGGAGGGTATTTTTGAGGGCACAATCAAGTATTTCAGAGAAAGACGTCAGAAAGCTCACTTGCATATCGTGAACAACCCAAACACACCTTACTGTGAGAAGATTACGGAGTACATGGACAAGAAGATGGCAAAAGCTCGGAATCACGCAGTGCAGGCCATAGGAAATCAAGAAAGGAGGTTCGAGGTGCGCTTACCATATGACAAGTTTGGTTGTGGAAATCAACTGAGAACGCATGAGGTGAGAATTGGAAACGAAGCCCGACCTACATGTCAGTGCACATGTAACAAACCAGCATTGTTTCATCTGCCCTGCTCCCACGTATTGGCTGCTTGTGGGCTACTCGGGCTGTCAGCCGTCTCGTTCGTTTCACCATATTTTTTGAAGGAGTCAGTTCTTCATACATGGACTGGTGAAATGGTAGGATTTCGAGCTGTGGGTAATTTCAACACAGTTGACCCTGCCGAAAGGCAGTTCATCCCCGACCCAAGGCTATTGCGTTCTGGTAGAGGAAGACGACCGTGCAAGCGTATCCGAAATTGTATGGATGAATCTGAAGCCGGAGGCCCGACAGTACAATGTTTTCTGTGCAATGATTTTGGGCACAGGAACACTGCTTGTACACGATTTCCATCTACGGGTGGCCCATCTAGAGCAGGTGGTACACAAGGGCGAGGCAGCCGAGGAGCAAGAGGAAGAGGAAGAGGAAGAAACTAGACTCTATGCTTTTATTTGTAATAATTGTGGGACAATGTTTAAAATTTAGAGTAAGCTACTTATTTGTAATAATTGTGGAACAATGTTTTAAATTTAGAGTAAGCTACTTATTTGTAATAATTGTGGAACAATGTTTTAAATGATTTGTTAATCCGCTGTTTTAAATTTAGAGTAAGCTACTTATTTGTAATAATTGTGGAACAATGTTTTAAATGATTTGCTCATCCGCAATTTATAGTTAACTTTTATTTGAATTATTTGTTGATCCGCTGTCTTACATTTATAGTAACCTTTTATTTGTGTTAATTGCAGAAATGGAACAAGTATACTTGCTCAGTCCGGATGTGGATAATACGCATCGCGCGAAGATATTATCCGAGCGTACCCTCGATCCCCTACTGACTCGCGGACCGAGGGAGCATTGGCAGATACATCCACAATGGGAGGATAGGTTGTTATATATTACCTTATTAATTTATTTATCTGTGTCGCATATTATCTGTATTAGTTTACTTGTCGGTGTCATATCGCATAAGTATCAACTTATTTGTTTGTGCTGCAGGTTGAAGTGGGCTGGGCTTTTACCTTTCGCGCGTCTAGTTGAGGCCACTAGTTACTCTCCACGGATGCTACTAGACGCGAGTCTTCTCACCTGCTTAGTGGATAGATGGAGGCCCGAGACCCACACGTTCCACTTTCGATGGGGTGAGATGGCTCCTACTCTTGAGGATGTATCTTTCTTGCTTGGACTGCCATTGGCGGGTCAGCCCATAGGGCCTTTGCAGGCCCCAGAAAATTGGCAGGAAGCGATGTCACTACGTTTTCAGGGCATAAACCCCAGAGCCGGCGTGTTTGCATCAGAGAATCACGGACCGAAGCTTGATTGGTTGCTGGATTTTCAGGTTCGTTATACGTTTGCACATGTTTCACATGTATCGTTTAAGGCTTAATTGTTTTGACCTTATCCTCTAATATAATTTCTTTCATATCTACAGATACACAGGTTTCCTCCAGATATAGCGATGAACGATACACAAATAACTAGAAGCCTGGAAGCATATATCGTGTGGTTACTCGGGAAGGTGATGTTCACGGAGAACCATGTCACTACTCTTTGCGCGAGGTACATCCCTATTGCTTTCGAGATTGCGAGTGCTACACAGCCAGCCGATATCACACAGAGGAGTTGGGGATCAGCTGTATTGGCAGCCACTTATCGAGCTCTGTGCAATGCGTGCCAGCTAGTGACGTCTTCAGCAGCCATACTTGGGTGTCCCATATTGTTACAGCTTTGGTCATGGGAGAGGTTCCCAATTGGACGACCAGATGTGCGTACGGAGGAGCCTTACCCTGTTCAACTTGATGTTGATCGCATAGACATGCCGACTTTCGGTTTTCTCTGGACACGTCGTAAGGTACGTCTAATATACATAGTTATAAAATTTCTTACTTTGGGTTTTACTTGCACTAACTATTGTTTCGTGCAGAGACGCTTTGCTCATGATCAGCTGAAGAACTGCTACGAGGCATTCAACGAGCTGTTCGATACTCTTAGCGCGGAAGCGGTAATCTGGGAGCCGTACACGGATGAACAAAGAATGGCTAAATACCCCGGTGGTATCTCTGACCTTTGCACTAGAGATCGCGCATACTGGATGACAAAATCAAAAATTGTCTTTGATATCTACGTCGAGGAGATGTCCCAGCAGAGGGTCATGAGGCAATTTGGTCTACGCCAGTTGGCACTTCCTCTGTCCGCCGAGGAACACGTCCCACCCACCGTCCACAGGTGTGTTTAGTTATGCAATGTTTAAGTAGCGACAAATGAAGGTCTTTATGCATTACTAAAATCAAGTAAAATGCAGGTACACAAGAAAAGGGACTAATAAGTCTGCACGAGTATGGAGACAGAAGGTTGGCGCCTACGTTGCAGAGTGGGAGACTGCGACGACACGAGTATGGCAGGAGGATCTCGGGTTTGATATTCAACTTTTCAATTCATATCTGCAATTTTACATGACGTCCACTCGGTTACGCATTGTGCATCACGTGCACCCGGAGCTTACACCGGCTCCCGCTTCCTGGGATATGTATCCGAGTCAGTCTACTTCAGGCTCCAGACAGTACGCGGTAAGAAAACCATGCAAATAATTTAGTACTGAAAACCATGCAAATTATTTAGTACTGAAAACATGCAAATTATTTACAGGCTGAATTGACATACCAGTTACAAACGGATGTGACCGCGTACAACCGTTCCCTCTCGAGCGGCCCTCTATTGGACCGCACGCATCATCAATCCTGGGTTCAACGCTTAGAGGACAGGCTGCGACGTATCTACCAGGCTATCACGTGCACACGTATGTCGGACGTCGCTACGCGCCCAGCAGCACCACGTCCACCGCGTCATCCCCCACAACAGCAGCAGCAACAGCGGCAAGAGCCGCATGTGACGCCCCAGGATCGGCACCATCCACGTCCTCGTATGACGCCGCAGCCGACGCCCAGGCCACCCTCTCCAGACCAGGCTGGAGGCTCGTCTTGGCATCAGCAGTACAGCCCCACCACGGGCTACCAGCTTCGACCACCTCCCCAGCCACAGGGTTAGTACCATGTAATTTTTTTATTTACCATGCTAATTGTTACGTACTTCTTTCTTATTGTTGTATGCCATCCAGGAGCCTACGGAGGTCATCCATCTATGTCCGCCCACCACTCGTCTGGATCCGCGTACGACACTGAGCAGGAAAGTGCAAGCATACATGGCACGCAGGCACACATGGACGCTTGGCTGGGTACGTACAATACTCCACCACCCTACCCTACGCAGGCGTCACAGTATGATGATGATGATGGATCCCTTATTCCTGGACGTCCGGTTAATCAACCGGACAGGTTGGGTTGGACTACGCCAAATCCAGGACCTCCGCGCCAGTAAAATGCAGGTACACAAAAAATCCATGCAGCAGTCCACATCGCCAAGGCCGATAATGACTAATCAGCATCGGCGAAGCCGACTGCATGCGCATGCATGCCGACAGGCCTGTCGACCGTGGGCCTGGCCCACCAAGGCCCCTTATCAGCTTCGCCGACGCCGACAAGGCCCTATCGGCTTCGCCGACGCCGACAAGCTCCTATCGGCTTCGCCGAAACTGACGCCGTATTATTCTTGCAATTGTGCAAATTCGGCTATTATTTGTGGAATTTTTTTAAAAAAATGTATTATTAAAAAAAAATTAGCGCAAAATTATAGATTAGAGAACTGTTTTTTTTTCAGATTTAAATTAGATACTCCGGTTCATGTGGGATCTACTAGAGATGATCCTACTACGCACCGCACACGCCTTTTCACGTTTCAATACCCGTTGTGCGACCGTACGCATCTATCAACTTGTACTAAAAAAGACATTTGCTAGTACGGAGGAGTACATGCTACTGTATTTGTTCAAAAAATCCACAGAAGAAAACAAGTATCGGAATTTAAACTTGTTTAAGCCCCATAACCGGAAGAGTCACCGGCTCTTGGGCAATGCCAAGGAATATCTCGATCGATGGCCAGGAAAAGCTTAACCCTGCCTGCTGCCTCACAAGTCCCAAGTCGTCTCAGAAGAGCATCGTTCCAGCTGATTATTCCTTTTGTGCCGGACGGTCGGCCGAAATATCTCCGGACAGCTCTCCGGCCACGACGCCAATCCTGGCATATAGCATAGCCCACTTGCTTACTGCTCCTATTCCTTATTTTCTCTACGTGTACTTGACGGCAGTAGGCATCCAATGGGAGGAGGTTTGTATGTGGAGGTTGGGTGCGGTCGACCGAGACTTCTTTGTCTCTCTCGGTCCGTGATGTAAAAACTTCTTCTTAATAAATCGAATGGGGCAAAGCTTTTGCCCCCCTTTCGGAAAAAAAAAATGGGGAGGAGGCAATGACTCACTCAGCGCGTGATGATGCACTACTACTCCGGCTTAGCTTCCGTACTACTTTCCTTCCCGTTATGGTTTATGCGTCATGGTGTTGGTGTCGTTGTCCGTAGGAACCCGGTTTTTCAAACACTTCTTTTTGTAGTTGTCTATCTATTGCCAACGTCTTTAGGTAAAATATCGGAAAGCGGTAGCTAGTTCTTGTACTACGGACAGTGACACCAACACCGTGGCGTGTCTAAGCAACGTGCGTTCATGCGTGCAGTGTAGTCCAATCTTCAGGACACACTTGTGCATATATATATAACTGCATGTAGGTGTGACATACGTAACCGCATGCATCTCTTCAATGTAAAGGCTGGGGTAATTCCGCTTTTCGAAGGAAAAATTCGAGACAAGTGTATGTTTTATTGACGGCATGTGATTCCTCCTGAATGGAAGGAGCTGAAAACCACATTACTTTTAGGTGGCGGCGAGACGACGGCATACATAAATGCGTCAGGATAGCTTCAAACCACCGAACGATATTATGTTATACAGTTACTAGTTGAAATGCCCGTGCGTTGCTACGGGCTAGCAAACTCAGCATAACTCCGTTTTTTTTTTTACTTTGTAAATTTTCACACCGTATTTATAGTTTTAAAAATATTCAACGTTATTTTTACAGAAGGTACATCAAAACATATATCGAATTAAAAAAATCTACATGAAAATTTTCATGCATAAATGCGAGCAAGCATATATAATATTTCTAAAATCAATCTATACCATTTGTGGTCATTGTAACTCCAGAATATTTAGATACAAAATAATACTTTGTGATGTCTTTTGATCGTACATGCATTATTATTGATTGACATCCTATAAAAAGATCTAAATATCCGCCAGATGCTGCTTCTTGTAGTTCAGTTTAGCTACCACGGCATCTATTTATCACCGTTGTTCCGCTCATTTTTTTAGGGTCCCTCGATATTGGTAAATCAGTAGACAAACCATCTTACTCTCACTTTCTCTCTCACCGTTATGTTGTTTCTTTGCTTTGACTTCTCTCTCCTTTCCGTGGATGAATGTAACATCCCGAGGTTTTCCCCAATTAGATTTATTTCTTTTTCTTTTTGCATAATCATGTCATCATGCATTTTGTTATCACCTTGCATGTTTTGCTTAAAATGTTATTTTGTAAAACCTTGCCTCTCTTTTGTTCCTCTCTTCTCTAATTTCTTTGCTCTCTTATCACTCCTTTTATCTTCCATTCTTCTTCTCTTTTATTTTTTTTGATAATTGAGAAATTCCTAGAATTCTTATCGGGCCAGGAAAAAACCAATTCGGCCCATCTCTTTTGAAGCTCCAGCCCACCTCCTCCCCTTGTCCTCTTCGGAGCCGGAGTCGTCCCGGAATCGTCGGCAAGCTCGCCGCCCTCTACGTCCGCCGGAGCACGCCAAGCTCGATGTCGCCTTCTTCCTCTACCCCGACTCCGGCCACTCGGGCCTGCCTTCGACCTCCCCTACGTGGCAAGCATAATGGGCTTGTTTTGGGCTTTCAACAACACACCACACTGGAGTCGAATAGGTTCGCCCGACGTACGTACGATATACGTACGGGTCGTTAGCAAAATAATTGAGATGCTTTTATCAATATCAGAAACAACTTATAGAAACAGAAAAAATTATTAACCTTCTCAAATTAGAGTAAAATTCCAACCTCAACCAATATACACCTTGCCCCAAATAATCAAAATATACGTGTAATTCTCTATTGATGGATGCCTCCTTATTGAGGAGCAAACTCATGCCATGACAATGAATCGAGAATGTCTGGCAGCAGCGTTAGTAATGCCAAACTAATGGAAACACACGCTACTGCCCTCCAAATCTCAGAGCAACTGTTGCTGTTGCTGAGCAACCCCACACCATGTGACGCCATTGATGATTGATCTGGATCCCCACGCGACGGCGGCCCTCTCATACTGTTCCAGCTTGCTAGCGAGGACGACCTCGGCACCGGGCTGCGAGCTACTGCTCGACCTCATTCCGCTCCGGCCTTCTCCGGGCTCCGCTGCCATCCCGGGCACCTCTGGCCGCTGTAGCTCGCCCTCCTCAACGAATTCCGTCGCCATGGCCGTCGCCCATAGCTCGCGGCTCCGTTCTCCTACCTCCGCTCATCCCAAGCCTCTTCGAGGGCTGCCTTGACCGCGGCGGCTAGGCGGCCCTGACCGGAGGTGGCCGACTGCGCGCTGGTAGCTGCTCGGGTGCGCTCTCGCTGGAGCCGCATCGTCCTCGTCGGCCGACCTTGCGCTCGCCGTGGCTGCTCGCGTGCACTCATGCCGGAGCAGCGCCGTCCTCGCCGGCCAACCGCGCGCTCGGCTGCTTGCGTGCGGTCCTGCCAGAGAATCGCGTTGGCCGAAGCTGGTCGCGTGCGCTCCCGCCGAAGCCACCCCGTCCTCGCCGGCCGACTGCGCGCTAGAGGACGGACGGATCCGCACGTGCCGTGGTACGGCGGTGACGCGGTCTGCGGAGGGACTCGGCGTGCGCCTGCAAGCTCCCCCGGCCGACGGCCTCCGCCTCTACTTTGCCACCGTGCTTCTCCTCTCCGCCCCAGGCCAACAACCGCCGTCGCCCTGCACCAGAACCACCAACGCATCACTATGCCCACCACCGATTCCCGCTGCCACGCCTCACCACAGCGACCGCTCCCCTCCAGCCGCCGCCGAGATCGCGCCCTCCACCACCGAGCAAGAACGGGTTGACAGAGAAGAATAGGAGGGGATCAAGTGGATAGGTTTGGGGGGCAAGTGCAAAAGTGTCAATTATTTGGACTGCGGGTTGATTGTACAAATCGTAAGGGGCTAAAATGAAAAACTACCACGACGGACGTACCTTACGTACGGTCGTCAGCGCGCTTTAGTAGTTTAGATTACGTTATGTGTACGTAGCGCCTGGCGCGATAGACAGCCATACATTGGCTAGCATCGATGAGAAACCTTAGCAGGATCGATGAGAAAATGGCTGAGGCTCTATGCAAATTGTTGAACGTTTTCTACACCGCAACAACAAGTCTCTCCAGTTCACATTATCCAACATGCCATCTTTACTTCCATCAACTTTGGATCATGAAGAAGATGTTAGATAAGGAAGAAGCAAGTTATGACAAGAAAATCCTGAATAAAGAGGTGTTAGCCCAAGACATCACCATTTCACGGATGTTGAAGCAAATGCAAGTGAAGTTTAATCAGTATTGGAAAGAGTCATACATCTCTCCTTGTATTCTTGTCATATTTGATCCGGGATACAAGTATGACCTCTTGGAATTCCTACTGATTGACTTCGGAAATGAAGTGGAGGCAGGAAGTTGGATGGAAAAGGTGAAGAAGAGAATGCAAAAGCTCTTCAATGAATACAGTAAAGAACTTTCAGTTGAGCCACAGATGGAAACTGCTACCAATAATGGAGTTGAGGATGTACCTGACCCACTTGCGGAGTTTGATCGATACATGAGGTCGAAAAGAAGACAGTCAAGCAATGAACTAGATCGGTACTTGAAGGAGGAGTTGCTCCCTCGAAAGGAGGATGAAAGGGCATGGCGGCCCCATGTGTGGTTTTGGTAATTAATGACAATCCCTATGGACTAATGGTTGCATTGAGTTTTACTTGTAGTGTTTGTCCATAGACCATGCTTGAACTCCATATGTTGGATTCAAGGTTGATGCCATGAGTATATTGATATAATGAAGTATTTGGCATCAAGATCATAGAGTTGAGCATATTGCAAGTATGTCTTGAAGAAAAGAATTATGTGATCATTCATGGTTATCTTCAAGACATCATCTATTGAAAAGAGAAGAAAAGATACAAGGTTGATCAAGTATTGATCAATACACAAAGCTACAAGATGTACCAAGTGGGATCATGTATCTCTTGGTATGGTAAGCAATTGTCCATATAGCTCTGTGAACGAACCCATGATATGTGTGTAGCATTTCTATGTGTGGTTAGGTATCTTTCTATGTGCTTGCATCAAATGAAGATTTCATATGGCCCATGATCGATGACGTAAAGTGGTGATCGTCATCAATGTTGAGAAGCGCAAGTTCAAGAGGAGCATCTCGAAGAAATCCTAGGCTTGAAGCTTGCCACCCATTTAGAGATAATGTTCATGTGAATATGTGCCTAAGAGAGGCTCGCCCATAGTGGAGTATGGGGGAGCAATGTTTGGGTCTTCACCAAGCGAAGCGCAATCAAGAAAGGTGGTCCACTTGAAGAGATCAAGATCGACGTCATCTAGCTCAAGTGGAATGCGCAAGGCAAATGTATGATAGGGTTTCTATTTTACCGGTCTCATGGTACTAGTTGGGAGACCGGGTTATAGGATAGATAACGTACTATCAAGAGGGGCTCTCGATTGAGCTTTAGCGTATCAGTTGGAGAGAGCTCAAACCTTTGCATACTTGCCTTCATCATCTTTCTTGGTTCTTATTTGGATTTTCTCCTTGTTGGGTTTTGGTGCTTGTTGTGATCTTCATGACAAGCCCAAGTTCTCCGAAATTGGATTTCGTATGGAAAACTTGTTGCATTTTCTGGTTGGAAATATTATCGGTCCACCTTCGAGATAGGGTCCACACCTTCCCATGTGTGGTATCCCCTCTATATTTGTGAGCCTTAATATTTCCTTTCCAACAGAATTGGATTCCTCTCGTTTGGAGCTTCCTTGCAAAAGTTATTGCGGTTCTCCTTTCCTGGTTCTGCAGTTTCTTCTTAGGCCGGTAGTACCGACCTTAGCCCGGTACTACCGGGTGACACCTTGCGGAACTACCGCGGCCAGTACCGGATCTCCAAATGCTCTCTGGACTCGCTTGATTTAATCCGGTAGTAGCCCCGGTAGTAGCGCGGTACTACCGGGTGGGGAGCACTACCGGACCAGGCGGTCCAGTACTACCGACGCGCGCATGGAGGAGGCGTTGACCAGTCTGGCGCCAGGCCGTCCGTTCCCTGTCAGCCGGTACTACCGGGCGAGGCCCGGTACTACCGCTGCGGCCTTTTTCGTCTGCAACGGGCAGATTTTTGAGAGGACCATTTTAAGGGGGTTTCTTCCCCAACGGTTCTCTCATCCCTTGAGCTAGCTTTTCCCCTCTCTCTCTCCTCCATTGTTGACCGTTGGAAAAGCTTGCCTTCCTCTCAATCCCTCCCATGATTCTTGCGTATCTTTGAGGGAATTTGAGAGGAGATCTAGATCTACATATTCATCCAATCCATTCCTTCTCTAAGTGAGGGGAACCTAGTAGATCGTGATCTTGAAGTTCCATTTGTTGAGTTCTTCCTTGTTCTTCCTCTCTTCTCCCCCCACAAGCATTAGTTGCTTTTGGTGGGATTTGGGAGTGAAGGATTTGACCACTTCTAGTGGTCTTGCCTTCTTGCATCGGTTGCATCGGTTTGAGTTCTCCACGGTGATACGTGGAAATCGAAGTTGAGAAGCTTGTTACTCTTGGGTATTTGGGGTGCCCTAGAGCTTGTCCTCTTGGATACTTGGAGTGCTCTAGACAGTCCTTGTTGATCTCGTAGTTTTGGTGGCTCGCGAGATAGTTGGGAGCCTCCAATTAAGTTGTGGAGTCGCGCCCCAATCTTGTGATTCTTGTGGCTTTGGGAGCCGCGGGAATTCGGTGAGAGCTTCCAATTAAGTTGTGGAGTATGCCTCATCCTTGTACGGGTTCGGTGACCACCCTCAAGTGTCCCATAGTGGTTCGTGGCACTCCGCATTGGTGGAGGCACGAAGGATTTTACGGTGTGCCATTTGACGGCTATTCGGGGATCACTTTGTGACTCCGCACCGCTCCAACGGAGACGTAGCTTCCATTGGGAAGTGAACTTCGGGATAAATCATCGTCTCCAAGTGCCTCGCTATTTCTATACCCGAGCTTCTTACTTATGCTATTTACTTTGTGATAGCCATCGAGCTTGAAGTAATATATCTTGCTATCACATATTTGCTTATCTTGTCTAGCATAAGTTGTTGGTGCACATAGGTTAACCTAGCTTGTTTAGGTTTCGTGCTTGATAAATTAAACGCTAGTTTTATTCCGCATTTATTCAAGCCTAAACCGCAAAGAATTTTAATCGCCTATTCACCCCCCTCTAGGCGATATCCGTGTCCTTTCAGAGGAGGTGGATATTCTAGAATGGTGGAAAACAAACATTTCAAATTATTGATGTCTACGCACGCTTCTATTCTTGTAGACAGTGTTGGGCCTCAAAGTGCAGAGGTTTGTAGAACAGCAGCAAGTTTCTCTTAAGTGAATCACCCAAGGTTTATCGAACTCAGTGAGATAAAGGTCAAAGATATCCCTCTCAAGCAACCCTGCAATTAAGATACAAGAAGCCTCTTGTGTCCCAACACACCCAATACACTTGTCAGATGTATAGGTGCACTAGTTTGGCGAAGAGATAGTGAAATACAAGTAATATGGATGATTATAAGTAGTAATTGCAATCTGAAATAAAAATGGCAGCAAGCAAACATGTAGCAGAACTTGTTGTAAACAGTGTTTCAATGCTTAGAAACAAGGCCTAGGGATCATACTTTCACTAGTGGACACTCTCAACAATGACCTCATAATTGAATAAATAAATGCTCCTCTCAAACACTCTCTTGTTGGATAACGAACACCATTCATTGCGTAGGGCTGCAAAAGCACACCTCAAAGTCTGAGTAAACAAACACCACAATGTCATAAAGGAGTCACACACGATGCACACACCGTCACCTTCACACCGTGGAGAGTGACTCCAGAGTTCATATTAAAGTAACCTCTAGAGTGGCATAATAGATAAAGAGTAACATCTACTTATTCAACTAGATTACAAATCTCATGATCCCATAAAGATCACACCATGGGAGAGAGAGAGATGAACCACATAGCTACCGATAGAGCCCTCAGCCTCGGGGGAGAACTACTCCCTCCTCATCATGGGAGGCAGCAACGGCAATGAAGATGGCGATGGAGTCGATGGAGATGGCTCCGGGGGCTCTTCCCCGTCCCGGCAAGGCACCGTAACAGAGAGTTCTGTCCCTTGAAACTTGTTCTGGATGGCGGCGGCGCTGCGAACCTCTTCGTGGAATATGACTTATTATTTTAGGGTTTTCGCGTCGGGGCCAATATATAGGCGAAGGGCGATGTCGGCGGACCCCCGAGGGCTCCTCACCACGTGGCGGCGCAGCCCAGGGCCCTCCTGCGTCTCTCCTTCGGGCTCTGTGTACGTGTCAGGAAAATAGGACCTTTGGCTTTTGTTTCGTCAAATTCCGGGAATATTTTCAGAATAACTTTTCTGAAACCGAAAACAGCAGAAAACATGAACTGGCACTGTGGCATCTTGTTAATAGGTTAGTCCCAGAAAATGCTTAAAAATGCTATAAAGTGTAAACAAACCATGTAGCAATTGGCATAATAAAAGCATGGAACATCAGAAATTATGGATACGTTGGAGACGTATCAAGCATCCCCAAGCTTAGTTCTACTCGTCCTCGAGTAGGTAAAACGATAACAACAAAATAATTTCTGAGGAGACATGCTTTCACACAATCTTGATCAAATAATATTGCAAGGCTCATGTCATGAATGAAGTGACTCAAGGCAATGGTCTATAGTTTGCTAACAAATAGATAAGAGTAAACAACTGAATCATATAAGCAAAAACTTTTCATGAATAGTACTTTCAAGACAAGCATCAAAAAGTTTTGCATAAGAGTTAACTCATAAAGCAATAGATTCTAAATAAGGCATTGAAGCAACACATAGGAAGATTTAAGTTTCAGCAATTGCTTTCAACTTTCAACATGTATATCTCATGGATAATTGTCAACACAAAGTAATATAACAAGTGCAATAAGTAAGCATATAAGAATTGATGCACACAAAGTTGACACAAGTGTTTGCTTCTGAGATAGAAAGAAGTAGGTAAACTGACTCAACATAAAGTAAAAGAAAGGCCCTTCGCAGAGGGAAGCAGGGATTAAATCATGTGCTAGAGCTTTTTAAGTTTTTGAAATCATATAGAGAGCATAAAATAAGTTTTGAGAGGTGTTTGTTGTTGTCAACGAATGGCAGTGGGCACTCTATCCCCTTGTCACCAGACTTTCAAGAGCGGCTCCCATGAAGGACGTTATTTCTACCCAAGGGTAGATCATCCCTCTTCTCTTTTGTTTACACATGCATATTTATAAATTGGTATGACACTCCTCCCAACCTTTGCTTACACAAGCCATGGCTAACCGAATCCTCGGGTGCCTTCCAACAATCACATACCATGGAGGAGTGCCTATTTGATAGAGTTTAACATTTTGAAATTGCTTTGATAAATCATTGGCAAACATGTGAAGAGAATTAAAGTTAAAGTTGTAATTAATTGGGACTGGGCACCCCATTTGCCAGCTCTTTTTGCAAAGTTATTGGATAAGCGGATGTATATGCCACTAGTCCATTGGTGAAAGTCTGTCATGAGTAAATGACAAGGTGATAGATAAAACGCCACATACTTCCTCATGAGCTATAAAACATTGACACAAATAAGAGTAATAAAGTTTTGAATAGTTTAAAGGTAGCACATGAAGTATTTACTTGGAATGGCAGAAATACCACATAATAGGTAGTTATGGTGGACACAAATGGCATGGGTTTTGGCTCAAGGTTTGGATGCACGAGAAGCATTCCCTCTCAGTACAGAGTTTAGGCTAGCAAGGTTGTTTGAAGCAAACACAGGATATCAACCGGTACAGCAAGACTTACATGAAAACATATTGCAAGCATTATAAGACTCTACACTGTCTTCCTTGTTGCTCAAACACTTTTACCAGAAAATATCTAGACCTTAGAGATACAAACATGCAAACCAAATTTCAACAAGCTCTACGGTAGTTCTCCACTAATAGGCTTTAACTACATGATGCAAGAGCTTAAACATGATACTTGAGAGCTCAAAACAATTGCAAGCATCAAATTATCCAAGACAATGATCTACAAGAATGAGTATGTCTTTTCAATATACCATCTACCACATGTAGCATTTTCTGTTTCCAACCAAACACCAATCAACTTATTTCAACAAAAACTCTCCAAATAATACAATGAAACAAGAGAGTACTTCTCTACAAGAACTAACAGCTCTGAACAAGAGATGCATGAAAAACAGGAGCTAAAAGCATTGCAGTAGCTAGTAAGAATACTCAACAAATATAAGTGAAGAATACGAGTATTCACATGAAAAAGCGGAGCGTGTCTCTCTCCCACACAAGAATGCTAGGATCCAATTTATTCAGAAAACAAAGCAAAAATAAAAGCACACAGACGCTCCAAGTAAAGCACATAAGATGTGGAAGAATTAAAATATAGTTTCACTAGAGATGACCTGATAAGTTGTTGATGAAGAAGGGGATGCCTTGGGCATCCCCAAGCTTAGACGCTTGAGTCTTCTTGAAATATGCTTGGGTGACCCACGGGGGCATCCCCAAGCTTAGGCTTTTCACTCTTCTTGATCATATCATATCATCCTCCTCTCTTGATCCTTGAAAACTTCCTTCACACCAAACTCAAAGTAATTCTCATTAGAGGGTTAGTGCATAATCAAAAATTCACATGTTCTGTAATGACACAATCATCACCAATACTTCTGGACATTAGCTACAGCCACTGATGTTTTGTGGAGCAAAGAAATCCACTCAAACACAGTAAAAGAGAGAATGCAAAATAAAAGGCAGAATCTGTCAAAACAGAACAGTCTGTAAAGACGAATTTTTTCGAGGCACTTAAGTTGCTCAGATCAGAAAACTCAAAACTAATGAAAGTTGCGTACATATATAGGATCACGCCGAATTTTTCAGAATTTTTCAATTTTTCTGGAGTGTAAACTCAAAAGTGGACAGCAAAAATCTGTCCTGCAGAAATCCAAATCTAGCATCAACTTTCTATAGAGACTTTACTTGGCACAACAATGCAATAAAATAAAGATACAAAGGAGTTGTTACAGAAGTAAGCAAGCTCCTTGACTCAAATAAAAAAAATTGCAGAAATAAAATAACATGGGTTGTCTCCCACAAGCGCTTTTCTTTAAAGCCTTTTAGCTAGGCATGAAATTTTTGATAATGCTCTCATATGTATAAGAGTTGAATATAAGAGAGCATCAAAAGCAAATATCAAACACATTTAAGTCTAACCACTTCCTATGCAAAGGAATCTTGTAAGAAAAAAATTATTGAAGCATGAAGCTACTAGCATAGAAAGACAAAACAAGTGCAACTTCAAAAATTTCAACAAAAAGAGAGGAGATTAATATTATTGTGATATATGAAGCCATGTCTCCCTCTCTCATAAAAACTTTCAGTAGCATCATTGATAAAATCCACAATATAACCATCACATGAAACATTCTTATCATGATCATATGCATAAAAGTATCAATATTTTCCACATAAGCAAAGTTCTTCTTATTAATAACAATGGGAGTAGGATCATCATAAAGAACTTGAACATGATAGACAAGTTGTATATTAAAGATGGTTTTGGGTAATCCCTCCATAACTATGACAAGTTTCATGAGGATGATTGTAATTATAACATATCATAGTATTCTTTATAATAATTATCAAAGATTGGAGGCATAGTATCATCATAAACAATAGAATAGTTATCTTCCAAAGTGTGTTCATTTGTAAACATATCATCATCATTTTACTAGAAGGAGATGTCTCAAATATATAATCATCAGTAGCAAAAGGATTTTCAAACACCTCATCCCCAAGCTTGAGAGCTTTCCATATCATCATTGGAAGAACATGGATAGTACTAATAGTATAGCAATTATTAACATCATCATTTTCAGAATTGGTACCCCAAAGATTTTCAATATCAAAAGTAGTTTCATTTTCCCAATCATGATCACTACAAGAAGTAACAGACATATAATCATCTTCAATAGTGCCTATAGATTTAGTGTCGAGATAATAATGACCCCAAGTATGTGAATCTTCTTCAATAAATTTAGACTCATTAGAAACAATCATGAAAGGAGCAACATGCTTAGGAGAGGATACCTTTTCCTCTCTCTTTTTACTCCTCTTCTTCTTCTTCTTCTTCTTTCCCTCTTCTTTTTATCTTTAGGAGGGAGAGGTTTGAAAGGAAGCTTCTCCACATGCCCTGGTTCATTGTTAGAAACAATAGAAGAAACTTGGGAGGATTCCTCCCTTTCATTAATTAGAGTAAAACAAGTATAAGTCCTTTCATATTTTGGCAAAGGTACATCTTTTATAATTTTTTCTATATAAGGATTACTGTGGCTCTTATCAACACAATGGAGACGGCATCCCCGCAAAATACTATTCATATCAAAAGAACTCATATCTAACAAAGAAGTTTTCCTTGATAACTCTTCACACCCCAAAAATAATTCAAGTTCATCATAAAGATCGGGATGGATCATGCTATCATCAAACAAACTCGAAATTGTATCATTAAACTTTGAGCATTGGAATTCGAAATGACCTTCTTCATAGCAGAGTTCACAAATAAAAGGATATAGGGCACAAACCTTTTCAGCAAGATCATTTAGAGCCCTACTCCATATTCTAGTTTTCTCATGCTTATGAAGTTTACAATATTCTTCTTCATTATTAGTCTTTTCACAAGGTCTAAGCACTCCACAAAAATTAACATGCTTATAAGAAATAGCATTTTCAGAAGTTTGAGCATGTTTATTGCAATCATTAACAACAATTTCATTTTCCATGCAAGTGTCTTTGAAAGGTTCATGATACATGTCCCAGCTTTCTTTAGGAACATTAATATGAGAAGCAAAGGTTCTACAACAATCAACAATAATTTGAGAATCAAGACCATAATTAGCACTAAGCTTTTGAAAACCAGCAGTTTCAACGAAAGACTTAATGCATTCATATTCATAGTTTATACCTGATCTTTACCTTTGTCGTTCTCCCAATCTTCAGTATTGCTTTGAATTCTTTCAAGAAGATCCCATCTAGCTTCAACCTTCTTACTTGTGAAAGAACCCTCTGAACAGCATCTAGATAATCCTTGTAATGACCTGAAAGCCTTGCATAAAAATTAGTAACAATTATTTTCTCAGGAAGCTCATGGTTAGGACATTTGAGTATTAATGTTTTCAGCCTTCCCCAAGCTTGAGCAATGCTTTCTCCATCACGAGGAAAAATTAAAATGTAATTCCTATCTAAATACAATTCATAAGGAGGATAAAATTTAGAGTAAAAGAGATATTCAAGCTCCTTCCACTCCGAATGATGAGGATCATCCAGTAGCTCATACCACTCCCTTGCTTTGTCCTTAAGTGACAATGGAAATAATTTCTTCATGGCATTTTCTCTTGATAAACCTGCAACCTTAAACAACTCACAAAGTTCTTTAAGTTTCAACAAGTGATCACTTGGATGGACTGTTCCATCCCCTGCATAACGTTCATCCATAACCTTTTCAACAATTTCCATAGGTATTTCAAAAGGAATACTTTCAGTAGGTGGATTTAAATATCACAAGCATCATTAGAATTATCACATATGGGAGACAAAGCATTATCAAGCAAATTCTTCCAAAGCTGGGGAACTAAAAAGATCATTTTCATAAAAACTAGCTTCCCCAAGCTTAGACTTTTCCATAGCATTAGCAATAATGGTGTTCAAGAATTCATGCTAATAACATTACTACCACTATTATGCAAACAAACTTCCATAGGTTTTTAATTTTCTCTTCAAAAGCATCATGTCCTAATTCAATATAAAGTTCATAAAGATCTCTAATTTTTTTTCCATTAAGCCTAACTAGTGAAAATAAAAACAAGAAACAAAAAGAAATAATTGCAGAATCTAAAGGAGATACCTTCCAACACTTACCTCCCCGGCAACGGCGCCAGAAAATAGCTTGATGTCTACGCACGCTTCTATTCTTGTAGACAGTGTTGGGCCTCCAAGTGCAGAGGTTTGTAGAACAGCAGCAAGTTTCCCTTAAGTGAATCACCCAAGGTTTATCGAACTCAGGGAGGTAGAGGTCAAAGATATCCCTCTCAAGCAACCCTGCAATTAAGATACAAGAAGTCTCTTGTGTCCCCAACACACCTAATACACTTGTCAGATGTATAGGTGCACTAGTTCGGCGAAGAGATAGTGAAATACAAGTAATATGGATGATTATAAGTAGTAATTGCAATCTGAAATAAAAATGGCAGCAAGCAAACATGTAGCAGAACTTGTTGTAAACGGTGTTTCAATGCTTAGAAACAAGGCCTAGGGATCATACTTTCACTAGTGGACACTCTCAACAATGACCTCATAATTGAATAAATAAATGCTACTCTCAAACACTCTCTTGTTGGATAACGAACACCATTCATTGCGTAGGGCTGCAAAAGCACACCTCAAAGTCTGAGTAAACAAACACCACAACGTCATAAAGGAGTCACACACGATGCGCACACCGTCACCTTCACACCGTGGAGAGTGACTCCGGAGTTCATATTACAGTAACCTCTAGAGTGGCATAATAGATAAAAAGTAACATCTACTTATTCAACTAGATTATAAAGCTCATGATCCCATAAAGATCACACCATGGGAGAGAGAGATGAACCACATAGCTACCGGTAGAGCCCTCAGCCTCGGGGAGAACTACTCCCTCCTCATCATGGGAGGCAGCAACGGCGATGAAGATGGAGATGGAGTCGATGGAGATGGCTCCGGGGGCTCTTCCCCATCCCGGCAAGGCACCGTAACAGAGAGTTCTGTCCCCCAAAACTTGTTCTGGATGGCGGCGGCGCTGCGGACCTCTTCGTGGAATATGACTTATTATTTTAGGGTTTTTGCGTCGGGGGCAATATATAGGCGAAGGGGCGATGTCGGCGGACCCCCGAGGGCTCCTCACCACGTGGCGGCGCGGCCCAGGGCCCACCCGCGCCGTGGCATGGTGAGGACGGCCCACGGCCCTCCTGCGTCTCTCCTTCGGGCTCCGTGTATGTGTCAGGAAAATAGGACCTTTGGCTTTTGTTTCGTCCAATTCCGAGAATATTTCCAGAACAACTTTTCTGAAACCAAAAACAGCAGAAAACAGGAACTGGCAGTGTGACATCTTGTTAATAGGTTAGTCTCAGAAAATGCATAAAAATTCTATAAAGTGTAAACAAACCATGTAGCAATTGGTATAATAAAAGCATGGAACATCAGAAATTATGGATACGTTGGAGACGTATCAATTATCCTGTACTCTCTAAAATGGCCCGTGACATTTTGGCCATCCCAGCGTCAACCGTACCTTCCGAGTCCGCTTTTAGCACCGGAGGACGTGTTGTAAGCTACTACAGGAGCAGCCTCACACCCTCCACCGTCGAAGTCTTGATATGTCTCCAGGACTGGCTTAAGGCAGCCGGTATGTAATGTACTAATGTTTTTTTATCAAGTTTTCCTTTAACTTTTAATTTATCTTGTGACTAAGAAAATTTCCTATTACTGTTTCAGATAATTCATGAGTAGGACAACATCTGGAGCTTTCGTGCATATCTACAGGTAACTCATAAATACATGAGACTAACATCAAATTCATGGGCAGGCTGCATTTGCTGTTTGGTGTTTGCTAAGAAACTGGTCCAGTGTATCTGCTACTAGTTATCTCCACTGTAATGGATCATTTGATCATGCACGAATCCTACTTATTGCATGTACTCTTATATGTGATGCATCCTACAGTGATGCCTCTGATGCCTTTTTATTCACACATGTCTTTGTTGTTGCCTTGTTTGAGCCATTGATGCCTCGGGAGTGTGATACTAAATCAAGGGTTTTACCTTGATGATTTATTCTTAAGTTCTGGAGATATGCTTTTGCTAAGTTCTGGAGATATGCTTTTACTAAATCATATTGTTCCTTCATTAACTTCTGGAGATATGCTCATGTGCGACTGTGACAACTTCTGGAGCTTCCTTTGTTGCTTTTTGTTGTTGCAGTGCCATTAAGTATTCTGGACTTGCTGCTGTGAAGTGAAACTGGTCAGCTGTTGGTGAAGAAATGGAACATTTACATATGCTTGTCTAGCCTATAGCTACATGGTGCTGCCTCCTTTCGTAACTAAAATCTTGTAGTTTTGATGGAAACTGAAAAGGGTGTACGTTACCAAGCTGCGTGTGAAAATGCCTGTCAAATTGATATGTTGTTTGTTTACATGTGTTGGTGTAAAGTATGTAGAACTGTAGTTCGTGGAAATGCCTATCAAATTCATATGCGGGCTTCGTGGGCTTCGTGGGCACCCACGTATGGTTAGTGGGCTACCGTGGGACGCCCATTTATTTTGTGTGGGACTGTGTGGGTATTAAGCGGGAGCCCACGAGCAGTCCCACCTGCACCCTGACTCATGCCATGACAGTGAATCAAGAATGTCTGGCAGCAGCGTTAGTAATGCCAAACTAATGGAAACACACGCTACTGCCCTCCAAATCTCAGAGCAATTGTTGATGTTGCTGAGCAACCCCACACCATGTGACGCCATT
Source organism: Poa pratensis (assembly GCA_947311845.1). Classification (NCBI taxonomy): domain Eukaryota; kingdom Viridiplantae; phylum Streptophyta; class Magnoliopsida; order Poales; family Poaceae; genus Poa; species Poa pratensis. The sequence continues at coordinate 30,400,625 of CAMZMU010000074.1, forward strand.
GATGATTGATCTGGATCCCCACGCAACGACGGCCCTCTCATACTGTTCCAGCTTGCTGGCGAGGACGACCTCGGCACCGGGCTGCGAGCTACTGCTCGACCTCATTCCGCTCCGGCCTTCTCCGGGCTCCGCTGCCATCCCGAGCACCTCTGGCCGCTGTAGCTCGCCAATTCCGTCGCCATGGCCGTCGCCCATAGCTCGCGGCTCCGTTCTCCTGCCTCCGCTCATCCCAAGCCTCTTCGAGGGCTGCCTTGACCGAGGCGGCTAGGCGGCCCTGGCCGGAGGTGGCCGACTGCGCGCTGGTAGCTGCTCGGGTGCGCTCTCGCTGGAGCCGCACGGTCCTCGTCGGCCGACCTTGCGCTCGCCGTGGCTGCTCGCATGCACTCATGCCGGAGCAGCGCCATCCTCGCCGGCCAACCGCGCGCTCGGCTGCTTGCGTGCGGTCCTGCCAGAGAATCGCGTTGGCCGAAGCTGGTCGCGTGCGCTCCCGCTGAAGCCACGCCATCCTCGCCGGCCGACTGTGCGCTCGAGGACGGACGGATCCGCACGTGTCGTGGTACGGCGGCGACGCGGTCTGCGGAGGGACTCGGCGTGCGCCTGCAAGCTACCCCGGCCGACGGCCTCCGCCTCTACTTCGCCACCGCGCTTCTCCTCTCCGCCCCAGGCCAACAACCGCCGTCGCTCTGCACCTGAACCACCAACGCATCACTATGCCCACCACCGATTCCCGCCGCCACGCGCCACCACAGCGACCGCTCCCCTCCAGCCGCCGCCGAGATCGCGCCCTCCACCACCGAGCAAGAACGGGTTGACAGAGAAGAATAGGAGGGGATCGAGTGGATAGGTTTGGGGGGCAAGTGCAAAAGTGTCAATTATTTGGACTGCGGGTTGATTGTACAAATCGTAAGGGGCTAAAATGAAAAACTACCACGACAGACGTACCTTACGTACGGTAGTTAGCGCGCTTTAGTAGTTTAGATTACGTTATGTGTACGTAGCGCCTGGCGCGATAGACAGCCATACGTTGGCTAGCATCGATGAGAAACCTTAGCAGGATCGATGCAGGCTAATGCGTACACATTTCAAAACTTCAGAGAGCAACGGAGACACGAAGGCATGGCACCGTTCGTCTACTGCACACCTGCAATGCAATCAAACGATTCCTCGGATGATGCGTGTGTCTGATATTTCTTCAGGCCTGCAGCGCTTGATGTCTTGATGACTGATGCATCGACATACCAAATGCCCATGCTGCTCATATCCTATCTGACGGCTACAAGAATAATTAAAAGCTATGTGCACAGGATGATTGTCGTTTCTCCTAATGGCTGAACAGTAATACAGTAACTTGTGTGAGCTTCTGCACTTGTCATGTTTTTCTATCTTTAGTGAATTGGGAGCGAGCTTGATTATCTCGTAATGAAGAATACATTGTTTGGTTTTATGCGCTATTTCTTCCCTGCCATATTGTAGCAACTGCAGTCAAACATAGCTATGGATTAGTACTCTACTCCTTAGCCACACCATTAGTTCGCTGTTTAGTTTGATGCCAAATTCAGCAAATGTCTGTCCATATTTGACTCTGGTTCTGTAGCATACTAGCAGCCAACCTTTTGTCAGACAAGCTTTATGACTCTTTTTGCCGAAAAATGCTTCTTGCTCAGAGAGACAATTTGGCCCATAGGATTTTTGACACAAAATACAGGACTTGATTTTCATGTCTTTACACATTATTTTGCGTGGCATCATGCTTTGTGCGTTCCTTTGTTCTTGCAGTGTGGACGACTCTTTTGACGTAATAATTCGAAGTTCGGTAGAGAAATCGTCATGGGTGTTCAGACCTAGTTATAGACGATTTTTTTTTGAACTAGTTATAGACAGGCAGGGACAATAATGTGTTCGAAATGATAGAACAAGTGGATCTTTGCATGTTATTCATAGTTTTAATGTTTTTATTGTCTCATTTACTCGTTTACCAGATTATATTTATTCATATGTGCAGTTTAATGGGGGGTATTATAAAAATGTCATCTTCTAGAGTGATAGACAAATATGATTAACGAACCTATGAAGCCATAGCCAATAGGTATCACATGCTCTGCACTTACTTCCTGGCAAAAGAATGAATGAGTCGAAGTATTGTGGCTGTACAAACTGACTTGTGCGGCCAAATTCAAATACAAAACAAGCTTGATTTAGTCTATGCAGTTGTTTATTGTTGGTGTTGGGAGACATTTGTTACCATGATGGATTTCTTTGTTATCGCCTTGTTGAGAATGGTGTACGAGGAGGATGGAGTAGGAAAGATAATACTTAGTGAATTTTTACCCAATACCAGTATCTTTCCGGGAGAAAACAAAATTTGTAGGTTACTCGAAGTGAATTTTGTTCCTATTATAATTTTTCTGATGCTGCTTATTTTTTTCAGGTAAAAGAAACTAATATGCTTGTTCAAGAAACTACTTACTTACCTCAAGCAGACACCAACACAATGATGCCATCTAACTTAGGTTTGTCTTCACATGTAAATGTAATCCATCATTTAGTTGTACCTATTTTTTAAGTCGAAATCACATTTCTGCCCAATAATATGACTATACCATTGTTGTATGGTCAGTGATGATGTTCGACTTAGGAGCAGGGTCGTTTGTACTAAATTTTGGACCTGAGGTGACTCAAAGTAAATATATTTATAATAAACTTTCATACTTATTTATTGCCTTATCATGTTATGGTTTAGAAGTACATGATCTATACTACTTATTTACCATTGTTAACCATATAAGATTTTATAATTAGTTGTTTTCCGTTATATATTTCAATGTATATCACAAAAACTAAATCTAAGTTGCGCACAAAGTTTTTTGTTTTGGGAGACATTGCCCTTAACATGATATATAACAAACTTAAAAATGAAAAAGACAGATGTATCGTCATGTTTTATTAAATTGATCAATTTTGTAGTATATATTTGTGTGAGTATGTTATTAATTATTTCTAGTATTATCAAATATATTGTTGCAGATTCCAACCTTTACGGCCTAACAAATATATAAATAGAAGTTTGTAATGTATGTTTACGTAATCAAGTATATGGAAACTTCCATGGTATATCACATGATTACCAAAGTGATATTCCAAAAAAGATTGATAGTTCTTTCATTTCTTAAGTGCCAAAGTTGTGATTTTTTTGTTAAGTAGTCACCGCAAATAATATTGGAAATTATTGGTCTTTCATGTTATTCTCACAAAGTATTCACCTGGTAGGTACAATCACTGAATATATTTAATTTAAGCTTTTATTTATATTCTTCTAATTAAGTAAGTTTAATGGCATTTACCGAAAATAATTCAAATTTGAACTCCAAACTTGCTCTAGTTTGCACAAAATTAGAGAATAATCATATAAACGTAGTATATCATGATTCTACGAAATAGTACATAAAAGTTATAAATTTCAACACCTAGGTGTGAATGTTCACAAAGACAATTTTGGTCATGTTTTGAGAAAAACACATAAATCGAGATATTTAAAAAAAATTGAAAACATGCGGGAAGCTTCCTTTCTAGTGTGTTATTTATTTTCAAAAAATGAACTTGCACTGCAATAATTTTTCATTTTTAGTGCCATAGAGTGGGCACTGGACGTGCCAGTTTGTGTCAAGTTTGCATCTAGAGTGCGCATTGTACGTGGTATCTTCGCTAAGGTGCATCTCTTGGAGCCTGCTCCAAAAAGAGAAGAATTAAGATATATGTTTTTTACTTCTTTAAACGGGCAGCGATATGGTTGATCGAGATGCCGCCTCCCATTTGAAGGTTCGGAATCCAAAAACATGATCCAAGGCCTTGGCATCCGAGGCGTTCTTTTGCTTGGAAATGGCGAGAATGGATGGGGCAATGTCCTTCGACTTAAGCCCGCCGAGCCAAGGGGGATTAGTACTGTTATCTTTAGTCATCATTAGTTCGATGTTTAGGTTTTTTCTAGGTTGATGCCATACTTGGCTCACTCTGTAGCATAACCGAACCTTTTGTTAGACAAGCTTGTGATTCTTTTCACCGACAAAATGTTGCCTGCCACATCTAGACTTCTAGACTGTTTACCTGGAGAGCCAACTTGTCCCAAAGGATTTTTGACACAAAATACAGTGACTTCATTTCCATGCCTTACCATTATTTGCGTATAAGATGACCCTGCTAGAAGTGGACGGACGGCGAAACAAGTGTCCGGCCGATTTTGCGTGGCATCCTAGCAGATCAGGCTGGGCTTTCATGATCTTGTTGCTTGCGCAGTACCACTTTCACGTGCGATGAACGATGATGCTATGCTACTGTCTGAAGTTTGAACCAGTTATAGAAAGCACTACTAGAAAAACCCCATTCGCCGGGTGGGGAAAATACCCGGCGACAGCCGACATTGGCCTCGGCGACAGGTTCGCCGAGAGAGGCTCTCGGCGGAACCATCTCAGCGAAAATCGCCTCGGCGACGACACTTCGCCGGGTGCTTTTTATCGGGGATGCACGGCGACCTCTTCGCCGAGACTTTTTGTCCAACACCCGGCGAAGAAAAGCACATCGCCACCGTCCCTTGTCAGATGGGCGTCAGAGATGTGTCAGAACGTCGCCGGGTGGGGAGGCTACGACACTCGGCGAAGATTGAACACATGGCTCCGGCGAATATCTTCGCCGTGATGCTCTTCGCCGAGTGCCAGGCGTCTTCGCCGGGAGTTCACTTCGCCGAGATCCTTCCTACGACGTCGCCGAACGTTCGCTGGGTGGGGTTTCGCCGAGAGCCGCGCGGGAAGTTCGCCGAGGCCGGGCATCTTCGCCGGGTGCCGTCTTCGCCGAGATCCTGTCCAAGACGTCGCCGAACGTTCGCCGGGTGCTGGTTCGCCGAGTGCCTGGTGGAATGTTCGCCGAGGTTACCAAGTTCGCCGGGTGGGGAAAACACCCGGCGAAGTGGGTGCCAAATGGTCCCAGGTGGTCACATTTCGCCGAGAGAGGTTCTCGGCGAACAACACAGGCTCGGCGAAGTGTACTCCCAGGTGACCAAATGGCACCTGTAGGGTGCCTTCGCCGAGTGCCCTGCCCGGTGAAGACGGCTTCGCCGAGTGATTTACCCGGCGAAGTTACCATTTGGTGCAAATTTTTTCTGCTTTTTGCAAATCCCTGCATTTGCAAAAACAGTATAGCAAAATATAATACATATAGCACACCCAGAACACTCCCAGCACACCCAGAACACCCAGAACATTAAAATGAAATACATATAGCAAAATATATCACATATTGTCCAAAAGTACACAAAATATAGTCCACAAGTTCTAAAGCACACAATACAAGTTCAAAATATATCCAGCCAAATGGTTGTTCACACATCATCCACAAGCCAACAAGTTGAAGACAAGCAAGCCCTTAAATTCATCGAAGGCCTCGTGGATGCAATCCTACAAGTTTGAAAATGTGAGCATTAGTTTGAAGACATGAGTGTTCAAATGTTGAGCATTTGGGACTTGAGCTTAATTACCTAGTGTTGCTCGAGGTTGTTGGAGGCCGTTGGACTTGCAGCTCCACCTCCACCATTCTCTCCATCGGCTTGAGCATCCGAAGGAGAGTGGGATCCAGCCGACCGTTGCTCCTATTAATCCCATTAGACGAGTAAGCAAACATGTGATAAATTTGGACTACCCCTAGTCCCAAGAGCACTTACCAAGAGGACTGGGGCAACTAGTGGAGGTACAGGAGGTAAAGAAGGAAGCGTCGCCGCGGGCAGCGCCTGCAAACCGAAGAGGAGGGTTAGTATGCAAAGTTGAAGCACATGCTTTAGTTGAAAGAAAAAGTTGAAGCACTTACCGCCATAAGGGCCTGGAGGCATGCTTGTTGGTGGGCCATGTGTGCATGCATTTGCCTGTTGTTCTCCTCTGCAGCCTGCGCCCTCGCTGTAGCCTCCGCCGCCTCCTTCCTATTTTTCTCAACCTCAGCCTAGAGGATTGCAACATGAAAAGATGTGGTCATGGCGATGCAAACATGTACAATAGTGCAAAAGATGGTTGAAAAACAACAAGTACCTCCATTGCAGCAATCTTATCAAGTCCGACCCTTGGGCGGCCCTCGATCTCGGGGGCTGAGCTCGTACGCCTAGCACGAATCTCGGCAAGTGTTGGGAGGCCCGATGAATTGAAGGAAGCATCGCCAATGTAAGGCCGGCCATTCAGCTTGCCTTGTCCCGCGAGCATAGCAACATGGGGTCGAAAGGCTCCTTCAAAGGATCGGAGTCGGGTCCGTGGACCTCCTTGAACTTGGAGCAGTAGTTTTCATGTTGTTTCTTCGCGGTGTCGGTGATCCACTGCTTGTCCGCGGGTTTCAGAGGATCCAGATCCTTCGCCTTTGGCCTCCGGGTCTCAACGAACACTTGCATCTTCGTCTTTTTGACTCCATCCTTCAACTCCTACAAGTATGACATCAAAAGAAAGCATACAAGTGAGGTCAGAAGAGGTTATCGAAATATTATGGGGCAGAAATAAAAACTTGAATGGAAAGGGAAATCATGACTTCTTACCTTGTGTGCCACGAGGCCGTCGAGTGTGAGGGGGCCTTGACGGTGGACTCCGCGGCCTACCATATTCCGCCGCGGCCGTGCGTCCTTATTTTCCGCCTTGAACCAATCAGACACCCACCTCTGTACAAGCTTCCTGTAGCAAGGCTTATGGGAGGCTAGCCATGCCGGAATCACCTATTTAACAAAAGACATATCCATATGAGTTGAACTTTTCATCAGTCCTGTGGAGAATAGTATGAAAATAAATGTGGTTACCTTCATGTACTGGGCTGTCGACAGGTGTACGGGGCAAGCCTCCTCCTTGGTGACTGTCCTGTGCATATATTCTGCATAGAACTGTTGAACAGCGGAGATACGGGCCTCATAAATCTGGTCGGGGATGAGCTTCTTCGCCATCTTAATCAGCGCCTTTTGACCGGCAAAGAACTCTAGCCCGCAAATCAACTCGGGCGTCTCTTTCTCTAACTGCTCAATCACCTTGATATCTAATTCTTTAGCACAAAGTCGGCGGAAGAAATAGCTCAACTTTGCCAACACTACCCAAATGGCCTCGTCGATATAGCCTCGAAACATGACCGGCATTATCCGCTCGATCCATACGTGATAGTCATGACTCTTGAGCACACCTATCTTCAACCCAACCAAATTCACTCCCCTCATTATGTTAGCTGCGTAGCCATCAGGGAAGAATAGGTGGTCCAGGACCCACTGGAGAATTTCTTTCCTTTGGGCCCTTGTTGGGGTGAAACGGGCTTTTGGTTTGGACCATCTTGTTTTTACTGTGCCGGGAGGAGACATGTTCATTTCTGGCCTATCACATAGCAGCTGCTGATCCGCTCTAGCCTTGACATTATCCTTCGATTTCTCGAGGTCCATTAGAGTGTGCCAAAGGGCCTCGGCGATGTTCTTCTCAGTGTGCATTACATCAATGTTATGAGGAAGAAGGAGATCCTTAAAGTAAGGGAGTTTCCAGAAGCATGGAATGTGTGTCCACTGGTGTGTCTCTCCATAACCCACAAAGCCAGTCCCATCTGCATTGGGCACAAGAGCTTCTAGCTGAGCCTTAGTGGCGACACCATCCATGGTAGGTATTGGTACATGAGCATCAACAACTACATCTTTCAAGAACTTCTTTTTGTCTCTCTTGAATCTATGACTAGGTTTAAGGTACTGACGATGCTTATCAAAACAAGAATACTTGCCTCCCTTTGTCAGCCAAACGAAAGTCATAGCCTGCATGCAAATTGGGCAAGGCCACTTCCCGTGCGTACACCATCCGCAGAATATCGCGCGTGCCGGCAAGTCATGCAGGGATGTGTGGTACCAGACGTGCATAGTGAAGTGCGTCTTTGATACGGCGTCGTACGTCCGTACCCCTTCTTCCCAGGCAAGCAACAAATCATCCACCAACGGCTCCATGTACACACTCATATTCTTCCTCGGATATTCAGGCCCTGGAATTATCAGCGACAAGAACATGTTTTGTCGTTGCATGACCACGCCAGGGGAAGATTCAGCGGAATGACAAACATCGGCCAACAACTATAGTTGCAAGAAGACATACCATATGAGTTGAACCCATCTGTTGATAAGGCAACTGCTACACTCCTGTTATTGCCGGCTTTTGTGGGATACTTCTTAATGAATTCCTGCCATGCAACACCGTCAGACGGATGTACCATCTTCTCAGGACGATACCTTTTCCCATCTATCGGCCATCTCATTTGTTGGGCAGATTCGTTGGTCATAAAAAGCCGTTGGATCCTCGGTATGAATGGAAGATACCGAAGGATCTTTTTGGCTACTGCGAGTTGTGTCTTCTGACCCTCACCATTCTCGACCTCCATATACCTAGAGGAGTTGCACTTGAGACAGTAATTTTCATTGATGTGTTCTTTTCTAAATAACATACTGCCCTTTGGACAACCATCTATCGGTGTATAATCCATCTTAAGTGATTTGAGGATTTTCTTCGACTCGTACATGTTCTTTGGCAGAATATGTGACTCCGGAAGAAAAGAGGCAATAACATGCAGGAATGCATCAAAGCAATTAATGCTTACATGATACTGGGACTTGACAGCCATTAGGCGACTTATGGAGTCAAGTTGAGAAACTTTGGTATGGGCGTGGAGGGTTTTTTGTGAGGCAAACAAAGTATCATAGAACTCCTTTGTGCTCTTTTCCCCCTCCCCATCTGCATCTTCGGTTGGAATTTCAGGTGCACGTGCATTAGCGAATTGATCTAGCATTCTATCAGCGCCGGTATCAAAAGCTGTTGATGCCTCCTCGGTGCGCTGTCGCGCGACCTTCTTCCCACGAGCTGGACGCTCTCCATGCATAGTCCAATGATGGTAGTTTGGCATATACCCAGACTTTGCAAGGTGAAAACCCATCTCTTCCTCTGTTTTGCGAAGACCGTTTTTGCAACATTTGCAAGGGCACCAAGTTGACGCTGGGTTTTGTCTAAATGCAAACTTCAGAAACTGTTCTGTCTTACTCAGCCATTCATCAGACATCTGACTCACACTGGCTCGTCCACTATACATCCAATCACGATCCTCCATCTCCAAACTGATTAATGCAGACATATATGTATTTAACAAAAAGATTCATGGATTACTTAATTCAATTATTTACAAAATTATAGATTTTACGCGTTGAATGCACTCACCTATATCTACTAGGTACATCTAAGGCTATCCCACCCGAGTATGTGTAACTTGTGTTCGTTTCCATGTCCTACTCCTATGCAAGACAGAATTTCGGCAGCACCTCCCCGCTGCTCTCCCAATACACGTCTGTAACAGCCCAAAGTTGAGAACCTAAAAACCCGAGTAAAATTTTCACTTTTGTGTTCATTGCATCATGGCATCCTTGCATCAATATTGTTGTTAGGGAATTGTGTTGGTTTAGCACCATTTGAAAACCACAATGCAAACTTGTTTCAACAAACTGCCAAGTAATATTTTGCACTTGCTATAAAATTATCAAAGGAGCAACCTTTTGAATTTAGCAAAATGCCCTAATCCAAACCTATATGAACAAACGTGGTTCAAAACCTTTTATTTTGTCACACCAAAATTCGTGGAGCTTCGACAAGCTAAGGGGAGCCTCCCCAAATTTTGTCATATTTCTCTAAAATAAGTTAGTGCCTTAATTAAATCTAGAAAGGAGCTACTAACTTTCTTTTAAAAGGGGAAAGGACCTATCCATGTTGGAAACCAAAAGTGCAGGGGGTTTTTTGTAAAAAGGGAAAACTAAAGTGGAGGAGAAGACCACAAACCTGCCACACCACTCACTCACTCTCTCTCTCTCTCCCGTTTCCCTCTCCATCCTCTTTCCCTCCATGGCCCAAAACCAAGCCACCTGGGCCGAGCTCGCCGCCGTTGATTGAGGAGTCCCCAAGCGAAACGAAGACCGCCAATAGCTCCGCCTCGCCATCCTCTACCTCTCCACCGAAGGAATCGAGCCGGGAAGCCTTCAATCGAGCTCGCCGTCCACTACTTCCCCCGCGGTTGCCCGGAGCTTTCCCGAGCGATTCCGGCCATCTCCACCCACTCTCAAGCACCCCACGAGTTCAGGGTAAGCAAGCCTTCCAAATGCACCGCCATTCTCCCTTCCTCCCCTCCATTTCGTGGATTCACCGTAGCTCTAGTTCGTTTTCGTCGCGTTGACAAATCCGGTGTCCAACCCGGAAATTTCCGGAACTGAACCCGGAATCACCCGGTACCAGACCCGGAATTGTCCGGAATCTATACCGGGTTAAGCAAAATGGTACTGGACTCGACCATTTTCGCCCGGTTCATACCCGGAATTGACCCGGAATTAAACCCGGTGCCAGACCCGGTATAAAACCCGGAATGACCCGGTATAAAACCCAGAATTTTCCGGATTTTAATCCGGATGCTCCATGAAACCTGTTTTAACACTAGTAAAATTATTTCCAGTTCCTTCTAACTTGATTACAAGTTTGTTTAACCCTCTACACCCTGCATTCTTCACATGATCATGTCATATGATCTACAAGTTAAATCCTAGGGTCTCAACTACGTTAATCAACAAGTAAAGATGATTCCTTACTTAACTCCATGGTGTATTCGAGGTGTGTCCCCACTAAGCACCCAAACTCCGCTTAAATTGAATAGTTGAATCATCCTCCTCTCGGGGATTTAAATTGACATGTCATCATGTGTTTGTGCATTGCATCTGCTAAAGTTCGTGTGGTGATTGATTGTTTTTCCGTTGCTATGCCTCGATAGATCAAGCAGCCGGGGTTACTCCACAATACCCCGAAGATCCGTACTACCAGCACGTTGAGCAAGGCAAGCGTAATCCCCCCTCTGAGCATATCTTATCCTATGTTTCCGCAAATATTTTCTCCACTATAATATTGCATGCGGTTCTAAATGTCAACTTTTGTCGGATTAGAGTATCCTATAGTTGCATTAATTCCCTATGCCATTATCTGTTTCCCCTCCTATGATCCATAGGTTTGTGTTGTTGGCCGAGCTACTTATAAATGCTATGTGATGCTTAGCCATGCCTAGTTAGATGCCTAGCTATACGATGGATATATGTGTGGTTGGAAACAGGTGTGAATTGTTGAGATGATGGTGGAGAATTGTGGAGATGGATAATAAAATGCTAAAAGGTGGGGATGAGAGGCCACTGTGGTTGTGGTGCTTTGTCTCGTTCCCGTCGCCTAGGTGCGAGTGCTATACCTCTTGAACCAAGACTGAGCGTGCAACCATGCGTGAGGCCTATGCATTCGCAGTGCAGGAACCCTCATAGACTAAATAACTCGAGCGGGGCTAGCCAGGGTCCTCTAGTTCGGGCTTCCATTTGCGCGTGCGTGATGATGGTGGGATGAACTGAGATGAGGATTGTGGTGTTAGGAAAATAAGTGGCCGTGGGGCGGGTGTTGCAGGCACTGGCAGTCCTGCCGTCACTGATGATCCTGGAAAGTCTTTAACGAGGGAGAAGTCGACACCGCTCCCACCCAGCCGGCTTTCCAAGGAAGAGAGCTAATTGTACAGGTAATGGGCCGGACGGTACGCGTGGCGAAGGAGCTGGAGCCCCTCGGGACTCCGGGGACTTCCACTTTGTACACCCCTGCAGGGATAAATCTTTTCGAAAAGCCGTGTCCGCGGTTATGGACGACTTGGGAAGTGAAGGTAAGATCATAGAATAACTTTAACGGAATGATTAAAAACTGGGTACTAGAGGTACCACTCACAAAAGCAAGGTGAGCTTCCTCGAGGGTGATTCGGGGAGGTGCCTTTGATGAACAGGTACAGTGGTTGGTGATGGTTGTTGTTGAGAAAGGTGATCAAGAAAAGAGTACTTCTTACCTCTTTTGAAAATACTCTGAATAGTCGATGCCTTTGAGTTATGTTTTCATAAATAAAATCAGCTTTATGCAAAACAGCCATAAAACCTTGAAAGCCAATCATCGAGCATATATTAGCTCTTAATCTTGCGAGTTCGTCGAACTCAACGTCGTTTGCTTATTTTCAGGAGAGGACTTCACCGACCTCGAAGGTGGGTTCTTTGTGGACGTCGACGAGTAGTCTGGGTTCCCAGGTGGCAGCTTGGGACATCCCGGAACAGCTGGCGCTGGATATTTATTTGCAGGCCTCTTAGGCCATAATTTGGTTCTTGTTGTTTAGAACAACACACTTCGCTTCCGCATGTTGTAATGTTGGGTCTGTGACCTCTGGTTGTCATTTGCTATCTTTCTCTATTATAAGAGTTGAACTATATGATTTTGTGTCGTAGAGTCTGTGATGTGCCAGTTGTTCCACAAGTCTTGATCTCTCTATTATGCTTTGATAGTGTGCCTGCTGGTATCGGTTAACCGGAGAAACAATATCACTGTATAGCAGTCAGGTCGAGGCGCCACAAGTTGGTATCAGAGCAGTACTGCCTGTAGGAAACCCTTCTACTGGTCGATGTTCAGTCTAGTGTTTGTGAAAATATTTTTAACCTAAAAATGAGTTGTGAAAACCATCTTAGGATTCTTTTTACTCCTTATCTGGTTACCCTCTAATCTCGGAGCAATCTTATCTCGATTTGAGTTAAAAGTTTTGCTTCTCGTCTGTTGCTTCAAAATTAGGAGAAACGTGGGTGGGTTCGACCTTTAGTGTTATGTGTCCAGTTGCTTCCGCCGCGCTACAATCCGAAGCTTCATGTGCTGAGAAACCATCTGGAGTACGACGAAAATTCCTATCAACTCAGTTGTTTACGGACCCTTGTATTCCTATCCAGTTTAATCTTTTGATCCTTTCTTTGGGTTTTAACCCAAGGACTTGAACAGAAGGTCCCGGATTGTGCTAACTAGAGTGTGTTAAGTTGTGATTACTTAACTCTCGCTAGTAGCACATGATGCTGATCTTCAACCCAAGTCTTTCCGTGGTCTGTGTGGTAAATAGTTGAACCTTAAATTACCGCACCTCAGCTGGTTATGTAACTTCATCTCTTCCTTAGCCTTGCTCTAGGTTCTATCTTGGAAACATCGGGGTTACAGCCAGGATTCTCCTAGCGAGTCTCCCAACTATATTCATGACTCTGCTGCATCTCTCCTTTTTGGGCATGGTTATCACAATTGAGTAATAACCGGTGCATCTTCAACATCTTAGGATTTCTCCAGAGCATGTTCTTACTCTAATCTGCTTTCCTGACCTTTGTCTGTCTGTTGACAGTAAAGTTTCATCGTGCGTTGGTATGTTCCGATGCAAGACTTTTTCCTGATCCGTTAAGACTTTCTCTTCGTCTTGGTAGGAGAAACAAACTCCAGTACCTTGTCCACTTCCCGGGCTAGGTCAAAGTTTTGTAATCCACAGAATAAGAGGTTTATTAGTCTCTGTTTCTGCTCCACCTTAGAGTGTCACACTCTTTGATATCGGGGTATTGTGCGAAGTATCATGATCCTCTTGATGAAGTGATGCTCTTACACCTTGTTACTCTCCGATCTCCGAGTGACTTGTTACTCGGGAATGATAATTCGTGAGCAATGATGTGGCTATCGGATATTCTCAGCAGTTCTTACTGCGTTGCAATCCAAAGACCTTCTTTATCCTCCTTAGCATGATTGGTTATCCGATCAATAAGCTGAGTTTGACTGTGTTGCCAAGTTCGTTCTCTCCGGTGCCTTCCCTCGGTCAAAGAGCTAGGTTCATGCCGAAGCTCCCAAAACCATCTCCTTGTGCACTGAACGGCATGATCCTCTCTCGAACTCAAGATCCACTGCCATGTCGTGATATCCTGTAGATGGATCGTGATATCCTGTTGTTCCTTCCAGAAGTATCGCCAGGTTGTCGCCTGTCCAAGCTCAACATCACGGACAACTCTTTTCTCCAAGAAAAATTGAGCTTATGAGTAAGCTGGTTCTCTGAACAACTCCCTTCTCCAAGAAAATCGTGCTGGATGTCCTGAATTATTCGGTTGAGCTTAAACAACTTGGAGAGTTAAAGGATAAAAGCTCTATCCGGTATAGTTCCTTCCTAAAGGGATGTCTAGTCTGTTCGTGTTGAAGCAAGGTGGTATTTCCTTGGTGGAAATGCTAACCTCCAAATCTTTTGATTTGAATTGGGCTATCGTCAAATCAAACTCAGCCCAACCTACGTGATTGTGTTAGTCCGACTAATACTTATGCCCGTTCATGTGACAACTTCAGAACACATACCTTGTGATGTCGACCGTCTTGGAGTATTTAGATGTTGGTTGTTGAGCCCATCCACTACATTCTTTTTCCTCTCTGTTTGATTGGAAAGCTTGTCAGAACTAACCTTGTGTCGTCACAAGGCAATGTTCGAAGTTAGAAGTGACTTTCCTGGTTCACGTGCAATACTGAAAGATGTCGCCGTGGATCTGAGTGAATTGTCTGTTCCTTGAAATCATCTCAACTCGATCATGCATGTGTAGAATATTCTCGGAATGGTATGTGGTTACCTCCATTCCTTGAAGATGTTATCTATGCATCCAAGCCACTGATTGAATTGTCCCAGAAAGAGAGGAAGTCTGAGAACTCCTTTGTCTTCTATGGTGTTTCCCATCAAGAACTAAATTGTGTCTCGCTGCCAGATATTCAATTGGGGCAGCTGTCTCCTGACAAGTTGCTATTTCGCGGGTTCCGCAATCTCGTTCCTCCTTTGGAGTTAGACCTGGTAGTCCAACTCTTGGGATTCCTAGCAAATGTAATCCGTTGGGATGCCTTGCAAGGACTTCCTATTCATACATCCGGAGTCTGAAGTATCTCTACACCCGATCAGATCTAAATCTCAAACAGAAACGACAGTTGGTGATCCTCAAGAAGTTTGTCCCGATGTCTGGAAAATCAAGAAGTGTTCCTGATACTAACGTTTGCGGAGTTTCTGAAGTTCTCTATGTCCATCTTCCCGACCCTTCCCATGTGATCCGAAATGCTCCTCCGTGAGGAAAGTTCTACTCAAG
This sequence comes from Poa pratensis, assembly GCA_947311845.1. Classification (NCBI taxonomy): domain Eukaryota; kingdom Viridiplantae; phylum Streptophyta; class Magnoliopsida; order Poales; family Poaceae; genus Poa; species Poa pratensis. Next base: position 30,415,635 of record CAMZMU010000074.1, read on the forward strand.
CTGTTTGGTAGAGTTGCCTCTTTATCCGTTGGAACCTTGTTTCAACACCCTCCCTCAGAAGGTGAAGGCCTTGTGCAAAGTTCATATTCTGAATCTTTTGAGAAAACAGTTGTCTACCAACTGGAAGCTCCCTATCAATCTCCCGTCACACGAAAGTGTCTCTTAACTGTCAATCCAAGGGATGCTTGAAGTCTCATCCTAAATTCTACTAGGAGGTACTCGGTCGTTGTATATTCACCAAGCTCCATTCTTTCGGAGAGGTTTCCTTCTTTCCGATGGTGTACATTGATAGTGACCTTGAAGTGTAGCCGATGAAGATCTTCAGGATGCGCTGGATCGATCTACACCGAGAAGATCGTGTAGTACCGTCGTAACCTTTCCCTCTTTCCTACTCTTAGAATCTCGGGACGAGATTCCTGTAAGGAGGGTAGAATTGTAACAGCCCAAAGTTGAGAACCTAAAAACCCGAGTAAAATTTTCGCTTTTGTGTTTAATTGCATCATGGCATCCTTATTAAATTGTGTGGGAATTGTTGGTTTAGCACCATTTGAAAACCACAATGCAAACTTGTTTCAACAAACTCCAGGTAATATTTTGCACTTGCTCTAATTTACCAAAGGAGCAACATTTTGAATTTAGCAAAATGCCCTAATCCAAACCTATATGAACAAACGTGGTTCAAAACCTTTTATTTTGTCACACCAAAATTCGTGGAGCTTCTACAAGCTAAGGGGAGCCTCCCCAAATTTTGTCATATTTCTCTAAAATAAGTTAGTGCCTTAATTAAATCTAGAAAGGAGCTACTAACTTTCTTTTAAAAGGGGAAAGGACCTATCCATGTTGGAAACAAAAGTGCAGGGGGTTTTTTGTAAAAAGGGAAAACTAAAGTGGAGGAGAAGACCACAAACCTGCCACACCACTCACTCACTCTCTCTCTCTCTCCCGTTTCCCTCTCCATCCTCTTTCCCTCCATGGCCCAAAACCAAGCCACCTGGGCCGAGCTCGCCGCCGTTGATTGAGGAGTCCCCAAGCGAAACGAAGACCGCCAATAGCTCCGCCTCGCCATCCTCTACCTCTCCACCGAAGGAATCGAGCCGGGAAGCCTTCAATCGAGCTCGCCGTCCACTACTTCCCCCGCGGTTGCCCGGAGCTTTCCCGAGCGATTCCGGCCATCTCCACCCACTCTCAAGCACCCCACGAGTTCAGGGTAAGCAAGCCTTCCAAATGCACCGCCATTCTCCCTTCCTCCCCTCCATTTCGTGGATTCACCGTAGCTCTAGTTCGTTTTCGTCGCGTTGACAAATCCGGTGTCCAACCCGGAAATTTCCGGAACTGAACCCGGAATCACCCGGTACCAGACCCGGAATTGTCCGGAATCTATACCGGGTTAAGCAAAATGGTACTGGACTCGACCATTTTCGCCCGGTTCATACCCGGAATTGACCCGGAATTAAACCCGGTGCCAGACCCGGTATAAAACCCGGAATGACCCGGTATAAAACCCAGAATTTTCCGGATTTTAATCCGGATGCTCCATGAAACTGTTTTAACACTAGTAAAATTATTTCCAGTTCCTTCTAACTTGATTACAAGTTTGTTTAACCCTCTACACCCTGCATTCTTCACATGATCATGTCATATGATCTACAAGTTAAATCCTAGGGTCTCAACTACGTTAATCAACAAGTAAAGATGATTCCTTACTTAACTCCATGGTGTATTCGAGGTGTGTCCCCACTAAGCACCCAAACTCCGTTAAATTGAATAGTTGAATCATCCTCCTCTCGGGGATTTAAATTGACATGTCATCATGTGTTTGTGCATTGCATCTGCTAAAGTTCGTGTGGTGATTGATTGTTTTTCCGTTGCTATGCCTCGATAGATCAAGCAGCCGGGTTACTCCACAATACCCCGAAGATCCGTACTACCAGCACGTTGAGCAAGGCAAGCGTAATCCCCCCTCTGAGCATATCTTATCCTATGTTTCCGCAAATATTTTCTCCACTATAATATTGCATGCGGTTCTAAATGTCAACTTTTGTCGGATTAGAGTATCCTATAGTTGCATTAATTCCCTATGCCATTATCTGTTTCCCCTCCTATGATCCATAGGTTTGTGTTGTTGGCCGAGCTACTTATAAATGCTATGTGATGCTTAGCCATGCCTAGTTAGATGCCTAGCTATACGATGGATATATGTGTGGTTGGAAACAGGTGTGAATTGTTGAGATGATGGTGGAGAATTGTGGAGATGGATAATAAAATGCTAAAAGGTGGGGATGAGAGGCCACTGTGGTTGTGGTGCTTTGTCTCGTTCCCGTCGCCTAGGTGCGAGTGCTATACCTCTTGAACCAAGACTGAGCGTGCAACCATGCGTGAGGCCTATGCATTCGCAGTGCAGGAACCCTCATAGACTAAATAACTCGAGCGGGGCTAGCCAGGGTCCTCTAGTTCAGGCTTCCATTTGCGCGTGCGTGATGATGGTGGGATGAACTGAGATGAGGATTGTGGTGTTAGGAAAATAAGTGGCCGTGGGGCGGGTGTTGCAGGCACTGGCAGTCCTGCCGTCACTGATGATCCTGGAAAGTCTTTAACGAGGGAGAAGTCGACACCGCTCCCACCCAGCCGGCTTTCCAAGGAAGAGAGCTAATTGTACAGGTAATGGGCCGGACGGTACGCGTGGCGAAGGAGCTGGAGCCCCTCGGGACTCCGGGGACTTCCACTTTGTACACCCCTGCAGGGATAAATCTTTTCGAAAAGCCGTGTCCGCGGTTATGGACGACTTGGGAAGTGAAGGTAAGATCATAGAATAACTTTAACGGAATGATTAAAAACTGGGTACTAGAGGTACCACTCACAAAAGCAAGGTGAGCTTCCTCGAGGGTGATTCGGGGAGGTGCCTTTGATGAACAGGTACAGTGGTTGGTGATGGTTGTTGTTGAGAAAGGTGATCAAGAAAAGAGTACTTCTTACCTCTTTTGAAAATACTCTGAATAGTCGATGCCTTTGAGTTATGTTTTCATAAATAAAATCAGCTTTATGCAAAACAGCCATAAAACCTTGAAAGCCAATCATCGAGCATATATTAGCTCTTAATCTTGCGAGTTCGTCGAACTCAATGTCGTTTGCTTATTTTCAGGAGAGGACTTCACCGACCTCGAAGGTGGGTTCTTTGTGGACGTCGACGAGTAGTCTGGGTTCCCAGGTGGCAGCTTGGGACATCCCGGAACAGCTGGCGCTGGATATTTATTTGCAGGCCTCTTAGGCCATAATTTGGTTCTTGTTGTTTAGAACAACACACTTCGCTTCCACATGTTGTAATGTTGGGTCTGTGACCTCTGGTTGTCATTTGCTATCTTTCTCTATTATAAGAGTTGAACTATATGATTTTGTGTCGTAGAGTCTGTGATGTGCCAGTTGTTCCACAAGTCTTGATCTCTCTATTATGCTTTGATAGTGTGCCTGCTGGTATCGGTTAACCAGAGACACAATATCACTGTATAGCAGTCAGGTCGGGGCGCCACAACGTCTCGACAAAGTTTCGAGAGATTGTGTATCAAGAGAACAACATGGGAGGCGCCACCGAAAATCTGTCTCGCATAGGAGTAGAACATGGAAACGAACACAAGCTACACATACCCGGGCTGTCGAAAACGTGGACAATTCGAAACGGCCACGGTTATAAATGATATAGCTCTTTGTATATAAACATATACCCTGGACAAGGTGTATACATAAATATATACAAACAGCTTGTTGAAGAGGGAGAGATGGATCAATTAATCATACCTGGAGGTGCTTCAGCTTGTTGAAGAGGAGAAGCTGGCGTTGGGGAAGAGCAGGAGCCAGCGTTGGGGAAGAGCAGCAGCCGGAGTTGATGAAGAGCAGCGACGAACTCGCCGGAGTTGGGGTTGCGGCTGCGGGATGAAGGAGGCAGCAGCGGCGAACTCGCCGTGGTCGCGAGGGACGCTGATGCGGATGCGGGGAACCACACGCGCTCGCGGTGGAAGCCGGCCACGCAGCTAGCCCGCCATTGCTCCGGTCGAGGTAGTGCGCGCCTAGGGCTAGGGTTTGACCTCCTGCGGGCGGAGGGCGGGCAACGGCCTGCTTCTGGCGGTGGGTGGTTGCGGCGGTCAGGGAGAGGTGGCGGCGGCAGCAGAGAGGGAGGTGGCGGCTGGGGTGGGGGTGGTGGCGGCGGGTGGCGGCGGCGGGGGCGGGTTGGTGGAGAAGAACAGCGCGTGCGAATTGGGGATTTTTCGGCCCGATTTGGGCCGAACTTTTCCTAAGTCCCCGCCACATCTTCGCCGAGTATCTTCTTCGCCGGGAGCCCACCTCGGCGAACACACTTTTAAAATTATATTTTTCCCTGCTATTTCTTTTATAATTACATTTTATAAAATTATACACTTTGTTGTGTTTGGGTGGGCCATGTGAACACAAATAATCTGATTTGGGCTCATTTTTCCCGTTTCCGTCGAAACCCCCCCCAAATAGACCAGAATTCGACGGTGTCGTCTACCCCATCGACGGGCGTCGAAAGGGGGTAGCTCCAAGGACTTTTACACTTGGTTGTGTTTGGGTGGGCCATGTGAACATAAATAACCTGATTTGGGCTCATGTTATCACATGGTTGCCTCCGTCGCACCCGAAACGGGGGTTTCCGCGTAGAAGAGCATGACCTTCGAGGGGGATAAGTGGGGTTTGTGAAGACGGTCACACCTCGGAGTCTCGATATGTCTACACCAACCTACCACCACAACCTAATGCATATATTAGGGCACCACCCATGTTTTGGTGAGGTTCCGACACCCCGAAGCCCCCGGTTCCGTCGAAACCCCCCCAAAGTAGACCAGAACTCGACGGTGTCGTCTAACCCATCGACGGGCGTCGAAAGGGGGTAGCTCCAAGGACTTTTACACTTGGTTGTGTTTGGGTGGGCCATGTGAACATAAATAACCTGATTTGGGCTCATGTTATCACATGGTTGCCTCCGTCGCACCCGAAATGGGGGTTTCCGCGTAGAAGAGCATGACCTTCGAGGGGGATAAGTGGGGTTTGTGAAGACGGTCACACCTCGGAGTCTCGATATGTCTACACCAACCTACCACCACAACCTAATGCATATATTAGGGCACCACCCATGCTTTGGTGAGGTTCCGACACCCCGAAGCCCCCGGTTCCGTCGAAACCCCCCCAAAGTAGACCAGAACTCGACGGTGTCGTCTACCCCATCGACGGGCGTCGAAAGGTGGTAGCTCCAAGGACTTTTACACTTGGTTGTGTTTGGGTGGGCCATGTGAACATAAATAACCTGATTTGGGCTCATGTTATCACATGGTTGCCTCCGTCGCACCCGAAACGGGGGTTTCCGCGTAGAAGAGCATGACCTTCGAGGGGGATAAGTGGGGTTTGTGAAGACGGTCACACCTTGGAGTCTCGATATGTCTACACCAACCTACCACCACAACCTAATGCATATATTAGGGCACCACCCATGTTTTGGTGAGGTTCCGACACCCCGAAGCCCCCGGTTCCGTCGAAACCCCCCAAAGTAGACCAGAACTCGACGGTGTCGTCTACCCCATCGACGGGCGTCGAAAGGGGGTAGCTCCAAGGACTTTTACACTTGGTTGTGTTTGGGTGGGCCATGTGAACATAAATAACCTGATTTGGGCTCATGTTATCACATGGTTGCCTCTGTGTGCTTCTTTCTGATCCGACGGCTCACAAGCGCTCGAAAAAAACACACTGCTGATCCAACGGCTCAGAAGTGCTGGAAGGAAACACACGATCCGTGTGCTTTTCTGCCTGATCTGACGGTTCACAAGCACTCGAAACATACACACCGATCCAACGGCTCATGAGCGCTCAAAGGAAACACACGATCCGTGTGCTTTTTTCTGATTGGAAGTTCTCACTATATATATGTAGTCATGGCCTCCATTGGCATAGCACCCCTTCACTCATATCTGCAGCCTAATCACTCCCCATGGCTTCCACCGTACCCACTCTAACCTACTCAGAGGCGGAGGCGCTTTGCGCCTCGAACTACCCATGCCCACCCGGCTACGGCGTCCCCGCTGGCTGGTGGCTGAGCACCGGAGGCGTGCCGGTCGCTCCTGTCCCTCAAGGTTTGGCGCGCCGGGCGGCCATCACGAACCACTACTTCAACGAGCTCACTCCGCAGCAGCGGATGGATCACCGCTGGAATCCCGACTACCGCCCGACTTGGGACGCCTTCTTCTTCACTCGGCGTGAGAGGGCGCTCGCCAGGTACGAGGAGAACGGCCCGCCTCCTTTGAACTTCAACGAGGCCGGCCGACGGCTGTGGTGGGCCGGTCGGACACTCCAGAGAGTCATGGACTACATCACGGCCGGCGATAACCCCCGCCTGAGCTACCCTCAGTTTCAGTCCAGGCGAGCGCCGCCCCCGCCCGACGACAGCGACGACGACGGCGGCGACTATGACGACTATGAGCACGAGTATTATAGGCCTAGGCAGGAGTATGACTAATCTGAGCCACATCATTTCTTATGACAAATGGTTCATCTATGTACCCAAGATTGGTGTCATTCCCTAATGTTGGTCGCTACAACGACGACCGTGTAAAATGTATTATTTATCTTTGCATTTCCAACTAATGATTTTAGCATCTGAATACATAATCTGGTAGAATATATGAGTGAGTAACCTGGGAAACAAAATATACGGTTTCCCTAGCTATAGCCCTACAGTGATTCACGTTCGAATGACGTTGCATTCACTGTAGGACGTAGCTAGGGAAACCGAATATTTTGTGTTTGAGCGCCACTTTGATCCAATCAGCGGTAAGACGTCTCATAAATGAACAAATCATACGGTTTCACCTAGCTACAATCCCACCGTGGCTGCGATATCACATGCACGGTGGGACGTAGCTGGGTAAATCCGGATAATTTGTGTGTAATATCTAATATAGCTGAAACAAGACACACGGTTTCTCCTAGCTACAACCCGACACTGATTCACGGTCGAATGTCGCTGCATTCAGTGTCGGGCATAGCTAGGGAACCCGAATGTCTTGTGTTTGAGCTGGGTAAATCCGGATAATTTGTGTGTAGTATATCTAAATATAGTTGTAACAAGACACACGGTTTCTCCTAGCTACAGCCCGACACTGATTCACGGTCGAATGTCGCTGCATTCAGTGTCGGGCATAGTTAGGGAACCCGAATGTCTTGTGTTTGAGCTGGGTAAGCTGGAATGAGTGAGTAAGCTGGTGTAGAGGTGTGGTATTTATAGGCGCAGCTAGGGGTGGGAAGCTGGCTCCAAAAAATCTCCAGTTCACCGAGCGATACACCCGGCGAAGTTTTGTCGCGGAACAAAAATATTCGTTCCCGTCCACCCGGTTGGCCGAGAAACAATCCCGGCGAAGCTGGTGTCCCGGCGAAGAACTGGCGCGGAACAAAATTTTCGTTCCCGCCAACAACCTTCGCCGACACTAGCACCCGGCGATGACAAACCCCCGGCGAAGAAATGGCGCGGAAAGAAATTTTTGTTCCCGCCCATGGATTCGCTGAGTGCCTTCCACCGACAATCCCGGCGAAACAGAATCTTTTTGCGTGGCAGAAATTTCCTTTTTCGCGCCAGGTCTTCGCCGGGTGCGGTACTCGGCGAAATGGAGGGACCAAACCTGCAAGGCGGGCCCCATTGCCAGGCGCCACGTGGTCGTCAGTTTCGCCGGGAAAAACACTTCACCGAGTGTTTTGTGTGGTCTTCGCCGACGTGGTAATCTTCGCCGAGATCTTTTTCTGCACGTAGCCGGTGACGTTCGCGTTTGCCGAGATGTCTCGTCGTCGCCGAGTGTCGCCGTCTCTCTACCGGCGATAGCCCTGTTCGCCGAGGTGCCCCGAAATTATGCACTCGGCGAAGCCGAGACAACTCGGCGGCGAGTGTTTTTCTAGTAGTGAAGGGGTATGGGCAGGCAGAGGCAGGCACGATGCCTGTAACTGCCCAGGGATGCAAAGATCATCACAGGGGTAGACCAATCAGCAATGGCTGTTAATTATTTGACGATATCAATCAGCACTCGACATGAATATGCAGATCAGTGATGATTGATGAGTGCTGAAAGCTACGGATGGAGTGGCTAAATACTTGAACTACACGTGATGTGAGGAAATGTCCGAATTGCGTCGTAATGTAGGCATGTAGAATACAGGCAAGCCATTTAGTTTATATAATAAACCATAAATTAAGAATTGCAACATCCAAGTCGTTGTAGTATAGTGGTAAGTATTCCCGCCTGTCACGCGGGTGACCCGGGTTCGATCCCCGGCAACGGCGAGCTTTTTTCTGCCGTCTGTGCGGGCTACAGAGCCATGTCACCGGCAGCCGCTTCTTCTCACGGATGATCTGCAGCAGAAAAACCAGTGGCTCAGTTTCATGAACGACGAGACTCGACCTTGTGCGGGCATTTAACTTTCTCTCAGGATCGCACCGATCCTCGTAGACTCTACGTCCAGCAATGGAATTATCTGATCTCTCATATAGAAGCGCCAGTGCTATGCAAATGCAAGTGTGCCATGACTTACGACCGAACTTCCGGTGTGCCTAAGCTTGACTTCGACCTGAAACTCACTCTCTGAACCCTATAGATTCCCCCTGTCCGTGGCGTAAAGTTCTTGAGGTCGTGTAGGTGGTGCGTCTGAGTACATTGGTTGTTTGAATCACGGGTAGTTTACTGAAATTCATTTTTGCTCGTACATTCTGATGCAAGGAGTACAAATGAGCTGCACTCCTCTAGTTCTGATAATAACATATGCTCAGTTATTTTGAGCCTCTGATGATGCTTAAACTTTTGTGGCATAATTATTTTGTCTAGCCTGCCAATGTGCTGATTAGTACTGCCAATCGGCATGTTTGAATTGCTCAGGTAATTGGTCTGTTTGTGCCATGTATCTAAGATTTGGCATCTGCTAGAAAGTGCCGATGGAGTAGATTGGTTGGAAGGATGAGTACTCCTGCACTTCTGATGCTCGATTTTTCCTGAGTACATCCTGTCCAATCCTACTAGTTGGTACTCCTGGGCGCTATTAGGTTTTAGGGCAGAGATTATGGATGTATAAATCTCGGTGGTGATGTCATCTGTAATGGTCCAGGTTGTGGTGGATGTGGGGTGCGAGAGTGGGATACTCTCGGTGTTCTGCGTTCATGCCAGCGTGAAATGAGTAAGATACTTCTGCTGCAATGGCCGGTAATTTTAGGTGTGCGATGTTTGTCCTTGAAGATATACCTCTCTCCTGAGTACTTAGTTTTGATCATTTAGGCGATGCAAAATCAGATTTATAATGATGTTTGATCAGTGGATGGGATCCAAAGGTAGTTTTGCACTTCCAGCTCTGCTTGTTAGTGGCTTAAGTAGAATGGCTCTCACCATGTGATACACACTAATTGTTACATGAACCATATCGAGTTACTCACTCTATCAGAAAACTGAAAATCAGTTTCAGTTTTTCATCCACAATTTTTTTGTCCTGACAAAGCTGACATGTACTAGGATGACTGATAGGAGTATCTAAGAGTATCATGTGGCTGATTTGTTTTGGATAAAATGAGCATTTGAATTACCGTCGCCATAAGTTTCCAATGTTTTCTTTTTCTTTTTGACAAAGTTGTGTTCTTCTTATACGCGAGTCCAACTTCACTTTGTTTTGTAACACGGCCCGTTCCACGTTCCAAAGTCCAGCCCAAACTCAGCAGGAGCAAGTCTCAACCCTAGCCGCACATGAGCCCGTCCCCAACCTCAGTCGTCGTCAGACGAGAACGAGACACTCCACACCTCCATCCCCGCGCGGCCGCAGCCTACGAATCTCGTCGTAAAACATCTTCACACACCTATCTTGCTCTCGACAACATATTCCTCAGCCGCCGCCTGCAGATCTCTGCTGGTTCTGCCAATCGATCGAGGTCAAACATTGAAGATTTTCCATGTCCGAGGACCAGTCCAACGATTGCGAGGTCGTCCCTACAAGGGAGACTGGCCAATTCCGTTTCCGGGTATGGTTCTCGCCGGCCGAGGTTCCATTAAGCTCGAGGCAGGTCGCTAGCAGCAGCGTCGCAAGATGCAAATGCAACGCAAGGTTTCTTCGTCGCGACAACGCTGGCGAGTTCAGGCTGACCCTTGTAGTGCGGCATGGATCAAACCCCACAATGGAGGGCATCAAGGTGACACCCAACATGGTTCTCCTCGGCAAGACCGGGTCACCGGCTTCCACGGGGGAGGATACGGTACTACCTCTATTTTTTTTATATATATCAGGACAACGTTTTGTTAAAAACCCATCAATAATTATGATGAAAATGTATTTTATAATCATCAAATAAGATTGATTTTACATTGTAGAGGTTGATAATTTTTCCTAAAAATTTGCTCAAATTTTACATGGTTTGATTTTTTACCAAATGTATAGACCTTATATTATGGCACGAAGGGAGTACTATATGACCTCAATGCGGTGAGGGATGATGTGAAGGCGAACTGTGTGGTGGACGACTACTTCGAAGTGATGTGCTCGGTGGAGGTTATCAGGGGCCTGACACCGGCAACGGCTTCATTAACGAAGGAGGAGCTCCCTCATTTGGGTCATGATCTGGCCTTGATGTCCGATAAGCAAGAACTCACCGACGTTTCCTTTGATGTTGACGGGGAGAGCTTCAGTGCACATCGCCTCGTGCTCGCGGCCAGGTCGCCGGTCTTCAGAGCAGAGCTCTATGGCTCCATGGCTGAAAGCAAGATGGCGTCTATCACCATCCAAGAAATGGGGGCCTCCACCTTCAGATCTATGCTACATTACATGTACCATGGTTCATTGCCAAATGCTAGCAAGACGGATATTTCTTCCACCGTGGCAGAATGCAAGTGTTTGCTTGTAGCCGCTGATAGGTACGGGTTAGAGAGGCTAAAGAAGATTTGTGAGGACAAGCTATGTGGCAATGGTATAATGATAGACAATGTTGTGTCAATGTTGGAGATGGCCGAGGGTCATGTCTGCCCCAAACTCAAAGATAGCTGCCTCGATTTCCTCGCGGATGGTGAAAATTTTAAGATGGTTGCGACGACTGATGAGTACTTCCATTTGATGCAGACTGTTCCGTCTCTCTTGGTTGAAGTGCGGAATAGGTTCAAAACGGCACATGAAAAGCCGGCTATCATTGAACCTGGTGCTTGCAAGAAAACCAGAATGTCTTAGGCATGACAATGTACACTGTAGTAGTGATACAGAACTGTTTACTCGATGAATTCCAATGCTTTTATTATGTCATGATCATAGTTCATCATACAACTCTATTGCCTTTGTAGTTACAGGAAATGTACAATCATTGCATAACTATATTGGTTCAACTTCTCTTTGTAGTGTTAGAAGAAACATGCATAACTATATGGGTTCATTACTTATATCTATTCTCTTAATAAATCACTTTTTTTAATCTCTATTTGTTTACGCAGTGGCAGCCAGTTCTAAAATCATCTTATCGGTAGTGTTTGATGCTACAGGAATGTTAAAATAACGTATAACTGGATCAACTTGGAACTGTTTGCTGTGCTACCAGTCCGTAAAAGTTTCTTTCAACATAGTTATCAACACTTTGTTTTTTACCATGTTTTGTTTGTTTCTTAAAAGCTTGTTTGGCTAGTGATGCAACTAGCATCCAGCTGTAAGCACACCATTCATACTGACTACTGAGACTTCCTGTTATATTCCATTTTATCAGGTTTTGTAAAACATACCATGATTTGGAGAAAATGGCTGTAACAGTATTACATATCTCCACCAAGGGCAAATTTGAGTTTGCTCCTAAAGTTTTACACCGAAAAACCTACAGAAGTACAAGTATGAAAGGATTTTAAAAGGATTCTGGACTTGACTCCTTCGGTTTTTTGCTTCGCTTGTTCAATGCTTGAGATAAACAGCATGTTATTCACTACTGAGTCTTCCTGTGATATTCCAACTTATGATGTTTTGTAAACAAAATATCATGACTTCAAGAAAATGGAATTAATATTCCTCATGTGCGACGATTGCCTGACTTGTTCAGATTATTTTAACCACCGTTTGATGACTTACTCGAATGGAGCAGCTTTTTAGTATTCTGTAAAATTTTACTCTGAAACTACTACTCCCTCCGTTCCAATTTAATTGACTTTCTATCCACCAAATGTGGATGTATCTAGACATGTTACATCTAGAGATACATCCACATGTGGTGAAAAGCAAATCAATTAAATTGGAACCGAGGGAGTACAAGGCTGTACAAGTCTGAAGAACTTCAAAAAAAAAAAACTGAACTGGCCTCCTTCAAATTTTCCTTCGTTATTCATTGTGCGCAAGAATATCTCCACTCTTTCCTCCTTTCACATAACTTCGTCTCAAGGACAACATGTGCATAGATGTGAGAAGTACAAACTTCTACGGACAAGGCAAGTGGACCTAACTATCACTTGAACTAATTCAAGTTGTGCCCAAGTCTGTCACACTGATGCAATACCAATTATTCGTGTATTGATTTTATTGTTCCAGGCTTCCAGCTAGAATCAGAGCTAAGCCTGCCCATATTGTCTTAATCATCGATACAATATGACTGCTGCCAAGCATGCCTTCTTTCATAAAACAAATAAGCAGATTTGTCATACGGTCAGAATGCGGATATCTTCCAGCACTAGTACCAAACATGATTGAAAAAACCTAAGGGTAGACGATCTTAACATAATAATTCGGTGCGTGCAGGCCTTTCAAAGAAGTCGTGCAGTATGTGAGAGCACAAGAACTGAGCTTAGTTTTTTTATGAAACGCACAGTGCCAAAAATCTACTCAATGAAACAGTAAATACTGATACAAGACGCATCGTATCATCATCACCACTAATATAAAAAGGGAGAGAGGGGTGATCCAAATCATCCCAGCCACACAACAATTCATCCGACGGCTATTAGCGAACTGACCACGGGACGACGCCTCCACAGCTTACCTCTTCGCTAATTGGTAATCGCTAATTAAGTAATAAAAGCATCCCACTAATCACGTAATAAACGCCTGCTCCGGCCTGAGACGCACGGACACCCGCAAGACAGCCACGACGCGACCGCCCACCCTCCGCTGGCCAGAGACGCACGGCCACTCTCGCCCGCCAGACACCATGCGGCCGGACGCCTGCGCCCCGCAAGGCCCACGATGCCTACCTCCGGCACGATGGACACCCCCGCCTAGAGGAGTAGAGGCCAGGCGCCCTAACTCATGTAGATTGTCCCTGCCCCCAGCAATCACCGGAAGCAAAGGTAAGGGCGCGTTTGGTAGCCTGCAGCGAGGTTGGCCCGGCCCGCCAGATGCGACCTCCTGCTGTTTGGTTACTTGTTTTTACTCTTGGGCCTGTCCAGCGCGGTCCTCAAAGCACCCTTGGGCCAGGCCCTGGGGGAACGGCCGAATCGGCCGTTTCCTTGCAGCCAGGCTGCGGGCGGCTGACCTAGAGGAACGCCGCGCTGCCCAGCTGCAGGACGCGGAGATGGCGCGAGCGGGGAAAATCAGGCAGGAGGATTTCGGTCACCGCCTGCCAAAAATCACCACTCTATTTAGCTCACCTCCAAATCGAGTCCCGCCATTTGTTCCATTCGAGCTCTTGCAATGGCGGCTGGAGCGCTTTGTGTGACGGCGAAGGCGACTTCGACGGCGACCTCCACCGAGGTGCTGACCTCGACGTCAAACTCGCCGGGGACCTCCACCGCCTCCACGGCGACCTCTGGCATGAAGGCGGACGGCAAGATGCAGATGCGCCCGGTGGATGTAAGATTTTCTGAACCTTATGCTTGTTCGTACCGTAGATCAGTTGCTCGTATCTTAGATCTGTTGTTCTTCCACATGTAGACCATGAATCCACGTTGCTTAGGTTCCATACCGTAGATCTGTTGTTCTTCCACATGTAGACATGAATCCATGTTGCTTAGGTTCAATACCGTTGATCTGTTGTTCTTCCACATGTAGACCATGGATCCGTTACTTAGCCTTCGTACTTAGATTGCTCATGTTCATAGATTGCCTGACTAGGCCGACCTTACCGTGTTTCGTGGATCAGGTTCGTGGTAAGAAGAGAGTGCCTCTGCAAGCGCTATACGAGAATGCACTGTCCGAGTTGTTCGACAACCAGTTAGCTTCCAAGCCTCTCAAGGTACTGCCTCTGAATGCACTCCCTATGGATTCAGTGATTGACTCAGATGTGCAATCTGACATGACTGCCAAGGGGACTAACAAGAGAGTGCACTCTCAGATGGGTAGTTGAGCTACTCCGAGGCTGACAATGCAATGGACAGCTCCTCTATCCCTATTTGTTCTGAACAGGGTAGTGGAGCTAGTGGAGCAGGGGATCCACTTTGACAAATGCTTAAAGGATCGGTACATCAGGAAGGTCAGTGATGTTGTTGTTGAGTTCACTGGTCTGACTATCACCATCACTCAAATCTACAACCATCTGAGGAGGTGGAGAGGCAGGTGGGTTAGGATTAACGAACTGAAGCGCATGCCTGGAGTAGTTTGGTATGAAACCATCACGACTCTGATGATGGATGATGTTAAGCTGCTTCATCACCTTCAGGTTTGCTTGCCCATCCATTCAACCCAACTGTTGTACTCTTTTGTTCATTGTCAGCTTCAAATACTGTGTACACTAACGATTTGAAATGCCATTACTAGAACTTCCCCAAGGACGAGGAGCTGCTCAACCATCCAATTACCAACTTCGCTCAAATGAAGGCCATCTTCAAGGTGAGGACAGTGCAGCCGCGTACCATGTACGCTCCAGCGTTGATCATCAAGGCAATGGACTTCCTGGCGGACAACGCAGAGGAGCAGCTCAAGTACCCCAGCATGAGCAAGCCGGAGAGGTGTGCCTGGCTTAGGGCTTACCTGTGTGGCCAGTGCATGGATGCATTCTACGATGAGTAGACTTCGGTAAAGTGGTCTGTAATATGTAGAAGGAGGTATATATTAACCCCTTTGTTGACGAACTTCAGATGCAGCATGACCTTCTGTTCGTGCTGCGTAGACATGTTTCTGAACTCAGGATCCTATTTTGCTATGCTATGCTATGTTATGCTTCATTATTTGTCGGGTAACATCACCATAGTTGAAAATGGTAGCCATAAGCAGTTACTTTGCATACAACCAAACATAGGCATAGTTGCATATGAGCATGCAATGATGTAACCAAACAACCACAACAAATTGCTCAACCCATCACCCGTTCTTTCATGCAGCCTACCAAACAAACCCACCAACAGAGCTCGGAGGCTATTTTTTCCTTCGGCCTGTCCCGTTGGAGCCTGCCCCCAGCAAGGTGGGAAACCCCTGCAGGCTACCAAACGCGTCCTAAGTGTTTCTGCGCCTGCCGCCTGGTGTTCAAAACTAAAGCATGTCCATGATCTTGTGTACGCGTGCCATTGTCCGACTCTATCTGATTAAAGATGATAGGACACACATCGTTCTTTGCAATTTCGGAATATTGGACAGGAAGCAAATAATAGTAGTACTTTCCTATATCGGAATCTTTTAATAGGATAACTTAATTTGACGTTAGTTTCCAGTTTTCAGAACTACAGATTTTTTTTTGAAACAACAGAACTATGGATTTCCATCAGCTACATAGCAGTGAAATTGTAATAGCTAATTTTCTAGAGGTGATATAGGAATTATCAAACTGACCGAACAAAATGATTTTTTTAACCCCGATTGTAATCATTTGCATAAGAGGTTTAAACCACAATCATAATCGGTTGAATAATTGTCTACCATGCAATTACTGTTTGCAGGGAGGCAGTATTGTTCACTAAACATGGTTCAGTTTTCCTGAGCAGACGAAGCCTATGATTTAATCATTGTTAATGAAATAGATGTTTTGTTTGTGATTGCAAATGTTTCAGGCTATGCTCGGAGTTTTTGAATCCTATTTGTAAGAGTATTATTTTGGAGAAATGAAAATAGCCTGATGTTTTTAGCCTGGTAAATGTTGGTTTAATATTGTATCTAAAGCATAAGATTGTATTAGTAGTGTAACCATCCATAATCTAATTAATTGAGTAACAAATGCTATTATTCATCGTGCAATAAGTTGAAGTGATTCAAATTACTACCTCCCACCCTTCATTCAAATAGTTATCTTACAGGTTTTGTTAAAATTTTAAAATGAACTTATGTCTAACTTGCATAGAAGACAGGATGATGAGTGGTTTCTTTAGGTTCTGTTTTTTAGCTTTCGAGCTAAATAAATGCAGATGAACAAAACCCTATAGAAGTGCAATGAGTGAAGAAATGTGAGATTCAAAAGGCTTGGCTTAATATTGTATCTAAAGCATAAGATTGTATTAGTAGTGTAACCATCCATAATCTGTTTGAGTTACAATTGCTATAATCCATCATGCAATAAGTTGAAGAGATTCAAATTACTACCTCCCACGCTTGATTGAAATAGTTATCTTACATGTTTTGTTAAAATGAACTTATGGCTATCTTGCATAGAAGACTGGACGATGAGTGGTTTCTTTAGGTTAATTTTTTTAGCTTTCAAGCTAAATTGATTTAGATGAACAAAACACTATAGAAGTACAACGAATGAAGAAAGGTGGGATTCAAATGGCTTGGCTTAATAGTGTATCTATAACATAAGATTGTATTAGTAGTGTAACCATCCATAATCTGGTTGGTTGAGTTTCAATTGCTATAATGCACCGTGCAATAAGTTGAAGAGATTCAAATTACTACCTCCCACCCTTGATTCAAATAGTTATCTTACATGTTTTGTTAAAATAAACTTATCATGGCTAACTTGCATAGAAGACTGAACGATGAGTTGTTTCTTGAGGTTCAATTTTTTTTAGCTTTCAAGCTCAATTGATGTAGATGAACTTATAGAAGTGCAACCAATGAAGAAAGGTGGGATTCAAAAGGCTTGGCAAATGCCAAAGATTGAAATTGCGACTATTTTGTGCCATGCAAGATTCTCAAGATTACACGTGTCTTTTACGTGCACATATTGCGACTATATATTTTGTGTGATGCAAGATTCTCAAGATTACACGTGCGTTGCACGTGCACGATTACTAGTAATCTTTTAGTGTACCCTGCTTGATCCCTTTTGTACCATGTTGAATTCATTTTTTCTTAAAATTTTGATCTTAAATCCTTGTATACATAGTGCACCCTGTTGTGTCGTTTGTACTTTTTTTAACAAGATTATTATTAGTACCTCAAGTGTCCCTCCGCAAAAGGTCGAACTGCTTCAGATCGCATTTCATGCTGGTTATTGATCTTCTCCTGAAAGTATTTCTGCGATCCTTTTTGAAATATTCGATTGAAATGCAACAACCAAGATTTCAATTCAAATTCAAGTCACCGTCCATTTCTAAAGGGGTCCCAGCACTTTTAAAGAGAAATCCCAGATTCGTATGGAAGAAGACAAGAAGTGCTCGAATACAACTCTGGCTTTTATGGCCCGCCAGTTTCCAAAATTCCAGCCCAAAGCTCCGCAGACCAGCCGCGGGGGTCTCATCAACCCTAGTCAACCCTACAAGGTCGAGTCACAGAAATAAATAGAACCCTAGTCGCAGGTCTCATCGCACGCCGACACTCCTCCGACGGGGCCGCAGCCTGCGAACCATCGCTGCGATCCTCTGAGTTCATCATGGCGGAAGGCTATGGACCGAGTTGCAAAATCGTCCCTAGGAAAGCAACTAGCCTCTTCAGTTTTCAAGTATTCCTCTCGTCGCCTGAGGATCCCCGCCCCGCCGATGGCTTGGCTGGAGAAACGGAGATGGTCGTTGGTGGATGCAAGTGGACAGCGTTTTACTTGTTTAAGAACCCAAAAATCAAGTTCGTTTTGATCGCGCGGGGTAACCCCGTTCTGGGGGGCGCTGGCAAGGTATCTTCACACATGGTTTTACTCGACAAGACCGGCTCACCGGCGACTTCGATGGGGATAGAGACTATGAATACACCAGGTTTTTCCGTTATGATTGCAGCCTGGGACGACGTTAAGTCGAACTGTGTGATGGACAACTACTTCGTGGTGCTGTGCTCCGTGGACATCGACTACACACCCTCGGCTTCAACTGTGGACGAGGTGCTCCTGGATTTAGGTCATGATCTGGCCGTGATGTCGGATAAACAAGAACTTACCGATGTTTCCTTCCACGTCGGCGAGGAGAGCTTCAGTGCGCATCGCCTGGTGCTTGCAACCCGATCGCCGGTCTTTAAAGCAGAGCTCTATGGCCCGATGGCTGAAAGCAAGACGGCCTCTATCACCGTGGAAGACATGGAGGCCTCCACCTTCAGATCTATGCTCCATTACATGTATCATGGTTCACTGCCTGGTGCTGGCCCAAAGGATGATGTTTCTTTCACCATGGCACAGTACCAGCACCTGCTTGTAGCCGCTGATCGATACGGGGTAGAGGGGCTGAAGAAGATTTGTGAGGAGAAGCTATGTGGCAACGGTATCACAATAGACAGTGTGGTATCGATGTTGGAGCTGGCGGAGGACCATGCTTGCCCAAAACTCAAAGCTAGGTGCTTTGATTTCATTGCGGATGGTGACAATTTGAAGATGGTTGCGATATCTGATGAGTACATCCGTTTGGTACAAAACTTTCCGAATCTCTTTGTTGAAGTGCGGAATAGGATCAAGAAAGCTCTTCAAGAATCAACTACCATGAATCCTGGTGCTCACAAAAAAAGGCAATTGCGTTAGGCATGATGATGGGTCAAAGAATTCAAGTCCTGTACAATGGCATGTCCATCATCGATGATCATGTTCTTAGTAGTTGCAGTATAGTACAAAATATGTATGATCCTTGTTTAGCTATTTTTAAATACAAGGCCGAGAGGCCCGACGTTAAATTAATAACGCCACGAATGGCGAAAGATACATGATGCTGAACCCAGCTTACAACACACGCACTGCACACACTCACCATAAAAGCAGAGCCATTGACGAGATTACAGGTGAAACACCAAGGTGGGCAACGCCGAAGGAGCACAAGCAAGGCGGGCAAAGGTGTTGGGCCGGAGCTCACCGAGAGCACGGGCACACCAACACACGCGGCACACCGCCAAGACCCACAGCGCCAACTAGGGTAGCACCACCGACTGGATCATCACCGCCACCATCCGCAAGATACAGACAGGCTCAATCAGCAGAGATCCTTGCAAGAAACACCGCGGTGCAGGACAAGTCACAAGCAAGGCCGGAGGGAGACGAACCACCTCCGCACAGCAAGCCACAGTGGACTCCAAGGCGGCGACTTCAAGAAGCACACACGACGCTAGAGCGACGCCACCGCCCAATCCGAAGATTTTGTATTTTCATCCGGAGCGTAGAGGCCGGAGAAGCCGCTGCGATGCCTTCAAGAAGGGAACGACGTCCAAGAAAATCGCCGCCGCATCCCAAGAAGGTCTCGGGCAAGGGTTCCCCCGGCAAACTCTCCACACCATCTACACGGTGCGCCGAACGTCGACAAGCGACACCCGAGCCACTGCCACCGTAGATCACACGCCAGCCACCGTGCCACCCCTGTGGCCACGGTCGCCGACCAGCATCCGAGAACTTGGCTCGCCTGCCAACCAACGAACTCCCACCGTCCAGGGCCGCCGCCCTGACGCCCCTGCTCTGTGCACCAAAGACAAGAATGAAACAAGGGAAGAGTTCCATCACCGAATCAACCACTGGCAGCCCCCATGGCTGCTGGCGGCACAAGATCTGGCGCGAGGCCGAAAGGCTCGAGAAGGAGGGCCAGAGGCCCCTGCCCCTTCCCAGATCGGGACGGCCAGACCGAGGCCGGCCGCACCACCCTACAGACCAAGACCGGAGCTCTCCAAGGCGACGAGCAGACCACCGGCCGCCGCGCTGGCCTCTCACCCAGGTCGAAGCAGGGAGAGGCGCGAGGACGGACCCCAAAGCCCAGATCGGGCCCGAACTGCCGCAGCCTCCCCTCCCATGCCGACAGCCACAGAGCACAGCCCGAGCTGCCAGCACCATCATGGACGACGCCGGCTCCTCCTTCGCTCCGTCCGCTGCGCACATCGCCGACACCACGACCACCGGCGCCGCCCGCTTGAGACCCCACCTCCGCGCGAAGAAGAGTCCTCGGGGCGCGCCATCACGCCCGCCGCCTTTGGCGGCCAAGCGCGGCCGCCACCGCCGGCATCGGCTGCGGCCAGGAGGGAGTCGACGCGGGGAGGTTTTTTTTCTAGGGTTTGGACCCTCCGGAGCTGCCCGCGCGAGCAGCCCGGGAGGGAGGAGGGAGGGAGGGAGGGGCGGGGGCCTTGCTTGTCTCGCATCGACATCCTCCTTGTTTAGCTATTATGGTTTTAAGTCAGAAGAAACTTAACTAGTGCTGCAATTGTATTTTGGTAAGGGTGCTTGCATTTCGTTATTAGGTGTTCGTTTATGTCAAACCTTTTAATCTGTAACTCTGTCATGTCATTTTGCGTATTTCTTCTGAACTGTGGCAGCAAGTTGACAGTAAATTGTCTTGTATTTTCTGTATGAGCCTATGAGGGTACAAACGGGGATCACCTTATTAGCTGGCACAGGTTGGAACGGTTTGCTATGTTAAACAGTAGCTCAGGTACAGTAGTTGAATGAAAAATGTTACCAAAGGTTAGCTTTGCTGAAACTTTTTAGGAATGGCAGCTAGCACCAAGCTATCAGGTGCCTGAGATGAACAACACGGTTCGTATAAACCTCTTCCTCCCTCTGATATTGCACTTTCTCTTGTCCTGTAGAAAGGTACAACTGTTTGAAGAAAATGACAGTAGTAATAGTTTGCAACTATGCCATTCACTCTGAGACTTGCTTTCTATTCCAGTTTATCATGCTTTGTAAAACATAACATTACTAGGAGGCCGTAGTAATATTCCATATCTGCACCAAGGGCAAATTCTATTTACTCTTAAAATTTTACTCTGAAACTCCTACGGAGCGAACTACCCTGAAAGAATTTCATACGGATTCTGGACTTGATGCCTTTGATTTTCCTTCGCTTATTCAATGCTTGGGATGAGCAGCATGCTATTCACTACCGAGTCATCCTCTGATATTCTCGAAACGAGGCAAAAACTTTGCCTTTATATTGATATAGAAAGAGCAAACATGACACGGCCGAGGCCAAATTAAAACACACAACAACAAGAGGCGTACTAATTCATCACCACGAGGGGGAAAGATCAGCCAATCCCGTCCACTCTCTCAGTGAGATAGATTGTCATATCTTCAAGAGGCTATCAACAAAGCCAGTTGTTTGGCCCCAGCGAGGATCCAGTTCTTACTTTCGTCCTTTATCTTCTGCACCAGGGTGGATGGCATGGTTGATTTGTTATTGAAAACACGCCCATTCCTTTCCTTCCAAATCTCCCAAGCGATCAGGGTTATGGCGGTTTTGAGACCCATGGGGAAGGCCGTGGGCGCACGGGAGGCCGCCTGCCAATATTGTAGCACTGTTCCGCGTCCAGATCCCACGCATCCTCTGATATTCCAATTTATCATGTTTCGTAAACAAAGTATCACGACTTAAAGAAAATGGCATTAATATTCCACATGTAGCACGGTTACCTGACCTTGTCATGACTGTTTTAATCACCGTTGTCTGACTTTATTCAAATGGAGAAGTTTTTAGTTATTCCTTAACATTTTATCCTGAAACGATTGCAGGGTTGTATAACTTTGAAAGAACTTCAAATGGATTTTGAACTGGTCTCCTTGGAATTTCCTTCGTTTATACATTATGCACAAGAACATCTCAGATGTGATAAATACAAACTTCTAAAAACAAGGCAAGTGGACTGAGCTACCACTGAAACTAATCCTTATTGTGCGTCATGCTGTCATAACGATACAGTACAAATTGTACGTGCATTGATTTCTTGTTCCAGCTAATTTTGTCCAGATTTTGACCCATCGATAAAATATGACTGCTGCCAAACATGCATTCTTCCATAATACAAAATCATTGTCTTTGGCAGATCTGACAAGTATCTTCCAGCACTATCAAACACGATTGTAAGAAGCTGATATCAGCATATTATTTCGGTGCAGGCCTTTAAAAGAAGGATTGCAGTATGTGAGAGCATTATAACTGAGTTTAGTTCTTTTCAGTAATTGCACTGTGAAAAATATCTAGTCAATGAAACAGTAAATACTGATACAAAAAGCATCATACAGTATGATCTTTTAGTGTACCCTGTTTGATCCCTTTTGTGGTCTTATAGTGTACCCTGTTTGATCCCTTTTGTGAGAGCATTAGAACTGAGTTTAGTACGTCTTCTTTTTTAAACAGGATTAGTACTCCTCGTGTCGTGTGTCCCTCCGCAAAAAGTTTTTCTGCTTCAGATCGCAATTCATGCTGGTAATTGATCTTCTCGTGACACGTGTTTTTGCGATCCTGCTTGAAATACTCTATAGAACCCAACAGCTGAGATTGCAATTCAAATCCAAGTGATCTTCTACTCCCTCCATTCCAAATTAGATGACTTCCATTTATCCAAATATGGATGTATCTATAATTGAAACATGTATAGATACATCCGCATGTGAACAAATGGAAGTCATCTAATATGGAACGGAGGGAGTATTTATAAAGGGAAATCCAGATCCGCTTGGAAGACGTCTACGAATACAACTCAGGTTCTTACGTCCCGTTTCCAAAATTCCTGCCCAAAAGCTCCGCCGACAGCCCTATCGGACGCCACGGATCACAAGTCTCACAGAAATAAATAGAAGTCCCAAGGCCTCATCGCACGCCGTCACTCCTGCGCCGCCGCCGCCGCAGCCTGCGAACATCGCTGCGATCCCCAGGATACATCATGGCCGAAGTCCATAAACGTGGTTGCAAAATCGTCCCCAGGAAAGACACTAGCCTCTTCAATTTGCGAGTATGTCTCTCGTCGCCTGAGGATTCCCTTCTTGCCCATCATTTGTTGAGACTCTCGGACGTCGTCGTTGCTGGATGCAATAGCTCTGCATATTGCATTTTTGGGCACCGGGACCCAAAAACAATCACACTCGTTTTGAGTGCACGGCATGACCCCGATCTATGGGGCGCTGCCAAGGTGTCCACACACATGGTTTTACTCGACAAGACCGGCTCGCCGGTGCCTTCCATGGGGACAGAGACTCATGAGGAGGAATTTTGTTATTTGCGCGTAGCCTCGGACGCCGTTAAGGCGAACTGTGTGGTGGACAACTACTTTGAGGTGTTGTGCTCTGTGGACATCGAGCGGACACCTTGGGCTTCATCGGTAGAGGAGATACTCCCGGATTTAGGTCATGATCTGGCCATGATGTCGGATAAACAAGATCTTACAGATGTTTCCTTTGACATTGGCGGAGAGAGCTTCGATGCACACCGCCTAGTGCTCGCGACCTGATCACCCGTCTTCAGAGCGGAGCTCTATGGCTCGATGGCTGAAAGCAAGATGACGTCTATCACCATCCAAGACATGGAGGCATGTACCTTCAGATCTATGCTCCATTACATGTATCGTGGTTCACTGCCTGATGCTGCCGCGGAGGATGTTTGTTTAACCATGGCAGAATACCAGCACCTTCTTGTTGCCGCCGATAGGTATAGGGTAGAGAGCCTAAAGAAGATTTGTGAGAAGAAGTTATGTCACAACGATATAACGATAGACAATGTGGTCTCTATGTTGGAGCTGGCAGAGGACCATGCCTGCCCCAAACTCAAAACTTCATGCTTCGATTTCCTCGCCAAGGGTGAAAATTTCAGGATGGTTGGGACTTCTGCTGAGTACGTCCGTTTGATGCAGAGCTTTTCGAATCTCTTGGTTGAAATGCAGGATTGGTTCAAGATGTTACATGAAAAGCCGGGTATGTTAGAACCTGCTCCTCACAAGAAAACCCGATGGTTTTCGTGATGATGATGGATTTGATGGAGTACTGTTGCAGAAGTGCTTAGTCGATGAATTTGGAGCCCGTTAAAATGGCATGTCTTTTTGCATTGATCTTTTGCTTACTAGTTTCAGGAAAATGTACTCCTCGTGTAGCTTTCATGGTTTCAACTTCTGGTTAGTGAGCTAGGAAAATACATGACAACACTTATGTTGCAATTGTCTTTCTATTTGGGCCGGGGTCGTATCTTGTTATTTTGTGTCTGTTTATATTTTTAGCTGGTTTGTCTTTATGGT
Source organism: Poa pratensis (assembly GCA_947311845.1). Lineage (NCBI taxonomy): Eukaryota > Viridiplantae > Streptophyta > Magnoliopsida > Poales > Poaceae > Poa > Poa pratensis. The sequence continues at coordinate 30,439,857 of CAMZMU010000074.1, forward strand.
AATCTCTTCCATTTATTTCAAGCAGTGCGCAGGGCAGTAAACTGAGTGAAAATCGTTTTGTATGTCTTGTATATTGCAACAGCTATCAACCATATTAAATTACCTTGCATGTTGGAACAGTTGCATGGATAGCTCATGCCTGACGAAGCTAGAAATCTTTGCCACTGGGGTCATCTCTCTATAATAGTGGGGTCATCTCTATAAATAAATATTGATATGCACTAATTATTGAAGGATTTGATAGTTTTCACTGGTGTCAGCTGACACCATTGCCCACAAGGCAGCTCCGTCCCTGGCTCAAGTACATACCGTCTTAAAGGTAATGACGTCATGTTAAACGACCCTTCGACACTGGGGTTGGGGTTATGCTTGCACTGCCTTCCAGAGTTATCACTCTTGCATACGCTTTAAGATCAAGAGAATATCCATCACCGAGTTTGAATAGTTTGCTTGCTAGAAGTACAGTTACAATATTTAAGAGCATGAGAATTAAGTACCTTGCTAAGCCTAGAACTTTTGATAAATAAACATTACCAACAATATAGCCAAGGAAACAAGAAATGTTGATGCAAAAGGGAAAATGATACTAATTGCATAAGGCATTAATGTAGAAAGCAAGAGTAAAATTTAAAATTACTAAACCCATGGGGCAGTAGAATAACATGTACATCAAGAATTTGGTGTATATAAACTAATATGGTAAATGAGTGTAAAATCATACTGTTTACTAAGATCAGGATTATTTGATAATTTGATGCGAATACCGAAAGTAAATGAGAAACAAAATGCTAGAGATGGGAAATAACATAGAAGGTAAGAATAAGATTGATACTTATAATTTTTATTATTAAAAAATCGATATGAAAATAAGGAATAAATAAACAAGTGTTCAGAAGGAGATAAAAAACTAAAATGAATATGCAGTCGTCAAACAGATATACAAAGAGGATAGAAAATAAAGGATGGACGTTACAAAGAAAAGGATAATATAGAGAAACAATGGAACAAATATAACCATCATGCGAAATTGAGGTACTGATTAAATGCAGTTTATCTACACTGCCACATTGTCAATAACTCAATATTATCATGTCAGTTTCGTCTATAGTACTGCATAAGATCAGGCTGCAAAGTAAAGCATGCCCATAGGAGTTGACGATGAGTTATCACCGAGCAAACAAACTATTGCATATTAAGAACATCATAACAAATTTAGATGTTCAGCTTACGGATTTTTTTAAGTAGATATCCTTAAAGCAAGACATCATCTTGTCTATTTCTTTGTTCGAAAAAATCTTGTCTATGTCTTCAGCACCACAAAGTTTGCAAAATCTCGATGCAAAATGATTTCGTAATTCAAGTCATGTTGAATTTATCCACCTGAACATTTCAGACATATATATGCTTGCCATGTTTCACGCTAATCATTGGCTACTATGCATGTTTTTGTTTTTTTAGGGGCTCCACTATACATGGCTAGTCACCATGATTTTAAAAGGGATCCAAATCAAGATATGAATGGGAGAACCGAACACGTAACACAATTCTGGATACTACGGCCCATCTCCAGTTTTCAGCCCAAAACTCAGCACGCAGCAGTATACCACACTCCTAACCCTAGCCGCAGTCCACTCTCAGTCTCAGTTCTCTCCTCAGTCCTCACTGCACTCCTCTTCAGCCACCGTCCCGGCCACCGGATCTGCCGCCCCCTCTCCCGCCACCGTCCCGGCAGCCTGCGAAGCTCCATGTAAAACCTCTTCTTGCCCTACATTTCCACAAACGAGGCGGACGGGGAAGACATATCAGCTCGCCGCCTCCTTCTAGCTGATTGCCTATCGCTGCCGGTTTCCCCCAGTCGAATCGATCGAGGTCCTACCATCGAGGCTTCACCATGACCGAAGGCGTCTCACCTGATTTCGAAATCGTCCCTACAAGAGACGGTCGTCTCTTCCATTTCCGGTAAGACTCTTGTCGCCCCCTCCTGCCAATACTCTGTACAAGAGGACCTTCCTTGCTGGATGCAGTTGTATCGCACTTTACATACCCCTAAGTTCGGACCCCAACACCATCGCGGTCGCTCTCGGTGTGCATCGTGATCCCGCTCTGGAAGCCGCTGCCAAGGTATCTACACACATGGTTTTTCTCGACAAGACTGGCTCGCCGGCGCCTTCGGTGGGGACAAAAAGAACCAAAACTTCTCTGACCCTGACCTTATGGAATGTGCTTGCGTGCTGCTCGCACAGAGGGGCGCTGTCAATGCTAACTGTGTGGTGGACAACTACTTCGTGGTGCAGTGCTCTGTGGACATAGACTGGACACCTC